>JADMLD010000987.1:877500-1477500 GCA_017589585.1 Phylloscopus whistleri | reverse complement strand
CACTTTATGCCTCTTTCACATGTACATTGAAATGTTTCTCCTTTTTTCACTGTTTAAGTAAGGGAAAAACCCCTAAAATATAGAAGCAAACACAGTACTCAAGAAATGCAACATGCTGAAATCTATTCCCTCATAAAGCATTGAGGGACAGATTTTTCATGGCACATGGAAATCCTAATACGGCTGTTTAGAAGAAACCATTTCCATTTCAAAGCCATAGACTTGTTTGGATAACGAGATCACTGGGCAAAAGATGCTGCCTGGAAGAAGTCTAGTCCTTTGAGAAGTAATATTATCTTTAAACAGTCTGGTAAGTAATATATTAGGTTCTATCAGTCTTACTGCCAAAGGTTTTTGTGTAGAGCTCCTTTAGCAATATCAAAGAAATACATCAGTAACATGTCTTAAAAACAGAGGAATGAAAGTAACTTATAATGGGATTTCAGTGAAATCAATAGAATAGAATATGTGCAGGAAGGCTTGGTGTTACAGCGAGAAGTCCCACAGCAGCACTCTGCTACTAAATCTGGATGGAGACAGGAGATGATCCAGACATTTCTGTACACAAATGAGGGGTGCACAGAGGGATCAGATCTGAAAGAGTTAGTTCCTGTCATGGATTTTAGGTATGGTGGGATCGTGCTCTTAAAAGGGCAAAGCTCAGGATTTTCATTTCTTGTGCAACTTAAGTCTCTGGAAGGCTTGTGAAAACACAGACGGAAATTTTAGTATTACAGTTCATTTTTTTTTTTTATCTGTAATTAATCCAGCAGACACTTTGAGAAAAAGGGGTACACAAAAGGTATAAAAATGCTAAAATCTAAACAAAACCATAAACAAACAGGAAAGAATGTGTGTGACTCACAAATACACCTTTGTGTTTCATTCTTACAACCTAAGATTTTTTGTCTCCCACATCTTTTCAAAAGTCCAGATGTTGGCTCAGTGTAATACTGCATTAACAAATACAGATGTTTGAAATGGTACAAAAAATTGTGATGTTGAATGACACCTAGAGAGACAGGTCTGTGTCCTGGAGGTTTCGGCTGCCTCACTACGCTGTCACAGAAGGGATGTGGGAAGAACTCTGGCATGTTGCTGGGAATAGAATGTTTCTCTTACAAGCTTGCTATTCATCATTTGTTCTGTTCTGGGCTGTGACACAAGGTAGGTGACCACACAGGAGCACAGTGTAGCTGCAGGAGAATGTTTAAGTCAATAAAATGTGTGTTTTTGTAAAAGAAACTGACCTGCAAGCCTTTTTGGCTTTATTAAGTTGAAATCCTCTGTCTGTAGCATATGAGCAGGGCTCTTAGAAATGCTCCTGACTGAGCTAAATCCAGGCCTGATGGGGCCAATGGCAAATAGATTTAACTTGGAAGAGAATTAAAGTGAGTTGTGACTGCTTCTGCTAATCTCATCCTGAGTACTTCTGTGCATTTCTCAGTCAATGGGAACAGACACAGAGCAGGCTCCTGCTTCTCAGTGTTCACAAAACCAAGTTCAAGCACATCCAAGGATGTTCAGGGCTGGGTTGACATCAAGAATAGGAACAAAAGGCAAAGCTGAGGCAAATAGTCGGGGACTGCTGAAGCTCTTAGTCAAAAACAGGCCCCTCACCACAAGCCATCAGCTCTCTCCCCCAGCCCCATGAACAGAAACCACCCACCTTGCTTTGCCAGGCTCTCACACTCCAAGCAGACAGTCAGAGTCCCCACACACCTCTTCCTGCTGCCAGCTGGGAGGCATTCACATCCAGGGAGATCTGCAGATCTATGAATACTTCTGTGAGGAACTGGTATTTAGGAGAAGGACACAGAGAGATGCAGTAGCTTTCTGACTTTAGCCTGACAAGTAAGAATACCATTTGTCAAGATAAATACAGCTTTGCTGAGACTAAGCAACTATGGTTCACATGTATGAATCATCTGCCATTTGACCCTAATTTAACTGAATAAGAGGATAAAGCTTTTGGAAAGATTTGCCCTTGACATTCATATTGGGTTAAAATGTAGGGTGTAGATTTGCTTTAGTGTTTGGTTTTTTGGGGGCTTTCTTTTTGGTTGGTAGTTTTTTGGGGGTTTTGTTTGTTTGTTTATTTGGTTTGGGATTTTTAATTTTGTTTTGTTTTGTTTTGGGGAATTTTTGTTTGTTTGTTTTTTGTTTTGGTTTTGGTTTTTGTTAAAGAACATGTGGTTCTTTCTCACATGATCATTATATCAGCCCCTGATAGCTAACAGCCTGCTACAGCATAACTTTTTCACCATCACCAAACCTTTCACATGACACTACCAAACAAATGGTCTCCTATTGGTTTTTTGGCAGTTTATTAATGATAGTTATATTTTCTGCACTTTACAGGTTATTGACTCCTTTGTTTTCTACAAAGACAGGAAACATACACTGAAAAAAAAATCAATGAAGTGTGAAAAGCATTATCTACACTCCACACAGAAAAAGAAGCCTATAAAAAAGGCCAGAAGCAGGAAGCAACAGAGGGCAAGATATTCCTCTGTGGAAAAAAAAGTAAAATAATACTGTCACTAAGTTAAAAATAAACTACAGAATATCAGATCTTAGAAAACATAACATATTTTCCTGAAGAACAGAAATCTAAGACAGCAAAGGGAATTCTTTTTTTTACTGTTCCACTTTTATCCTAGAGATCTGAGGAAGTCAAATGAAAATTTCCTGGCATCCTGGGGCAATAAAATAATCTCATTCTCCTTGTGAAACCACATTAGTGTGGAGATCGAACAGAAGTTCTTTGAGAACTGTAAGTGCTATGTAAGCATCATTTTTCCCAGGAAACTAAGGCTTTGTTTATTTACACTGAGCTATGCCACTAATGTAATAAAAAATAAACTGCTAGGACAGTCACAGACCTGAGCACCTATCACGTAGGAACACACCAGCGACCAGATCTGTGACAAAGTTGATCGTCCCTGTAGGAAGCACCAGGACTTCTGCGGACAGTGACTCGGCCCATCAGAGAGTCTTCTCTGCATCCAGCACCCGTGTGCTGAGGAATCAGGAGGGATTTCAGCCAGTGCAGAGCATATCTCACTGAATCAGGACATCCTGGCTTGCCACTAGTAGCTTTTTTGCTGCACAGAAATAAGCCAAAGTAGGCCAAAATAAGAAAGTGTCTGGTGTAGATCTGGCTCATCTCCATTGATGATACAACTTCAGGTGATTATTTGCTTATGAGATCTGGCTGCAGATACTGGCACGTATTTGCAGGCAGAGCTTCTGGCTTCTGGTTTAGGGCTTTGATTCCACCAGATAGAATGGCCAGGGTTAGAGGGGACCTTAAAGATCCTCTAGTTCCAGCCCCTTTGCAGGGGGCAGGGACACCTTTCATTAAATCACATTGCTCAGAGCTCCATCCAACTGGGCCATGAACACTTTTACAGGGATAAAATATCCACAGCTTCTCTAGGCAGCTGTTCCAGTGCCTCACCACCCTCACAGATATTAGATCTACCGAGGAAAGGAGACTAACCAGAGTTTTCTAGGGCCACTGTGTTGCTGGTCCATGAACAGGACAACAAATGCTGTCAGGGCACACCAACAGAAAAACAAAAGCCCTTGGCAGCTCCTCTCCTTTTCTCTCCTCCAGCCATCAGGGAATGTACTACTTCAAAATGACAGTCATTGGCTGGTGGCAAGGGCATTAAGATTTCTCTTTAACTGAGCTGTGGCAAGAGCACTTTTTCAAATGTGAGACAGTTTTTCCAGGCTCCTCATGTAGCAGCCATCACAGACATCGGAGCTGCAAGAGCAACTGCAGCCTACAGCTCCCAGAGACATTGCTGGCTAACACAGGTGAGGTGCTGCTTTATTCCTCTGTGCCTTCTAAATGTATTTCAAATAATTACACTCGATTTGCACATGAGAAAGGAAAGCTACAAAAATGGTTCTCTAACCAATATACTTGCTGCTACTGAAACATAAGGAAATATGTATAAATATATTCTAAAGAAAAAATGGGTTTGTGTCATTCAAACACATTCTAATTTGTCATGAAAACTTACACCCAGGCACTTATAAGTTAAGAATGAATAAACATTGTGTAACAACCCTCACTCATCTCAGCAATACAGATAACATCAAAAGCATGTGAACAGCATGCAATGCTGACTGAAGGCACTGCACAAAGGAGTCCTGCATGTAAAACAACTACCAGCCTTAAGAACTCAGTCTCTCACAACTGTTCTAGCCATCATGTCTCTCAAATGTTTCATTTTTCTTATGTGCTTCACTTTTCTTATATAGTTTCTCTCACAGTAATAACAACAGAGGACAGTGACCAGTTTGGAAGGCAGCAGGTGGTATATGAGAAGACTTGAAAAGAAATCTGACTGCATTTATACAGTCCTAAGAGAAACAGCATCAAGGAATCCTTAAGAGACATTCTGCTCGCAGGAAAGCAGAATTTAATAAAACAGAGAAGTCAGACTCCTCTCTCTGGTGCAATAGCATGCTCCAGAGAGGTTACTATGCTCTTTTGACGTCTTCAACATTTATTCCCATAAGGGGATGGCACAAAATGTTTCTAGAGTTTGACTTCTGATCAAAGGCTGAAGAGCTGCAATATTCAGTCATGTTTGTGAAGGTCCCCTGCCCCTGCTGATTCCTTTCCTTCTCTGCTATTTCTTCCCATTCCCCCTCTTTCAGGGAAAGCAGCCAGCACTCATGCCAATTTCAGCAGCAGAACCATTCCTAGTCGTTTCCTGCAGAGGGTCTTCCTCCTTGCACTCATCCACCTTTCTTCTGCTGACACCTCTTTACTTCACCAGCCTGAGCAGAGGACATTTCTGAACATACCATCCCTTTGATTATCTCAGAAATAATTCTGTCTTCCCTCAGCTGATCTTGGATCTGATAGAAGAAAGTTGTTTTTTCTAGTTCTTAAATGCAGACTTCTTTATTTAAAAGTGAGTTTTTGAACCCTCTACCAGTCAGACTTGATGGTAGGTGATGATCTATTCACATGTACTGTAAAAATTCTGTCCATTTACTATAGCTATCAAGACTGGCACAGAAAAATATTAAAGGCAATTGCAAGACTTATTACTTGCTATATCACTAAAGAAATTTCAAAAATTAATTAAAAATGTCCTTATTTGCTTGCCGAATTGTACAAGACTTCATTTTCTATGTGGTTGCATTCAACTCAGTGAGTGACTAGTTTGCAAATGTATTTAACATCATTTTTCTCCCAGGGAATTAGGTACCAGAGCATCAGATCTAGCGAGGCACTGCAAAGCTCAGCTCTGGGAGAAGATTTCAGAGACCAAAGACAGGAAAACAGGTTTCATAAATGTAAAGAGCTGCAGACACCCACAACATGCTGAGGGCCCTGAAATAGACTGTGTCTGAAATCTTCTCAATATCTTGTCTGAGCATGCCTAAGATTCAAGGTTTAAAAGTTTTGACTGGAGTTAGGAATGTAGGTCAGTCCTGTAATGGTCTTTTTGACCCATTCTCCAAATAGCACTGATCTTGCTTCACATGCCCTCGTGGTAAGGGCCCTCTCCCAGGAGGGAAAGACTGGGGCTCAGGTCCTTCCTCTGCCAGACAAACTCAAACACAACTCTCTTGCTTTCCAGAAACTATGCAATTATAGTGGCTCAGAAAGAGCTCATTAGTTGTTAGCCCTCAGCACCAGGCTCACTGCCCTGAGGTCAAACACAGCTTACCCAGTGCATTTTGCTGAAGGGGGATGAGTTTTAACACTTGTTAAAATGCTCGGCTAAACTGGGTTCATAAAGCAAAGAAACCAACAACCACCTCATGTCTCTGTAAGAACCATTACATCTGAGGTGTCAGGACCGTGTGACTGTAGAGCCAAAATACATTTCTATGGTAAGAAGAAGAAAGATCCAAAGTAATTATGAAACATAATATACCAATAATATTTGGATAAGTTCAATCTAAAATACTGCCCTGTCCTTACATTAGGCTGATTGGAGCCTGTGATTCCAGCCATGAAGAGAGGGTTTATTTCAGTGAACCTTTAGCCAAAATCAGAAACCTCCCTGAGAAAACGGGTGCAGGCCAAGAGTCAGGGGGAAGTTGCGGGCTGGCTAAAGCCCTATCACACTAATAAGGCAAAGCATGTTTTTCTTTAGTTTCACTTTAACTTCAGAGTTACAGCAGTTTACTGTTCTGCGGTACAATATTTTTCCCCTTAGTCTCACAGTCAGATTAATTTCTGAACAGCAGTGCAATGAAACTTTTGATTTAAGAGATTTGCTGAGGAAATCTAGATTGAAACTCAAGGTTTAGCCAGTACATAAATCAAAGGTGGGATCACTTCAAAGATTCCTTCATCTACTTGGCACAGACTTGGTTCATTTAAAACCTCCTTTCTCATAATTGTGCCCTTATTAAGATTTGAACATTTATAAAATGAGGAATGAGGTCTTACAGAGTTTTCTGTAATCACTTCCCCTGAAAATAAAAGTCTACAGAGAAGCGGTGAACGTGGGAGAGAATAGGTCATCTCCTGGCTATCATGGCTACTGATTTTATGGGGTCCTGTCGTAGAAGTAAAGCTCTGCAGTAAAGTTGCTTCCTGGCTCTGCCATAGATTTCCTGTGTGAGACCAATTCAGTTAATCTCTTAGGGCAAAAGTCATCCCATCACAATTCAGAAACTTAGCTGAAGTGCTGAGATTAGGAGCTCATTTACCCTACGGTGTCTTTTTCACTTAAGCAAATGTAGCAAACTCTACCTGTTTTAGTAATCAATAGAGGAATCTATTAAATTACACTTTAAAGAAGTGCCCTTAATTTTTGGTGTTTATAAGTATGACATTTAAGCATTTACATTGCCCATTTCTAAATCAGAATGTTCCTTTTTTTCCTGCATTCCACCTTTCTTTTCAATTAATCTTTAATCCTTCAGGGAAACCCATCTGTACTGGGTTATCTGCATTTTCAGTGCGCCCTCCACATAGGGCTCAACATATCTACACAGACTGAATTGAAGGCCCCTTGGAGCAGTTTCCAACTGTAGAAGAAAAGTGTCAGATATGACAAGTATCTTGCAGTTATGCTTGAGTGCTTGCACATACTTAATTGGAAGAACTAGAGAGTGTCAAAGGCCAAAGACCTTAAATAACATTCATGTGTTTCCTTAGCCTGGTGAGAGCCTTTCCATCCCTGTAGGTGGTAGCTAGCATGTCTGTGGCCAGCAGCAGGGCTGCGCTGTTGCTTGACTTCACGTGGCTTCTCTGGCTTGGCTTAGTGTCCTCAGTCAGGCACTCAAGGCAGCTGTGGGATCTGGCCTAGGGGAAAGAAGGCAATAAGGATAAGAAAGAGCAGGAAACAGCATCCAAAAGAGAAAGGTGAAACAAGGGAAAAGAGTTTACTTGACAACTAACCAGAGCAAGCATTTACAATGAATTTCATGTACAGATGCCAGCATGCCAGCTTCGTAACACACCAATGTGATGAACCAGAATTAAAGTTTAGGCAGATTGAAATATACAAAGTAAGATGCAAATAAACCTTGACAATAACTTACAGTCACAAAAATATTTTTTTTTTGATTTGGCCAGGACTTTAGTGCAGGATCAGCAGCTGGTAACTTGTGACTGGTAACAGATGCAACCTGGGACTGGGGGATGGTACTCACTTAAGCCAGAATTCTGCTTGCAGAGTTCAGATAATTTCAGTTCAATATAAATTACAACAAGTATTTGGCAAACTCAAGGGAAATTTTTAGTGAATGACCAGAAAATCCCAAGGACTCCCAAGCCTTAATTCCAAGGGTACTAAAACAAAAATGGGGGGAAAGGCCACAAAAAAATGATGACATTACATATGTAAACAATATGTGCAGAAAAGGGTCTTTAAATAAATGGATTTTGATAAATATTTGACTGAATGAAGTGCTATAAACTGTATGAAAGTTGTATAAATAAGTTGAGATGAAAGCCCTTTGCAGTGCAATGAATCACTGAAAAAAAGGTTTTGATATACAGAAGCAATGTATGCTCACATCATTAATTTTTCATACCTAACACAAACAAAGCACACACCATTGCAAATACAGTGAGATCTATCGAAGGGCTTGGTAAATTAAAGATTTGACATAGTCTCTCCACCCATCCCTAGTTGGGTTCAACGTTACAGGGCCGTAGAAGTTTACTGTGCTGTTATTTCTTGTTATGTCATCCTTTGGTTGGCTGCTGTGATTTACTGACTCCTACAGATTTTATGCTCCTCATCCTCACCAGCTCACAGGACATCACTGACCTGACTGCAAGCAACAGGGTAGTAGGGAAACCCTGCAGATCCTGTTACGGACTTGCTACAGCCAATCCCTATAAAATGGAAGATGAGAACAGCCTTAGCCCCTTCACAGATGATGGATGCAGATTAGCAGATCTAAACAATTAGTTAGGGTGAGAGAATGAGCCCTTAGACAATTAGAGCAGTTAAGCATCCTGCTGACAGCTGTGGTGACAGCAGACAGTAAAACTACCCTTGATGAAATGAGAAAACTCTCTGCCTTTTTGATTTACAGGCAAGTTTACTTACAGGCTTTAAGGTGTTTAACTACAGTGGTCACAAACCAGGCACTAATATCCTTCTGTGTGCAGCCAACAACGCTGGATGGTGAGGCAAGCTGACACAGCTCAGCTCTGGCAGTGTCTGTCAGCCACGGTTCTTTGAAGGACGAAGGCAAACCTGTCAGGCAAAAGGAGGCAAACTGACTGCCTGTTTGTTGTTACCAGTGCAAGGAAAAAGAAGAGGTTTAATGCTTTTAGGTATGTGAGGACCAGAGGTGTTTTGTGCTCCCTCTCATTCTTATTTTTATATTAAAACTTGCCACTTGTGAGCTTTTGTTTCAAGTCACAAGACAGCTGTTTGGTGAATGTGGGTTTTGTATCCACTAAGAACAAATGATCCCTTGTTTTTAACCCTTTGATTTGGGGAGTTTGTATATCCAGGTGTGCACCGTTCCCTTTACACTCCCATTGTGCTACCATTACCCAAGAGAGACATTTTAAATATTTGTGGTCAGTTCCATGGAATTTGCTTTAAATGCCAACAAAAATTAATTTGAACAAATTCTAATGGCTTTTGTGTATGGGTTTTGTCTCAAAATTGTTTTCTGGAACTGGGAGAGAGAGGGGATGTTTTAAATGACCATGCCAAGCTGAGAGGCAGATGTGTTTTCTTTGATCCAGGAGAGGATACATAGTTGAATGCCTCAGAGTCTTCAGACAACACTTGTCCATGAGATCAAGGAGAAAAGTGTATGTCACGATACATATTTTCTCACTTAGATGTTGGAATTACCGGGTACTAAAAACTATATTTAAAGGTACTGTATTGCTTCACAGAACATCTGGAAAAACAGTTAATCACTACCAATTGTTAGGGCGTAATAATAACAGCACCTTGGTGTTAAAAGAATCAATGTAAATTTTTACATCAAGTGGGCAGAGAAATAGTACATCTTTTAATTCAGTAAACACTAAATATTCTCCTAATGGGTTAGTGCAGAATATTATCATTCATTTCAGCAATACTTGCTAGCAACAATAGGACTTATCAATTAGAGATGTGCAATATTCACCTGGTTTCTGGTTTCATTGTAAATGTGAGCCTCAGCTGGTGTTTGATGATGTTCACTGAGACATGAAACAGAGCTCTATTTTGTGCGTGTCACCCCTGGTTGATGTTTTCAAGTGAACCTTTAATTGTGTTTCACTTTAACTTGACTTCATGGCTTCATTTACCTGTGACACTGTGACGCTATTAAGGGGAGTGCACTGGGTGCAGATCTACACTAGATGAACCTGGTCCACTTCCATTTACATCACTAGGATATCCTTGGGAAGTTCTGTGGGAATTCTTGCTCTATTTAATTGTCAGTAAACCAATACTTTTTCAAGTGCCTCAGGCTTTAATTTCAGTAGGTATTCCCCAGCTTTAATGATAGCCACCACTGAGTTAAACTCTGAATTTAGGGAGAGATTTCATTGTGTAAGATTTTCAGCATTCAGATCAGAAATAGACTCTATTTATCCTTTTATTGGTAATGCTTTTTTCTTAGGCAAGCAACCTGGATAGTAGACATGTTTGTGTGGGGAAAAACCTGTCTACACAATGTGGGTGCGTTTTTATTTTTCCCTGAATGATGTAAATGATCTTCATCACAAGGTTCTATACGTAACAACGTAAGCGAAGATGTAGGAGAATGTTTTTTTACTTCTACATGGAAATTACTGAGAATGGTTAAGAACTGTAAGTGAGAGAGTATCAACAAAGCAATATTTTTATGGCATGCAGAAGGTAATAAGTAATTAGGTTAACTATTCACTCACAAGATGTTAGTAGTCCTTTAGTAATGTGAAAATACTGAAGAAGAGTACAATATTCATCTGAACATAGTAGGTCTGAAAATACTTCAGAGTCTCCAGTGTGACACACCAACTTCTGAAATTTGGGATCTTTCTCCAGCTAAAACATTGCAGTGCTTGGCTTGCTCTTCTTCCTATTTTTGTGTCTGCAAGGGGTACTATTAGCAATTTAGCACTCATTGCTGGCACTTTACTTTAACCTCTTTTTTCATCTCTATCCATGGTGGTCTTCATAGACAGGTAAGCTCTCCCACTCAGTAGGACAGTCTCTCACAGTATGGAAAGGACTGTCACCTGCAAGGAGTACTCCAAAGGCAAGTCTAGAGGTGAGCTCTTTTGCTCAATTGATGAATAATCAGATAAGGAGACAACTCACCTCCTTTTCATCTCAAAAGTGAGGATTAATTCCAGATTTGGATTTCAGATGAGGGTTTTAATTTAGTTCGGGGAAACAAAGGAGAAAACAGATGTTCCCACATAAAATCAGCATTTTTATTACAGTATAAAATGTTAGTATGTGTGCTCCATAACTACCTGGGACCATCACAATAATAATTATCCAGTAAAGGTCAGGTTTTCATTTGAAGAAGCTCAAATTGCTTTACAAAAATAACTTTCCCAAGTGTTTTAGAGGACAGAACTGGGAGACACTGACTTTCTCATCATTAGAAAGGTTGGGGTGAAATTTAAGTCTCCTGATCTGTGTAATACCCTGTTCTCTACTGCATATGAAAGTTCTGATGGAGATGAACAACTGTCCCAGCTATTCTGTCCTGGATAGTGATGTATGACACACAGAGATATAAAGCAAGGGGTGTCACATGGAAAGCAAGCAACTAACATCATCTAATCTACTTCTTGAGTTGGGTTTTAGAGAATTTGGGTTTGTTCTGTTTGTTTCCAAAGAAAGAAGATGTGACTCAATACAAACAGGCCTCACTTTTCCTGCAGTGACATGTGCCCAGTTAGGACAGGTTAAGGAGGAACTGGTGAGGACCTGGCATGGTCCCCTCCGGGAAATTTTGATGATCCATCTGGGGAGTGAGGGAGAAAGCAAATCAGTGGAGGAAAACTTGAGTTCAACCCTGCTCATATGTTTTTGCTGTTGCTGTCCATCCTGCCAGGAAAGTAATTCAGTTTGGTGCCTCAAAGACAGCTGGCACAAAAGTTTTTGGATAGCACAGCAAGATGCAGTGCTAGAAGATGGACGGTACCTGAGATTCAGCTCTTCCACAGGGTGCTATGGGTCTGGGCACTGGGTCCAACAGCAGATTTGCTGTTTCATAATGTTCACTGTTTTTTTCATTGTTTTTCCTCGTGCCTTCTCATGGATGTGTTTACTCCTTAAATGCATCTCTCCTTCTGTCTGAATACCTCAGCTGATACCAAGTCTTGGGCCTACTTCCCATCTGATACCCCCAGAGCAGTCTTTCTCTGTCTAACCATCAAGGGCAGAGAGGACATCTTCTTTCCCACCTTCTTTCTTTGTCACCCCTTTAATTCTGAGACTCTGTAGGCTTCTGGGAGAAGAACTGGACCAGGTTGTCTTCTGACGAGGTGCTGCCCATCCTTAAACCAAGCCCAAATGCAATTGTTTTCTTTTTCCTCCTATGTCATCATTGTGATTCTGGACTCCACTGTTGTGGAAAGCTCTTCGTTTTATTGTCCTTTTTAATTATGAAACCCTTTCCTCAGTAATTCACTGTGACTCGGTAACTGACTCCACATGGCTAAGACGTGACTGTCCTGATTGAATTACTGGAGGCACAGAGGCGGCTGAGGCACACGCATGCGAGCCGCGGCGCAGCACGAGCTCCCTTCGGCGGGCGCCTCGCACTCACCCAGGTGGGGACTGCAGCTCCTTCCACCTCCTCAGCCCCTGCTGCCAGGAACAGCCAGCTCCCCACTGTGACCGCCCCAGAGATGGTCCCTCTGTGACCCTTCCCCTCAGTGAGGCACACACACCTGTGCTGGTGTCTGCCCCCGGGTCTGGCACACCCAGGAGGTGTCGTGGGTGTGTGCTGGGCCAAAAGCAGCATTAGCACCGTGCAGACACGGGGCCAACACCCTGCGCTTTGGGCCCGCCGTGGCAAGGGACACACACCCCCCCAGCACGGGGTGCAGCAGCTGCCCACTAATGAAGGTGCAGCACAAGGTGTGCAATGGCCACCCTGGCACCAGGGATGGGCTGGGAGTCGTGATAGTTCTGCCACAGATCCACGTCCAGCTTCCTGGCTTCAAAGGGAAAAGGGGGTGATGTGCCTAGCAGGGATTCCAAAGCTGTGGGTGGTTTCCTTTAATTTAGGAAAGCATCTGATACAGTGTGTCACGACACATCACATTTATTTAATTCTTTCTTCGTTTGGATATGATTACTGTCACGTGGAATGGAAACTGAATGATGCACCATGAGCAAAAAAATATCGGAAGATGGTTTAAATCAGCTCTTACTGAATTAGGGCAAGGAGAAGAAACGTTCAGCTTAGGTCTGAGAAAATTAGGATTATTTACCTTTAATGTTAATGAGTTGAAAGGAGGAGGTCAAATTAAGCAGGGCATTGACATAGTACATTGATAGTGGTAACTGCCTTCTTTAATTTACCCCAGGGAACACTGGTATGACCTCAAGGAGTTACTTAATAAATAGGATTTGTTATGAGAACACAGAAAGGGAATTCTAATAATTAAATATGTGCATAATTTAGTTAAGGAGAGTATAACATAAGTCCTAGCAGTCTAAGGATCCCACAATGGTAGACGAAGGGGGAAGTTTTATAGAAGAGCATGGGCACAAGACATGGACCATTACAGAAAAGCTGCACAGATGGAAAGATGAACAAGAACAGTGACTTTGCCTGATGAAGACTGAAAAAGGAAAAAGAGATATTTGAATAGCCAGAGACAACGATATTGCAGGAGTGACATGCACGGACATCCCAAAATGAGCATTCCATGAATAAATTCAATTAAAAATACTTACTCTCTCTCTACATGTTTGAGATCTAAAGCAAGATGGAACATATTTTTTCATGATGTTTAAAAATTGAAGAAAGATTGTCTTTTATTGTTGTTGTTGCTGCTTTTGAATTCCATGAAATATTTTCATAGGGAACCTAAGACAAAGACAAAGGGAGTCTCATGCAGCACAGAGACAGAACACAGTGCACAAAACCATCTGCTCCAGTCCAAAGGCTCCAAGCTGGCTTGTAGTTTGGGACTGACCTAGCATATTTGGGGGGCAGGAGGATAAAAACCAAACCACATGCAAGTAGAAAAAAAGGCAGGGTGTAGTGGGGAGGGAGAGAGGGAAGAGCTCGTGAACATGCCCAAAAATTTCAGTCAATGTTCAAACAAACCACAATGGAAAACAAAGGTGCTGTGTCAATTATCTTCCAAAACTATTTCAGAACATTCTCTTGAGCTTTTCACTTCTGCTATTATGTTGACCTCACCTCTCACTTTTTGTCGTACCGCGCTTTCAAAGAGAATCATCAGTATTGACAGAGATGGAGCATTTGGCTCAGCATTTTGACAAGGAAGTCCTTTGCTGCTTGCAATGGGAAAGCACCAGTTGAGCAACATTTGGATATTTTATTTCTGGCTGCAGTCACAAAGATGAAAATGCCTGGTGAACGCATGCCTTAGGCTGCCACCGCATGGTGAGAGCAGGGAATGAGGGGAAGTGACTGGTTTATCTGCAATTTCCCTGGCATTTTGATGTTCCCACAGCTTTTACTGAAACGAACTTATTTTCAAATCCAGCTCAAGGGGAAGAAACAGAAATTGTATCTGCTTTATTAGCTATAAATTCTTTTTTTTTTTCCAGAAACTCCTTATGTTAATTCTTTGTTTCATTTTTGCACGGTGAGATGTTGTTAGAGTAAAAAGCACTGAGGCAGAAACTACTTCATAAAATGATTTTTCAGATTCATTCAGTTGCCCTGCCCCAGTGTTATGGCTTTCATCTGCTGTCTAAGTCCCAGGTGTTGCTTCTTAGCCTATATACAGAGGCTAGAAAAGGGTAATCTTCCACATTATTGCAATTTTTCCTTTGTAAATGTTGACACTGAGTAAGCAAAAAGGAGATTGCTTCAAGACGCTAATATTTCATTTTTTAGTGTAGATTTTCTATAGAAATATTTTTATGAAAAAAATCGTGCTGCTGGGCCTCTATAAGTGTCATTCAAAAACAGTAAAAACAATTTTAAATTTTTTAGACATAAAGCATTTTTTCACCTTGATTGCAACTGCTGAGAGAATTCTTAGGGACATAGAGGGGCTAAAGTTCAAAGTGTAACTGTGTCCTGGTGCCTGGACTAAAATATGTAGCACATTTGAAAAGATTCATGCATTTCAGTGTCCTTTTAGTAGCTAGTAACAGAAATTAAGAACTTCATTTTACATAAAATCTTTAAAAAACCTCCTGCCATTGTTCCAAGCAAGTGACAGACCACTATCAGGGGAGAATTTTTTTTTAATACTGCTGCATTAAGAACTTTAATTTTTTTTTATTTTTTTTTTTTATTTTTTTTTTCTTATAACAATGGCAATGCAAATAATTCCAAGGGGACAAGTATTTAACTTAAAGTTACACCTGATCTTCATTAGTTTAAAAAGCTGTTCCTCAGATCATTTTTACCAGTATAACTGTGGAGTTAAAAATTTCCTTGATGAATGAATGAGAGGTGCTTCAGGACATACAGCATGCTTTATTTTTTAGGAAAAGAGAGTAAATCATGCAATATGTCCACCATTTAAAATACTTTACATCAGATCTTTCATTATTGCAACACAATTGTTTATGAGCAATTTTTTTTTGGTTAATGTTAGTTTCAAAAACATTTAAACATCTGATGGAAACATCTTCAACTGAAAAAAATATTTCCATTCCCTTTTGTTCCTTTTTCTTTGTCAAGTACACTGCAAAATAATGCCATTACTGCCACAGATACAGATTTTTCCAAGTTCCCTCTCCAGCCTGTACCTATAAACAGTGATTTAAATAGGATTCCCAACACATATTCTTCTTATAGACCTTGAAGCCTCATTTGGAGTTTTAACAGAAACAACATGTGAATAAATATGTATTGGGGGAGTTTTAAAAGCCAAGCTCTGACCTGACGTGCGAGGAGCTGTTGCTGGGAGCACACCCAGGCTCTCACATCTCAGCGCTCCTCAGCTGCTCGCAGCAATGAGCTCGTCCCACGCTAAAATCCACAGGGCAACCTCCACAGGAAAAGTGCATGTTGGACTCGAGGTGTTTCTAAACATTAAAAAGCTGTCTTTTTTTTATTATTATTTTGCACTAGGTGCTGGCTGGAACTGTTTGCCATTAAAAATCCCAGTGTTAAGCAGGAGCTAGTGGAAGTTTAAAATAAATAGATAAAGACATAGATAGTACCCCTCTGTACCTCAGCTTCAATATTGTCTTTTCAAAGCTCAGCAAAATAATAAAAAAGTGAACAAAGACATAAAACCAGACTCAAGAACATTCTTGTCTCATTTCAATCCAGAATAAAATTTTAATAAGGAATTAAAATAATGACAATCGCTATGACTCCTTGCCCCCAGATCTCACTGTGTTCACATCAAGATGCTCTGTGTCTGCTGACTCCATAAAGCAGTTGAAGGAAAAAATAAAACACCTTCTCTCGAATATAAGTGAAGAGGCATGGCTGCCCAAATGCTTGACCTGGTTTTCCCTTATATTAAAATGAAGCATTTCTTTTCATCTTCTTGTTTTCAGAAAATTGAGAGAGAGCAGAAGTAACCAGAGCTCCAAAGGTAGAAAGAGCCACATCCACTTCTTACACACAGTGTTTGAACAGAACATTCAAACAATGTTTTAAATTAAAACCACAGACCAAAACCTAAGGCTTCTTAAATGTTAAGGGCCATAATGTACAGATTTCTGCTTTGGAAGTGGGAGAAAAAACAGCTAGGCATACCCACGGCAAACACCAGGGAAGGGCAGGACTACCTGGCTTCTTCACCCTCTCTCAGCCCTGTCCCAAAGCGCCTGTGTCTGAGCACTGAGCACAGTGCCCGTCTCTGGCAGCTATAAATGCTTGGCATGCCTTAGGCAGCAGGAAATATGCTTTAACCCCTTCCACAGCTGGGATTTCACGGCACCAGCAGGAAAGCCCAGTGGCAAAGTAGCTAATGCTGCAGTCATGCTCTTCAGAGAGCGGGGAGGTGTCAGCAGAGAAGGCAGCTGGTCTCAGAGGGTCTGCAATGACCAAAATGCTGAAAGTCACACCCCACTTCCCCCTGCCTTGGGACACCAGGCGCTGATGGCAGGCTCTGGGCACCTGAGAGGGTTTTCTACATAAAGATGGTTTAGGGTTGTTCAAACCAAACCCCAGAGGGGGTCTGTTACCCTCGTGGTTTCTTACCATAACACAACTAATCCCTCACAAATTCATTATCTTGCTTTTAGTGCTCAAAGAATAAGGAAAGGGGATTTCCAGATACTGGAAGTAAATGTGAAATATTGCTATGTCACATGATTAATTTCATTCCTGATGAGGAAGTCTACCTACTGCAATTTACCTTCTGTCTGGGACACATTATCTCTGCACAGAGGAGCAGCCCAAAACTTAAGCAGTTCTTAAAACTTCCAAAAAAACTGATTAAGAAGGAGTTATGGAGTTTATAGGTCTTGTGGGACTTTACTACACATGGCTGAATTTTTAGTCCATAGTGGCCTCAAGACAGAAAGTTCAGCTGCATTTTAGATCTTTTAAAATAATTTTGATTTCCACCCTTCCTTCAGCAACAGACTTAAAATAACTTGATTAAAAAGGACATTCTGCATTAGCACTTCCCACACCCATCTCTAAGTAGTATATGTTATGCATCTAGCACTTGACACTCCAGATTTATTATTTTTCTCTTTTTCTTCTAAAAACTATATGGGTTCAAATTGTTTGAAAAAAAAAAAGGCATAAAATGCCAGCTTGATTAAACAAAAACAAAACTACAATTCTAGTACCATTTCCACAGTCCACTGTTCTCCCTTCCCCTGCTTTCCTTGAGAAGCCTCTTCTTTTAAATTATCCCTCATGAGTATCAGACTTCCACAGGACTTTGGGGTGTAAAATAGGAAAAAATGTGTCCAGCTTCTCTTTGCAAATCAGTAGAAGTTTGGTTGCAAATTTGCTTAAAATTAAAGTAAATTTTAGAAGGATTTCTTAAATGTTGTATTTCATATTCTTCCGTGTACATTTTGTCCAGTCAGTCTCGCCTCTACTACACAATACAGACACAGCTGTGATATTATCTGATGACAGATATGCAGTGAAATGACACAAAAAAAATAATCGGGAAGAGACCTTTCCAAAAATTTTTTGTATAATCATATGAGATATCTGAGCTTTGAAGCTGGGTGTATATATTAAAAAAAAAAAAAAAAAAAAAAAAAAAAAAAAAAAGGAAAAATAAAAGGCAAGCAGAAAAATTAGGAAGCTGTTTAAAATAAATCTGCCCTAGATTTCTACACAAAAATGAGGGCTTAACTAAACAGAACTCCTCTGTCCCAAAAGAACTCTGAATTCAGCTTAGGATTTATTATTGTCAGCTTCCTGTCCAGGGATTTACAAAACCAGCTCTACTTGTTTATATGGTAAACAGCATTTGAAAGGAACAAAAGTGAGCTGTATTAGTCTTTTTTTTTTTTTGTCTTTTTTTTTTTCTTGCCTTAGATGTGAAGTTGCATATCTTACACTTGCAGTGTTGGGTTTGATGAAGTGTGAGCTGTGAACTGCTGTGTGAAACTATTTCATGCTTGTTTCTTGGACTCCTTCATGTTCTACCGGTGTTAATTTATGAAACCACATCTCTCCTGTGATCAAGCACTAAAGAACACTCTAATTTTAACAGTAAAATAAATTTTGCATTTCAGTGACAAATTTTGACCCCTAATCTTTGTATAGGGTTTGAGCCCAGCTTTTTTGCGTTTGAAGCAAAAAAGTTTAAAGTTTCAAAGGTGCAGGCACTGTCCGTGAGGCGCTCTGGGCTGGCTGCTCTGAAGCCCCCACGCACACCAGCACCGCCACCATTCTGCTGAAGGTTTGTACAGATGCCTCCAGGCATCTTTCAGCAGCAGTATCAGATTTGCTTATAGTGCTGAAGCAAATGTTTTCATGGTCTGTCACCTTGATTTTATTAAAGGTGTTGGGCCAGGCTATTATCCAGTGCTGGAAAAGTCCCCCATAGAAGCTTTATAATAGGCCGGGAATTTAGAACAGCCAAGCATTTTGAGCGCATAATAAATTTTTTTTCTTCATGGCACAAGGCAGAGCATTTTCACAATTAGTCTAAAACAGAAAAAAGCTCTGCAGGTACTTCAGGCTCTAGACTTTTAAAATTTGTGCCTCTGTGCCTTTGATTCACTATGCCTTTTCACAGAGATCTGATTTTTTTTCCCCAGGATTTTTATTTCTCCTACTGAAGAAAGAACCCATGCTGAAAACCTCTTTTTCCAGATAACTGTGTGACTAGCTTAAATGCATGGTATCATCAAAGTAATATTTTTATAAACAGCTTGATTAATCATTGCTTTAAAGAGAACAGTTTGGACGTTCTATAGGTTCAATATGGAGTTGTTGTTTTGGTTTTGCTTTGCTTTAGCCACATTAATATAAATAAGAATAACTTGAGATCAAAGATTTCCTCAGAGCTGTAGGAAACATAATGTGTGTGCAGGTGCCGTGCCCTGCTCTGGAATTTGGGCACTTTGTTGAAAGGAGGCCGGGGTGGTGTTTTCCAAAGGATACAGATCATCTTCATGAGAAACAGGGATTTTTACTAGGGCAAATTCTGATATGTGCTGAGTTAAATGCAGTATTTTATTAAAACTGAGACATTCTTGTGTACCAACATAAAGAGTTCAGTCGTCTGCTGTTTATACAAAAAAAGGCAAAGCGAATGTGTGCAAGGGGACCCACATGCAAAGCAGAGGGATTGTGTGTGGTCCGAGTGGACTTTTTTTGTCATCCTGTTTGGGAACCAGTTCAGGATCTGTTTCTGTTGGCAGTTTCCTCCTGTTGTGAATATATTAGTGCATTTCTCAAGGCCTCTGTGCAGCTGAAAGGCTAGTAACTTAAGCCTGGAGTATGACAGACAATCATCTTCCATCAGTTCAGACATGGGTGATGGGATGAAAAAGAAGAGATTACATCTCTGAAAACAAAGGAACTAATGCAGGCCAAGACCAGCCACTAGGCTGTAATCTCTGTTTTACCATAAATGTACAAAAATGTCTTATCTCTGGTTTTACAAAGTCGTGCGAGAGCAGTTGCAGCTCTTGGGTGCACCAGCCAGCTCTAAGTGGTGGCTCAGAAAAACAACGAGGCTGAAAGAAACAGTTTAGGGAATGAAAAAACACACCTCATAAAATTTCAGATACCAAAAAAAAAAAATCTCTGGGCATTGTTGCTTAATGAGTTATTTTAAACATTTCATTTCGCATTAAAGGAAAATTTATGCAAGATTATGTGAGACTTGAAAACACTCAGCCAGTAGAATCACACAGCATATTGCATTGAAATTCCTCATTTGCCACCCATGCCAATGGATTATGAGGGCTAAAGATTTACACTAATTCTTCAACGGAGAGAAGTCAAGTGCCAACTCCTTAATGCAAACTGCATTGCAATGTAAATGTTCCACAAACCTCTCTCACAGTTCACATCTGCAAATATTATTTCATACCAAGAGGGGGAAAGAAAGCAACTCATACTGAATTTCCACCAAGGAAGAGGTTGCTCTGTGTATTTCGTCTGTAAGATGTTCACTCAGCATCCAAGAGTTTGGAGAATAATTTCCTGGAAAATTTGTGGATGATATCTCACAGGTGCACGGTGAGTGCTGTTCCAAGTAGCACCTTCCCTCTCTCTTGCTAGATGTCACCCCTCTGATTTTCCTCATCCTCTTTTTTTTTTTTTCCTTTTCTTTTCTTTCCAGATTTCCAGATCCAGGACTGAAAATGAAGCGTAAATCTTACTGCCTAATAACCACGGCAGTTACTTCAATAAAATGTTACTTAAAAGTCAATGGACTGCACATGTTAAAGACATTAGAGCTGTTAACAGACCATTGTAAAGTAAGCAGAATCTTTAATAACCTGCATGTAATGCGCAACCCCGCGATTTTTGGCGCAGAGCAGACTGTGAGCCCGAGCTCTCTGTGCCAGGGCTCCCAGCAGAAACCACTCCTGCATTCTTCACTCACATGGCAAAACAGGCAAAAGGTGCTAAGCACTGAACCCCGTGGGACAGCTTTAAGCACAGCCAAAATCCCATATTTCCCCAAGATGAAGTGGAGGACTGGGATGGCTGGGGGGTTCCTTGTGTTCAAGGGGCAGTGGAAGTTTTCTGACCCTCTTCTAGAGCTCGGCCTTGAGCACAGACACGGGAAGAGGAGCACTGCTCCAGCCTGAAGGCAGCATAATCCTGACATTGCAGTGTTTTGTAGATTTTTTTGGGGGGAAAATCTTGCCCAGGAAGTGATCTAGGGCTGATAGCATCAAAATCCAGCCAAGACCATGGAGGGAGACATCTTCTGCTTCTTTTCTGCTCCTGCTCCACTTCCATTCTTTCCACATGAATGGAAGGCACTGTTAAAGATTGGCAAAGGAAACACCCTTTGTATTTGCTCTGTCCTTGCCTTTGAAGCCTTCTTTCCAGCAGGAAAAGTATGTGCTCTCAGATCAGCTAAGCCTTGGATGTGCAACATCTTCACTGTTTTCTCTGTTTTCTCCCATTTTTTATTTTTGGTCAAAGGCTCTTCACATGCCTCACCCCTCCAAAAAAACACTGAAGTTGGAAAAACTAGCAAATAATTGCATTTATTTTTTTTTTAGTATGTGCTAAGCGGAAACATTTATAAATAAGCTGGAGGAGGATTTATGCATCAGTCTGCTACGATCTGTGCATGTGAGCATGAGCGTGCAGCCGAATTTACACAAGCTAGAATATCTGCCTCCCTACAGCTCTCTGTGTGCACATACACACATGCCCTTACCAGTATAAGGTAGACGTGCTGACCTCGTAATTTACACCAGCACCTTTTGTGGCCCTTTCCAGATGCACATCAGCATTATCAAAATGTTGAAACTAAGTGAAGTACCTAAGCTGTCCTTTTCATAAGCCTTTGAAGCATGAGACGAGTGTTATGTTTTTCCTTTCAAACAAGTGCCCAGTTATCATGATTTCTGGTTTTAGCACACAGAAATATGAGATATAAATACGAGAGATCTGTTGGGACACCTCAGCAGTACAGAGTGTCTCCAAGAAATTACTTCACTCAACGTCATCTCTCATTCAAGTACTCCTCAAGCAGAAGCTCCATCATTTTTTTCTAAGACTACATCTATACACTTCATAGATGGGAAATTGCCCTTATTTTCCACCTCAAGGCTTGGCCCCTTGTTCATCCTGCAGGCCTGCAGTGTCCATCCAATTCCATTATCATTTTGTCACATCTTCCAAACCACCTTGCTCAATCCCCTAATTCAGTTGTAAGCACAGGTGACCTATCAACATGTCTCAATATTACTCCAATCTCTTTTGCTGCTCTGCTCTGATGTCTTCCAATATGAGCACATGTGGAAGACCTTGAAATGCACACAATAGATCAGAGTAGAGTTCCAGGGAGAATATAAGATCTTTTTGTATATAAAATACGAGATCGATTTTCACATGAGCCAACTTTGCTGCCCAGCTGTGCTGGAAGTGCCATTTTAATTAGTTCATTCTCAAGTTTTTTCAGCCAGCATGTGTCTGTCTGAGGAGCTAAGGCAGCCCTCAGGCCTCCTTTTTGGATTCTCCTTTAGCTGTATCTAGCACAGCCCCCACGTCAGGGGTCCTGGGACAAGCCATGCTCCTGGCAACCTCCTTACCCACACCACAACTGCATCCAGCCCTGTGTAGCATTAACACTTTCCAGGTTTCTCCCCTTCCAGATGATGTTGTTTTAAAGCAAAGCACTGTAAATATTTTTGAATTCTTTCATGAATATTTTGAAAGCTGTCTCTCCTATCCCAGGCAATTCTGAACTAATTTTGAGGCAAGGTTTTATAAAACCCTACATCAAATGTTCGAGCATTTATTATTTGTTATTTATTTTGCCAAATGTCTCAAATGCATCTATAGGCGACAGGCCAGTGCTCTGATGTATAAGCCAAATACCATAAAGCTGTCTCCATGCAATTTAGAGAACTCTTTGATTATGCATGCTTTGGCTATATTTTTTACTAAATAATGATCTGGGCAGTTAAATTGCTCTAAAAGGTTCAGTATTTGTTGGTTTTAAGTACCTCAAGAGTCAATCCAGTAATTTTTCATGCTTACTTCTCCAGGCTCTGTGATCTGTAAGTGATGGTTACTGATTTCTTTCTCTTTCTCCTGTCCTCAAAGACTCTTCTTTTCCTTGGTTTTCATGCAAACACACACATAAAAAGCCACATGGGAGAGTTGAAAGCTTTAACAACTTTTGGTCTTCTCTAAAGACTAGACTTCATGCCCTTATGTATTTGTCTTTGTACATATGATGCATGTGTATACACATCTTTATGTATACTTAAGAGCAATAATGTTCTAGTTCTGACTGAGGCCTCAGGAAAAAAATACAAAAAACAGTAAAACAATAATTTATAATAACTCATCAATAGTATGCCACGGATATCATCAATAAATCTGACAAATAATGCCTGATTTTGGCTTTTGCCACATTTTGACTTGTCTTTGGTTGAACATTTTCTAATCTGGTTATGTAAGTCTAGATTTTACAAAGGAATATGGGAGAAATTTTTCTTATATTAACTAAAAGCCTGCATTTTACTTAGATTAATTAAAGACCACTAATGACTACATGAAAAACAGATTATATCGCTTTAAAATTTTAGCTGAATTCACTTCCTGATGCAGGTCACCTTTCCCACAGTATCTCATCAGCATGGGATGTTTTCATGTCATACATATACTGTAAATAAAACACTGGAACCATACCTCTCTGTTTAAAATCCCAAGGAACAACACATTGGCAGTGCAGCCAATATTGTAATTTCTCAGATTTTGTTGAACAGTCTGTAATCATCTTTGAACCAAACTAAACTTTCTAGCAAAAAAATGTGTAGACAGACCTCAAAATCCATTCAAATGCATGCAAAAGTGAAACAAGATGAATATTTGACACAGCAGCAATGAACAGCTGAGAACTCAAAACAAAGTGATGCAGCAATAGGAGTATTATCAGGCCATTTCAAGAGCATTCTTCTCAAGTGTTATGCACAAACACTTGTAGGAGGAAGAGATAGCTGAAGGCAGAAAAAAACCCCTGATCCCACTACTAATCCACTTGTGTCATATCCTTTGTCTTCAAAAAAGTGTAAGTGGTCTCCACCACCTTGTCAGAAATTTCATCAAGTATTTTCTGTAGCTTGAACTGAGGCAGACACGCAAAGTTTCCTGTGAAACTGTTTTGGAGCAACTCTTGCTCCATAAGCTCAAAAGCAAAGTGTTCTTTTGACTCAGTTACACCTCTCTGTGGTCTCATGATTGTACAAGCTTTTCCTGTGTAACCCTACACAACTTGTCCCAGAGGAGTTTCCTGAGAAACTGACATCTACCTCCTGGAATGCCAGAATGGACCATACTTGCCAGCATTTCATTTTATGCCTATGAGAATTACTCCACAGCACATCCAGGAAATTCTACAATCCCATCCCAGGTGTCAATCTAACTAGGAAGTGAACACGATTGGATGGTACCTGTTTATCACATTAGTCCACAAACAGTACTTTCAGGTTTGCCTTCAAATGTTACTGTTAAAGTGGGTGGCATAAAAAGCAGTGCACAAAATAAAAAGGAGAAGGAGGGGGTTGAAAAGGAGAAGCCTGGAGATGGTTTCAGCCATCTGGAAGTAACACCATCTGGTCAATCTCAACAAAATGTAGATTCTCTCCAAGACCATCAAAGTCTCCTTTTTGAGCCTCTTTCTGCACAAGACATGCTTATAAATGGTAGTGAAGGGGATGAACTCAGTAAAGTTCCTACTTCTCATCCATGCAAAATTACTGCAAACCACAGAACAGAGTGAACGCCAGCTGCTTCCTTGGGTATTTAATATTACTTACTAATAAAAGGATTATGTTTAACAGATTAGGGGAAAACTTAATAGGGGGATAATGACTGGCTTCCCCCAAGAACTGCCAGTCTAGCAGCCTCATGGGCTGTTCTGCTGCACTGGAAGTAGATTCTGGCTTTCAAGGCAAGAATTTTAATGTCTGTGCCCGGAGTGACCTCCCATGGGATCTACAGCCATGGTCTTGGAGAACAGCTGAAGACCACCCACACCATTGGCTCTCCTGCTCATCTGGAGAAGTATTTGTGCAACCAACTGAGAGTGCTGGGAGGAGGTTTCAGCCTCTCTAAGCCAGCACCAAGGCATTTGGATGCCACCCACCTTTCAGGAACACATAGCAGGGATTGCCCCAGAGTGTCAGCATGTGTCCAACAGGATGGCAGCATCCATATCTCTCCTCAAAGCATGATGCCAGTGTCTCTGTGTGCCCAAAGAGCTACACTAGCCACTAGAATCTCACCCACAGGCCTTCACTATGCTGGGACACCAAACACCACTGCAAGCTCTCACTAAAGAAATAATACAAAACCAACCACAGCCAGGAAATTTTGCCAGGCAATGCAAGAATGCTATTACCTGCACAAATATCTTTTGCTTATCTGATGCCCTGTTATTTCATGTAATATATTCCCTGTTTTGTCTCTTGACTTATGCAAAAAACTACAGAGACTTACCAACTTTTATCATTTATTATAAACTCATTTTGAACTCATTCATTCAAAAGATTAATGTAACATTTTCTGGCCAGTTCCATGCTCACTAGTTGGCCATCTGCATAATTTACTTCATCTCCACTGAGTTTGTAGTCTCTGTGAAAGGACAAATATGTTTAAATTTTTGGGGTTTAATTTTCTGCTCCAAGCAGCACTTCTTTCTGAACTGGACTTTTTGTTTGGTTGGTACTTTTCTTTTTAGGGGGGTTTATCTCATCTGCAACTGCTGCTTAAATAAGACTCTCTGGGAAATGTCTTGCACTCTTCAGAATAGTTGTTTGATTTTCCTGACAAAGGCAAGAAACAGTATTTTTTCCCCTTGGGCTATTGATTCATGCCGCTTATTTAACAGTTTTCACCCAAAATGAATTAATTTTCTTTTGACTGTCCAATAAGCTCCTTCATAATATTTTTTTTAAAAAAATTTTTGCTCATCTGTTATAGAGACTATTGCTTGCTCAGTGCTGGCTCATTGAGGTTTTTGAATCGACATTAAATGGTCTTAAATACATTTCTCGTTTCTACTTTCTACAGCACCTTCTTTCATTTTTTATTTTTTTTTCCTGCTACATTGCTTTATCTTTGCACTGTTTTGGTTTGGTTTTTTTCTCCTGTCCTACTTGTTTCTTAATCTCCCGCCATTTACATTCTTTAGTTTTTCTGGTGATTTTGGTGACCTTTCAAACCCTTCTAATGCTTTTTCAAAGTGGAAAACACCTTCTGTTTCTTTGGTATCTGGGACCCTGGTGAGGTTCTTCCTGGGACTGGAGTGTCAGGCATGGTTTATACCCCACTGACATGAGAAGCTTTTGCCAGCAGGATAGCTCCAGCCTTGATCGAAGTGTTTGACCACTGAGATAACTTAAGGTCTTAGTTTGTCACTATTTCCTATTCCCCACCCCCCAGGACCTGGCCCATTGTCTTTGCTGACACCACTGTAGCCCCAACAGATAGGGATGGACAGGTTTCTACCATGCAATCATTTTTATGAATTTTTTACTGCCATTTGGAGAAGTGCAACAGCTGTCCCAAGGTAATCCTTGATGGTCTGAGACCTGACCGATCAATGCCGTGCAATTTCTGCAGCCTGCTGGTTCTCACAAGTCCCCTTATGGCCTCTGATTTGGTCTATAATTTTTAAATTTCTCTGTTGCATGTAGTAAAGTTAAAAGACTTAATAAATCTTCTGACAGCTCCTAAAAACACCAGCTTAGGCTCTGAACATTGAGGTATTTCATTTACTCATAAGTTTTCTGGCTCCTTTTCCATGCTTTCTTCTACACCCTTGTTAAACTAAGTTCCTTTAAAAATGCCTCAGCTAGAGAAATTCTTGCCTCTCCAGGCTCAAACACAGCTTTCCATTGGTTGGGATAATTGGCAAGAGTTTTAACACATTCCTTATTTATAACTGCTAACAGTTTGTTAGGACAAATACCTAAAGCCTTTTTAAAATCATTGATCTTTTAAATTATTTTTTGTAATGAATAATACCCTGCAAACAGGAGAGCATATGTCAGGCTTATGAAATACTTCTGCCTGTATCTTCTTCTCTCAGTGATTCTTTTACTACACTTGGTGGTGTAGAAAATATCTACCAATAAATGGCTGCAAATATTTCTTCTGGAGGGGCTTCTCCATCTGCCTGTTCATCACTCTCCTGGTAACTTTTATATCTATGGGGCAGTTTGCACTGGGGAATGGGTAAAAGAAGACACAAGACTGCTTGGCTTCTCTCACATCTCAGGGCAAGGCAGAGACTCTGCTTGCAGAGGGAAGAACCACAAGCACTGCCAGAGGTAGCACCATGGGCGTGTAGGAAGGATTTAGCAGAGTTATGGGGAGACACTTCTGCATTTAGGGGTCTGCTTAAAATATAGGGATGAACACCAGCAAGAGGAATAGGAAGGTGAGAGTGTGTTAAAACTGCAGGAGGAGTACATGGGTGCATTCGGCAGAATACATAGGAAACCAGGCTTTGTTATTTCTGCTCTCGCAGAACTTTTTAATCTAAACCAGAAAGGAACACAATAAGGAGGTTAGCAAACACAAAATCAATAAAAACATGGGTGACTATCACCCTGGAATCACCAGCTACATCAGACCATCATGACTTTCTCCATAGTTTTCCTTTATTTTTTTACAGCTTTCCAAACCAGTCATGTCTTTTGAAAGCCTAATCAGTTCAATCTTGGAGCTGCCTGGGGGGCAAAGCTCACATCTGAATACAAGACTCATACTTTTCTCAAATTAGTGAGTATTTGAATTCAGTCAAGATTTAGATTGAGCTCATCTCTAGAAAATACATCAAACAGCCTGTGGAAAACACAGTTCCCACACCTCATATTTTTTAACTGCTCTGTCAGCTGAAAATAATGGGTTTTTTTCCTGTTATACTCTTACACCACATTGCTGAGTAGCAGATGAACAGTGGGTCTCAGTCTCTTCTCCCAGGGTAACAAGCAATAGAGCAAAATGGTCTCAAGTTATGTTGGGGATATTTGGGTTGGATACTAGGAAAAATTTCTACTCCAAAAGCATTGCCAAACATTAGAACAAACTGCCCAGGAAGGTGGTGGAGTCACTGTATGTAAAAGACGTGTGGGTGTGCCAGTTAGGGACACATTTTAGTGGTAGATTAGGCAGTGCTGGGTTAATGGTTGGACTTGAAGATCTTAGAGGTCTTCTCCAACATGAACAGTTCTGCAATTCTATGACAAAAATCACCCCCATATAAATGTTAACTAAAGCATGAACTTAGGATTTCAGCTACATTTTACATTTTTACTGGAGTTTAAAGCTCCTATTAATTATGATTACATCAAAACAGGAAGCAATTTAGGCTCAGTAGGTAAGATATATCCAACCTAATATTAAAGTAGACTAATAGCTAAGGTTGCTTGGATAAACAATACAGGAGTAAACAGATAGGTCTAGGGAAAAAAACAACCTTAGACCCTTGAGACCAAACACTGGAGCTACCTTCTCTCCTGGCAGATAACAAAGGGAGCCTAAATGAATACATCAGACTTAAATAATAAGCCTTTAGATAAGTGAAGTTTGAAGAGATTAAGTCCTTTCGTTGGAATAAAATTTAGGGAATTGTAAAAGGAGATGATAGTTCACAATAAAGGTGTAAGCGATGGAAACGGTTGACAAGACTTAATATATTATTTTAAACAAGATGCAGTTCATGTACCTCAAAGCATACAGACCTCTGGTTAATACATGAAGCCATTTTGTTGTGCTTCTAGAGTCAGTTATATGAAAAATATTCATTGTGAGTTAAAAGATACAAGCCCTTATAGAAGTTAATGTTTTTCTTTTCCCTTGCCTCTTCCCTTCTCCCTTTTTGTTTTCCTTTTTTATTTTTTAAGCTTTTTTCTTTTCTATTTCTTTTTTCTTTTTCCTATTTTTTAATTTTTTCTTTTTTACTTTCTTTTTATTTTTCCCCCTTTTCTCTGTTCTTTTTTTTTTTTTTTTTTTGTCTTTCCCCTTGCTTTTTTATTTTACCAGCACTGAAAGGAGCACCAAATGCACATTCCTCTTAGCATTTCAATGAATTCTGTGGGGGATGAATAGCAAGCGTGTACATAACCACACACATATGTATGTATAAATTTACAAGCTACAATATCCAGACATCATGAGGCTCTGCTAATAATTTTCTCAACCTTGCCCAGACTGTAGCTACATTTATGATCTGGAGATTTATTGATTTTAGTTATTTTATACCTCCCATAATAGGAAACTACCCTCTGGACCATTGACCTATTCTTGTTATAAATATACTTGAGCTTGCTCTCATCATAACACTATCCCAGGCATCTAAGGTGTTGTTATGAGGTAGTGGTGTTACAAGGAAGGTAACCATAACAGAGTTTCAAAGAAAATAATTTAACTCTTCCAAATGAGTTTTCTTTTGTACCCATTAGTTATTGGCACAGACTCTGCTCTGCCATGTATGTCAAGGCCCTGAGTCATCACAAGAGCTTCTAGGAGTTTTGGTAGCACAAAGAATACATAACAAAAGTTGCAATTTATAACAACACAGTACAAAACAACAATACATCACTCAGCAGCTTGCATCTGAGAGGCTTTGCTAAAGCTGCATGGCCCTAGGATATTCATGGCTTTCACAAACATGTAATTTGGAGTTCATCCTTTGCTTTGGCCAAACTGCTCCAAAATCTGAGCCCTTAGAGGTGGCCAATGCTTGTGCTTGGCTTGGTTAATAGTATAGCCATGGAGAGCATCAGTTCTTTCCATCTTTGAATAGCAACACCTCAAATCCTTGCTGGTTTTTGTACAGATAGTGTATGAAAATCACAGGTTATGCTGTATCCTGTGCTGTACTGGGTCAAATGGTGAAGTGTGAATGGCATCCTGTCCACAGTTCTGACAGAAACACCTCTGTGTCTGTGAGGAGCATGGCAAGTGTGGGTGGTCAAGAATATCAAGGCCCCAGTTGTCACTTTTGTTATCCACATACCATAAGTTCAAGTTCAACTTTTGGAGCAGTAGACAATTATAAACACCAAGTAATTTTCTCACTAGCCTATATAAGAGGTAATATTGGAAGGCTGTTTTTTCTGGCTGTTCAAAGAAGCTGAAGACCCATGTGACTGAAGTGGGAAATTTATCCTTCAGACCAACTGTATTTTTGTAACTGAAGCTAAAGGCTGTGGCTAGGAGGGCCAGTGTGACCAGGTCAGTACCAGACATGCCTCAGAACCCAGCATGGAGCCTCTGACACAGCTGCAGCTGCTCAAGCATCAGCACCAGTGAGCTACAGGCTACCCAAGAGAAAATTAGAGTTAAGTACTGATATTCCTGTTCTACATTGATGGTATGGGCATTGTTTGAAGTATTTTCCTCTTCTCATGACCTACATCCCGGTTTTACACAACTTTGAGCAACAGCTTTTCAGCCCTGTTGAAAGAGCTCTCACTGTTGTTAAGATGTCAATATATACTCATCATTCTAAGGTCTTGTGGCTTCACCTTTCTAGATGTCTTCGGCAATAATACATAAAAACTAAACTTCTGTGCCATCAGAGTCAAAACTAGAACAATATCCAGAAAAAATGTAAATTAGCCCTGTGAAATGGGTGTTTGGAACATTCTCTATTTTTTTCATAATTTTTTCTCCTTACAATAAACAAAATAAGAAGAAAGAAGAAATTCTTAGCAATAAAGTTTCAACACATAAATAGAGAGGATTATAAGGATGGGGAAGAAAATATGTGGATTGTTTGAGGTGATATTTTAGAAGTGTATTGACCCAGATTCCAGTCCTGGCTCAGAATGCAAGAGTACAGTTGAGGGGTCACAGTTTGTAGCAGTGTGGAAGTTTGGAATTGTAAAAAAATCAAATCCTTTGAGTTTGCTGTGTTTTCTGCTATCTCTTTTTTTTCCATTGAGTGGTATTTATATATTTTCAGAAGCAAATTTAAATCTACCCAGCACCCTGCTGAGCACAAAGCATGGAAAGTTCACTCATCCACCACCTAGACTCAAGCCCTCCCAGGACACTGTGATGCTGCTTCCAAGATACTTATGAAAAAGCTGTGTAGACATTTAATTTATTTTAGGATGTGTTGGAATAGCAGAAGTAAAACAAATATTGTCCTTGGCAGCTACACAGAATAGGGCATTATCATTGCCCATGGATGGTATTATTCTTGTATTGATTCAATATATTTGTGGTTTAAAAACCTAATGAATAGGTCTAGGCTGAATTACCCAGCGTAGTGATATTTATAGGAAAGGAAAAAAAAAACCTTATGGTTTAGCAGATGAGAACATCAAGGAACTCAGAAGAGTACTAGAGAAGATTCTGTCATGGTCCTAAATGTAAAAAGCCAGGGTATAAATACAATTATGTATATGTGGAACGAATGACTCCACTCCTTCCTTAAGCAAGATTAGATATAAGAATATATTTGAATTACGTTAGCATGAAATTTAAAAGTCTTAGTCCAAAATGGAAGTTAAGAGAACAAGTAACTATAATAATTCTTCCCCCCAAAAAATTGCCTATATTTGGTATTATTGTTATTTCCAAATTGAGACCTTTGGAATTTCTGTAATGTTATTAAAACTTATCCAAATCTTGAAAGATTGACATTTTAGATTTATTTCGTCATCCTTTGGGTTTTGTTTGAAATAGCTTTTGATTGAGCCAATTACAGTATGCTGAATTGTTAAATATATTAAGAACAGTAACAGAAATCTGACATTTTATTGTTTGCACTCTTTCAAAAATACATGAGCCATTTTTACTTCAAAAGTGAAAAGAGAGTTTGAGAACATGGTTTAAAAGAATGCCATCCATTTATGTCTGGCTGAAAACAAGCTTATACCAGACATAATCTGAAAATAAATGTTGTTGTGAGGCTTAAAGATCCTTGTGCTAATTTGTAAGATATGCAAAAAAAAAAAAATCTGAAGAGTTTAAAACTAGATAGGGGACCCTTGAATAAAACTTCCCAGTGAGTTTGTGAAAAAATTTCCCTAGAGCACTAAGCAGGAGAGAAAAATGTCTCTCTCTAATTTAAACATGAATAGGGAATGGCTGGTGTCTCCCAATGGGTACACTGAGGGATGAAGACGCTGAGGTGTGAGCATTAGGCTTACCTTAAGTGCAATGCAAGAACTGCATACTAACTGCCTTGGTATGATGGAACCAGGGTGGGAGGGAACCAAGCTCTTGATGGCCACAGCCTGTGGACCTGGACAGGCTGCATGGTGTCCCCCAAGAGCTGCCTGCTCAGCTTCCCCACCAAAACACCCCAGCTTTGTGTAGTTCTCCATCAAATGAAGGATGTCCCATCCTGCCCCTCCTCCCACCCACATTTTAACAATCTTTTGAAAATCCGTGTACATATTTAACCTTTTGGATGCAATACTGAAATACTTTGTTGCCTTGACAAAGGCAAAATCTACAGCACCCATACAGGGGCAACAGAGAAAAAAACAGAACACTTTTTTTCCAGCTCTTATTTAGCCAGCATTTACCGTGCTACTGTGAGCCTTCTATGAGTGTCTGTGGAGACCTTCAAAATCCAAACCTCAGTCAGCTTTCTTGTTTCTAGATCTTGTGGCTGACTGCAAGGAAAGACAGAACACTTGAATCCCTATTTTGGAGGCAAATGCAAAACCTTCTTAGTTATTTTCCCTTTCCAGACCCATAATTTGTCTTAATCAAATGGTTTTTGGTATTTGATTGGAGTCTGGGGATTGTTTTAAACATTATATTTAATAAAATTATTTTATATTTAAGCATACACAGCCTTCCTATAGATAAGACAAAGCATGTTGTTCACCCTAGAATCTCCTGAGTTTAGCAATTAATTTGAAGTTCAATGCCAAAATAGAGAAGAACTGAAAGACTATACAATTACCTTGCAGGAGATACCAAACTTATCAGCTTTTCTTGCAAGATTTCCTGAGCCCATCTAATTGCATCTGAAGCTAGTTACTGTTTAGCAAAAGAGTCCCAGGAAAATCAAGGGAAGCTGTACAGCTAGGGTTTGGTTTGGCACATATCCCTGATCTCACAGAGCATCCAGTGATGTTTGGCTCTCTCTGTAACGCTGGACCACGACCAGATCTGTGCTGCAGCTCAACAAAACATGGCTCCAGTGTCATCTGGTAAAAGCCACTGAAAGGTAAAAGGCAGAAAATAAATAATTAGCATGTTTCTAGTCTATTTTGTACACTTTTCAAGCCAGGCTGTTGATCTGCATCTGCTCTTTGAAGCAGTTTTTCTTGCACTGGACCATCCTTTGCTAGTGTCCCGTGGAGCTGAAATTAAAATAAGCGAATAAAAAAGTTGTACTGCAGAACGAGGACACTAGATGGTCTATAACTGGAGGTGCAGGGCCTAGGAGAGGCAAACAGCGATTAGTGCAACGTAATCATCTACACAAGGGCCCAGTTTCATTAAAGATGTGTTAGAGCACACGTCCATGGCCATCTGTTTCTATTTTGCCAGCTCACTTGATTGGCCATCACAAGCATTCCCATGTGTGCTGAAGCATTGTTGAGCAGGACATCTGGCAATAACCAACACCGCTGTTAAAAAAAACATGATAACAACAGAGGCATTAAAGCAAATATATGTACAATAATTTCGTTGTTGAAACCTCTACCAGTGCAGACCTGTTGTCCAACAAAGTGAAGGTTGAAAATGGTCCTTTCCTAAATTTTTGCTTTACTAGGTACGCCAATACTTCAATAGGAAGATGCTTCAGGGGAATGTCTTTTTTTTTCAGTCCTGGCTTTTGACATTGCTCAGAAGGAAATAAAAAAAAAAAAAAAAATAAAGCATTTACAAGGGAATAAAAAGTATTAAAGCAAGTCTGAACTTTTGAATAATTTTCCTGTATTAAATAGAAAAGAACATATTCATGCCATATGTTGCCGGAACACAGAAAAACTGCATTCTAGAAATGGAACTGAAAAATCAAAACATCTGAATCTTTATCTTGGCAAAAAAAAGAATATGTGTTGAAGGAACCTAATGATCTTTTGGGAGTGAGAAAAGTTGCTCTCACTGAAAATGCATGGATTCCTTCCAACTTTACATTGATGTAAGTCCAAGCAGAATTTGACCAAAACTTAGTCAGTAAGTAAACAAATTAATCTATTTACAGCTGCTTTTTGCCATAGATATAAACCTAGTGAATAAGCCACTGGTTTTCCTATTCACATTTTTGATGATCATTTTTAACGAATGATGAGGTATATCATGTTGAGAAAAGTACACAGCTTGGAAAAAGCAGGATCTCCTCAGTCCTCCTATGTTTCTTGATTCCTGTGTCACTTTATTTTATTTTTATTCACATAGTTTAAGCCATTCCAGAATAGCAAAGCATCTATAAGAAGACAGAAAAAAAGATGGACAGGAGATATGTCTGTCCTTAGAAACTGAGCTATGTTTAACATCCTTAAGCAAACACAGCTGACATGCTCACAGTTTGTTTATGCATTTCAGCATTCGCCACAGAAACCAAACTAATGAGCATTGATCTCACTTCTTACATTGTAGTACGTAACAAAAAAGCTAAAATTCAAGATATGTGTGCACAGTTCTGACATCTCCAAACCATGGCACAGGGGCAAAGTAAATACCACCAAAAAGTGTCCTTTTTTTTGTGAGGCCACCATAGTATCTTCCAACAAGTTACTTAGAAGTGTAAATCCTGAGGCTGCAGGACTAAGGACCTGCCTCTATATGTCGGCCAGGTTCATTGGACAATGTTTTACCCAAAATTTCTGTTACACAGGAGTTGAGGAGAAAGGAATTTTTGGCTTTCACATATTTTTAAAATAAGGAAATACAAGGTTTCCACCCTCGTTCTTCTGAAGAGTACAAGAAGAGATTGAGCCCTGTCTGTTCCCTCCCTCAGTGGCTGAGGATGGTCCATTTAATTTGCCAATAGTGACTTAGTTTGGGATGCTGCTACCTGCTGGCAGCCAACCATGAGGTGGGCTTAGGGGAAGGAGAAGGGACAAGAACCAAGATGCTTTTGCTTATTAGCTCACAGTGCTGGAAGAGAGGGAACAGAGTTTCACTATATTTACTGTCAGAAACTGTTATCTTAATCATACACATACACTGTTGCTGGTCCTCTCTGCCATTATCAAAATCCTTCCATTTCACACCAGATCTGTGGAGACACCAGTCTTTGCACAGGTGACAGGCTAAGATACTCTCTATACTTAGATACACTGGCTGTTTTTTAGAGGATATGCTCAAGCTGTTCTGGGGATCCCAGCCAGATCTCTGCTGGCAGAGACTGATTCACATCCCCAGTGCCACTCCAGGGGAAGAGGGCCTCAGCATGAGCCATCCTCTCCTCTGTGTTGTGGCTGATTTTTGCAGAAGGTGGTTTGGTTTGTCTCACAGTTGAGCCCCAGAGCAAGCTACAGGTTGTGCAGAGACCTTGGAACTAAAAGACAGTAGGAATAAAGCTGGTGGAGCCATCACACCCACTTTGGACTACCCAAGCTGCTGGGACCTGGCCCTTGTTGCTACTTTACAACCCCTGGCAGGAGGATTAGGCAGAGTTGCTTTTTCTGGCAAGAGTGAGATAATGTTGAGATGGAACATTAGAGATGCACGATGAAAAATGAAGATGGATGGTCACATTAAAAATACAGTGGTCACAACTGTTAACAACCTCAGTGAATGTGATCACATTTCCCCTATAACCACCTCTGCTGCCTGAGCATCTGTACCACTTATTCCTTTCCCTGGTGCTGGAAGACCCAAGTATCTGGGATCAATATTCACCCTTTGCTGAGAACTGCAGTACATGTGTCTGCTCAGTTTGGATTACAGGTTTACAGGTTGGATCCACCCCTTGAGCAGCCAGGAATATTTAGAAACACTTATTTGCTACTGAAGTAAATGGTTTGCCAAGGTGTTTACTTTACAGCTCAAACTCACATCAGTTGGAAATGCCAGGTTCTCTGACCTGTTGTTCTGACTGGAGTGTCCCTCCAACTCTTCTGGAAAGGCACAAACAGAGGTAAAGATATATCCTTCTTCTCCCCCTTTGGATCTTCTGCATGGTTGAGGTTCCCACATAATTTCTAGTATTGAGTTCCCACATCTTTTTCAGTACTGAGTTTTGGATCAAGGCCCCTAGTCCTCCTGCAGCTGTAATAACAGCAGCAACTTAGTGGTAAATTCTGTCAGAAGGATTATGAAATTCATTGATAGATGTTCCTGTATAGTATGTCAGATTTGAAGTATAACTGAATGGGAAAAAAATACTCTTACTCCAAAAAGAGTTTTTTAAAAAGTGCTGTACATTGCACCCCTATTTGCTCTTTTTTTTTTTTTTTTGTTGCCCAAGGAACCAATTTTGGTTATATTCATATTTCTTTTGTCACTGGTTTGTTGGACCAGTCTGGTGGTGGCTGATGGATCTGTTTTTATGACATTGCCAAGTCCAGAGTCCAGAGGTCTGAGGTGGGAGTTCTGGCACTGTGTTCTAATAAAGAGGGGGAAAATACATTTAAAAAGTGAATATAGAAGTTTGAGAGAGTAATAAGAGTTTGAGAGATGAAATGGGGGAACTTTTTCTCCTTCTCCCTAAGTAACTTCCATTTGTCATGGCCCTTGGGATGGTAAACAGCCCTAGCCAAATGATTGTATCCTTTCTCTTTTGTGACTAAGGCTTTAGTGTTTTTCTGTATTAGTGACCAGCAACAGTTGATTTTTAAAAAAATTAAAAAATGAAAGAAAAAAAAAAAAAAAAACACAAAAAACTACTTATTCTTTAATACACGGAATCTGTCTGTGCCTGCCACTGAAGCAGGAAGAAGAGATAGACAGTATTTCTCTGTGTGAAGGAAGAACAGGAGCTTTCTCAGTATGTTGCCAGAGTAGAACCTACAGAAACTCTTACATTCAACAGCACATTCAAGTAACTATAGTTTTTTACTTATCCATTTTTAGAATTTTTTTAAATGGTCAGATTTGGCTTAAATCTGATACCATTGACTTCAAAAAGAACAGAACTAATCCACTGGTGAGTTCTGCAAACCTCACTTTTTATTGTCATCAAGGGAAAATGCAGCCCTAGGAGAGCAGTGGGTCATGTACAGAAATGTTAAAAGAAGGATATCTGGCATCCTAGTTTTTTGTTTAGAACGCCCTTGGATGCAGTGGTGAGTCAGAGGCATTACAGCAGCAGGGCCGGGTAGGACGTACACATTAGAAATGCCAACCAATTCTCCAGGTAAACTGGGAATAACTAAGAATTCTTAGCTGGGAAAGAGAGATCAAGGACTCAGGAGCACCTTGCATTTCACAGAATGGAAATATGCACTTCTGGAAGTGGGCTGCTGGTTTTTTACTGCAGGCATCTAAAGAAAACAGTGGAAAAAGAAGTAGAAGCAGCCACTCTATGACTCTTGAATTTTTTCCTCAGCTGGCTATGCTCTGCATGAATGGCAGCAGCAATATTTTGGTGGGTAACTGGGATGTCCAGGGACAGGAAGAAGGGGCCTATCAGAGGTTACAGCAGCTAGTGGTGACCAGGTCTCCTAGCATCCTGGTTGCTTCCTTCCCAGTGGCACAGCTGGACACCTGCAGAGCATCAGCCCTCTTTCAGTGTTTTGTTTCTCCCCTTGACTTTTAGAGTTATGCAGTACATACACTGGGCTTTTCAACCAGGTGAGGAGCTTTATATACTCGGTGGGGCACCAGGGATGGTTGGAGACCTCTGTTTGTTGTAAGTCCACTCCCCCTGTGGGAGCAGCAGACACAGTAACACCCCGTTGGTCCCGCACTCACTGTATGAAAGACAATACCTCCTGCTCTACTCACCGCCCACTGATTCAGATGTCTCCTTGGGGAGAATGGTTATGGCAATACAGGATTTCCACTCAGGGAGGGAAGGCCAGTAGACAGGCTGGTAGACTTAACCCCTGCAGGTCCATATTGTTCACTCCTTGAGAGAGAGTTCTCCTACAGCAGGATACTTCAGCTTTGTCTTCAATTGCAGGACAGACAGAGAATCCTGAGGAAATGCTTTGAAGAAGCCAAGTACAAGTCCTCCCCTTTTCCATCATACATTAGATAAAATGACCAATGTATACTGCCTCCCACCTCTGGTTTCTTCTTAAACAAGTATGATCCAGATGAATAAAGTTTAGAACAGGTATTTGGACCAATGTGGACTGCAGAGTCAAGCCCACTGTCTCATTTCTTTGATACATTGTCATGCATTTTACACCTATAATGATCCTCAGGTGATTTACTGAACCATGCAGTTGGTGTCAGTAAACTTTGCAAGTGAAAACCATGAGGATTTAGAAAAAAAAATAATCAAAATCTTCTTTAGGAAAGTACTCTTCTAGGACTGTGTTATGTTTGTGAATTGTCATTGAATTTCATGAATTGTCATTGATATCAATGGGGCTTTTGATGGGATGAAAAGACAAACACTACAAATTATGCAAGCTGATCCAATACATCAGAAAACACAACTTGATCTGGTCCTCAGTTGTACCACCTGTGACTGAGGACATTACAGGATGTCCCCTGTCCCAGCTGCTTCTAAGTGTTCCCTGCAGGTCTGGGATCATGCTGTTTACTACTGTCAATGTTTCTGTGTAGGAGATGCATCAGAAACTGAGATTACATTACAAGCCATTTATCCACGAGTCCTTTGAACTGAATTGTTATTGCTGTACCCTTCCTGCTTCACTTATGAAGCCCCCAAAAAAGAAATCAAACTCACTTTGTCACCTTCTCCAGGAAGCATATTCCCACCCCAGCCAGCAAGATGCTGCCAATCTCAACATCTATCCCTATGTACAATGGGGTTTTTTTTACAAATGTTGTCCAACTTATCTTTTGATAGCTACAGCCCTGCTTTGTGTACTGCAAATGCTTAAGTAAATATATTAACCTCAGGTCTGTAGCTTCACAAAGCCTCATTATAGTGTGTGAGCTTCACTGTAACCTTACCCTGTAGTACTTAACATCTGTGATTCAGGGTGTCAAAGTGTTAATCGGCTGGCATGATCAAGATTAAACAAGTAGATTATTTTGATATTCTCCAGTAATATATTAAAAGTGAAATCTGATCCGCTGGCCCTTGAGGTTCAAATCTCAGCACATGCAATTATACAAGGAGTTCCCTGTAAAAGTGATCTGGAGAACTGAAAAAAACTAGACCTTCCCAGATGTGGTCTTAGCTGTGGACCATAATACATGACATCAATGAGTTAAACTAAGGAAACTAGTGAAGGCAAACATGTTGGTTTTAAGTTTCAGATGAGGTTTTTGCTTATGCCCACCTCAGGAAATGAATATTGCATTCATAAATTGTTTTTCTTATCCAGGAGATGAACCTTAACATTTTCATTCAGCCCCAGAGTATTAGATTTCTTTAACACTTTGCCACATTAAAAGATGTTTTCCATCTGAATCTGATGATGCAATATCTGAAGAAAAAGTTGGCTGAGTGGCATTCCATAACAAGCAATAAAAGTTTATGATGCACAGAGTATGATAATTGGCACAAAATGAATTGAATGCTTCCTCATGGATAATATTTGATAAGATATAGCATGTGTAGCTATCATAACATTTCAATCAACCCACGATTGCTACTTTAAACTGTATTTATTTTATTGTCTTCATAATGGATTTTGCAGTGCCAAAAATTGGTCTGACTTCACTGGAAAGATGAAAAATCAGTGTGTTGTTTTCCCTGGTGAATTTATTTCCCACTGAAATCCTTTTCTCTTATTTTCCTCTCATTTTTTTAAACCCACCTCCTTGCCATGAGCTGTTGACATATGATTTGTTAAAAGTCGAAGCTAGTGGACACCGGCAAGTTTTTTCCCCCTCCATTCTGGCATTATATTTGCATAGGGGCTTTTACAAGGTTAATTAAACTATAATGGGGAAATCATTCACGGACAATGTGCTTTCCCAGTTTCCAGATTTTATAAACCTCACACCTGTTTTTCTTAGGTTTTTGTGCTACGTCAGCCTATAAATCCTCCTGTATTTCCCAGTGTAGTTTCTTATGAAATAAAACTTTTTTCCCTCCATTTGCTCAACTGTTTTCAATACTTGCAGTCAAGCCTGAAGTTGTCAATCAAGGAACAGCTTATCAGTCTGAGCTTTTCCTTTTCAAGCTTATACTCAGTGACTTTTGAGACCTGTCAACACCCAGTTGATTTTAGCCTTAACAATAAAGTCACACTCTATCTCCCACCTAGTAGCTTTAGATTAAATTCTGATGTCATATACGTCATATTTACATAGTTAAAACTCATAACAAAGCAACCCACAGGCAATAGGATGTAATAACCATGCAACAGAGCCATTTCCTGTCCCCTTTTTTCTCTCACACTATGTTTCGTGTAGTTTATTGGATGTGAATGTTTTGAAAATGAAAATCGTCTGGGAGAAAACTGCTAGCCAGGCGTGAGGTTTAGAAGAATTCAACTAAAAGAATATATAGAGTTGTAAATGCATGGCCACCTCTGGTATTGTAAAATAGAAACTCTTTCAATATTCCTTTCATTTCCACAAGAAGAATAGATGGGAGGCCACAATTATGTGCTCCAGCAGTCGATTTTTAATATCTTTAATTCTGCTCATATTAAAGGAAAACAATTAACTTGGAGTCAGAAAGCCTTAAACACCAAAAGTTTTACAGTTTTCATTTTAAAGCACAAAGGACCTACTTCAAATACAATGCAACGGGAACTTAACCACGGGCTATGTTTAAAAGACAAATCCACCATGGTACTTTAAACAATCAATTAAGGCAAGTTTAACAATTTTTTTTCAGCCTTGCAAAATAGCCCTATTAAAAGTAAGAAAATAAAAGCCACTATGTGCTTTTCTCTCTCTCTCTCTGTGTCTCTCTCTCACACACACACACAGACTATTCTTTAAACACAGTATTCTTTAAGTCATATCAAGAGATTGTGTTTTATCTAAACCTACAAAAAAAGAGTAAGTCTTAAACTTATGTGAATTTCATGTAGAGCAATGCAGTACTTTCTGCAAACTGTTTTTCCAAACAGAACAACCGAAATGTTGCCATTAATTTGATTATTGATAGCGCTCAGTTTGAAAGCAAAATATCCCTTCAAACTATTTATTCAGAGAGGTTTGTTTTTCACTATATTGATTTATTTATAGAATTTGAATCTAATAAGATTTGAATCTAATAAGATAATCTCTAAATAAGAGACTAAAAAGAGTGAAGGAAAAAAGCATCAGTTTCTACCAGAAGGATGAAGAGTCTTCCCTTCTGATGGGAAGATTCTGTGACTCTTCCCTTATACCCTTGCTGTGCCCTTCTCCATGATGTTCCAGCATGGAAACAAATGGTCTCAATGCTGAAGAGGGCCACTCCAGGGGATCCAATTGCTAAAAGTTTACATGTAGGCTGGACTTAAATGCACATGTCTGTTTGCATCGTGCAGGGCTTGCATCACAGGTTGTGTGCAGTGGGCTTGCCCAGATGTATGGCCGGCATCCAGATCCTACAAACCTCGCTGCTTCTGTTTTCCTTGCTGCTGCGACTTCTACTATTGCTCCAGCAGCTTTCTTTGCTACAAGGGCCTGGCTAGCAGAGGTTAAATTAAACTCGTTTGGGGGCCAGACAGCTCTCCATGGACTTGGGAGAACAGTTTTATTTGCGCTGAGTTCCCGAGTTCTTGCTCGGTAAATAATGGTCCATTTCAAAATGAATCATGTGTCAAAGCCCTGGCTTTCTAGTTTGTTCTGAGTGCTTTATTCCTCAGCAATTGGCAGCCTGAATTCCTCAGAAGGAACAGCTTGTTACACAGCAGGCCCCACAGAAAGAGGACTGTATGGGTGACTCTAACTTAGACATCAAATGTGAGCTGTTGGTGCTGGGAACCGCAGAAAATGGGAATGCTGGGGGTGTAAATAGGAGTGACATTTGTGAGATAACCTTTGGTGTGATTGGAGGAGTTCTGCTGAAGTATTGAGTCTGGTCTTGGATGCAGCACTTCAAAATGATGTGAAGGGAGGGACTCAGAGAAAGACAATAAGAAGAAGGAGAGATTGAAAAACAAGGGGAGAGAAGAAATTTCATAATGTTTAGCCAAAAAAAAAGAAGGGGAACTGAGATGAGAAATGATAATAGGCTTTGAAGGACAGCTGCCAAAAGAGAAAAACCTATTCTTGCTTTTTTCACCTCTGTTTAGATGTGATGAGCATCTTAAATTGGAGCAGAGAAGAATGAGGCTAGGCATTAGGAAAACCTGTAAGCGTCTTTAAACACTGGAAGGTGCTTCTGAAGGAGGTTGTGCAGTTTCTAGTACTGGCAGCATTTGTAAGAAGAAATGCTTACTGTCAGATACAGTTTCAGCACAGAAAATCCTGCCTTGAGTCAAGAAGATGGATAATGTCCTTCCACAGCCACTCACACCTTTGCTATCTCTAAGTCTATGCTTGGCCTTTGTCTCTCTTCCTGACTAACTCCATATCAACACCTGTTCCTCCTCCTAAGCCATCCTGCTCAACCCCACTGATCCTCCAAAGGTGAAGTTAATTGTCAGCAGGCAGTAGCACTCATTGGAAAAAACTACCTCTATTCCCCCAGCTCCTTCTGGTGTTTCCTGACAGGAGCTTACAAATGCAGGGAATGGATTGACCAACAGCAGCAGCAGAGAAGGAAAATCACCCAAGGTCAATCTACTGGTCAGCAGCTCTGCAGTTATCTTGGGTCTCCTGTGCCCGTAGACTTGTGAATCCAGTGGATCATGTTATGTCTGTCAGTCAACTGGCCTTCACTACCAGGGCTTGGCTATCTCTACAGAAGGAAAAAATATATGGGTATAGTTAACATGTGTAACTTTAATGCATAACACATGTAGCCATGTATGTAGCCAGAAGGTGTTCATTGTGCTTGCTGGAGTGATGATTGCCTCAGCTTGCACCACATTTTTTTGTGCCACTGCTGCATTTCCTCCATCAATTGCCTGTTTGGCCACAGAGTATGAGTGCTTCTTTCTTCCCACATATGAAACAACTGGTCTCATGCCAGCATCAAACCCACTGTGGACCTCCCTGTACCACAGGAGACTTCAGGATGTCACGCAGCCAGTCTGACATTCAGACTTGCTGAGCTCTTGCTGAGCTTTTGCACAGCGCGCTGAAATCAGCAAGAACAACAGATGTTCAGCAACTTTGGAAATCAAGCCAAGAGTATTTGCTGGGGTTGGTCTGATGGCAGAAGGATCCCATTCTGTGTATGTGATTTAAAACCTAAGCTGTAGAGTCCTTGCTCCTCAAATGGACGTCATGTACACTGAAATTACAATCTAAGTTTCCTGACTGCTTTATTTCATAAGTAAGGAGGTTGATATGAACCCTTCAGAGAAAATATGAAGCCTACGTAATGAAAGACTTGACTGAGCTGACATAGACTGCTTAGACCTGCAGCAGGCAAATTTTTATGGAAGATTAGCTTTTTCTTTCATCAAAATTATGTGTTCCCACAGAAATACATGAGCCGCTGCTCATTAGAGAAGCATGAGGCCACTGAGCAGCCTCTGTCTCCAGACTTGTCATAGGCTGACATTAATGAAAGTGGAGTGCAGGACCTGGTGCCTCTCAGACACCCCTTTCACAATACTGTGGTTCTAATCTTCAGACTTTGCACCAAACCTCTTTTATGTAAGTCACAGCATGCTGGGTGGCAACCTTGACTCTAGGGTGGATGTTGTTGACTACCTGGTGTAAGCTACCCACAGGATCCCAAATCCTTAAGGAATCGGTGGGAGAGCTTTTCAGCTAACCTGAAGTAGCATATGCACATATATGAGAAACAGCTAGTTTCCTTCTTGGTTTCTGAGCTTTTGAGCTGACAAAATAGCTGAGCAAGAGCTCATGTTAATACCTTGTGTATTTCAGTCCATAATGGCAATCAGCCTTCTCAGCTTTGCACACAGAATGATGCTGAGGAATGAAGTCCCTGCTACCCTGTCAGCTAACAGTGACCCGGCTGTGCAAGGGCTTGTCTCCAGCAGGGGTGGGACACTGGCCACATCTCTGCAGCCTTAGCTCTCAAGAGCCTTCCATACTGCCTTTTCTTCTTACTAACAAAGCTTTGTCACAAAATTTCAGAGAAAGTATACGTTTCTTCTCTACTTTCCTTGCCTTTTTCTTTATTTAATCAGACCACTTCCTCATCTCATCTACCAAGATTTTCATTTGTCTGTGACAGAGGTGCTTTCTTTCAATATATCAATCATTTGTACTGTGGCTGAGAGAAGTGGTCTGAACCACTATTGTTCTTTAAATATGAAAAGCAGAGGTTGGTGATAAGAATAATAAACCATCAAGGTTTTATATCTCAGGAGTCATGAATTGGGAGCTCCATGCTTGCAGGAAATATTGGGAAAAGGAAGATAGAGGTGACTTGCTTAGGAAAGTGATCTCTACATTTTCTTCCATGAGCGTTGCATCCCACATTGGGCTTTCTGATTCCTTGGAGAATGAGGTGTAGTGTGCACAGTATGGAAAGGAGACATTGCACACAAGAAGTTTATGATGATTACAAGGGCAGAGGCTAGAGTCCAGTGTGAGTTTCCTTCAGATAGTCTTCTACTAGGCAGTCTGGTTTGGAAGAAATACAGGGTTAATAAACTGAGTTCAAAGAGAGTAGTAACTGAAACAGTTGGAGGAACAAAGCAGATTCGCATTCAGCATGCCCAGTTTGTCTCTATCAGATGTGTCAGTGATAAAATGATCAGGATAGCAGAATAGCTCAGATATGGCAAACTGTAACACAAGTCAACTCCATACGTCACATTATTGAGTATTTGTGAAAATTAATGTGAAACAATGATAAAATTCAGTTGTTAAAAAATGACCTGTCAATTGCTTCTACCATTGTTTTCACTACATCCCATGAAACAAAGAACATTTGGAGTCCAGTCCTCTGCTTCATTTTCATTTTGTCCCAAGCTTGTTATATGTTTTTGCAAATTTGTCAAGATGAAAGAAAATGGTAGTTGGTTCCACAACCAGCATCTTCCAGCACGCTCTAAAAGGACACTGGAGTGAACTGTCTCTTCTCAGAAGAGCATTGCTTTCTCTGCTGTAGGCCAAAGGACATTCTCTTGTCCTCAGTTATGTAAGGCAAGTACTGGGGTTTTTTTCAGCTGGGAACTAGGCCCACAGACATGCTATAAAACAGCAGAACAAATGGTTGCAAGCCAGAATTGAGGCTAAAGCTCTATTTCTCTACTGAAGCCAGTCAGACCTAAAGACCTCACTCGGTATCATCAGCATTTATCACAGATCTAGAATTCACACACAAGGATATCTGAGATTAGTATGTTTTTTTCTACACTTTGGGTAGAAGATATCAGTAGTTACAATGAGGTAATGACTGGCCAACGCCGATTTTCCAGTGACCTGTGAGGACGCTTGCTCTTGATCTCAATTCAGCACTCCTGCTGCTATGTTTTCTTACCCTTTTTTAACTTACAGTCTTGGACGGGGTCCCACACATCCACACTAAATTCTCTTAGGCTACATGTAGAAAATGCCATACCCTTTCTGCAAGAGCCCTTTTTTCTAAATTACGTTCTAGTATATGTTCATGTTGTGGTCCCTTTTTTGTTCACTTCGTTTCTCCCCTCCATAATTTAGCTTTCCCTACAGAGCACACACATCTCAACAGACACATTCAGCCCTCATTTCCACCTTGGGCTTTCTGCACTTGTTATGCTCTGCCACCCCTTGTCTTTCTCTAGGCGGGGGGCTCTCCTTCACCATGCCTGTTCATGCCACAAAAGGTAACCTCTGGCTAATGTCAGCTCTTCCATACCAGCTCTTTCGCTGTCTCACATCCCATCCCTCCTACTTTCCAGAGCAAAGGTTAAAAAAAACAAAGTTACAAATCATATTCTTGACTTGGGGTTTTTTCCCTCTTTGGTCCTGGCACCTTCCAGTCTCCTTCAATCTTATCCATACCTCCTCCATATGCCACTTCAGAAGTCAAACAAAATATGCAGTGTATAATCATAGAATCATAGAATGGTTGGTTAGAAGGGACCTTAAAATCATCTAGTCCCAACCACCGTGTAATTGTCAGGGATACATTCCACTAGACCATGTTGCTCAAATGTACCTTTTCCTTGCTTCCTGCTTTTGACAGCTTCCTTGCTCTCAGAATTTAAATTGCCAGGACTCCCCCTTAATGCCTGAATATCATTTTTCTTGGTTCCTCTCTTGGCTTTAAAAGTTTTGGGTGTGCTTCTGCCCTTTGCCTATGCAATTTATCTTGCAACTTAAGATACAACTGAGATGAATGAAGACACAGGCAACTGTGATCAAGTGAGAAAACCAATAATTTGAAGAAAAAGAATGCCACAGACTTTTAGGAACATTTGAGGAAAAAAAGGTTTCTTTGCTTTTTGCACAGTTCTTCCTTCCAAAGACAGCTGCAAAACACAGCTGCAAAGACAGTGGGGTTGTTTTGTTTGTTTCCCTGGCTCAAATGGTAGATTTACACAGCAACCTGAAAAAAGTTCATCCTGGCTCTAGATACATTCAGTTGCCACGTGTTGTTATCTCCAGAGATAAACCAGTAACACAAGCACAGCTCTGAACATAGGTGGAGCCTGAATATAAATCAGACTATGCCCAACAGTCCCAAAATCAGTTCTCCCCCATCTTGGGGTCCCACTGGCATCCGCAGCACAGGCAATGGATGGGTTTAAACAAAACCAGGAGGGTTGGAGCCGGCCTGATATTTTAAGTACCTGTTCATATTGCTTTGTCCAAGCTCATTGTCCTTCATAATTGCCATCATATGTTTCTATGTGCAATGTGACTGAAAGATAGCTTTATATCCATTCTGCTCTTTGCTTATGCTGCATCACAGTATATGCAACAGAAGTCCCTCACAGCTGCACAAAAGTGGGAACCAAAGTGTTCAAAAAAAAGCACAATCAGTAGCTTGGACTAATTTTCATGAGCAATTATATTTCGGTTGTGTATTTTGTGAGGGAAAGTAGTTAAAACCCGCTCTCTACTTCTACTTATATTAACTACAGTATTTTCCCTGTTGCAATTGTGTCTATTCATTTAACTGTTAAAGCAAAAGTGTATTATAACAGATTTTAAAGTAATATTTATTTTTTTCCCCTCAAATGTAGCAATAATACTACCTTAACATGGCAGAAAATAATACATTATTGAATTCTTAAAAAGCTTATAATGGAATTCAAGCTATGTACATAATTTGTCTCAGATTGTTTTTCACTTTAATGACAATACTACTTTTTTTTTCAGATGTTTATTAATTTTAACATTCTCTAATCTCAAAACTGCCACAAGGAAACTTTCACAACTCTTATACTCAAGGGAAGTTTATTCACTAGAGACTTTTCTATTTGAAAGTTAAAATGAAACAATTCTGAATGGACAGCAGGATGAAGTTATAAAATGAAAGACACTTGCAATCTTCACAGCACTGCTATAAATCAGAATTTTTCAATCTCTAAGTGTCATAGGCTAGGAAAAGCCTGATTTTGTTCCAATCGGGGTCAGTTTTTTTGATTGACAAGCAATTTATCCAGTAGAAGACAAGCTGCGACTTCTGGCAGAATGCTTAAAAAGGCTGGGTGGGGGGAGGAGCGGCCTCTTTGTCTTCCGGTGTGGCAGGCCGGGGACAGGGAGCGGCCGGGCCGGCCGGCCTCGGTGCCCCCCCCACCCCGGGGCGGCTGCGGCGGGCCGGGCCGGGCCGGGCCGGGCCCCGATGCTCCTGGAGCCGGGGCAGGCCGGGCCGGAGCTTTAGGAGCCGCTGTCTCGCCGAGAAGCAGGCAGCATGGAGAAGAGGGAGAGCTCGGACGGAGTGCCCCTTCGCCCTTGCTCTTCTTTTTCAAGCCGAAGAAACCAGCGCTTGGCTTCTAAACGACTCAGTTTCCCGCCGCAGAGCCACGTGGGCAGCTCGGCAGCCCGAAAAGTTTAACCCTTTGTTGTTAGCAGATGGACTTTCCTAAACATCATCTTTCTCCGGAAGAAGAACAAATATAGCGAATAGAAAGACACAGCATGGAGCTACAGTTGGTGAAGGGAGAGTGAAAAGGACTTTAAGGCAAAAGGACAAGGAGTGGCCTAATTTTGGCTGGACATTTCTGGTAAACTATAGAGACGGAACTAGTTTTTTTCCTGTAACATATAAATGCTTTTGGGGGGATGTAAGGTTCTAGTTAAAAGTGATATGAAGCTTTTTGCTCCTAAAGAAAGAGGAGATTTGTTTTTGGGTCTTGAGATGATTTTGGAAATAGAAGAAGAGAATCTTTGTGTCATACTAGAGGAGGCATCCTTAAACAGTACCCCAATAAGCAAATATGGCCTATGTGCAGTGTTGAGAGAGCTGCTAATGGGTAGGATTTCGCAGTTTGCAGGAGTTCCTTTAAAATCCTCGCAGATGTAGAGCATGGGATGTCTATATAGAACCCAGAGAGACTCCTTTCCTTAAAGAACTGATAAAAGGTTATTTTTAAAATGGTAAAACTGGCTGAAGTTGCAGGTCATGTCTTTTTATGTTGAGTGAAGAAAGGTAAAAAACTTAGAAAGAGAAAGAGAGATGTTTTAGAAGTTTCATTTGTTGTTGTTGTTGTTTTTTTCCTCCTTTTTGTGTGTATTAATAAACTATCTTTGTAATTTAAAGATGGGCCTGTTTTGCTTTATATTCTTCCAGTCAAATGAAATATAGAACGTGATTAAACCATCACACTAAGTCACATGATCACCATGGTTCCCCACTTCCTCAACAAATTAAGAATATCCATCAAACAACAAATCTTTCCATTGATAGGGAATATTGTATCCAGGCTCTGTAAATATATATCCAGATACAGAAATGCAGTAATATCAAGAAGATCCTGAACATAAATAGAAATTAAAGGTATCTTACATTTTTTTCACCCAGAGAAAATGAAAATACTGCCTGAAATCAATGGACTTGAACTTTGAATGACTTGGAAAAGAGTAGCTCATTCAGCAGGCAGACTGGGGGCTTTGGTAGCCATTGAAATATCTATAAGGCCTACTACCTTGTCCATGGCCAATTATTGCTACAGCACTCCATTAGGCAGAGATTTTAATGGTCAAACAATTCTGGAGGACTAGACAAACATGTCTGTGCATATCTCAATCTGCCTCTCTTGGTTAGCTCCTTCTAGATTTCAACAGAACTGTGTTTTCTTTCTGCATCAAACCATCAAAGGAGGCTAAACACAGTCAGGGAATCCATTAGAAACCTGAAACCATGGTCCAACCTGCTAAATATTTATTGAATTTGGAAAAATGTGAGACAAATTTAGGCTGATTTATTGTGTTTGGCAAAACATTGTTGTTTTGTATGATTATGACTCTCAAACCAGACAAAGCTAAGTGGTTTAATTTGAATGAAACTAAAGCTTAAATCAAAGTTGGAGAGACATTACTGGAACAAAAGTTGTTGGATTTTTCTTTTTTTTCTTTTTTGTTCTTTTTTCTTTTTCTTCACAGGAATAAAAGTTGTTTTGGTTTACTTCTTTTTTTCATCTTGAGCCAAACTCTATAAAATATTTTATCTGTGCCTTTCGTATGCCTGCACATATGAAAATGGAAAATCATGCTGATTTTTAGTAAAAGGTTTTTCCTGATCATCATTTACCTATTTTCACCAGAATATAAGAAGTCTTACAATTTTGTGAAGGTTTATTTCTTCACAGCAAACAGATTCTTCCATAACAGAGAACTGTTTTTGCCTAAAATATGCAGTCTTTCAACCAAAAAGACAGAGGGAAACTCTTATGCTTTTTATTGAAGAGGTTAAACCAAATTACAATTCCAAATGTTAAATTACAGGAATAGGCACATGAAAGCAACAATAAAATAGCAACAGAAAAAAAATTAAAAATAGTTTAATTCTGATATTCTGGAATTCACATGCATTGCAAAATTTATAGCACTTCCTTTTTTCATCATCATCATTGTTATTATTTGGACTCATCAAGTGGAATGTTGTTTTCCAGACAGAGATTTTGTTGAATGTAAGTTGCAAGCAGTTTTATTTTCATTTCATTAATACTTTTGCATAGCCTTAATTCTCTCCTAGAAAAATAAGCAATTTGAAATTTAAATATATCCATATATTGAAGCTAATGCAGATACATAGCCAACTACTCACAACAACAGACATGAAACAGCAAAATACGAAGAACTTGGGCAGGTAGCACTACATTTCTTCTTCATATGTTTTCACAAAATAATTTCCTTTCAGGTTTGAATCATAAAATTCACCAAAACAAACATAGTTTTGCTTTGAATTGCAGATGTTTTCCTTGTCAGAAGACTGCACTTAATTTAATTTAATTTAATTTAATTTATAATGCAGTTGATGCTGGAGTAAATAAATACAGTTGTACTTCGATTTGTCTTAAGAGACAATTAGAATATATTTAATATTTTTGTCATTGGAGGCTAAAGAAGAATATTTTGGTATCACCATGGCCAAGTAAAGCAGAATATGATGTAGTTACGAGTTTGTTTTCATGAATGGATGTAGAATCAGGGACTTTTGGGTGCCATTCAGAAAAACCCAGTGATTATGTTTGTGTTTAAAATCAATAGGGTTTTATATAGATAATAAGACTATGTAGAAATGCAATGCATTATGCTTAGGAAAGATATGGTGCGAAAAATGTACCTCAGAGCTTCTTACTGGCCTTGTTTCTCCCTCTAATCCCATTATCAGATCACGCCCTTGCTGGAGTTGGATGCTCATGCACAAGCTGGCTGTGCTGCCCAAACCTTCCTGCGTTCCCTGGCAAGGCTGATGGGGACACTGGCAAGGCACATTGCTGGGGCAGGGGCTATAGCAGCTGCTCAGTGCCAACAAATCCAAGACATGGCATGGCAGCCCAGCCACGTGAAGGCCAGTGTAAAGAAAAACCCTGCAAGGTTTCAGTGCAACAGATGCAACAACTGCATCTGCTCTGCAGGCAGCTGCTGGCCAACACCCAGACCAGCAGGGTCTGCCCCTGGCCCCTGGTGCCTGAGCAATGTCCTGCTGCTCGGGGAGCCGTGCTTCACAGCCTCGCCTTTCGCAAGGTACCCGCAAATTAAGTGTTTGCAGAATAACAGCAGAAAGGTAAAGCAAGACGATTTTATACTCCACCACAAGTATATCTAAAATAATACCCACTCCCTCTGTGGCGGGAGAGGAAGGCTAGCTGTAATTAAGTTGCTGAAGTATAGCACTTTCATTCATTAAAAACAATTCTTTGATTTAGCGCTTAACACAAAACACCCACAGACCACAGGAAATCTCTGGGCTAATTCTCCTGCCCTTTCACCTCTCACACATTCGAGCTTTCTGCTTTCTTCCTCCTGTCCATCTGCTTTAATCATTAGCAACAGCCCTGTGCAACACCTCTAACAAGTAAAGTCAGCTGTCATCAGAGCATATTTAAACTCTGACTGTTAGTTTCCACTAAATCAGCTCTATGCCCACAGGCCTCATTAAGCACAGAGAAGGGCAGTAGTTGCAGTTCCAAAAAGCTCCAGGGGCAACCAGCCTTTCCCAGGCAAAACTGTGGTCCATGCAGTCCACAGACCAGGTTTGTCCTTTCCTGAGCTTTGCAAAAGCTTTGAAGTGGAAACACAATCGCTGCAGAGAACAGTCACTGCGTGCCGAGGGTAGGCCTGAGGATGGCAGATTTGCACTGCAGGCATTTGACTGCCAAAATATACCATTGTTGGGAGGGAAAATCAAGTGCAGCCCTTGACAGTGGTCTAACAGGGTAAGTACAGAGAGCACTGCAGCACGAGACCTGGAGAGGATTTGATTTTGCTTGGGAAATGAGCATCCCTTTCATAACATACTTGTTCTCCACAGCACCGATGACTGTAGGAGTAGAATGAAGGCAATGGCAGGGGAAGCTTTCGGTGTTCAACCAGAAAAGACTCAAGGGCAAAGAAGTTTGGAAAAGTCACAATGCTTGTCCTTGCAAACAGCACTGGCTGACATTATGTGTCCATAATAGAGCACATAATAGGAAGCTGCAGTCCTGCATTGTGAAAACATTTACACACTTGGATCAGCTCTGCTGGAAAACAACAGATGAAATTCAAAGACGTCATGGAAACTACTGGGTTAACCCAAAAAAACAATCAGGCAATCAGGCAAGGCATCAGGTAACCAGGCAAGCTGAAGGGATACCTAAAGGGCACTTTAGTTTTCATTGTCATAAAAGAACCTTTGGATCTTTTAGCCCTAAGTGTATCTGCTTTGCACATATCCTAGAGCGTTAAGTCAATGATTGGGTAGGCCTAGAGAAAATATATCAATGGAAAAAAGTCAAGTAAAAATCTGAGGCATTGGTCCTGGATATTAATTTTAAGTGTGTATGTAAGTACATATCTTTGGACCAGATGCTCAAATGTTGGGAACCTATGTACTAAAATTAGAGAAAATGCCAAGACAGACAACCCAGACAACCACAAATAGAATCATCAGAAGAGTTTTGATTGTAAGAGACATTTAAAAGTAACCTAGCACAACTTCCCTGCAATAGAAGAGACATCTTCAACTAGACCACGTTGCTCCAAGCCCTGTCCAATCTGATTTTGAATATTTCTAGGGATGGGGCAACCAGTGTTTTACCATCTTCATGGTAAAAAACTTCTTCCTTTTATATAGTCCAAATCTACCCTTTTACCTCTTGTCCTATCTCTGAAGACACTACCAAAATTCTATTTTCACGGCTCTTTGATAAGCGCCCTTTAAGTATTGAAATGCCACAATAACGTCTCCCCAGAACCTCCTATTCTCCAGGCTGAACAACCCCAGGTCTCCCAGCATTCCTTCTTTGAAGGGTGCTCCAGCCCTCTGTCCATTGTCTTGGCCCTCCTCTGGACCTTCCCTTGCAGAGGGGGAACTTTACTGGGTTGAGGACCCCAGAGACAGATGCAGCACTCCACAACCTCTTCCCTTGGCCTGCTGACCACTCTCCTTGTCATGCAGCCCAGGTTAGAGTTGGCTTTCTGGGCTGCAAGCACCAGTTTATGTCCATTTTTTTCATCCACCAGCACCCCCAAATACTTCTTGGCAGGGCTGATCTCAATCCCTTCATCCTCCAGCCTGCGTTGATACCAGGAGTTGTTCTGACAAAGGTGCAGCACCTTGGAACCTCAAGAGCTTCACATGAGCCCACTTCTCAGGCTTGTGCAGGTCCTTCTGAATGGCATCTCATGCCTCAGGAGAATACAAGAGAATACATAAGTTGTGCATCTTCACTTTGGAAAAACAACAGCAGAAAAATGGTATTACAGAGCAACAGATAGCATAGTCATGGCAAAGAGAAATAAGAAATTATTATATACTGCTTGGGTGTAGCCACACTGTCTTTGAACCTACTATTTTGCCCTGTGCCACCTGTAAAATTTTCACATGGCTAAAATGCCTGTAGAGAAGTAGTTTTTAACATTGCATGTGGTTAAGCTACAGAGTCCAAAAAGAAACAAACAGATTTACGGAAGTGAGTCTATCTCAGGTGATTGATCACAGTGGATGACAGTGTAGGGCATCACTAAGGCACTGATAACTAAAGGCTGGGAAGGTGAGTGAAGCTCTACATGCCTTGAGTTAGTATTCTGCCCCTTCATGCCTGCTGCCAACCACTTTTAGAAACAAGATACTGTGTCTGAGTGATCTTCAGCTTATTGCAGTGCCAAGACCGTGTTCATGTTCTCCTGAGAACTTAAAAACTCACAGAACATCTTGCCAGGTATTGAATACAAACATTAAAGTTATAGACTGAAACAGTACAAAGCAAGCAAATTAATAAGCAGTGAAAACTTATGTTCCCATCACAGGATTGCCAAATTATCACCTGATCTCTTGAAAAGTGCTTTTAATCTCCAGCATACTTTACTTATTAGATGGTGGAAGGGTGGCAAGACTATGGAGGAAATTACCCTGAGCTTCAGAAAATAAGGTATGCTTCCCTTAGGGCAGCAACAGATTTGGGTTACCCTGACTATGCACTCTATAAATGGGTATATTGAATGAAATAAGTTTGAATGTTTCAATAAAGTTGAATCACTAGCATTAACATAAGCATAATTAAAGTTATATCAGCACCTCTGTTCTGAAATTGCATCTTAGCAGGTCAGTTTCAAAGGTGCACTTTGGATAGAAGTTTTATTAAGTAAAAATAATCTGTGCTGAAGATGGTCCTAGAAGTGCTCCAGAAGGTGTAGCTACCCTCAGAGCTCCTGACTTCAGGCACCAGGCTCCTTCCCTCCACCTCCCTCTGGAAAAGCCTGGAGCTCTCAGGGGTTAGAGAGTGAGGGAATGCCTTGGACCAGCCTCCCAATGAAGGCACTCTTCCATACATCTGCTGAAATTAAGCTGACTGGTTTCTGCCTTCTTACACCTCTCTAAATGGCCACATTTTAAAATGCACACATACACAGTGCACATAAGAACATTTCACATTTGGTTTTGCAATTTAATGGTTTTGCTTGCTCTGTTATGGTTTCTTGCACCAGATGTAGGAATGTTGAGACATATGGAAAACAAAATCAGCTACAGCAAGAATGAGCTACCAGTCATCATTGTAGGTTACTCAGAGATAGGTGAACAAGATTAAAGACAACATCAACCAATTGGCAGAAGGATTCTCTGGTGCACCAGTGTTTCTTTCATTATCAGCTCCCATAGTCCATAACACTGTAATGCTGTGCCATGCTTGCTCAGTTCTTCAAAGGAAGCAATTCCAGAAGAAATCCTATGATGACAGTCTGTAACTATATAATCTATTGTGAAAGTTTCAAGATGATAGCAATTAAAATTTAAGGCTATTCACATGTGTCCCTGAGGTGGACACATGTGCAGCGATGCCTCTTGCTGAGACAGCTGCCCAGAGCTTTTCTGCAGCACCTCCCCGTTCCTCCTCCCCACGCTCTGTGTGGCAGCCAAACCAAGCAGTGCTGCTGAGAAGCTTGGAGGTGACAGGTTGTGTACAAGTGGCTGTGACAGTGCCAAGAGCAAGGTGGGTCCCTGCCCGTGGGCTTAGCCAGCCTTTCAGCTGGGTTTTGCAGCCCCAGCCTCTGGCTTCCTCTCAATACCTCAGCCACCTTGTTCAAAACCAGCTTAACTACGCCTGCAGTGCATCATGCTGCCAGCTGCACTCACCATCCCAAACACACCGCAGGCACTCTTGGCTCCAGAGATAAGCCATTGCCTGTGGTCATGCACAGAAAACTCTGGTTTTCCAAAGCATTGACTCAAACCTTCAGGCAGGCATTAGGATCACTTACAGAAGCATACAGAATACTTTGTTTCAGCGCTCAATGGTCTGTTTGTGTGTTTACCAACTGGAGGGGGTTGTAGCATGCAATTTTGCCAAAGCAAAAAGGTGTTCCAAGAAGAGCAGCAGCAGCTGTAAGCATGCTCTGGGAATTAAATAATGGCATCTTATAAAACTTCACAAATTGAGCCAATAAGTGTGCAATAAGTCAGTTTTGAAATTACTGTCTTATATCAAGTTTCTCTAATAAAAGTCAAATTTGTGCTTAGAAAAGCTTAAAGCCCATATGTAGGAAAACTTTACAACTCTAATGGGAGCCATGATAGAGCAGCATGTTAGTAAATACATGTGTAAGCAGCATAGTACAAAGAGAAAAGTAGCAACATGTTAATTATCTCCCTCCTGTATTATTTTTAGTTGTCACTGTGGACGCAACTGCAGCAAAACACATGCATGTTCTGACAGCTGCTCTGTTCCACAAGGATTAAAACAGCAGGAAGACTAGCAAAAAGAGAGAAAACAGAGACTTCTATAAGAATTTGTTACATGTCCATTTAGAGACAGAAATAACCTTTTTACATTCTCAGTGATTGATCCAGAGGCAACTTTTTTTTAAAAGGAGATATATGGGTTGGAAAAGAAAGCTGTCTCATGCTGGAGAACCAATCCACAGGGATAGGTTCCTTACTAACAGCCATAGGTTCTCACTTAGCTTGGATGTGTTGCAGTCGTGCTTGCATTGACAGAGGGTAGTCTTTCACATCCCAAAGGCCTCTCTGGCAGGCTCACCCAGCAAGCTTGGAGCCAGCCTGGAATCCAGGTCTCCACCAGAATGAAAGGTGAGCAAAGCTGCTGCTGCTTTGCAGGTGTGAGACTTGGACACTGTGCAGAAGATCTGTCCTGCTGCTGGAGAGGTTCCAGCCATTCCATATGGAGCACCGCTGAGTAATGACAACTCATCCACTGGCTAACTGCATTTCCCAAATGGGCAGACTTTCCATGGCCTGAAATAGAAGTGAGCAATCTCGTTTTGCTTGCATTTTTCCTTGGCCACAGCACAAGGCAGTACCACTCTGTGCTGTCTGGATGAGGTAACCACTACTCTATTGGTTGAGATATAATAATGAAAGTTCATCTGAAAAGATCTAGGCAAGCCCTTTGATGCCCTCTCATCTGACCTTTTAGAGAAAAAAAAATCTAATAGAGTACTGAGATAAAGGATATTATAGGACTTTTTTCCCACTGAAAAACCATACCCTTAAACAGGAAAGGTGAAAAGACAAAGAACTAAGCCATTTACAAGGTAGTTTCAGATGCCAGTTAATCCAGCAAATTATGGGATAAATGTGGCCCATTACCCATGCATCCACCAAACCTCAGCAATCTATCCCAGGACAGAATAACTTCTCACCTAGAAGACATTAAACACAATGAGGCAAATAAACAAATCCTTCCCCAAAGCTGTGCATAACTGGAGATGTTGCATAGAAAAGGTTACTGAGTACCTAATCCAAAAGGACATTCAAGGGTACAAGTCTTAATGAGTCCAGAGTTAATAACCTAAGTTCCACACTAGGATGAGCCTTTAAGATATAGCTTCATCATTTCTTAGTCTATATGACTCCAACTCAGCCTATTGATTTTGTGATTTTTGTTCATAAGCATTTGACCCACGCATCACACTGCATAAGTACCAATCCTAATATTTTTATATAGATAATGTCTGGAATCTAGGCATTACAACGCCTAATTCTTTTAAGGAACTACACTTGGACTTAACGTAGGGGCCCTGGTCACCAGTTCATATACATATTTTTGTTTAATCATTTTGAGTTAATAGACAAGGCCATTTCAAAGATTTCCTTTGCCCTTAGGTTAAAAAAAAAAAAAAGAAAAAAAGATAGCTTATGTAACTTTTCCTTATCACCAGGTCTTCTAAGACCTTCTGTTCTGCTTTTAGAAATTGACAAATTATATCCTTTTCCTGTGATATGGTGACTAAAACTGTATAAACAAGTGTTTCAGATAATAATGTGTAAACAACAGATCAGGTCCTCCCATTCTGCAAATATAACAGGACCCCAACATTTCCTGGACCACAGTGAGGATGTAAGCAAAGTATCTCCTCAAATATGTTGAAGGTCTGACTTGGAGGCCAGAAAAAATCACTTTACCTGTTATATTCCTTGTAACTTTGGTCATCACAAGTGCATGCAAGTATGGAAGCCTCTTTCTTTACCACAGTGTCTGTCATATACAGCCCATTGTCTGGATGAGAGTTGTGGATGTGACAGCGCTTTATTTGGTTGTTGGGCTCTTCTTTTGCTTTGCTTTTGGGTACAACAGAGAGCTTGGATGTATTGGAAAGACACATACCCTCATCTTCAGTCAGCTGCAGATCATCCTCTGTTCTTGTAGTGGGTTATTCCACTGCCATGGAAGGTCCCTGCCTCACCAAGTCTTCAAGGTAAAAACCAGCAGCTACCCATGATCTTTCCTCCCCAACCTTTTGGCAAGTCCACTGGAAAACCTGAGCTCAGGTCCTGCCTGTTTTTTGAAGACAAGAATCAGCACCCTGAACGGGATCCATACTTCAGGAGAAAAACTGTTTTCTGTACATCCTTAAGATGGAAGAGCTCCCTACAGCTCCTTGGACCAGGTTTTGGGCAGCCTAATTTCACATAAATCCCTATGCTTAGGGTTCCCTGTGGTGGGCTGTAAGCCTTCAGGCATCCAAGGCCATACAAAAACACACAAAAATTGGTTTTGGAGGCAAATGGGGCTTACTGACCCTAGGCCTGTAAGTTTCCACTCCTCATGGTGTGGAGTTTTTTTCGATGCTTTATTCTACAGCATGACCAAGATTAGCAGGAAGTGTCCTGGATAACAGCAAATTACAGAACAACCTACTGTAACTAGCTTGAGCTAAAAGTCTTGACTTTCAGTGGGACTTTTCAGCTCTAGCACTCTCAATCCAAGTCCTGCTCTTCCATTTTGGCTGCAATACAGTGGCAGAAAGCTGAAGCCTCCCCTGGAGGAGCAACAAGAGGAGCATCTGGGGATATTCTTGTCACATGTAGTGAAAAGGGCTAAGATAAATAAGAATCCCAAAATCCACTACCTGAAATAGCAACTCTTGAGTAGACCTTTGCAGATTTTTCTCTGTGGCATTGCAGATTTTTCACTCACTCTCTTGATATCTTGTGTGTGCATATATAATGTGAAATGGAAGAAGGTTCTGGAGCAAATAGTACCATTCAGTTTAATAGAATAATTCACACAGGTCTGTGAAGTTGTAGTAGAATTTGCTTTGCATTCTGTTAGTAAAATAAATACACAGTGTTTTCAAAACTATTTTTATTTAAAAAAAAAAAAAAAAAGTTATACCATCTATGCCTATCTTTAGAAGCTGTTTTGCCTTTGAGATGCTAAGGGTCCACAAATGTGTAACCAAGAGGTTTTTTCCCTAGAATGTCACAACATGCTCTGCTCCTAAAATGGAAAATATCACTGTCTCCATATTTCATGATATTCTGGGGAATATGAAGTGAGCTCTTTTATGGACTAAGACAGAGGGGCATTGGAACAGCATGTGCAGGAAGTCACAGTGCAACCACTGGGAATATGGTGAAATGCAAAAAAACTCACATTTCTACTTCCCAGTGCTATCTGGGAAGCAATTTCCCAATAATATAAGAAGATATATGGATAGTCTGACCTATTTTTTTGTAGACTCACTGCAGCTGAGTATTTCCTGTACTGACCTGGATCCAATATCATAGAACCTAATAAATCAGTTAATATTTCAGGTAACTAAAATATTAAAAGATGCCTTAAAGATTTGAAATTTTTCCACACATCATACTCCAGCTTAACAAAGGTAATGTGAAACATGTAAAAAGTCCCCTCCTTTATTAATTTTTCATTCTTTTTTTTTTCCTTTTTCCTTGAAAACTATCCAACTAAGCAAGGAAGCCATGGCCTTAGAAAGTGCTTTTTTCTTTACCAGAGTGTTCAGAGACAATGTGTGTGGCACATTTAAGTGATACATAATCCCCAGTTCTTTCCCTCAGTCTCTAAGGAATAAAGACATAATCTCTTGTTGTGGTAAGAACTATTCTCCAGAATACAGATTTCATCTATACAGTGTATCTAATGTTGCTCCAGTAATTAAATATCCTGTTAGGTTCTTATCTATTTTCAAATACAAGCTTTTTTTTTCTGTGACTTGACTCAAGAATTAAAATTTTCATTTGTGTCACATAGGCTCCATGATGACCCCTCAGTTTTCCTATGTATGGTGACTCTGTGCAAGCACCCAGGAATAAATACACTTGGATTAGAACTAACTAATTTCACTTTGTTAGGCTTTGGTGATCATGATGTAACAGCACAGGCATCATGCTGCTTAGCCCAGGAGAATCTGTCCATTAAAAAAAAAAAAAAATTATTTTTGTTTTCCTAAAACAAAAGGATCCCAGTTTCATAGAGCCAAGGCTTTTGTAATAATCCAGCCTCTCCATTTCTTAGAAGTTCAAGAGACAGTTAATTCAACATAATCTCTTAGAAAAACCCTAGTAGCAGAAGAGTGTTTGCTGAAGGCCTTTTGCTTTACTCTGGCTTTTAGCTAATTTTATACCCGACAAATAGGTCATAATTCATTCCAGCCCATTTGCAAACCAAGCATTCTAGGATTTGTATAATTCTTTTGTAAAATGGCCAATTTCATGCAGAGCATGCAAACATTCAGAATTGCAACTGTCAGGAGACAAAATTTGCCAACGGCCAAATGGAATTAAATTCAAAAACATTTCAGTCACTGTCTTTTTTACATTAGGTAAGCACAAACCAAAATTTTACCAAAAAACAAAAAAAAAAAAAGGTTGTGACACCAAAATAATATTTTGTCATTGATCCACAGGTATTCATTCAACCCCAAATCCTTAAAACTCCAGGCATTTTTCATGAAACTCTGATGGAGGCTTCTATGCTTTCCAGGCTTTCCCAACTTTCCCAGCCCTGCAGAGAAACAGGCAAATGAAAATCCTTTGGTATAGCCATAGCTAACAGCACAGTTACTGATTTTAGGTTTGGGCTGCTTTTTTTCTATTTGTAAATATCATATGAACAAGGTGTAATTTGACTGCTTATTTCTTTTATGTAAAGTAATATCATTTTCAAGTGCAGACTAGAGACAGAATATTCACTGCAAGTATAAAGATTCGATTTTGATAATTTTTTTTATATTTACCATCTAAGATTTGAGCTAAGATTTCAGGTCATCACTGACAAAGCAGTAGACTAAGACCTAACTGGGTTTCCATGAAATTTAACTATATAATATCATTATGTTTATGTATTTACCCAATGCTAGAAGATAAGCAGTTAAGCTTTCAGCTGGATCAAGGAACTCGTCACATGAGGAACATCAAAATGTTCTTTGACATTTTTTTACTTTAGAATAACAAATAAAAGGAGTTTTTATTGCACTCATTTGTGCTGTTGAATTTTTTTTAATAAATTCAGACTTGACAGCATAAAGTTTATAAACACATCAGGTTTATGAATGTACAGTCTATGAACACATTTTGCTTTAAACAAATCACTTATATATTAGGAAATCTTTCAAAAATGCCAGTTGTTCACAGTGACATTGTATAAAAATATTTTTATGTTTCCTAATTAAAATAGGATGTTTCATTTCAAAATATCCTTCTATTTTTTTATATAAAAAAGGTTTAAAAGTCCACAGATGAACAATAATTTCTAATGTTTTAGGATTTTAACTGTGCTGTCCACCAAAACTACCTGAATGGTTTAGGTTTTGGATAACTTCATCCCCGCCTTGTCACTCCATCCCTGCCACTGAAGTCCAAATAAATCATCTGTTCTGGAAGAGCTCAACTGAAAGACGAGACAGTCACAATCTTCAGTCTGAAATTAGCTGGAATTTCAGCCCACCTCAATGCCACTTGCAGGGTAGGTGATGCTCATGGGATGGTGGTGGCACCTTCCCACTAGAGTGCAGCCGCCTTAGCACATGGCTTGGGCCAGGAACCCCGTCAACCATGAAGTGTTATTCTGTTGCCACAGGTGAGTCAGAGCCTGAAGACTCCCTGGGGCAGAATTGCCACTTCACACCAACCTTGCTCTGAACCTGGCCAAGTCAAGCAGCTGCAACCCCACATTACTCATTTGGCAGGCAGGTCGATCCTGCAATTTGTTGAACACATATAGCAGTCCATAAAACAAACCTTGATGCATGTGAAGAGTCCCCAAATTCAATGGGAATACTGCAGTGATTGGGAGATTTTGGTTTCAAGGATCCCATCCTTCCCAGCATTGGTGCATTCCCAGTACGTGGGAAATTTGCCATTGAATTCCACTGGTGTTGGGGGGGAGGGGGGGTACTCCAGGGTCAGGTCAATTCTGTAACAACATGGAGGAAAACATTCATTTAACCACTCCATCTGTGGTTTAACCCAGCACTGATGTTCTGCTACAGAAAAGTTCTCTGCATCCAAGATCTGCATTTTCACTCTGGAATGTTGCAGTTACAATCTTTGCAAGTATCTGCTTGGATGAAAGTGGGGTAAAACTGAAACTAGTTGAATTAAAGGTGTTCCATGTTTGCATTGGTTTAAAAGATCTTTTTCTCTTAACTCCTCACAAAATACATCCTCCTGGCTAATCCCGTGAACCTAGGGAACAAAAACCCACTTCACACAGTTTGTTTCATCTGGATAATGAAATATCCAAAGAAATTAGTTTGGATAAATGCTTTGATTTGGAGTTGTCTGAAGGCAGGGCAAGTTAATACTGTCACTGGTGAAGATAATCCAAGGAATTTGAGATAAACAGGAGGTGAAATGTCTGGTTTAATGGACAGCTGACTTTACACTTTGCTTTTCTTTCTAAAAGTCTACACTTACTGTCAACAGCAATGGATACAGCGGACTTGAGCTTCCTCATATCCACCAGACAATCCTGCTCATTCCCAACTATCACGTATTCTTTGACTTGCAGCTACTTTTCAATGTCTGCTGCTACACATGAGTGCTGACCTACCTCAATTTCAGTGCATGTGGCTGTTGCTGTTTCATGAGCACTGAGAGCCGGCTGGAGGCTCCACTGCGGAGCAGAAGAAAAGGTCACACTGAAACAGTTTTCCAACAACAGGCCCTGTCTGCAGGGGCAGATGCATCTTCTCACACACACTCTGCATCCCTCTGTTATCAGGGGGCTCCAGGAGGAGCAGCTGGGTCTACCTATGCGTAGAAACAAAAAAGAAGTGCGGATAGACCTCTATAGATAGAAGAGATGGGTCAAGAGAAGGGGAAATGAAAATGGATTGGGAGAAGCCATGCTCATTACAAGGGTCTGGAAGCCAGTTTGAGTGATTTTTTCCTCTGGTTTAAAAATGCCTATTAGAAAAGAACACATATAAGCCATTTAAGAAAAGCGCATTTTAAGGAAGTGATTAAAAGAGAAGAATATAAAGACAAAGCCAGACAGTGACTCCAGGCAAAGGAGAACATATTTATCAATGTTGCTTTATTTGCAGAAAAAAACAATGCAATATTGGTCAAGTAATTTCTCCCTGCTGAAGACCACAAAAATATTAATTGAACAACTTACTTGACAAAAAACTCTGGCTATTATTTAGTCAGCTGTAGTTACAGCCTAATTTATGTCCGTTTCCATTCTCATTGTTATGAGAGTTTCCCTCAGGAGCTAACAGTGTGAGATAGTACAAAAATGTTTTTATTTATTTTATATTATTGCCTACACCCAAATGGTTGATAATTGTACTAGGTTTTTTCAACAGAGGAACACGCTGAGTGAGAATTTTAATTATTTAAGAAACAAAAAAATCATGTTTTCTTCAACTCCTAACTTCTTGGACACCAGCAAATAACTGAGTAGAAAAACATCAGCCACAAAGAAGCATTTGTGACCTCGACAGTGCACTAAATGGCTTTAATGAGATGACAAAGTACCCAGAATCCAGCTGTCTACAGCAAATGTTCCAGATCATCAAGCTGAGGATACCTCCAAGTCATAAAACTGACTGAGTCTCCACACAGCAGGCCCTGAGATCCCCATTTCAAAGCATCCCTACAAACCTCCACTTTCCACATACACACAAGGTGCACACATCGTTTTTAAAAGGTCCAGAAAAGTAACTACAGAGTGAAACAAAAAATACAACAAAGTCCATGGATACTTGGAGCCACTGGGGTATTTCCTCCCTTTATTTTTTCTTTTGTTGTTTTCCTTCTGTTTTTATCCTCCTCCTCGCAGCAGTCCTTTCTTGCTCTTGACCTTTAGCTAGGCTACCTCTCTGCCACAATTCTCCTCCACTCCCCAAAATCCCCGCACATCCTTGTACATCCCTGTACCTCCCTGTACGTTCCCATACATCCTGTGGAAGCCAGCAAATACTCAGCAGCTGGCCATGGCCTGCCTACCCAAAAGGGAGCAGCTGAAATATTCCCTCCAGGGTTTCCCTTCAGCATCACCACCAGGAAACTTGCTGCTGACAAAGGCTCCGTGCTGGCCCCAGGAATCAAACAGTGGCGAAGAGCAGGGGCTCTCCCTGTAGCCCAAACAAACACAACTTACCGTAATCCCTTGCTGCCTCCTGTGCTCATACAGTACAGACCTTCTTGGGTTACGAGACACTTTGAAGATCTCACCTTCTCCCATTACTTGTCTTTTATATTAAATGTCCACAGATGTGAGTCTGCTAGTGTGTCAGAGGGCTGCGGTTAATAATTTATAAACCAATACTTCCTATCGGGCACATTGCTGAACACAGGGCTGCATGGCAGCGCTACCTTGCTGCAGGAGCACCCTCTGCTGACTCCCACCAGGGGCCGCAGCCCTGAGGCGAGTGGTGCCCACCTGGGGCACCTGCTGGGGGACAGCCCCCGGCTGCAGGGACACTGCCTCTCAGCTTCTCCAGGCTCACAGGGACTGTTAAAACCCTTGCCATGCAGCAAACAGCAAAGTTTAATGTCCCAGCAAAGACCAAATGAAAAGGACTCAAGTGGGAATGCACCGACCTGTTACCCACAGAAACGCCAGCTTGTGAAGCATCACCTGCAGACAACCCAGCATATTTTCTGTGTGCACGCTCCAGCAATCACACTGAAAAAGCTGCCCTCGAGCCAAAGGCACAAGGAAATGGTCTAGACAGACACAACTGAAAATAGGCTATTGTGTGATACTGTATTCCCAATTCACCCCAGGTCTGAGAGGAGCACAGGAGAGGATGTGGGCCATGTTTGATAACTCTCTGTAGGTGGGATTGATGCTCTGGGCCAGCAGTCACAGGCTGAGGAGAGTCTCCCTAGGAGTGTGCACGGGGTGGATCTCCAATGCCCTTTATGACTGTGACAGCTCTGGAGCTGCAAATGGCAGCAATAATGGTGAGAACAGTCAAACAGCATCTTCCTGCAGGGATGTGTGGACTAAATCCTCATAAATAAACAATGTGGTGTAGCAATGGCTGCTCAATAAAGAACCATTGTATAGCTCAAGAGAGCTGGTGGCAAGTGCTTATCCTTCCTGCTCTTACCACATCTATCTCTATGAACAGTAAGTCTGTTTACTATTTCACTTTGAAAAATATTTTTTAAATATTCTAGACACTTTCTAAGTGCTTGCTAATTGGTGAGCTAATGGCTATATAGCTCACCAGGTATCCTTAAGAGATTTTAAACTGATGATTAATTTCAGATTCCCAGTATGCATGTAAGTGGTGTAAATATTAAAGAAAAGCTTTCTGGGGTAGTGTGCAATTTCAGTTTTCTTTCAATTTTGCTTACATCTTAGGACTTTTTTTACCACAAATGTGATTACAAACAAAAAAACATTAATGGCTCTCTAGGCATACCCTTACTGATCTGAGGAAGATTTTGTCTGTTGAAATCTTGTCTGCTTTTCCAGACTAGTGTAATAAAAGATATTTCACTCCCTTAAAACCTTGATCAAAATGTTGGAAATATTACTACAAGCAGTCCTTTATTATTCAGATCAGAATGACAGGCTTAAAAACCTGCAGTAGAGGCACATCCTCATTCAGTTAGAAACCAAACTGACCTCCTCTTGCCTGAAACTTTTGGCTGCTTATCTCCAATCTGTGGTACAGGAGCCCCTTTTTGCACCAGCAGAAACCATGAACAGTCGCTGGACACCCTTCACAGCAGGATGGAGGCCAAGGCTTCAAGACTCTGGCTAGGCTGTCCCTCCCTCCACACTCCTGCATGTGAGCCCCAGATTGCCCTTTCCTGCTGTCCTCATGCTGGGGATGCAGTTGGCTGATGCAGGGTGGGAGGTATCGCTAGGCAGCCTCAGCAAGTGGTGTGACACATGAAAGCTGCTGTGCTGATGCTCCCACACTGTCACAGACCCCTTCACAAGCACAGCACCTGAGCTAAGGGCTGCTGCACAACCAGGAATACCTCCAGGGACTGCTGTTACCAACATCGTTACACTCGGCTTTCTCGGATTATCATAAGAAAGGGGGAACGGCTTCAAATTGAAAGGGCATAGCTTTAGATTAGGTATTAGGAGGAAATCCTTTAGTGAGGATGGAGAGGCACTGGGACAGGTTGCCCAGAGAAGTTGTGGACGCCCCAGCCCTGGAAGTGTTACAGGCCAGACTCAGCAGAGCTTTGAGTAACCTGGTCTAGTGGAAGGTGCCCCTACCCATTGTAGGTGGGGTGAATAATCCTTAAGGTCTCTTCCAACCCCAAACATTCTATGATTGTATGGTAGAATTTGTCTAGTGGTCTGTTGTTAACAGGGTAGGGAATACAGGAAGATTTTTGGCAAATGCTGAATTCTTTCCCACTCACTCATCCAGGGAGAACCAATGCCCTCACAAAGAGACTTGAACCACTGAAAGGACAGACAGGTAAGCCAAGACCAACCTGTGAATGTTGCACTGCATGGAGAGGCAATTTATTGATCTCTGCTTCAGTGTATCAAGATATTTTATATTTTTAAAGAGGTGGAAAGCATACAGACAGCTTACTTCTGCCAAAAAGTGCCTGTTAAGAGACCTTAATTGGAAAAATATTCTGGTTGATCCAGCTTTTGGATTTTAACTACAATTCTGTTAGTAAGTGCATCAAAACCACACATACCATCTCTCATCCACATCTGTTGTGAACAGCCAATCATCAGGTAGGGACAAAGGGCCGTTTTAAACACACATTGTTTCACTAGAGCTTGTTACAAAGCAGCATCTAACAAACTCCCTGACTCAGGGAGCATCCACAGAAAATGAGGCTCTCTGACAGAACAACCCCCTTGCAACAGCAGTAAGAGGATTTGTTCTGAAGGCCTTTTATTTAGGAAAAGCAGCAAAATGTTAAGAAGTGCCAAGATTTTTCTTTTGTGTATAAATCCTCTTGCTTTTTTTTTATTTCAGAGGTCATGCACCACTGAGGTATGTGGTAAGGAAATAGCATCTTGAACTTGCCTTATGCTGAAAAATGAAACAGTTCTTCAATATTCCATGGAGAAGAGAGTGTGCATCGTTTCTTGAGAATAAGCCCTTTGTGTCTCTATTATTTTTACAATGCACTTTAATGACCTGAAAGCATGTGTGTGCCTTCTTAAATCATCACATACGAAACTATATTTTGACTGTAAAATATATTAAGAATCTTATAGAGGAAGTTATGCCATGTGTAGAGGGGTTTTTTTCCCTTTTCAAAGATAGGATGAGTTCTGTCTATATTACAAGGACGAGCTCCAAAAATGAAAAAAAAAAACAAACCCTAAAGTGGGAAGGGGAAGATGGTTGGTTTGGGTTTTTTTAAAAAGAATAAATCCTAGCTCTAGACACCAGTGTTAGAAAAGTCACCCTTACCAGATGCTTATATACAGACAAGGGAAAATAGCCAACTTGATTTCAAATGTGAGAGTGATTTTTAAAATGAATGATAGAAACTACTTCAGATTCATTATTTTAAGCAGGGAAACTCATGTGTTTAGCTTATGGGTCTGGTTTGAATAAAAGTTTGTCTTTCTTGAATAGAAATCATATGTGACTCAGGCAGTGGCCTGGACCATTTGCTAATACTAATTGTTTAGGGTTGAAAGTAGGGTAGAAGATTGTTAAAGTCTTCCCTGGCAGTAACTCGATCTGTGGAAATGTACTTTACAGGAACCGTGATGAGGTTTACAGCTGGCAAAAGCTTCTGATAGGATGGCCACATGACTTCACATCTCCCTTTTAATAATGGAATAAAAGCTCACATGACACAGGTTTGGTAGGTAAAGGATGGCAGGGATTGTATAAACTGAAACAGGAATAGATATTTTTATAGATACTTCACATCCTGAAAGATACTTGATGATGTGGCTATTTTGAAATAATATTATCACAACATGCTGAAGTAAAGCTGGCAACTTAGAAAACCACCAACTGAGGCCAGATGGGCTGCTGAAGTTCTCACATGAAACATTGGTGGAGAAAAAAAAAAGTGTGAGATTTTAATCACATCAGTTTGCCCTTGCCCAGTCTCAACAGAAATCTGGTCAGTTGGTAAACACTCCATTTGCTGATAAGGAAGAGCTCTAACATTAGTTAAAAAGACAAAATGTGATTATTCCACCTAATTTACATGTTAGCACCGGTACCCTGGTAAATTCCAGAGTGAAACCTTATCTTCTGTTTCTGAAATACCTGTGTTTCACTATATTCAACCTTCAGCCATAGCCCATGGTGCAGCGTTGCTATTCACATTCACATCCAAGCTTGCTGGAGCTTACTGCTGTGTGAAACACCTAGGGCATGATTCAGCTGCCCAAAAATAGGTTTTGGTGCCCTTCAAATGCCCTTCTGTGTCTGAGACATCCCCAGTGGGCTGGCAGACAGGGTGCACAACCCACTGCTCTTCATGTCCCTGCCTCCCCTTCCAGAGCTGCCTTGGGGAGGCACACACAGAGCAGCATTAAAAGCACAGCCAGACACCAAAGGCTGAAGCACTGAATCAAATCCTCTACATCTGTCGTGTAAACCTGCTAAGTCCCTTTGGAATTGAGCACTGCAGGGACCCATAACAGAACCGTGGCTGCAGGGCAGAAAGGAGCTGTGGGTTTGATGCCCAGGTGGAATGCCACGGCTCCTCACCCATGGTGAGCAAGAGAAGTTTGGCCCCAGTCAAAAGGATGAGTGGCTTTTGGTTAGTGTTCATAACAAAAACACATCATTCGTGAGCTTGTCCAGGAGAATTTCAGCCTGTAGTTCCAGTCAGAGAATCACACACTTATTTTCATTGCACATCCAATCCGTATCCCTGTGTTTCCTGAAGCTTTGTCATGCTCGGGTAGACAGAAACTATTCTTTTCACTAATATTTGTATTGTTTCACATCTGGTTCATAATAATTCTCATGCTATTGTCAGTGGAATTGCTCTGCCATTTCCTTTCATGATGTGCTTGATGGCTGCTCTGGAAAACAGTTTATTTACAGGTTCAAGAAGATGCCGTTGGGTGTATTTTCCATTTGGCAAACTACAAAAGTAACATTTACAGTTATAAACACCTATGTAGACTAACACAGACTAACACATATGTTGCATAACTTTCTTCACAGAGAGGTATACAGCATAAATATCGTGTAAACAGCTTTCCACAAATCAAAATGAATACAGAAAAACCCAAGACTCTTAGAGAAATAAAAAACACAGAACCGCAAGTTTTTCAAAACTTTTCATGTCCATTCCTTCCCAATCCTAGTGATGGTTACTTCAGATTTTCTCCACTGGCCCTCTTTTGAAAGTAGTAAGTACAATCTTTCAAAAACACTGATTTTTATTTTTTTTTAATATGTGATTTTATTTTTTTATTCATTGGCAGAATAGCAGCTGGCTGTGAAAATACTCTGTGCTGTGTCCTGCTTTGTGTGGTCCTACAAGAACTTTCAGTGTGCTCTTCTTTGGAGGAAGCTGAGCTCCTTGGTTGAGTCATCTCCACAGCTAAGGCTGGCACTAAGTCCTTTCACATTTTTTTGGTTCTCACCTGAACATCCTCTGGCATTTTTACGCAGAACAGTGTCCTTGCCCTAAACAGAGCTAATCAGTTTTCAGAGCTATTGTTTAGCTGGAAAGCAGATATGAATGGAGTTGGATATGCAAAGGGCACATGTGAGTAAAGACTGCAGCACCCCTGACTGTGGGGCTTCCAGAAAATTGCAACAAATTCACAGTTGCCCACAGCAAAAAGGCCTGAGAGAAAATTCAGCTCTTGCACTTGTAAACCTGACATTAGTGACTGAAATCAACCTCTTGTCTGCATATCTCTCAAAAGGAATGGAGATGATGTGGGATAGACCTTTCCTGCTCTGATTCAAAGACCAACATCTCACTTATTTTCCTGGCTTTCACATTCCCACAGAAACATAACTTTTTCTTCCTGCTCATTGTATGTCCTTCAGTCCTCTTCCATTGACATCCCCAAGGGAAACTGGCACAAAAAGTCCAAAAAAACTCATATATCTGCCTATGGAGGGTGGGGTCCTACCCTGTAGAACTCTCCTGCCTCTCCTTCTGCACACTTCTAGGAGGTGCAAAGATACTCCAGTGGGGTAGAGAAACAAACCAAAGGACTAGAGATTTATAGCTGTTCAGCTACGGATAAGGCTGCAGCATGGACCTCTGGGCAGTGTCTTGGGAAGAACTGATTTAACTTAAATGGTCTCAAGAACTGCCAGGATTATAGAAAGACCACTGAGACTACTGAAAAAGAACAAGATAGAACAAGCCACCTGAGCCCAACACTTCCTAAGCCAGGCCTCTGAGAGTTTCTGCACATGTCAACCTTTTGCAGGCAGTTGGGTACAAATGCTGAGCAAGGAATGTAGGTCTTTGCCAAGAATATGCTTTAGAGAACAGTGTGGACAAAGGCTAAGAAAAGCTTTCACAAACAGCACAGAAAACAGGAATTAGTGAAATTCCTTTCCCAACTGTAATTCACATGTGTTTTAAGCACTATTAACACAGACAAAAACAAATTTTCAGATAGTTTCTGTAATAGCAAAAGATCTTGCTCTTGTAACAGGTTATGACTCAATGTTTCATTTTCTTTCATGCACTATAACTTACATCCAGCCATCTTTTAGCTGGCTCTGTCAGCAGGTCCTGACTCCCTTTTAAGCCTCAACTCCTGGCAGTCATAACTAAAGCAGTGAGACCAAGTCCTTAAACTTATCCACTAAATGTGTTGGCTTTGAGAGCTTTCTCCAGAATTATGTCAACCCTCCACTTATCACCTATCTTCCTACCTCCTGCAAGTGCCCCTATCCACCACACTTTGTATACAGCCTGGGACTGTCGGAGATCATCATGTAACATATTAAAGCCATTCTAATCTGCTGCTTCACACATAACACCTCAATCACAGCTCAAGATTCCAACCATCAGGCTTCATAATCTTTGTAGCGCAGTAGAAAAAAAAAAAAAAAAAAAAAAAAAAAAAAAAAAAAAAAAAGGGAAAATCCATTTTCATTCTATCTTATCCACAACATGTGCAAATATTACCTCATCCATTCTTGAGCTGGCTCCAGAGATTAACTCAAAGTTGACATGATAGATGTCTAATTTAAAAAATAGTCTGTTTCCTGGCAGCTGATTTTGTTGTCAGATTTGTTTTAAACTTCAACTTCGGGTGTGACATTGCTACCAGAATTTCATATTTTTAAATGCCATTTCACTTTCAAAGGCTAAAGCCAAGGATGATGTCATGTGTGCTAGTAGCTTAGCACATATCTGCAGTGGGAGCTTAAAAAGATGATTTTTTTTTCCAAAAACAAAAGCAGGACACATAGAAAAAAGATTTTTGTAGGAAAGCAACATGACACTATTTAACCTTCTGATTAGGTAAAGCATTACATGAGTCTTTTAATTGAGGGAACATCACTTAAGAAGTTTACTAGGCAGGAAGTGGCTGCTGATGCCTGTGGAAAGCAGGCTGCATGAGGTTTGACGCAGCATCCTTTGAAGTGAATGGAAAGAGTTTTACTGAGCTCAGTGGAGGTACTCTGCATTTTTACTAACACAATTCTGAGTACAGTTTGACCCATGGGGATGAAGGGCACTGGCTAAATGAAAAAATAGCATGAATCCTTTGTTTATGTTACAGAAAGGCTCTTATTGTATGCAATATTACTAAGAAAGAAAATATCCTTTGCAGTGAAACAGTTTGTTCTTCCTAATCCAGTATTATTGTTACGCATGTGTTAAATCATAGGATACACATGGTTGTAAAAGCTGATTTATTAACTAACTAAAAGTCAGAGGCATCCACCCAAGCGCCACCCAGCATCTGCTGGGACTAATGTCCCTCAAAAACGTCCCATATGTCAAGGAGGGTATAGGTTCAGAAAAACACTAATCCCAGCTTGTCAAAAGGAGCAAAAGAAAAACAGGTTTAGCTTTATAGACTACAGTATTTTGTTTGTTTTCATTAAACACTCTTACTGATTTTAAACATCTGTATTTGTTAACTTGTCTAGTTCTTTCAAACTTAAGAGTACAAATAGTGCCATATGTGCTCACTGCTGGCATTTCTGTTCCCGGTCCTAACATTTGCCTCTAGAAGACAGGCTTATCTCTGACAACTCAGTAAACATGGCTCGTGATGAAATCTGAACTATGCAAGGTGGTTTGCTGCCTAGAGAAGGCAGGAGGGACACGTGGAAATCTCTCTCTTAAAGCCCACGACACCCCCTGTGGCAACACGGGCTTGGCTGAAGCAGAGCTGACAGACGGGGGACTGCGTGTGGCCGGCACTGTTGTCGCTGGTCGTTAACTTTCTCATCGCTTGCATTTGCTGCTCGCAGCCTGCACAAGCAGGTGGGAGGGTAAACTCCAGTGACTCGCACATCCTGCTGCTCTATTAGCATAAAAGCTGGTTTAAAATGAAATCAGTAGCTCCCCACAGCAAGTGTGCTGACCTCAAGTCACAGCTGGTCAAGAAGAAGTGAAGAAGGTTTGGCTTCAATGTATTAGTATTGCCACAGAAAAGAAATAGAGTGCACTTCTGAGCTCTTTATTCTAGCAGAGGCGGTCTCACAAGTTGGAAGGCTCAAGTCAAACACATGTAAGTGCTGAATTAGATGGGTTTTTATCAAAAGAAGTAATCATTATTCTTGACCAGATCCAGTTACTAGGGAAAGCAATGTCTTTATGGCTGCTTTCCTAGAAAGCAAGTCATGGTCACACAACTTACCAGTCCCAGCACCACAGTACTTCCAAGGGACAGAAGACCAGGCCTATCTATTCTGGGAACCCACCAAGCTGTAGATACATAACTCACACTCCCTGGAAGTGTAGGGACAGTCATGCTTCTTCTTTCACTATGGGATCAATGGAGAAAAAAAATCCCTTAAATTCAGCTCTTTTTTAGCAATTTGAACCACCTGCTCAGAAAAAAAAGGCTCATTTAAGGCATTTCCTGTAGACTGTCCTCATTTTGAATATTCAGGCCACTTTTTGTAGCCATTAATCTAATTTCAGGCTCATCTCTTTTCCAAAAGATTTTGACTTAAACACTTTTTCTCCCGTGATCAGCTTGTCATATCTAATTTCAATTTCTAATGTATGCCCACCTGGTAGGCATGTAATCTTGGAACCTGGCCTGGAATTATCCAACCTAATTCTTGGCAGAAAATTTCCAGCAGTATGGAAATGGTCCATAAAAATTATTCTTAGCTTTTTTTCTTAGGTAGCTTGCACCTTCACACAGACACCATAGATTCTGACATTAAACTTTTGTCTGTATTTAGAATTAGGGGAACGTGTGTGTGCCTCTTGTCCTCAATGCCCGTCCCCTTTGCACTCAAGATCTGTATTTCATACTATGTCTTTGCTAAACTGTGCCCATATTACAGAGACACAAGTCCATGTTCACCTCTTCTGCTTCATTCTCTGTGATCCAGGGAACCCCTCACTCCTCGAGACAGGGATGCACCTATGCATGAGAGCATGCACATGTGTATGTTCATGCACACATGCACACTCTTCAAAGACATGCAGCAACTCTGCCTACCTCTCTCCAGCAGATGACACTGGAAATACCAATCCTATATAAAGGTTGGGGAAGCAGTGGCAGAGACAGGGGGTGGTAGGCATGTGTATACATACACTTCTTCAAAGGAAAAGAGGAAAGGTTAGTGGAATACATACAGGGGTTTTATATGGAAAACGTGAGAGGAAAAATAAAGGAATGGACGAGTTTACTTCTCAAAGGCAGAGGACTCAGACAAAGTAGGTTTGTGATTATGCAACTGAGGACAATTTCTGGCTGTTCAGGTGCAAGTGTTTATATATGTTGGAGTAAGGGAGAATCATGCTGCAAATACAGAAAAACCTCTCCTGAGCATCTCTGGACACATCCCATGTGAATCTAATAGCAACTGGGTGAGGCAGCTAACAGAAGATGAGGTCAGGAAAGAGATATGATGCAGTCTTGGTTAGGTGAACGCTTCCCAAAGACAGGAATCCAGTGTTAGGTGAGGTGCTTTACAGTCCTTCAGAAGTCAAGTAAACTATCTGTCAGAGACACTGAACATCACCACTACCACTACTCCTAGAGATCTTCTGAAGCCTCATTCAATATTTCACTAAAAAAAGCATATGAAATTGTCTCTTCTACCCTTGTACTTCACTACAGGAGGCACAGCAACGAAAGCTGATCAGAATGTGCATAGTTTCATGTACATGTAGTCAGTATCTTTTTCTTGTTCCTCTTTTTCCTGCAGCATTCCTTTCACTCCATTCTTCATTTGTCCCAATGACAGTTAACTTTTGGCACATCAGGAAGAATGTGCATGTTAATCTGATTAGACTCAAAGTCCCCTAAAGAGGAAAAACAGCACCTGAAGAGATTATCAAAAGTTTCTAGGCAATGAAATATCTCAAGAAATCTGTCTTTATTCTCCTGGGTGTGGACTGTGGCTTGTATAAGTTTCTGAAATAAGGGGCAGGTGTCTGGGAATGCTACTGAAAAGAAAATGTGCAGGGGATTCTAATTCATAACACTTTTCTGAATTTCCACCTCTTTCCAAGCCCAGCTATTGGGTGGGTTTTATCGTTCATTACGTTTTGAACTTGACACTGTGAAGATCAAATAAGCAGCCAGTCATCAATTAACTTTCCAGAGCAAATACTTCAATATTCACAACACATATGCATTGCAGGCATAAAGGGGGGTGGGTGAGGGGTGGCAGTGTGGGGGGTGTTGGGGGGTGTGTGCACATGTAGAAGGAACCAGGCTGCTCAGTTAACACACAAGTTTCCAAACATGTGCATTATACACGCTTCTTCCACTTCTTTTCCCCACACCTTCCACTCCAAATGCAGGCAGATACACACGTGCTCACCTTTGATATAAAATTGGACCTGGCCCTTGCTGTGAATGTAATCTTCTTCTGCTCAGTGGCTCTCTTAAACACTCTTCTGTAAATGGTCTGAGGGGGCCACCAGGTAAGGGAATTTTGGCCCACCACATTTTAAACCTCATCACACATTAGAGCCAGAAGCAGCAATAGCTTCTCATTGTAAATTGTGCCTGTTATTGTAATTTATCAGGATCAAACAGTTGCTGGCAGCCCTTTCCATAATATCCAGTTTCAGTGTCTATATCAGCATCGAGCAAAATCAAACATGGCTTGCGAACAGAGGTTTAGTGATAAATAAATCACTCAGGGAGCTTTAAAGAAACAAGGCTTCACACACACCAATGTTATGGTACTTGTCTTTATTTCTCTTCCAGCTTTCCTTTCTTTTCTTTTCTTTTTCTTTTACTTTTTTTTTAATTTGATTCACAGTGTTCAGATGACATGTGTTTTGCCTTATTCAGCCATTTGGAGTACAGGTGCACGACTGTGTTTTTGATGGAGTGTTGCTATTCTGGAGTGCTCCATCCAAAACACAATCCCACACATGTAATCCAAACTGCAGAAGATGAGTCAACCATCTTCCCTTTTCCATGATAATTAGACATTTTTTTTTCATTCAAAGTTACATAGTTATTAGTTGCAGATGCTATGCTTGAACAATATTGTTGAATCTTAAAAGGCTTTCACACCATGCTATTTTATCCCTCAGCATGGAGGAAATGAACAAAAAGTCCAAGCTTACCCAACTTTAAATTAAATCACCTGAAATATTATTACACTATGAGACAACTGTGACACCTAAGTACCTTTAGTACACATGTGAAAATCGTAGCCTAACATTCAATTAAATATATATAGCAGCTCGCCAGGGAAGGTTTGTCGTATTTAAGGGATTCGTGGAACAGCAGCTTCCAGTCTTACTAATCCAGGCAGGCCACACATCTAAGTGTCTTTTCTTTGAAAACATTTCAGTTTCTTATCACATTAAGAAAATGACCATTCCCAGAAGCCTGAAATAACAAAGAAACCTCAGTAGGTTTTAAATCCTTAAGCTAGGTATTACTTTCCAGACAAATGCTTGCAAAAGGCTGTTTTCACAGGTCTTAATATACACTGCCTGAACCCTGGGACTGCTGGTGTTTATTTCTGGTACCTTAGGAGCTAATAGGTGATTAGTGGGGTAGATATGGAAGGAAAGAGAAGACATGGGAGAACAGGTGTCATAGTCCTTTGAGGCTAAGCTTTAAGGACTATTTTAGTCCCAAGACAAGCCGATCTCTTGGTGGCATTTTTGGTACTAGGTGGGTGGTAGACAGGCACCACAGGTTCCACTGCTGGAAATCTCTAAGTAATAACAGGTCATATCCCTAAAGCACTGTTTGTAGGGGAATAAATAAATAAATAAATCTGCCTGTCCACATTTGAATTCCAGAGTAGTGAGGTTTTCTATTCCACAGTACCTATCTGGCTGGCTCTTGTTTCATGTACACAGAACATCAGTTCAGATTATCTTTTTTACCAGGTAAGGAAAAATAAAACCAAAAAGCAGGAGACATATGCTGAATCCAGAAAGGTTGCTTCACCTGGTGCAGAATGAAACTTCCTTAGCACAAGGCAACAAAAGTGTCGTGCTAGAAACGTGCTCAAGGTGAGGGACCTGCACCTACCTGAAATGTCCCTGAGCAGAGCTGGGGATGTGGCCACAGAGAAGGAGACCTCAGATTTCCCTGACTTCCTCATTTCCCATTTCTGTAGTAACAGCATCTGTACAAACAGCATGGGACTGAGCCCTCTGTCTCCACGAGTGAGAAGATGACGAGTGAGACAGCTATATTAAATTGACAAAACATGTAAACTTGCTTCTCACAGAAAACAAACTTGTAATAGTCACCCTGTTCCCCCCATCAATACTGGTTAACACATCCCAGGGCTTTTGTTATTACATGTGAATCCAGTTTTGAGGGGGTTATTCCGTCACTGGCCAAAGACAAAAAGGGGTATCCATGTCCACTTATCTATCTGTTTTCCACTCATCACAGGAAAAATTCTTCCTATACATTCACCTAGGTAGTCCACAGATCAGCTGGTGGAGCATAACTTGTATAGGCAACAATTCCTGGCAAGAATCTGATTTTGGCCCCTCAAGCTTTTAAGATCTGATGCTCAATTCCCTGTGCACAAATGTAAGACTGAACCTCACAGAGAGATTTCAAAGAAAACTAAAAACTGTGGAGCAGATCATTTTCTGATGAAATTACAATTAGAAAAAACTTGAGGAGAAAGGTAATGGGGTAAATTTCACACTCCAGCTCTCCTGCCCAAATGTACACTGTAACTGCCTTTAGCCTGATGAAAAATACCACCTACAAGCCATGTAGTTCACAGGCATACACACATGAACGCCCTCAGCCTGGCACAGGGGGCTGAACCTCTGGAACAGTGCAAACTGGTGTTGGATTAGCATTAGTTATCACACCTGTATGCATCTCCTGCTCCACACCACATCTATCCCAGGGGAGACAGACCCGGAGGAATGCCACAGTTACATGCAGGGAAAGAGCAGTTTGGAGGGACTTTTCTCATATGCCTCCAATATGAGGAACAAGCACCACACTCCTCAGCTGCAGGACTAGTTTGGGGCACACTTAGCAGTGGGCTTCAAACAGGTAACATTCCCAGCTTTTGACATAGACAAAGCTCAACATCGTTGATGCACAACAACTTCAAAAGCATTTTCACTGATTTTCCTGAGGAAATGCACAAATCTCTCTTTCGTTCTCTTCCAACCCAAAATAAGCATCCTACACTGAATGAAGGGAAGCACAATCCTCAGCCGAGTGGGTGTTTCAGGCCTCTACTCCTCCAATAACAGATCATTTTTAAATCAAGCCCCCCAAAAATCTGAACATCTCACAGTTGCACTAAACACATCAGTTTGATTCTTTTTCTGGACAGTAGGATAAAAAGTGGTGTTATGACTAGCTGTATTTTAGGGCAGAAATCTCCTGTGTCCATCCTTAAGCTACCTAACCTTCTGAGGAAAATGTTGAAAATTGCAAATCTGTCCCTTAAGTTCTTATACCATTTCTGTACCAACAAATCTAATTGCACTTGCCACACTGTACTTTTTCAGATACTTATCTGAAGAGAAATGATGTTCCCCTAAATCAGCTTTTTAATATAAACACACATGCATGTGCTGTTTATTGTACTTTAAAAATACCAAAAAAAAAAAAAAGTGGAGCACAGAGAAAGTTCTTCAAACTGCATTTGTAGAGTGACCTAAGATGTGGGAAAGTTGTCTATTGCTTATGTTATTTTTTTCACCCACTTTTGAGTGCTTTGAGGCTACATTTCCCCTGAGTTATGACAGATATTGCCACCCACCTTAGTTCTTCCTGCCTCTGCCCTAACAGAACCTCTTTGTTGTTTTATCTAATCAGATTCAGAGGCCCTGCTAGAGTTGGCTCTTTCAGACTGTTCAAAGCGGTTATATTTCTTATTTCCCAGGCTTCAGAAGAACTAAAAATAACCAAGTGAAAATCTGAAATGCAAAGCTAACATTCCTGCCAGTGTTAAGCAGATATGTTGTCAGGATCAACGAAAGATGTTACAGATCTGAAAAATTTTAATAAATCAGAATACTTAATTTTTCTCTGCAGAATTTTCTGAGTTTGATCTTTCCTAAGCCATCAATAATTTTTTATAAAAATATTTACCTTAACTTTTTCTGAACAGAACACATGCAGTGTGTTTTCATACAAAAACAAAAACCTATTACAAAACTTTCTATATGCAAAGGAGAATATTCAAGGCAGATGAGGGTTTGCAGTTCAAACAATCTCAGGTGGAACTGACCCAAGTTGTTTCTCCGGTCCCACAGAGTAGGAATTGTAAGCATGTTGCCTGATGCCAAGAACTGAGAATTTTCACTGGCAAAGAAGGACCTTAAGTAGTCACAGGGCAACATCATTAGAGTAAATCAAAAGTGCTACAGTTAGTCAACTATCTAACTTTGCATAATATTTACATTTTTTGTAATAATTGCATTGTATCTGTCTTTGCATAATAATTTCCCCAGGATTTCCCAAAAGCAACAGAAGGGATCTTGCTCCACTAGTTGGATTACACAGTGGAGCAATGTTTTCCAACAGGTTTATAGAGAATCAGGAAATGAAAGAAAAAGCAGTGTTAAATTTGGCAAATACACTTTAATCTGAGAGAGTGATAAGCACCTTTAATTATTGACTGCAAACAATTAACCTCTTGAAAGAATTTTTAATTGCTTACAGTTGTTGGCAATAGGAGAGTTTCCTCTGTGATGGTGAAGGATTTATTCCTGCAGCCAGTAATTACAGCAACTTTGCACTTTTCCAGGGAAACTGAAAACTTGGCAGTACAGGGCACAACATTAAGGCAATTAAACATTTACACAAATAAGCCAGAGGGAGGATCCATTTTCAAAAAGCATGAGAAACAGCGCGTGTCTGCTAACTTCCAGAAAACGGGAAATGGCCAGCAACAGCCCAGCTTCCAAACTCCAAATTTTGCAGCTCCCTTCATGGGATGCAAGAAGAAGTAAGATTTGTGACCAGTCTGAGTCTCTGGAATAATCTAAAACATAACACAGAATTTAGTTCTCAGCCCATGGAGAAAATCCATGATGGAAAAAACCCATAGCATGAGATGCTGAGTTCAGGCTCCCATAACTGAATCAACCAGGAATCCAACCCTTGGGATCTGAGGACTTTTTATCAGTGACGGAGCAAAGTGAGACCTGCAGTGAACCAAAAGTGAAAGTATTAAAAATGCTCTTTTAAACTACAATTACAGTTATGTGCACTCATTTGTAACTAATCCTAATTTGACTATCATTTTCTCCCACATAGAATATAGTTCCATACAATTCTTTTTCTTTTCTGTGCAATTTCTAGTTATGGAAGGCTTTTCTTTTTTTCTGATGCGCATACTGAAAAAGGCTTTTATTGCATTTTCACTTAAGGAAGTCTCATCACGGTGAGCATACACAGAGAATGCAATTTTAACTTCTTAGTCCACCACTCTTTGTTTGCTTTTGATTCAGTAGGAAACTGTTAACCCTTAAAAAAATATAACCAAGAATATGGTGAAATATTTGTTATCATAATCTCGTATTTCACATATTTGCAAGTTCAGTACTGAAATACTATCTGATGCAATGCTTCAGCCAAAGTGAATGTGGCAGAGGGTTTTGGTTTTTATTTGATATGTTTTTCCCCACTGACTTTCATGGACGATACAAAACTGAAATTAGACAACAGAATAAATGTGTGGATAGTTTATTCCTTTTAATTTTGCCACTAATCTTTGGAAATTACTATAATAATCCATGAAGCCTCATGTTTTTGCTGTTTAGCAAGAAAAACATATGTATTATGTGTGCACATGCCACATATTTAAATGAGAAGCCAATGACTACAGCAGCAAAATCTGGTTTCATAGAAATCAACAAAGGCTTCCCACCCATGTCAGCAGAGCCTGAAATTTACCTTATAATTTGGGGGTCTGTCCAGCAGGATCTATTTTAGAATTTGCATCCATCCTTCTGCTTTATTAGCACTGTTGCCCAAATTGTCATGTTCCTGGCCAAAATCCATGACTAGCCCCGCTCTCTCATTCTGCTGTTAAGAGCTCTTGAGAAAACTTCTTGTTTTCCTTCTAATGCCAACAACTGGTTGGCATTAGAAGGAAATGAAAATCTTTTAAGTGGCTATTGTGCATGTTATTTGAATGCACTGGATGACATTTCAACACCAGGCAATGCCTCCTCTCCACCACAGTCATCAAGAGTGGTTTAGGTTTTTTCTTTCCCATATGGGCACTGAGGTTTCCAACAGCATTGATCCCTCTGCACATTTTTCTATACTTTGTACAAGGCTCTTTGAACACATTTCTGCAAACAGAAAAGCTTCAATGTGCAACAGTTTTTTAGCAGCTTGAAGGACTGAGCCCTTGATGTGATTATTTGATCGTATATGAAGTAACTCTCATGATCAATGAATGATGTCACAGCTATCGCTTTGAAGTTAATAGTAAAATTTGCATTGGCTTAAATCTGAGCAGGATCAAGGCATGAAGCATGACTGGCATTCTTTTAATTAATTTCCATATTTCTTTCTAAATTCTCATGCCTCACTCCATACTTTTTCACGCGACAAGAGAAAAGAGTAAATGTTGGAAATTGATGTCTTCACCATCTGTAGGCTGTCGTGTGTAACAAATTGTTCTAGTATATTAGTTTATGTGGGCATTCTGTCCTTGATCAGTTCCCACATTTCCCACAGACAGCAGCAGAAGCTGCACATAAAGACAAAAAAAAATACTTTGCAAAAGGAAATATAACATTCCATCTGCAATAGGCCTAATGGAAAGAAGTGCTGCAGCACCTTTAGCAAAGTAATTTCTACAGACTTGTGTGGAAAATACAGAGCCCATATTTGTTCGCTTCATTGAATTTAAACTATAATTTATACTAGCATTAAAAAATCTGGGATACATAAAGGCCAGATTGGAAGCGCTGTCTTTATCTCTCAAGTTAACAGGAAATGAGAGGCAGTAACAGGACTCTAACTGGTTTCTCACTTGCAATGAGTATCCAACACTCGTGGAAGAAAACTTCCTTTCAGAATCTTTTCGTTCCAAGTCTACTGAACAGAGAATCAAAATGCATGTGTGTGTGCCTGTGTGAACAATGTCCATTTGTATTCTTAAGTGAACTTGTTTTATTTTGCCATTTACTAAATGCTGGCATAAAAATTCCTGAAGCAACGTGACTCTCACAACAAACACAACTGACAGAGCCTCGCTGGAGAGCACATGCAAGCACAGACTGCAATTGTTCTGTGTTATTTGAGAGGCAGTGGTCAGGGAAACAGGGGTCATTAATTTCCCTGCGTGTTTTAAACATTTCCAGAGATGTGCTAAAATGTATTAAAAGCACTAACGGCCGACATCTAAGGCTGAAACATTAGGAAAACTTTAGAAAGGGATTTCTGTGAAAGACCGAGAGGGGATGCTTTGAGTTTGACCCTTGCATTAGGGAATGTAACAAACACACTTTTAACTCTTTTTTTTGTTGCTTTTCCTAAGGATCAGCTGTACGACTCTGGAGAAGTGCTTGGGGTCGAGGCGGAAGGAAACCTGCTCCGACCGTGTGACTGCGGGGTGCTGTGGCTGCTGAGGGGCTCCGGTCCCCGCCCAGGTGCCGCGGGTGTGACTCCGGGCCGGTTCCCGAATGCTCGGACACGGACACTCCCTCAGCCCCGGCCGCTCAGGGACCACCCGCCAGGGGGCGCCGCTCCGCACGCCCGCCCCCTTCCGCCACTGCCGCCCGTCCATGGCGCCCGGGCTCGTCCCCATCCCCTCGCGACCCGCGTGTCCCGCGGCGGGAATGGCGCCCGGGCCCGTCCCCTCCCGTCCCGCGTGGCCGCCGGGGCCCGCTCCCCCCGTGACGTGTGTCCCGCGGCGGGGCGGGCAGAGCAGAGGGAAGCCGGTGGATTTGGCGGAATCACGTGGCGCGGTCCCTGCTGGCGGGCGGGACGGTGGCCGGGAGGGTTTCCCGGGTAACCGCGCCGCCGGCGAGCGGGGCGGCCGTGGCTGAGCGGGGCCCGGCGCGGTGCAGGTGCGCCCGGGGCAGCGCTCGGCTCCGAGCCGCGTCCTCTTCTTCCCCCGCTGCTCCCCGGGGCGCCCGTCGGGCCTTGGAGCCGAGCCCCGCCCGCCCGTGCCCGAGCCCCCGCGCTCCCGTGCGCAAGCCCTGCGTGTGCTCCAGGGAAAGCCGGAGGAGGATCAGGCACGGCTGGGATGATTAAAAGGTGAAATGTGTTAGGTTGTTTAAGCTTTCCTCCGTCCCCGTAGTTTAGCCATATCTCCTCAAAACTTCCGCTTTTTTTGCGCCGTGTCGTAGCATATATCCCAGCAAGTGCCGCCTTTCTTTTGTGCACAAAGTTATTTGTGAGCCGCCAGGTCTGAAGATATGGCTGAAAAGTGTAGTTGCTAAGGTTAATGTTTGCCTATGGTCTTCTGGTACCGAAATTGTAAACGTGTTTGTTGTCCTTTAAGTTACGTATTGTTAGTTTTTATAAAACATGTACAAGGTAGGCAGAAGAAAGCCGTCTTTCTAATGTAGGAAGAAGTATGGATAATGTCAGAAGAATCACTTTATTTTTCTGGCAAGGCTAGAATTAAATATTCCCCGCTTGCTAAAGTAGCTGGCACAGTTAGTAAATTGCTAAAGCGTCCTGCGTTTAACATCAAGTGTACTTTGATGTGAAAGTATAAAAGGATACTGGATTATGTGTGCCCTGAGAGGTAACATTCTTAATCTCCTTACCATGTTTTCAGAGATATTGCCCAAATGCTTACATAAGGATGTCGTGCTCAATTCAACGCCTGGGCAGTCTGCTATATAACTTTTTTTTTTTTTTTAACTGCCAAAGCCAAAGTGTCGGGTGGTCTACGGATGGATAAGGAGTGAAAGCAGGAAACAGTTGTCACAACTCGCCTGTCAAAATCAATTTACTAGGTAGGTAACAGTCCTGTGTACTGAGTGGGCTCCATACTGGGAGAAGTTTTATTTAATGGTAAAAGTACTTTTGCAAATGTTTAGCCCTTTTATGTTTACATCACACTTCTCAGCCTGGAAGATGCTAGTGCAGTTTAGTGCTGCCATACATATGCAGTTTTGAAGGCAGCCATATGTGTTGAGCAGTGTGATACACAAAAGCTTTGCAGCCTTTTGGATGTGGGGCGTATTTTATACCTGAGAAGTTGATGCAAACTTAGGGGGAGGAGAGGGGGGCAAGTGTCATTGGCCTTTTCTGTCAGGGCAGATTAAACCAAATACCATTCCCTAACCTTAACAAGATTTACATGTATTTATTGTTTACTAAATGCAAAGCATGGCAGAGATGGTAAAACTAACGAGGCCGGATGTCCCAGTGTTGGAGAAGAAGCATAGAAAGGAATTGAAAACCCTTAAAATGGAAATATTACTGCAGTAGATTCTCATTTGATTATTAACAAAATTCATTTGATTATTAACAAAATGCTTAATTGTGCGTTGCTAGGAGAGAAGGAAAATTATTAATTATTAATTGCTACATTTTTGAAGGAAAATGTAAAGATGCTGAAGTGAATCATATTTTATTTATCCCTCAAAGTTTCAATTCTGTAGCTGGTGTTTTGGAAAAGAGTATTTTGCTTATAAGGAATTTGGGTGATCTAGGTACATTTGCACTGATTGTCTCATTCAGTAAATAGTTTTGTAAGGGATGGGAGAATGGTGTTTGTCATCTCTCAGGTTTTGGATTGGAGCTTTTTGCTTTTATCTCTATTCAAGCAGATCATTAGGTTACTTCAATTTCAGAATGCATTTAATTGACTTTAATTTAAATTTTAGTTTTTAGACTCAGTTGTTTGGAAGGTAAAATCCAGCTGCAAATTATGGCTCATCGATTTTCAAAGGAAGAATTAGATGAGCAGTTTGAAGAGTTTCTGAAAGAGGTATGTTTGCGAGCAAGGTCACGTTCCTGTTCTTTATTAAAAAATGGGGAAAATTGAGTATGGAAGAATATGAAATGTAAGATTCAGTTGTGCTTTTATCACATAATTAACGTAGCTGTCTTATATTTGAGTCTTTGTGAGGTCTTAATTGCTAAGCTAAATTCATACTATTTTGCTGTATTGAAATCAAGAGAACAGTTCTGTAATTAAATAAATATTTTGTCATTGCCTGGTTGCATCTTCAGAAAGAGCCCTCGGTTCTTGATTTTTGTTTCAGTTTTATTGTCGGTGCTACCAGAAGCTTCAAATTGATGTATAATTGAAAATGAGGTAAAAACTCTGCCTGTATATAACCACAAGCTACATTTAAAAATTTTCTTTGTATTTTTGTGCAATGCTTAGTCTCACTGAAATATTTTTTAAAATTCTTGTATAAAATGAAGCATGTTGTAGTGATTAGAAAATTTGAATTAGGTTCTTTTAATTCCTCATGGTGCTTCATGGTTTTGAATACTGGAAAAATCATTCAAGTCTGTGGGTTCTGACTTAAGCTAAGAATTATCAGACATGATCTAAATGCCCTGACTAGGTATATTTTTTTCAATGCAAATAGACCTGTAATTTCAGAACTTGCCCTGTGGTCTGTCAGACACATGGTGTGGTAACCCTAAAATATAAATACTGCTACATACAGCCTTTAATAGATTTTAATCCTGTATATAAGCATAAGTAGTGATGGCAGAGAATATTGCTGGAGTCTCTGTTGTGTGTAATGTATGGTTGAATTTTTTTAAAAGTAGAGACTGTGTTACAATTTAATGACTTGTGAAAAGTAATTTAATTTAATGATGTAACTAAGTTAGCACTCTTGAACTCACTGAAATTATTAATGTTAATAAAATTAGAAAACGAGTCTTTGCATTTCCTTCGAATTTCTTTACTTACTGTTGTTACAAAGGGAGTTGCTCTGGGGAAGAGAAAGGGGTTTTATTCTTTTATTTGTTATGCACATCTGTCAAAACTCTGCATGTGATTGCTTCTAGTATTTTATTCCTCATTTGACATGCTCTTCTTCCTCCTAAGCTATTGCCCACATTGAGAATGCTTGTTAAAAAAAAATCCCCAATAACTGTTGAATTATTCTAAATGGCATTTGGAATGTCCCAGAGAATGTAACTTTACCAAATCATGTCTTAATTTTTTTTTATAATTTCAATCCAAAACTGTTTTCAAACTGCTAATCCACTTACTGAAAATGTTCATTGTGTTATTTGCCAGCTAGATAAAGACCCAAATAACAATGACATTATCTACTCTCTGTTATTTTTACACATGCATCTTCTGCTATGTCCTTCTCCTTGCTTTTATTTTTTATAAAAAGCGTTTGGCCTTTTAATATTAGATGAGAAACTGGTGTGCTCCATTTCTTGAAATCTCTCTGTAGGTGATGTTCATGTTGAGAGTATCACAGCTGGTGGGGAATAGTAAAATCTGCTTCTCAGTAGTTTGGGGAAGACTTAATATTGTTTAAGCAAGTCTTTCAAAGAGGAAATGGAGCAGGATTTTTCCCTTTTAAATAACTTAATGAATCTGTGTTTGGGGTAAGGCTGTGTATGTATGTTTGTGATTAAAACATATGAAGTTAAAAGAAAGACTGTGTATACAGCTGGCTGATGCAGGTCTAATATGAGGATTAAACTAAGTCTTTTGGCATATACACTGAACTTTAAAAGCTATCAGTGGATTTTCTAGACTATTATCATTATACAGAAGGAAACACAAATGTGTAATAACAATGACTGCATGTAGGATAAATCCTTTAATGATTCCCTCTGCCTGGTTATGCTTATTCCCAACCCCTTGCCAAGACAGCCTGTTGCCATCCATAATTCTTCCCATGATCCTTCCTCCTCCACTATCTGTGTTCCTTGTAGTCCATCTACTCCTCACCATCAGTATCTTGTTTTGATGTGCTTCACCTATTGTCAGTTGGATTTCCCTTAAGCATCATCTCTCATGCTGGTTTAGCTCCAGGTTTTCAGTGTTTGCTGTGTTGGCTGTGATGTTCTCTTGGGATGTGCAACAATGAGGAATAATTTCTAATATGCAGTGCTTCAATTAATTGAATTAATTGCCTCTTTTTGATGACGCAATGCAAAGCAATGTTGTGAAAAAGCCATTGTCTGCTTCTAGTATTTTCGGTTGACCTTTGTTCTGCTTGATATTCATGGATACTTGAGAAGGAAGACTTTCAAAAGGAAAGGCTATACCATCTTTACTAGAATATCTGTAGAATAGTATCTGGAAGAGAAACACCGCACATTAAGCCACATTTGAGAAACATTTTAAGTTTTTATGAAAAGATCAAATAGATTAACATATTGTGTAATAAAAGCAAATTTTGGAGTAGACTTATTTAATTGAAAAATACTGGGTTTATGATTTAATTAGGACAATTGGTCATGAAAGTCTGAGTGTTTTAGATCAAATTCTCTGTTACCTATCTTTTTCTAAGTTCCTTCCCATGCAAAGGAGGTGGTAAGCTGATGATGTACAATGTAGTTGTTCTAGTTCTTAAAACTGTCTCTTCTGGCTTTTATTTATGTTGAGATTAGACAACAGACACCTTTTGTGTGTTCCTGAAAGGCTGAGAGGCTGTCTTTTGGAGATGGGGAAGGAAGAAATTGGTGCCAATTACTGGTGCTGAGAAGTCATTATGAGTCCAAAAAGTTGATTGATGATTGATTGATTGATTGACTTTTTTTTCAAAGGAAGGAAAAAAATCTGGAAGTTTTGCTGTTGAGACAACTGGCATGTTAGGAAAAATGCACCGATATTTTTGTGTCAGCATTTCTTTCCCAGCTGCTGCAGCTTTCCTGTCTGCAGTTGACAAGATGGCTGGTCATGGAAAGTTTCCAGAACTTGAGCACAACCTGTGGGAGTTGCAGGTTCTTTAGTTACAATCCACTAAGGAGTGTGAGCATCACTGAAGTTCTGCTTGCAGAGCAGAGGATACTGTTGGTTGTAAAAGAAACAGCAAGTGATAACAGAGCTTGCATCAAACACCCCTCAGTGCTTCCAGCTAGCAGGAGGCAGTCTGACCTTTGGGGACAGTGGCACTAGTACCTGTGTTGTGACTAGTGTCAGGAAATTGTTATTTATGAGATGTCTGTTAGAAATCTAAAGCTGTTTTATTCTATGTCACAGAGCCGACTTAGAGAAATTGCAATACATCCTTTTGTCTAGCAGTTTCATAATTTATTAAAATTGTGTTTTATTAAAGTGCAAGGCTCAGAGCACTTCTTTCTTTCTGAGATGTATGACAGGCATTTAGTTTTCTCTAGTGAAACTGAAAGCTCTAAAGATGTTCTTGGTCAGAGATACTAATAAGGATATTTTATTACAATTCTTTTTTCTTAAATTACAGTTTTATATAATTGGCATTTGATTTTTGAATGTTCTTGTTAAGTCCAGAGAAGCTAAAGTTTTAGTCATATAGTAAAGGTAGGCTTTTATGGCAGTGTTTTTAATGTAATAGGAGGCAGTGGATTGCAGAGGCTTGTTTTAATAAAACATTCCTTTGTGTTTTACATGTTAAGTATCCACAATCCTGTTGCCTCTAATATTAGGTTTATATTGCCACGTTTTCTTATTTGTGACTTAAAAAAATGAAACTTTTGAATTTTCCCATGTGATTCGTTTCATACGTGAATTCTTTGTTTCTTGCCATTTATGGCTTTTGCTAACTCTGTGCACCGTGTTCTTTAAGACACTTTAGGACAATTGGTTTTAACAGTTGTAGCTAAAAATTTAGATAAAAAAATACTTCATCTAAATATTTGCTGTTTATTTGCTTGTTATCAGTTTGCTGCACAAAGAATATGTAGAACATAAGGTTGCAGTGCACTAGTTTAATGAATATTTCCTTGTTTAATGTGTGGATAGCTGATTGTGGCTCTGAGCCTGCTGTAGGCCACAAAGAGCTTTATTAAAGGAAAAGAGAAGAGGTTAGTTATCTTTTGCTTCCTGTTACTTTTCAGTAACTTAAATTCACATGGTGTCCATACTCATAGATTTTTTTTCCATTGATTTAAGGCATCAGTCAAAATCTGCATGGATGACTAATACATATGAAAGTTTAATTCACAGTTGGGTAGGCTCTGGCATTTCTGTTATATTCCGTGAATACAAAGTATAAAATTAATTTCTGAAATCTGATTTGCTGGCAGCTAGAATGTTGCTAGTGCACATTTATTTTTAGAATATTAATAATAATGTTCATGTACAAAGCAAGGACAAGGCAAAATTTTTTCTGCTCTACTTCATTATCTTCAGGGATATAGTTAGAGTTTTGATTCTTATATGTCTTAGGGATGTAGTTAGAGTTTTGGTTCATACATGTCTTAACTAATTGAAAAGGAGCTGATTATGCTGTTCATTTGAACATACATTCTCTGAAGCAGTCAACTTCTAATACATCCACATTCTGGCACCAGGATTATTAAAATATGCAGTATTATGCCACATGAATATAGTTATTGTTTCTTAATCAGTTTTGCCATGCATATACAAAAAAGACAAACAGTGGGAAGTAATGAGAGGCATCTGGGCTCAGAAGTCCAGAACTGAGTGGCTGAAACAATATAAAAATGTAAAAGCCCTCTTTAATCTTGTATGTAATTGATTCAGTCTCTTTCAGATGATTCACTTGGAAATTCAAAGAAAAAGTCCAGCATTCTTGAGAAATTGGGACAGCCCAGGAAAAAAGAAAAGAAGAAAAAGGATTCAGTGCCGTGGTGGTTATCTGAGGAGGATTCGGATGATGGTGGTAAATTTACAGTTTTGCAATGTTTTGGCCACAGGGGGTCAGGCTAGTTCTTTCTCACACTGTATGTTAGGTCTGGTTTCAGATAAAGCTGATGGCACTCAAGTGTTTTAGAACGTTACAGTGCAAGTTTGTAAAGCATAAAGGTCAAATAGGTTTGTATTTTTTAATGGGTCATATTCAAGCAGTGTGCAAGCTGTCTGCTGGTTTTTTTCTGTAGCTTTTGAGTTAATTACACTTGTAAAAAATAAGCACATTATAAATAGTAAAATATTTAGAAAGTACAATTTACAAACTCTGCAGAAATATTAGTATATGTGTTTTGTAGCCAACCTGTTCTTTATACTGACTTTTTATAGTTTTCTGTTTTCAAAACTGTAGTGGAAAAAGACCAATTTGTATAAACATATGCTAACTGCAACATTTATAGTAGGTTGGAAAAGCACAGAAAAACTTTTCAACACCAGCTGAATCCAAGATGTATGTGTTCAGTATTCTCAACCGTGGCTCGAGGCGAAATGGGCTGTAAGGACATGATTGCTGGTTCAGTATTGACATGGTCACATAGTTCTGGAAGAAAATACATAATTGTTTGCAAGCTTTCCACCTCTATTTTTTTAATTTCTACATTGTCTTCTTGTTGGGTAGTAGAGCCTATGGATAGTGAGTTTCCACAGGGTGATTGCCTCTTCTTCTTGTAGTAACTGGTGGTTTCTTAATTTTCCTGGTTTGTATTGATTGCAAGTGGACCTTAACAAAGTTACAAAAGTTACAAAAATCTGTTTTTCTTCTGAGAATTAAAATTCTGCTGGAAGTTTCAGACTAGCTGTATCTTGTCAGTGTTGTCGTAGTATGGAGTCAAATCCTGATCAGCAGTTGTGCCATTTAGGCTTAATCCTAACAGGTGGTAGTTGGACTTCTTATCTCTGTGGCCTTTTAAGATGTTGGTGTAAAACTCAGATAGGTATGATAAAGTTCTTATCAGGTGGTTGTGAGATATGATGATTCCCTTACAACTTTTCAAATAACATAAGGATGGAGTGATCTTGCTGGGAAGTGTGAGAATTAAGAGGTTAGCATGACCTGATTTTTCTACATAGTATCAAAAAAATTTTCTGGTGACTTTGGAAGTTCAGCATGTTTCCATGGTTTTTCTCACAATCTTGAGACAACCCGACTTTGATAATTCTTATGGAAGAAAACACACTGAAATAGGTTCCTAAAGGGCAGGGTGATTACAAGTTTGTGTGGATTAAGTAAAATTCAAAACAGAATCACAAGAAACAATGTGATTATATTGAGATGTTCCATCCAAATGATTTCCACCACATTTTTAAAATTAAGAGTATCTTATCAGCTATTCAGGTTAACTAGAGGTAACTGTTAGAGCTGAAATACACTTGATCTACTTTACTGATGGATGAAATATCTGGTAAACTTTTAAAGGTCTCTCTTAAGAAAAGCTTCTCATTTAACAGAAGAACATTCAGAAGGTGGGCCTACCCAGTTTTGCCAGTATGGAATCAATTTAAATGCAAAAGAGGCTGGCCTGTTCATATTCATACTGTTGATGAGGGGCTGTGTTTTGGGGTTTTTTTGGAGGGAGTTGAAAGTAATCTTTCTTTAATGCATTTTGACTCCAAGATCCAACATCTTGGCAGAACTTGGCAAAATTGAGAACATAGGAGTGTACACCAAATGTGCCAGATCCATGCACAGAATTCTTCCCTGAGCACCATTTTTGCCAGGCAGATTATTAGTTTTATTTCATTTACTGCTCTGTCACCACTCTGTGTAGAATACCACGGTCATGGAGCAAATGCAATAAGCCATACCCCACCTACTGCTTTAATATTGCCAAGCAGAAGGGCCTCTAATTCCTACTAGAGGGCTTTCCTCTTTCTGTCTTGGCAAGATGGTGGTAACTCCATGGCATGAAGTGGATCTCCTGGTTGTGTTATATTTGTCACACTGGACACATGCAAATGTGGGGAATTAACCCAGCAATTAACCCAGAGTCAAAAGAGAGCCATTTGCAGAAAACCACCTTGGCCATCTTTGGGATAAATTGGGTTTTCCTCTGCAGTTTTGTGTGGCTATAATTTTAATTAATGTAGATGTATTTGTTGTGTTTTAAAATGACAGGTCAGGTGACTGTAAGGAATTCACTATGGATAGGCTTCCAGAACAGCTCATGTTTTCCTCTGTGTATCTCTCTGTTTGTCTTGTGCACTTCCAAGTGCTTTTTCAAATATCGTTTTGCTGTGTCTAATATTCTCAGTGTGTGTATGTTGTGCAGTGTGTTTCTCAGACCTCTTAAAAGTGGATGTTGGGACAGCAGCATTGCAATGTAAGTTGCAGTCCTCACTGGAGGACTGAGAAGATGATGATGTAGCCTTGTACTTCTTTGTAAGGTTATATGTAAACATCCCTTAAATAGCAAAATAGTTTCCTATGGGAGAAAATAATAACACTGCTGTGATGCTAACAAACATGAACATAAGCTGAATTTAATTTCTGGAAAGTGTAATGTCAGCATGCTTCAAAATTTGTGGACATCCTTGTGTGTTGTTCTAGGCTTGAACCTTCATGTTGGTTGCAGATAGGACATAACCAATAGACTGTCAGCTAATAAAATTAGTATTTTTAAAGTTGTTTTATCATCATGAATCAAACTTATATCAGTGCACAAATCTTACCTTCACCCACAGTGTGGCACTGCCTTCATTACAAATGCGTGCTCCATATTTATAAGTTGATGTCTTTGAGTGTGACTGTACAGAGATAATGTTATCTGAAGAAAGCCTGGATAATTAGCTTCTGTAATACACCAAGCTTGTATATATGTTGCTTGCAGTTTAAAGTTTTGATTTTGAGTTACTTCATTATCTATATCATGCTTTCTTGAACGACAAAGAGAAGATGATGAAATATGCGCTCTACACTTAATTAGTTGTCTATTCTTTTTTTTTTCCCAAGGCATCTTGTTACAGAAGTGCCAGGAAATAGGTAGAGAGTTAAACTAATAACCTATTTCGCTGAGAAGGATAAAGTACATTTTAAAATAATTCCACTGGTTATTCTAGGCACGTTTAAACTATTTGTTCTTCAGCTTTAAACAAATGTGCAAATTATGATTCAAGACACTGTCTCCCATATTGGACAGGTTAGAGACCTAGGTAATATCCTTTCTACTTACTTTTGTCATTTAAGTGATAAAAAGAAATTGGATACTAAGAATTCCTGTCCTGTTTTGCTTGCATGTCTGTTCCTGGTGTTTGTCTTTTCAAGATTTTCAAATAAAATTTGTTAAAGTGAGAAAAGAGAAGAAACTGACAGAAAGCCCTGCCGAAGTAGTGGAAAATACTGAACAAAAGAGTGCCCATTCAGATTCCCAGTCTGGTATTTGATTAAATATGTTTTGATATATTTATTCAGTATCAACCTTGTATTACTAATGTTTCCTGTAGAAAATCCTTAGCAAACTGTCCATTTGACCAAGCTGCCACATACTTCTTTTATAATTTTCAGAAGAAACTAATAATTGTGTGAACTTTTGCTCAATTGTTGTAGCATCATGTATCACTACATACAGTGATGTAGTAGGACAGACAGTATTGAATGTCAGACTGGGGAAAGGGGGAAATAACTTCAAAAATCTGAACAAAAAGCTCTCACCTATACTAAGCATGTGTTTAGTAAATAGAATGTCTTTTACATTTCCTGCATTTCATACCTGACAAATATTAGTATTCATTGTTCTACTTGTTTAATTTCAAAGACAGCAGTCAGGTAAGCATTTTACTTATTTTGTATTGATGTGGTTCTTTTCCTTTGCTGACAACTGTGCTGCTTTGTGCATGCTGCCCCTGGAATGGAAACAGCAGTTGGTATAAATGAAAAACTTAAGTTGTTTAATCTGCAAGATTATTTTAGTCAGTGTAACTTTAAATTCAGTGTTTTATGTGACTTATTTTCTATTATCTGAAAAGAAACTCGAATAATTATAGGAATTATAAGCATTGATCCATTAAATACTTCTGTATAAAAGACAATAGCAATTAACTTGTTCTGATTTAAGCATGGCAGTGGTGTTAAATTCAAGCAGATCAGTAATGTTTTGGAGAGCCGTGCAAAGAAATATTTGGCACTTGGTCTTTGGATCATGTTGGTGATCTAGTTTGTAGACTATAGAACATCTCCCTGTGTTAGTTTTCTTGAGTGTATATGCAGCTGTAGAAAATGTATGTAAATGTTTTCATAAGCTTCATTTGCATAGAATGGCTGGAAAGCATCTCAGTCTGGGAGATAAATACTTAAAATTAATTTAGTTCTCAAATTAGGATTAATGTTTGAAATATGAGCAATAGGAGGACCTCTGTAGTTATTTCAAATTACTGTTTTAAAAGGTATCAGGTGTTTGCATTATTTACAATAGATGGCATGCTGTTAACACTTCTAGTTTCCCAGTAAATGTGGGAGAATATAGATCTAGAGAAGTAGTGCCTTGGTTGTGAACTTACACATCAGTTGAGGGAATAAAGGACCTGTGCATTGTATCAGAATGGATTTTTATCAGAATGTGTTTCTATCAGAATGGATCCGATGGATCTTGGATGTTTGAGCTGTGTTAAGTTCTGGTCACATATACCAGAAGAATAGCAGAAGTGTTTGGCTTGATGTCCTAGACTACTCTCTCTTCTGTCAAGGTAAACTCAAAAGACCCATAATTAAGGGTTTTGTCTGAATTATTCAGTTTTGAAGCCTCTTCCACTGTGGCAATCTCAACATGGCAAAATCTAACACAGACCATCTGGCTAGCCTAAGGTATATAAAGGCTGTAGTGTAGCTGTCGTGTAGGAGTCCAGAGGAGGCCACTAAGATGGTTAGAAGGGTGAAGGACTCCTTGTATGAGGAGAGGCTGAGAGAATTGGGTTTGTAAAGGCTAGAAAAGATTTCAGGGTGACCTAACTGTGCCCTTGCAGTACATGAAGGGAGCCTGCAAGAAGTATGGAGACTTTTGACAAGAGCGTGTAGTGACAGAACCAGGGGCAGTAGTATCACACTGAAACAGAGTAGTTTTAGATTAGGTTTTAGGAGGAAGCTCTTTGTTCCTCCCTCAGTGAGGGAGGCGAGGCACTGAGCAGGTTGCTCAGAGAAGCTGTGGATGCACCAACTCTGGAAGTGTTCAAGGCCAGATTGGATGGAGCTCTGAGAAATCCGGTCTAGTGAAAGGTGTCTCTGCCCATGGAAGGGGCATTGGAACTGGATGATCTTTAATGTCCCTTCCAACCTAAACCATTCTGTGGTTCTTTGATCATCAGAGCAGTTTTCAGCATAGGTGCTGTTATCTAAAACTTAATTCTGCTAATGTGAATGGAAGGCTTGTTGTATTTGCTGCTGAGCAAACAAATGCAGTTCTTTTATCTGACAGTGATACAGTAGTAATTTATACTTATGTACCTATGTTTTCCCACTTTTCTTTGAACCAGTCTAGATGCTTTCTTTCAAATCTCATAGTAAAAACCTTTCACTGTTGTAGTAGTTTTACTACTTTTCTTTGTTTTCAGGTCATTTATTGAGTTCCTAGAAGAGTGTAGTTGAATACACAGTATACATGGATTAAGAATCCTTAAAAATAAGAAAAAAAAGGATGGAGAGGAGTAGTTTTATTTCCAGAAGTTATAAGTATTAACTTTAGTTTTTAATTACAGTAGAAAATTAGAGGTAATTCAATGTCTAAGAAAGTGAACTGTATTACTTTTTCAGAAGTAATGTCACTTTGAAGTCTCACATCTCATTCTTCTCTTTATTCCCTGTCCACTATGCGTTAAAATTTATAATGTTTATGTACATTTAGAAGTAGTTCCCTTTAAATCTTCCAGTGCATCTTGCAGCAAGGCTTTGTCTAAATCCAAAATGTTGGAAAAATTTCATAAGGAAAAGAAGGATTTGTCTTTAAACAAAGAAGAAGGAGCCCTCACTTCTGACAGTCCAGACAATTCTGAGGGTAACAAATTTACTGTATTTTTTATGGTATTAAAAAGGTAAAATGACTCAATTCTGACAGACTTGGTCATATTAGGGAAAAATAAACTTTTTGAAGTAGATGCTTGTTATTATCAGTGTGAGTCCTTTGTATTTATGTTTTTAAGTGTTTCTCTGCAAGTGTGGCAAACATTCTTCGAAATGAAACTCGGTTCTTGTTGTAATTAATTTACATGGCTGCACTTTAAAAAAGAATACCATGTATCATTAGCCTTACAAAATGTTGCATATAAACATACAGGTAGCTAAATCTTTGCATTCAAGATAGCTATTTAAGAAGCTTTTAAGAGAAGTAACAAATACCCACTCCACAAAAGCAAATGGCTCTTGCTAGCCTCACTGAAATCCATGGGACTGTTCAAAGAGCTGAAAACACAATGAAGAGATATGAGTTGATGTTTTCTCCAAGTTTGATAGGTTTCTCAGAGTTCAGATTGTGTAGGGTGAGAGAAAACAAATATTCTTGCCTTCACTAGCAATGGGGTGTGTGTGGGTGTTGAGAGTGGCTAAGTTGCAAAGTTTAATAGCTCAGAAGCAGTATTTGATTTTCAGATTATAATGGAAGGTACTTAAAAAAAACCCCTCTGATTTGATTCAAATCCTCACTAGCAAAATATTTAAAAATTATTAGATAGCTTACATAAACCTTGTGAAGCCTTCAAGATCAATGTACATCTGCTGAGAAATTTCCCTGGATATGAGATGATTTAAAAAAAAAAAAAAAAAACACAGGAAAATGTTTTCTTTAAGCTTTTGTTCTATTAAGCATTCTAATTGGGTTTTTTTTACTGTTGAATAATCCCTTCTCCTTTCTTGAAAATCTCTACATAGGAGGTCAGTTGGAGTTAGTATTTGGTTTTGCTAATATATTCTCATTCAAAAATAGGGTATTGGAGGTCTGGTGAGATTATGGCTGATCTAAAACTCTGCAAAAAACTTGTGACCCAGCTGCAAACAGACTCCTATCTGCTGTCTTGATAGCTAGAATAGAGTGCCATCTGAGTAAATTACTTTAAATTACTGCATTTGACTACGTGAGAAATGGGCTATTTGTAGTTTTTTACTTCTGTTCAGCACTCTGAGCTTTCCAATTTCTACTTTTCAGTGTAGCAATATGTATTTATTTAGGCATTAGCTGTTCTATACATGTGAAGCTTGACCTTTAGACAATGCCTCTGACATTTATGTGTTGTATGCAGGGCAAGTCAGTCAGAGCTCTATATTGAGGTCAGAGCTGAGGTTAGATACAGGAGTGTGGATTTCCAAGATGTGGAATCTTGCGCACTTAGCCTCCCAATAAGACATGCAAGGGAACTTTGTCATTAAAATTAAGAAAACAAATCTATTCTACTTTTTAAAAAGGAGGCTCTTACAATCAGAATGAACATGCTAAGGGCTGCCTAGTAGGGAGGGAAAAGGTGTTGAGACTCCTGCTTTCCCACCTTCCCTCACCCTAAGTAAATTTTCAGTACCAAAGGGAAGGAATTCTCCATTGTCATGATATAGGCAAGTTTGGCATTTTTAAATGGGACTTGTACGGGCCTGTGTAGAGAACAGAGGAAGATCCCAGAGCTGAAGCACTTGGTCAGCACATGGAAGACTGATTTAGTGTTACTGATGTATGGATCTCCTCCAGTCTCCTGCAGTAGGAAGTGAGCTGTTGTCAGTGTCTTCACCCCTTCTGGTGCATTCAGTACAAGGAGACAGCTACAGTCTCAACATCATGTGGCCAGGCAGAACAAAAAATTCTGAGTGTTACCAACTGACAATTCATGTTGGAAAAGATAGACAGATAGTTTCTGTTCCCTTCTGTGAGAACTGTTAAATAATTTCATGTGTCATTTGATAAAATGCATAAGCAGCTTTTCTCCTATCCTTCTCCAATGAGAACTTACTCAGAATCTAAGTATAAACGTGTGTGTTTTGCAGGAAGGCAGAAGGGAGTTTTTGAACTAGGAGTGTCCTGCAATATCTGCTTTTAGTCTTCCACAAGGAAGTAGATACGGCAGCGTTCTGCCTGAGAGGCAACATAAAGTTGTTGAGGTGATGTTGAACCCTCACAAAAGTGAAATTACAATTAGGAGAGCAACTACAAGTTGTAGTTGCATAAATATATAGAATGGGAGAACTGGGTGTTCATGAGTGACTTTTAAGAGACTTTGATTATTATATTTCCCTTATAGCCTTTAAGCAACAAATGAAATGTAGCTGCTAAGCCAATGGCTTAGAAAGTTTAAAATATCTGGGGTGATCTGAGGTAATAGATGAAATAAAACAAACTGGGTTTTAAGAAAGAAATGTCAATTTCTGTCTGTGTGTGAGATTGTCTTTCATGAATAATGTGACAGTAACAGTTTTTGCATTTGACTCGTGCTGAACTTTGGGTTTGTGTGCAAATACAAAGGATAGGAAGTTAATGTTTATTATAGCTTAGTTAAATTAAAGCTTAAATTAAACAAGATTTACATATAGAATCAGTGGAAATTAAGAGGATGTGACTTGTGAGACTGCATATCTTTGCAATTGCAATGTGAGATTAAAACTGGTGGTTCTGGAAGGAAACTAGATGACTAATGTGTCATACAAATAGCTTTTAGATGGTAGTCAAGAGTATTGCAACTTTTTTTTAGGAATGCTTGAAGGCAATGGAAACTTTGTCAAGATGCAGAGCACTTCACAACCTGTGGGAGAAAGTCATGAAAATATGGATGTGGAAAAGATGCAGCTTCAGAAAAGTAATGGAGATGCTGTCTCTTTGAGTAGAGACAGTCTGGAAACAAATGGTGAGAACTGAGAGCCCAACCATTCCATCGAGTTAACTAGATCTAAATAAGTTACTATTAAAAGCAGTTTACCTTAATTCATTTCAAGATGGAATTCTTCACTTCTGCCAGCTGTGTTGTGAACTGAAGTCTTAGTACTAGTTTGTGATGATTTGATACCACTAATATTTTGAGTCTATCTGTAGTTGTTGTTAACTATTATGGCTATTCTGTGTGGACATACAGCACAGACACAGTTTATTCTCTTTTTTGAAATTTAGATTCAGTTCTAGCTTCTGGGCCTAATCAAAGTATCACAGGAGTTGGCTTGGATACCTTGGAAGAACAAGAAGAAAAAGAGATCTTCTTTGCCAAGCTTGAACGAGAAGCTTCCTCTACTATTGATTATGCAAGATTAAATAAAGAGCTGGATTCCAGTGATTCTGTCATACTAGCACCATTTGTACGGTAATTTAGAGGGAAGAAAAGTTGTGGACTGTATTAGTGGGCACATGTGGCTTGGGTATGGCCACTGAGATTTTGTTGGATGATATCCTGTATATAATTTTGTTTATTGTGGTTTGGCTTCTTTTCTTCAAGACAAGGGCAGAAATCAGCTTAATAAATAGAAGTGAGGTTATGACTTTGTGATGAGTGGATGTAGCTCCATAGTCTTGTTAATAACTCAGTAGTAACAACTCAACATTCCTAATTGTAAGGAATAACTAAATGAAGAGGTAACAACTGATAATAACAAGGAAATGGATCAGGAAAGATTCTGTGTCCCTTTAGACATGATACTGCAAATGAATCTAGAGGAAAGATACTTAATCTTCGTAGATTAGGGTAAGCCATTTATAATCAGTTATGTGAAAATAAGTTCAAACTTCTGTTTGAGATCATCTGAGAAATGGATTAAGGGGAAGTTCAGGCTGCTGTTGATGAAAATGCTAAGTTCAAAGGCAACTTCTGATATGAAAACAGTTGGAGGGGCAGAATTTTGGAGAGCCTTAGATAGGGACAAAACTTCCATTTTATGGGAAAAGGGGAAAGAAAGGAGAGGTGGGTGTTTTTTAAATTTATTTTGTTAATCCAGAAAAACAAGGTCAGAACAGGAAGCAAACCTTGGTGATAAAAATATATTTTTGAGAAGTTAATGCAGATGTTGAACAGAATGCAGAAGGGGAGTGGTTTTAAGAGTTTGATAGAGAATTTTAGCTGGGAAATACTTTATTTTAATAATTGCTGACACTTTACTGCTTTTCTTACCTTTGATTTGATTTGTTGGACTTTTAAATTACTTTTTTTTTCTTTTATTGCTAATCGTAAGATGTATCAGAGTGTACAGTTCCAAGAAAAAAATATATATTTATTTGCTGTCCAGAAAGAGATTAGAATTTTCATTTTATTTCTCAGAAATGAAAATGCTGAAAAAGAAGAAGAAGAACCTACACGTGAAGTAAAATCTGGTAATACAATCTTTTGTGTGTAGTTATTACATCAGCCTTTTAGGCTGTCCTTGCATTTTGACTGTGCAGCTGTTATTCATACAGAGTGGTTAAGGGGTTTACTTTTGCTTCTGTGCTTTTGCTTTTCTGAAGTGGATTTTTTAATCTATTGTAAAAAAAAAAAAAACAAACAAACAAAAAAAAAACAAAACAAACAAACAAACAAAAAAACAGAAGGGAAAAATAAGTGCTAAAAACCCTGCATCAATCATAAACGTAAAAAAACCAAACGTCTGGTGTTGAAATTTGATTTGATGTTTGATTTACTCCAGTGTCTTAACTGTCATCTGTATTTTTATGCCATCTTCTCATGACTGAGTTTAATCTGTAATCTTCAGTATTACTCATATCTGATCCCCCCCCCTCCCCAGATTTCCATGCTACGTTTCTTGCTTAGTTATCTTTCACTTGCCATGTCTCTTTATTTCATGCTTCATTGCTGGCATATGATAGAGTGTATTCATGTAATTTAATGGATTGTATTTTCAAATTCATATTTTTAGCTGAACTTTTGAGAGGTTCTGTTGTCAGGCTTGAATTTCCCAAGCATAAGGAGGATGTATTTGTAAACCATAAACACATAAAGAACATGTTATGAACCAGTGTTTTGCAAGGGTTCTAGGTTTAAGTGTTACAGATAATGCAGACACTGGAGCCTGTAATCACAGGAGCTGAGTGGGAGAGATACAGCAAAAGAGAGCTGAAACTTGTGAAAGGGTCTAGGTGACTGAAGGAAAAGCCCTTGGCTTGCTTGTGAAGTTTATTATCTGACACACTTGGTTTTAAATAGTGCTTGCTCTTGAGAGTGGTTCTTGGCCCACCAAAGCAGGTCATAAGATGCCAAATTACAGATTCTGAGCCTCAAAACTGCTGGAGTTGTCAAAGTGAGTGTACAGAGTACTTTATCTAGAGGGTTGGAATTGCATCATTTCACCCTTAAGTGAGAGAGAGTAATTGAATAAAAGGGGTCAGTTCAAGTACACCTTGAGGAGACAAAGCATATATGATCACAAGGCAAGCTTCCCTTGAATTTAGAGATATTATGTGACTTTCACTGTAGTTTTAGTACCACCCTTAGTTTTGGAAACTGTTTTGCTTTTATAAAAGCAGTAACACAAGCAGTAGCTGTTCTTAGAGGAGACATTGGGGAGAAGGAAATAGCTGTCTCTTACTGCTTTATCTTCCTTGAGTATTCATTCTATTTGATGTTTATTTTACTCTTTTAGGTAGCTACAGTGAAGATTTTGAAGAAGAAACAGATACTAATCCTGTCCTTAAAACTGAAGGAGACCAGGTGAATCAAAATGTCGTGTCAGAAGTTGACTTAAGTCCTCAAGAACAGGTATAGCTTGCTAAATGTTTTTTTTACTTGCAGGAATTTTAAAAGCTCTGCAATATGTAACTAAATACAGTTAACCTTTATATGATACTTGCTGTCTGAAAGAATATAGTGGCCCTCAGGCTATATCTTTCTATTAAGGATTTGCACTTTGCTGTGATAGATCACAGAAAGGGTTAAGTTCTTCACAGGGTTTCCTGCTTACTCCTCCTTTGAGTTAAGAAATGAGGATGGAAGTACACAAATGATGAGCTTGGGTGGAGACTCCGCCTTGGACTGGGTAGTGATTAATCATTCAGAGCTATTGAGGTGATGTCTACCCTAGCAAGTGGCACAGACTGATGGAAGTAATTCTGTACAGAGAAGCCCTTTGGACAGAGGACCCAAAAATCTTCACTGTGTGAGCTGTGAGGCCACTGCTGTCCACTGGCTCAGTCAGGTCTTTTGATACGTAGCACATGTGGTTGGAGCACATGGGTGCATCTGTGGAGCACACATTCACACTTGGGTTTTTGTCAGAAGTCTATAGAGCTTCATGTATCCATTTTCACTAATTGGTTTTTAGTTCTTTTAAAATAAATTTATTAGAATGGTATTTCTAATAAATGTTTGAAAAGTTAGAATGGAAGTGTAATAATGTGCTTACTGCTACTTAATTTCTTTTCTCAAAGTACAGTAAAAGAAAACCGGGAAGGTGTAAAAATGCTCCTTTATGCAGAGGAGCATTTAATTTCTGTTCACTTGTGAAAGGTTTTATAGAGTACAGGATGTTGAGAACTTTCTTGTCATCCTAAGAAGGGTTTTAGAGAAGTGCCTGTTCTTGGAGAATGAATAACTGCTTAGTTCTAAAAACTCTTTTTAGGTATTGGACCAACTTCTAAAGTTTGTCCAATTTTTTTCCCTGATATTCAAAAAGTAATTGTTTGTGGTTTTGTTTTGTTTTGTTTTTGTTTTTAGGAAGAAGCAAACACTGGCATGCTGGCTAAAGGTAAAATATAAACTTTGATCAGTGGAAGAAGATTAAATGTAACTTTTTGAAACTTGCTTACTTGATTTTTATTATTTTGATTTTTTTACCTTATTTTATTGTGTTCTGCTGAGAATGTGTTGAATTGAAATAGTTAAAAATAATCTATTATATTAACACTTCAAGATGATCATCAGTGTATTTTTATATTTATTAGACCTACTCAGAACTCAGATTTGTAATCAGAGTTCATTGGTCTTCCATTAATGGCAATAAAATAACCTACATAGTATTTTTTGTATGCTGAAGACCTCGAGATAAGCTCTGGTATACTTGTAATTCCAGTGTGACAAAGTATAAATAAGAGGATTTTTGTTTTCTTTAACCTTTATCTTCTTAGTTGTGTTGCTTGATTCACAAGATTCTACTGTAGAACTTCAGAAGGCCATTGAAACTTTGGATGTAGCTCCAGGCGAGCATGATCAGCCTGAAGAAGTCAGTGCAGTTGAAATGAATGAAGCAGGTAAGGGGTGCTTTAAAAAAATAAAATTAAAAAAAAATTAAAAAAAACCACACAACAAATCTCAAAACCTAAAATTTTACTTTATTAACATAGGTGACTCCATCTTCACTTGTTCTTAAGTTAACATGAAGCCCTTGGCTTTTGCCAACAAATCTTGAAAGCAGAAGGAAATATTTCAGGAAAAAGTGATGTTTCTACTAAAAAGACACCTTTTTACACTTGGTTATTGCAAAGTAGCTTTTGATGCTGCATTTTTATATTTAAATACCATCTCCTTTGGTTATTTCTCAATCTAAAATTCTTCTTTGACAGCACTGAACTGAATTATTAAATAAATTCTCTTATCACTTCACACAACAGTAGAGGCCACTTATATCCAGATTATGACTGTGATGGCACCTGTTAAAATAGTCATATAACATAAGCTATTAATTTTAGTACTGTTAAAATACTGAGGTGGGGGAGGATGGGGGAGAGGAATGCAAACTGTAGATGAGACAATTTAGTAGGCACTAATTAACTTGGCAACTGTTTCTTTTTATAGGAAAAATGAGATTTTTTTTTTTTTTAAGTGAGTGATATCAATTTTTTCCTCACATAATAGACCAAACTAGTAACTGAAGCACAGGCTCCAGTGAGATGTTTCCCAAAACAGAAAGTCCAGTAGTGTCTCTTACAAGCCTGCTTTTTTCTCAGGTATTTCCTATGGACAAAGCACCAGTGACATGGAAGCCCTACACCAGGCATATCGTCACATTGGTCAGTCTTTGGGGGACACTGATGAGCAGAAACTGCACAATTCTGAAGTGGCAGTCTCAGAAGGCTTAGGGCAAAGCATTTCACAAAATAATGACACCTATGCAAAAAAAATGTCAACTGTTGATTCAGGTAAATTGCTCAAAGGAAGACGTGTATTGTACAAGCTTGTAAAACGAGTGAGCTAGTAATATCTATTATACTCCATTTATGAAACATTTTTAAATGTTGTCCTTGTAATAAATATTTTTTCTAGTTTGTTTTTTAATTTATTTTATATTTATTTCTCATTATTCAGATTTACCTACTGTGGAAGAATTGATGAAAACAATTAAAGGACATATGTGTAATGTCAGAAATTTTGATGCAGACCCTGAAAGGTATTTATTTCAAGATGCATTTTAAGAATTGCAGTAACTTAAAGCTGCTAACAATTTGTGAAAAATACCTTACTAAATAACATATCTGTCTCTTTCTCTAATTAAATACTGAAATTTTTGTTAGATCCTGCACTGGCATTATGGCATTTGCAGTGAGCTGTTAAATGCCGTAATGAGCTGAATTATACAGTGTTAATAGGTTTAGACCAGGGATTCCCATACTTACTTTGGTTAATAAGCAGCAGTGTTTGTCAACATTTGGAGGAGTGTTCATCACTCTCATGGCTAGGATCTCTGCCTTCCCAGTCTTCTGCTCTTTCCCCTTCTCTAAATAAGGATTTCAGCCCACATCCTATCCTAGCTCTCCAAACTCCATAATCTTAAATTTAAATCCTGATAAGATCAAACCCCACTGTTGTGATTCTTACTAACCTCTGCTCCCTACTTCCCCCTTATTTGCTGCAACTGTTCTGTCTAGAGCAGACAGAGCAGGCCTTGGAAATGTCAGAAATACAGCTAATGCTTAGCAGACAGGTTCAAGGGGCTTATCATGTAGCTGCACTCAGCAGAAATACTGCTCATTTTTATTAGTGTTAATTGCAGACTTACAAGTGTTTATCTTGTAGCCAATTTTGTTACCTCCCCAAAAGCAGCTGCTCTTTTTACACAGCATGGGAGCAAATCTCTATGACTAAACCTGCAAGATGGGTCTTAAAAGAGGCTTAGTAGCTCTTTGAGATTCAGGCAGTCGTTACAGCTGAGACCTAAGGAAAATATACCATGCTTTTTGCAGAGTGATAGAAAAGCAGAGGGCTGAAGTCTTACTATATATGACTTTTTTTTTTTCTTGTAGTCCTGTGAAACTGGTAGGCAGCACAGAAAATGACCTCATTAGCCACTCACCCTTTGAAGACCCACAGAGTAATACAGCTTGGGAGAAAAACTTAGTTGAAAAGTTTAACAGAGAAGAAAGCAACTTTCTACAGACAAGTATGAATGATGATAACTTTCAGAGGATGATTGAGAAAGAAATTCAGACAAGTGAAGTACAGCCTGATATACTAAGAGGAAAAATAGGACAAGACTCTCTGCTTTCACAAGGAAGCAAAACTAAAAAAGTAAGTATTACCAACCAGATTTTTGTTATATGGAAGTAATTTTTAAAGGTATGTATTTTAGACTGCCTGTCACTTGATTATGCTCTGATGTTAAGAAATGGAGAGACTGTTCTTCTTTTTCTTGAAATTCTCATGTTGCCATTGCTGCTGTTAGAGGTCACCAAATCCAGTGGACACTGGGACCAGTGGGATTCTTCTTGTCCCAGCCCAGCATGTGCAAAGCTGCTGCAATGCTGCGTCTCCAGCTCAAGATAGTGATGTCTCTGAACATGTGAGCATTGGAGGCACACATGTAAACATACAGCAGGCTCAGAACAGGAAACATTTGTACAGAGAGAACAGTTAGAAATGCAGTTTAGTGAGAATATAGGAGAGACTGCAATGGTCAGTGTCCAGCTGAGTCAGACAAGCTTGCTGACCAGCTACCTGATCATGTCACCAGCTTTTTTAATCTGACTTTTTCCTCTGTTTCCCAGACTTGTTTCTTTACCTAGTTTTTATTCTCTCCCTAAAGATACTGTAAATTTTGCACATTCTTACAATCATCTCAGACATTCCAGAACAAGATCTATGTAATCCCAAATCTTCTCTCTGCATCCCCACATTCTTTTCTCCTTGTATCCCCTGGATTCACACTCCTTTAGGCAATTATCTCTTGTGCGTGCAAGGCATTGTAGGGACAGAGGTTTGGCTGGTTTATCCTAGTGGATTGCCCACCAGGGAAAGCAGGCTAAACTTTTTCATTTGTTAGTCTTGGGAGTTGTGTGCTTTGTTTTTGATGACCAAGTTTAGCAGGGTTCCTCTGCCTGCTACTGTTCCTTTCTCATTGCTGGGTGTCTATATCCACTGTGTTTATTAGCCTTTAGTCATGACCTACCTTATTTGGTAAGCAGAAGATGTAATGTACAGTACAATTAAAATAAAAATACAATTTCCCAGATCAATTAAATGGAGCCAGTACAAAATACTGCCCTATGTAGTTGTGAAGTAGTGCAATTTGCAAAATTACTTACTACTAATTTGATTAAAAATAATGCTTGCTATCACCCTGAGTCTTATAGTTGTGTAATTTTGGTAACTGGTTCTATGTTTTTCACTGGTGAAAGCTACCCTCAGTTTACAGCAGAGCCTAAAACTTGTTTTAAACAAATGTGTTCTGCCACAGGCTCTTCGGTCTTGTTCACTGAAGGATGAAAGATCAGGATCAATGACAACCAAACCAATGTCACATAAGAATACCAGAAGTCCAGCAACTGCACACAAAAAGAAACCTTCACATGGTCCTCATGGACTGGTTAGAAGTTCTGGCTATGGGAAACCCAGTTTAATTTCAAAGCAATCTTTTCCAGTTAGTGAAAAGAAAACACCAAAAGAAACTTTAAAAAATACCTGTATGAAAGCCAAAAGTTCTGCAGAAAGAGCAAAGTCTAAAGGTAATTCTAAGTTTTTAGGAGTTTTAGTTCTAAGTTTAAGAGCCAGAGAGATTTGCTTTTTATGCTTCACATTAAAAAACCCCATATGTCATAGAGAAATCTAAACTTAAATGCAGTGAAGTACTGATTTTTTTCTGCATTAGCATGAAATTGCTGTGAGAGAGACTTTTATATAAATCTTTGTAGTCTTGCTTCATTTCCACTCACATTTACCACTGCTGTATTTGACACTTACCTATTGTTCACCAGTAGAACCGAAAGAATAAAAAAAGCTGGTGTTCAAAAATTAATATCTACAAGTTGACATTTTTCATCACAGTCATGCAAAGATTCGCTGACTCACTAACTTGTATGTTTGAGGCTGAATTCCTGTTCTCAGCTTCTTGTTTTGATCTTTGCTTTCCTAGAGTACAAAAAAAGTACTAAAATGGAAGTCTATTTTCTGTTCATGTCCCTTGGAAACACTATGGAAAGGAGAATACCAGTGTAATCCTGTGAAAACTGGGTTACAAGTAAAGGACTGAGCCTTTTTATTTTGGGGTGAAGCTTGAAGAGTTTCATGAGATAATTCAGCTTAGTGTCTTTGCAGAAATGTTTCCTATCCATGGGGCATGGGCAAGTAACTCTACAGGTACCCAGGCTGTAGTGCATTTCTAGCATGCAATGCTTTTAAAAACCCTGCAGGCAGTGTCAGGAAAAGCAGTTTAGGATTATGTTTCCTATCTTAGGGAGATGCTTCAGTAGCAGCTGTTGAACTGAAGGACCTCAGTTCCTCAGTACATTGTTGTGTCTCTCTGTGGGGAAGAGAAAGTTTTACAGCCTGGTGAAGGTGGTAAAGTGAATGACAAGTACTGAGAAAATAAGACCACTGACTTCATTCAAACTTGCTCTTCCCTCTCTAGCTATAGCCATTCACAACAGCAGTTTTAAGTGATCTCAGAAATTAATCTCACCTGGCTGTATTCTGCAAGGGCCTCCTCTATAGCTAGGAGGGGAATAGTATTGAATCAAACAATTCCCAAATCATCAGTGCTAAGGGGAAACGTTTCTGAGAGGTGTGTGACACTAAAAAGGTGTGAAATCTGGAAAAAAATCATTGTCTGATGCAGGTTTTTTTACGGTGTAACATTTCTAAGAGGAGCCATTGAAATGGCAGATGTAGTAACTCTGTATTTCAGAAGACTGAGATCTGAACAGTTCCATGTGTGTTAGTGACTCTAGGGGAAACTTTGCTGATTTCTTATTCCAGTCAAGTTGTTATTTGATGCAACAAATAAATGTTGCATTTCTTTCTATGCTGTCTGCACTCTGAAGTCTATTTTGAAAATTGCTGTGTCTTATCTTCCCCATAGCTTGAAATATGTTGTGTTTCTGCATACTTAGATAACTGGCCACTTCTGAAGTGGAGGAGTGAGGTTAACTTTGTTTCATGAGGGATGTATTATCCAGCTATTTGTCTCAGTTGTTCTCTTGGGTTTTGTTTTATCTTGTCATCAGTTCCTTACTGAAAAAAACCCCAAAACCCTCCAGTTTTTCCATAGTCTATGACTGTTCTCAAGTTTCTATATTTCATTCAAAATTCAAATTGTAGAATACTTTATATACCTAGAGGTTAGATCACATTAATGCATATTTTTCTTAAAGGACATAAAATTCTGAATTTAATTTGTTCTATTTTACTTTCTGCCTAAATGAAGAAGCCTTATTTGCTACTAGGATAATAAGATCTGCAACAAATGAACCAACTTTGGAGGGAAGGATAAACAGAGTTTTGTCTGGCCAATCAGTTGTTAGTAATCTTGGACACCAGGCTGTGGATTATAACAGGCAATATCATCATGTGAGTAATAATTAGTGATGCTCCTAATTATAGCATATAAAACGTAGTTTGCAAGCCTATTTTGTCAAGGCTTTTAACAATTATCACAAGGTTGTCGAATACTGAAATATTGAATGAAGACTTCCCCTTGGTCACACACTAGTTTTTGCTTTTAAACTATGCAAATATAATCATACTGGTTTTCAGTTGCTTGGCTAATGCTGTTGCTTTGATGGTTCTATATAATTAAAGTGCTTATTAAATTCTAAAAATTACTATTTCATTGTAAAAGAAGGTTAAATAGAACTTCTACTTAAAACATTCTGCTGTGAATGTTTAAACAGTACTACTGTTCAGGGATTTTTCCATTTGCATTGCATTAAATATTTAATAGTGTCTTCTGACTTCTCCCAGATGACTGAATTTACAGTACCATAATGGTTTTTCCTTCTCCCTTATCAACTGTATAAAAAAAGCTATTAATTGAATACCTAAAGCATTGCTGCTTTTCTAAAAGTAAGATGCATAATAGAATAATTCTGGTAGCAATATAGTGGCTGTCATATGTATTTGTTTCTTGTTAGGTTTTTTGTCTTGTTTTCCTCATATATATTTTGCAAATGAGAAGGTAGCTCATTAAAATAAATATAGGATGTTTTGCTATTACAATGTTGGGGGATTGTATTTTGGGTTGTTTTTTCAAGTGCCTTGTGTTGTTGCTGAGAGCCAGACAATCCAGTTAAATAAAACTGATGAGCAGAGTTCTGGTAAACAATCAGCTCAGTGTAATGTTTCCCTGAATTGTCTACCCTAGGACTTATCATTTTCCCCTTTCAAAAGCTGTGATAGAGAGCTGTATTTGTTAAAGCGAGTACAAGCAGCAGAGGAGGAGCTGAACACAGCTCGGGATTTGGTTCAGCAGCTGGGCAGCAAGCTCTCACAGAAAGAGAAGGAGATGGAGGCCAAGGTAGTGGAACTGAAAACACAGCATGAAAAGGAGCTTTCCCGTCTGGGTCAGGAAAATTATGTTCTTCAGAGTAAGGTACTTGATCATCTTGTATCCTGTGCCCATAGAAGAGAAGAAATATTGCTTCTGAAACTTGAATCAATGTTACTTTACATGAGTTGTTGATGAGCAGAAAATCCAAATTTACACAGACACTGCAACTTTATAAATGCATACCTGCTGTTAAATTTATTGTCTGTAAGACACAATTTTTTTCCTGGAGATAAACCATGTTATCCTGAGTTCCCTTACTTTTCTATTTTGAGAGTCCTGCAGAAAGTTTTTTGCAAAGATGTAATTCACTCTCACAGATACCACTTGTTATAGATAAGTACTTTATGCTGAGATATTGTTTATAGTTCTTAATGCATTTTTCAGTGTTGTGTTTTGTCTGTATGAAATATTCCCAGAGTTATTCCACTATACCATTGTTGCAGATAACTCCCTGCTTTGTAACATACCCTCCTGTCTAGACACATAAGAACAGAAACTTCTAGCTTTTCCCAAATGTTTTTTCTGTTTCATAATTCTGCTGTAAAACTCCAGTAAGAGCCACTCATTGGTCTGCTCTCATACCTTAATGAAGACATTGGACAGTACTCTTGCAGAAAATTCCATATTGCTAACAAAATCTTCATATTGCTTGTGTGTCTTTTTCTGAAAGCTGAGAAATATGGAAGAGATGACCCAGAAAAGAGGTGGACCCATGCAGAAACAATTCCCATAACTGAGGAAAAACTGGCACAAATACAAAAAGAGATTGAAGATCAAGAAGTCATTATTCAAGGTTATCAACAGGTAATACCACACATCATGTTGGGCTGTGTTCTGTCCAGTTTCAGAAACAAAACTGTTTAATGGTTATTACTTTTCTGTTGAAAACAGGTACTTTGTTTTCTAAAAAGTGGATGGAATTTGGTTCTGAAGTGCAAACATATTGCAGGTTTAAAGAGTCTTTCACACATCTAGTTTGGACTAAGTTTTTCCACAGTTCCATGTAAATGTTCTAAATTGTAAAAATCGGTAACTTTTCAGTTGAGAACTGAAATACTTCATGGTCAATGAAGAACCACAAACTTTCTGCCCAAATTTAGTTGAAAATTAGTACCTTTAAGCAGCATTAGAAATCTGAAATTTTTTGGTTTTTGAAATGTTTTTCTCAAGATCTGAGCAGCAGATTTCAAGGTAACCTTATTAGCGTGCCTGATTCGTAGTACTTAGTCAAGTGGAGAAATAGATATTTCAAGCTTAATAATCCTTTTGAATACTTGCAGCTGTAAAATCCAGTAGGTAGGTCAACCAGCTTCCAGTTGATGCTCAGCATAATTCCTTGATATAAACACATTGTCTTTCTGATATGGCTGTGAGCATCCCAAACAATGATGGTTTGTGTCCCCAGGACTGGAGCATGGGCAGGCTGAGCTCTGATCTATCAGCACTTACCCATTAGCATGTTTTTAGGATATAATTGGGATAGTTTGTAGAGGATCTGTCTTAGCTCCTTCCTGCAGAGTGAGCAGACACTTGGATGAGAAATGAAAGCAGATACCCATTTTTGGAGCTCGGTAATGAAATATTTGGTTTTTCTTCCACTGTTTCAGCAGGGAAACTATGTGATTCAAATAATTTTTTTTTATAACTTTAGAAAATAGTAATTTATGAGCATTCTTTAACTTTGTCTCAACTTAGGAAAATGAGAGGTTATACAAACAAATGAAAGAGCTACAAACACAAAACAAAAAAAACGAGGAACGAATGTTTAAGGAGAATCAGTGCTTAAAGTCTGAATTAGTACACTTAAGGTAGGCTCATTTACATATCTGACCTAAAATCTCTGGAGTTTTCTGCTGTTTATTTTATGAAGAACCATTGTAGAGTCTATTGGGTGCATGTTTTCTAGTGTTTCTCGGGTTTGTGGTTTGGTTTCTTCTTTTGCGAATTGATTTGTGATGATTATGGGCACTTAATTCTTTGTTTTCTTGATGGTGTTGCAAACCCATGGGAAGACTAGAGACTTCCACTTGGGAAATATTTCAATGTTCTTATTCATATCAGAATGCCTAATATGTACTTGTTCTGATATTATGGCTCTGCTGATGTTGTTAAGACGTTTTGATTCTATTGTAAGATACACAGTAGATCGGGGGGCACAAGAGGTTCTGCTAGTGGAGAAACCATTTTACTCACTGCATTGTAGGTCCTGTGAGATTTGCATCCTGTGCTAGTAATGAGGGAAAAAAACCTAGCAATTGTGTGTACTCCTAATCTACAGGTCTTTGCTTTGGAGAGGCCTCTAAATGAGGGTAGATATTTATTTCCTTCCCTTGTGTAGTCCAAATAAACAAGTTTGTGCGAGGTGAGAAGACTTTGCCTTACGGTGAATTTTGTTTGTATATAAATGTTGTGTGTATTTGCTTCTCTTTTTATTTTGAACCGCACTGCACAGATTGACTTTGTGCTACGATTTAGGGAGCTGGGGGTTGTGTTTGTTTTTCAGTAGCCACTGGTAGTATTCTGAGTACCACATTGCATAACTGCTTTTGCTGTTGCTGTTTAGAGAGAAGATAGAGAAGACTAATAACCAATCACAAATCATGAGGATTTGGAACCAGCCAGAAATCAGAGTTTCACAGAATTGCTTTCAGAGCTCCGAGCAGCACGGGTAGGTATATACCAAGCCTGTAAGGTAACAGAGTAGTGCCTTTGCTTGTATCACAGAAATGCACATAATACCACTGGAAACATGAGGAGCACATGTGGCCTGATGCACACAGACCTGATGTGGCTGCTCAGCAGATCAGGATAGGAGCTCACTGGCAGTAACATACCTACATGCACATGCCTAGACACTCGGTCTGTTTACTGGCTGCTCCCAAAATCTCAACCCCCCAGTTGATTTTTGCTGTACCTGTGCATATCTGGGATCAAGGGGCTCCATCTCTAGAGGTGGCTCTGGCACTGAGACCTTTTGTCCTACTTGGTCTTGAAGTTTGCTAGTGTTCACATGTAGCAAAAAGAAGAGAGACTGCCTGCAGAAAACGGCAAGAAGTAGAATGTAGTAAGGTAAACTGTTGGACAGTACATCTGCCCATTTAACCTACAGTCTTCAGTCTCAGAAACAAGTCAAGCCATTTTCTTACTGGCCCTCTCAAAAGGCAGACTTTTTTCAACTTTTATGACAGTTAAGTAAGGCTTAAAAAATCTGGGGTTTGGGGTTTTTTTAATGTTTAGCTTATGTTTTCCCATGCTCTGCTATAGCAAGGTGTGAGAATAATACCAAAGTTAAAAGATCTTGTCAGATACAAATGTTTTGATTTAATCTTTGTATGATGAAAAGGCATTCTCAGGGGTTTTGTGTGATACTATGTGTTCAGTTTTTCATGTTCTACTATTTTCTCTAAAACCCAGAAAGAAGAAGCTAAATTACAAGAAGAGATAAGACGTCTAAAACAAGATAAGCAAGCTCTTGAGGTAGACTTGGTACAAGCCAAGAAAGAGAGAGATTTAGCAAAAGTCCAGATTGCATCTGCATCAAGTAAAGCACCTTCATTTTGTTGAACAATTTTGCTTACTTTGCATTTCAGTAAATAAATATGTAACAAAAACTTGTTTCTTAGTAAAGTATTACTTAGTGAAATGCATCTAGATCATTTCCAAATATTGTCTAAACTTCTAACAAAAGCATACAGTGAAGGACATGCTGCAGTACTTTTAGTACTCCATTAGAAAGTATCTTCCTGTATCCAACCAAGCTCTTTATTGTGGCCTGTTAAGTTGGATTTCTTGCCCATCTTTCACTGGACATAAAAAACAGATGATTTCAATTATGTGACAACTCTGTTCATAGGAAAAGATTTACTATGTTTACATCTTAGTCTCCTATTTAGCTCTTGCCTATTTTTTACCTATAACTTATGCCTTGGGACTTTCTCCAGCATTCTTATCAGAGATTTTTCCAGTTTGAATTAATTGGAGAGGCCTCAAAATTGGACTCTCTCATTTCCAGTGCCAGGCATCACAAATGCTAAGTGCGGTAATATTTACCTCCATGTCTCTTCTCAAAATGCTTGATCCCTAAATGGAAGGAGTATGATCAATACACATCTAAGCATATCTTCTATGTTGTCATTCATCTTGATGCTGAAGGTCGGTTTACTAGAGAATGATCAAGAATAGATCTCCCTGAGATTCTGTTTTTAGTAATTTCTGTGATGAGCTGTAAGCCATTGAGTGCTGCTATGTATGAGAGAAATAAAGGGTTTTTACAAATACTGTTTCTTTTAAAATCCTAATTAGGATCTGGTTTTAAAACTACTACAGTAACAGTGTTGTCAAAATGGTAAATGTATGAAATATGCTGAGAAAAACAGTGTTGACTAATTACTCCTTCAATGTATAAATACTAATAAAACAATTCTAAGAATGTTTTATTCTTGTAGGTGAAAAGTCTTATGAATTTAAAGTTATGGAAGAATCATACAAACAAGAAATTACTCATTTAAAAAAAAGACTTCAGTGGTATGCAGAAAATCAAGATCTTCTGGATAAAGATGCAGCCCGTCTTAAAGATGCAAGAGAAGAAATTGAGAAACTAAGACTAGAGGTGATAATATCTTATTTATCTTATTTAATTATTTAAGAAGTTGGAACTGGAAATTGTTTCTTTTTCCAGTGATGAGTGTAATATAATTATTTCCTTCATAATAATCCCTTTTTTGGTATATTACATTGGTTCTATTGACATCTTGCCTATGCTTCTGGGAACAATAATAACATGCTTGCCTAAAACCTTCAAATTTCTTGACCTACGAGAAAGAACTATATTGTTACGTTAACAACTAGGAACATCCCTCTTCTCATTATCTTTTCCTCCTTTTTGCTCCATAGTAACTTAGGCAGTACATTTTTTTTTCTCTTAAGTACCAGTTCCAAATTCTTTCTTAGGAGAAACTCCATGGTTACTGTAGTAGAGAGGAAAAACCCAAAACAAACCCATTGTGTGAAATCTAAAACAAAACTAATACATGAATCTTTAATATTGCTGAGGTTTGCATTGTCTGCTTGTCAGGTACATTGGACTTAGGATTCCCAAAACCAAAAAGTTTTGCCAGTGCTAAAATGTAACTGATCTTGGATTTTTTTTATTAGAGAGACTGCAGATAAAAGGAGGTGCTTCTGAAGGAGCAGCCAGGGTCAAACACCACCATATCAAAATTTGATCAAGATATCATCCTGTGAAAGAAAATATTTTGGGCATTTTCTCTGGCATTTTTTTGTCTAAAAATTCTGGTGCCTAGAGCTATGACTTCATAGAATTAATCAAATCAGTCAAACTATAAAATGCTGGCATAAAAGCATGACTATGCTGATATTACCAATGTTGGAGAGAATTCAAGATAGGAATATTTTTAAATATCCAGGGTGTAATATCCCTGTACAGAGATCATAGTGGCTAATCAAGGTGGGAAATTCAGTTTTAGATTATAGCTTTGAGTCCTCGTGGCCAGACTTCATGGGAGTGCAGGAACATGAGTTATCCAGGTCCTTGCCCTAATTCTGGGACTCAGCTTTTATTTAGGCACAACATAACATTGCCTTTTGGCTGTTTCTATATCTCATCACATAGTGTAGCATTGCAAATCACAAACCATTTCCTAAACTCATCCTGAAATCATGGAATGCACTGTAGTATTTTATATAATGGCTTATTAATAAAGCCTGTGTACTGGCACTGTATGAAGACAAGAGTGTCCCAGAGCTGAAATTCTCTTTTAGATTTCCATATCTAGTTTCAGTTGCTTTGGAGAAGGAAGCTGTCATGTGGGTTAAGAGTCTGAAGAATCGTTTAGTATACAGAAATTACCATTACAAGTTTTTAAGTGACAGAATACTTCCATTGTGTCGTGTGTGTTTGAAATGCTTTTGTACTACAGGACAGTGTCTCTGAATACATATTTCAATTTGTCTCCTCGTAAACTGGACAGGTTGAGAAGCTCAGAGCTGAAGCAGGAGATCAGTGTGTGCAACAGAAGAAACGTTTGCGAGACAGAGCAGCAGATGCTAAAAGAATTCAGGATCTTGAGCGACAAGTATGCAATAAAAGAACTGTCCTTCATTTAACCTTTGTTTCAGATAAGGTCTCTTAAAACCCTAGTGCTTTCATAAGGATAAAGCATAGCACGAAGTTCTGTGATAAAGTAACTTGTGTAATTGAACACTCATAAACACAAAAAGTTGCTATTATTTACTTAGAGCTCTTCTTGCTACTATTTTCTAACAAGCTGACCCCTTTTAAAATCTTTTAAAATAACTGTTTGGAGTTTCTTTAAAGGGGCAAGAGGGCAAAAACCAAAGCTTGTTTTACTTTCTAAGACTCCTGTCCACATTCAGTAATTCCTTAACAGTATGACAACTTTTAACCAACTTGATTAAAGAGTAGGAGTTTAAATTCTATTGGATTCTTGTAAGATTCATGAAAACTGGGGGAGTGGAGACCATAAAATCCATGTTTCTACTAAAGAAACATCAGGTGGAAGTGGGCCTTCCTGAATTTTAAGAGGTGGCAGTTGCATTAGTTAGGGATGTGGGACTCATGGGCAAGAGCCTTTGCAGATTTCTGATATGAATATCTTATCCATAGATAAGAGAGGGATTTGTTATTAATGTTGCATGCAAAGTGTTAGTTTTAAATTATTGCAGACCACAAAATGACAGGCATATAATCTGTTATTAGGAGAATAATTCCAGTATTGCTATGAAATATCTTTAACAGTTGGAAAAGTAGAATGTGAATGCAAATCCAGAAAAAAAAGCATATTCACAGCATTAGGAGCCATACTCAAATCCCTTTTTTTGACTTTCTTTAGACTATTGACAGAAGGCAATCTGAAGACCAGAGCAATATTTTCTTTAAGATCATGTGTAAGTTAGTCAGTAAGAGACGATGAGTCTTGCTTTTCTGTAAACAAAAACATAAATGGGAGGAATATAAAATAATTCTCAATATATGCATCTATAGTTTTCATTCTTCCACCTTAAGGGAATGAAATTTGTTAACATTCTGTCACTTATTTCTGTTCCCTTTTCATTAGAGCTTTATTATTTTTGACTTTTGACTTAATTTTCTTATGAATAGATCAGAGAAATGGAAGGAATTATAAAAAGAAGGTATCCAAATTCTTTGCCAGCTTTGATTTATGCTGCTGCTGCTGCTGAGAAAACGTATGATCTTTCAGCTAAAACAAACACAGTTGAATTTTTGGAGAGAAGAATAAAGAAATTAGAAACAGAACTTGAAGGTAAAGATGATGAAGCTAAGAAAAGCCTCCGTGCCATGGAACAACAGTTTCAAAAAATAAAGGTAAAATTTGAGTAATCCACTTTGCAAGTAGTAGTCACAAGGCAACTGGAGTCTAACACAGGGTAGTGGTTAAAACTGAAGGCAAAGACCACATTCAAGGGAAAAAAATACTCCAAGAGTTTAGAACCGGAATTTCAGTACCTTCAGCACCTAAGATAAAAACAGCATTGAAATTGCTAGGGTAGTATTGAAACAAAGAGCACATGGTTTCGAGGCATAATAATTTAATTCTTACAATTAAGGTAAGTGGTTTTCACCCTGTGGGTCAGAGTAGCTTATCTAATTCCTTGCTGTTCCAAAGGCTGTCATTTCAAAGGTCTGCTGACTGAGCATTTCTGCAGGGAACATTGGGAGCCACTGAACATGCCATCCAAAAATTACATGATAGTGAGCCTAAAGACTCAGGTTAGGAAGTGTGGAAGTCTGGCATTTCACTTCCAGGAAAAGGTGAACTGCACAGGTAAACTTGCTTAATGAGCAAGAATGGAAAGCATTGGCCACTTGTTCCAGCTTTTCTTCACACATCGCTCATTATACTTTCCTCAAAGGCCATCCAAGCTATTAAGAAGGTTAGGTTTTCCTCAGCTCATTAGGAGGAAAGATTCTGTGTCTCTCTGAGTTCGTACTTCTATCTTCATACTTAAAAATACATAAAAAGAACGAAGGATCTGTTCTGTTAAAAATTAGTATGTTTTGAAAAATGTGAAGTACAATTTTGAACGTGTGACATAAATGTTTGCCAGCTGACATATAACAAGTACATAATGACAAAATAACATTGCTAGCATCTGAAGAGAACTCAATTACATAAAAATGAAGTACTTTCTTGTCAATATAATTTTCTATCCCATAGTTACTACATCCAGTGTGATTAGATTTTCTTGTAGTAGATGTTTTGAATAATTTGGTTTTACAGCAGACTTGTTTCACTCACTAATTTCTGAACTGTAGTTTGTTAGTAATCCTGATTTGTATCTTGTCTTCTGAAATCTTCTCTCAGATGGGCAGTAACTTTAAAGAATAATAGGAAGAGCTAGTAATAACAGTACACTTATTAAACTGATTTTTGTCCCTACTTTCTACTCCCCTCCTAGATACAGTATGAACAAAGACTTGCAGAGCTTGAGCAACTACTTGCCTATGAATTTATTAACGAAACACCAAAACTGAATGGTGATAAAGCCACTTCTACAGAACTTGAACAGGAGCTTCAGAATCTAAAGAAGGCCCATCAGATCACTGTTGGAAACCTCCAAACAGAAATTGAAAACCTTAAGAGTCAAAATTCCCAATTAAAACTCAGAAGTAAAAATGATAATAAAGACTTAGAGTCCAGGGACTCTAAGATGAAACAAGGTAATACAAAAGACAGGTTATTAAAACTAAATGAGGAACTGGTCACCAAAAATAGAGAAATACAAGACCTCACAAAAACTGTAGAGAAACTTCAAAAAGAAAGGATGGTGATGTTGTCTGATAATAATTTGAGAAATAAAACAAACACTAATGGAAACTGTACAGAGGTCTTGAAAAAGAATACCTCAGCAACAGATGGAAGGAATTCCAACAATACTGAACCCTGTCTGAGCATTTTCAATGATGACAAAATACACCAACCACATACCTTTTCTGATTCTCGTCTCTCCGAAGTTCTGCAAGAAAATGCACATCTGAAAGAGGAGCTGGAGAGATTGTCCCTAGAAATGAGCCAGCAGCGGGTGAAGTCTCAAGCAGCACTGGCTTATTCTGAAAGTAACATACGAAGGTAAATGCTCAACATATTCCTTTGAAAACCTTCTTAAAGTGTTGGCAAACACTTTGAAGTAGCACATTAACAAGTCAGCCATGTGTGAAGGTTGCTTATACCTTCATTTGTACTGTTTTTTGGCTTTGGGAGGGGTTTGGGATTTTTTTTTTGTTACTTCGAGGTTTTTTTTAAGCAGTGCACTGTCACAGTTCTTTCTACAAGCAAACCTGTATTGATGCTTTTATTAATACTACAATTCCTTATGCTTTTAAGTAAACTATCTCAGTGTAAGTCATCATATCGTAAATGCTTCGTGTTGTGTAGCATTAATATTTGGTCCATGTTCTTTCCTTCAAACCTGGGATATGCTTTCAGTGGGATTTATTTGGCCAGCTGTAGAAACCTTATACTTCACCTAGTCTCCCTTACATCCCTTCACAATCAAAGTAGAAGAAATTGGCATATTTAGATTGCAACACATTTTTTTCTAAATTAGATACCTGAAAGAAGATAGCTGCATTATGATTAAAAAGCATGTGTTTTCTCACCACTGTTTTAGTAGGAGGAACCAGCAAAGATGATTGACTGAATTTTCTGTATCCAAACTGCCTCTGGTTAGATGATACATGTATCCACCATTGTAGGTTTCCCACTCTTTCCTCCCTTCAGAGCAATAGAAGCAATGGTGGTCCTGTCTTGCAAGGTTTTGTTGTGAAATATCAAAGATATGCTGCCTTTAACATTCTTGTTATTTTGTGTGTTCAAGTGAGAAGCTGCTGCATTTTTTAAGAACTCTCTGTAGCTGCTTTACTACATCTCACTTTTCTCTTGCTCTGTTCAGGATGCAGGAAGACACAGCAGAATACATTGCATCTCTGAAAGCTTCCCACCAGATGGAAGTCGAGAAAATTGTTTGCCAGCATGCAAAGGAACATTCTACTTCTAAAGTGGCTGAACTAAAGAACAGAATTTCAACACAGGAGGTAAGATGCAGTAGATACATTACTTACATACAGATACATATTAAAGTTATTTCTTTCTCTGTTACTATAAACTTACTTTCTTTGAAGTAGGACCTATTGTTTTAAAAATCATCCTGTGCCACAGTATTCACAGAATGCCAGAATGACTGAGGTTGGAAGGGACCTCTGAAGGTCATCTTGCCCAGCTGCTCTGCTCAGGAGGGTCATCCAGGACCATGTCCAGGTGGCTTTTGAGTATCTCTAAGGAGGGTGATTCCACCACTTCTCTGGGCTGTTTTACACATGGTATAAAGGGTAGAAAGGGCTGTTTCATTCAGATTATTTAAGAACATTTTTAAATGAGGAAAGTAACTTGAAGATTGAGGCTTGTTTTCACGTACTACATATGTACCCGTGTGCTGTTTAACAGCCCATGCACACACACATGTTGGAGGCAGTGTTGTTAATGCACATATCACTTACACCTGCAGTACTACAATCACAGAATCATAGAATGTTAAGGGGTTGGAATGGACCTCAAAGATCATCTACTCAGAAGCCGCCTTGCCATGGACAGGGACACCTCCAACTAGACCAGGTTGCTCAAGGCCGTACTCAGCCTGGCTTTGAACACTGCCAGGGTTGGGGCATCCACAGCCTTCCTGGGCGGCCTGTGCCATTATCCTCACTCATTATCCTCACAGTAAAGAGTTTCTGCCTAATGTTTAACCTAAACTTAACCCTCTTTCAGTTTGTATCCATTACTCCTTGTGCTATCAGTTCCTGGTGATGAATCTCTCTGGCTTCCTTGTAGGCCACCTTCGGATACTGGAAGGTTGCTATGAGGTTTCCACAAAACCACTTTTCTCCAGGCTGAACACCCCAAGTTTCTCAGTGCTGCTTATTTTTTTCTGTACTTCTCCAGGTTTGCACATGTTGTCATGGGTGTGTATGCTAACGACAAAATATTTTAAACCTTTTGTAGATACTAATAAAACATCTACAAGAACAACTTGGTGAACAAGAGGGACGTCAGGAAGCTCTTCTAGTTTCACAGATAAGAGAGCAAGTCCTACAAAAAGAGGTATATTTAAATTTCAATGGGGGTACCTTAGTCTAATAAGAGTTTTCATTCTAATTCATGTCAAGCCTCAAATAAAAGCCTCATCATAAAATAAGTCTTAGAAACAAAAACCTTGTCAGTTGCTTCTACATCAGTTATCCATGAGAATGCAAGGTTTTTCTAGTGTGACCAGGAGAGCAATACAGAACAGGATGTAGAACTTTGATCTTTTTTGGTTTTAATCTTTTTATTTTTTTTTTATTTTTGTTTGAAATGTCTGATATCTGTAAGAAGTTTGATCAGCAGGTTAATCCTGGTTTTCATATCTTCTGTGAGTTATGGTGGGTAGTGGTAAATAGACCATAAGACTTTTTCTTTATTCCTGTCTATTAAGAGGATTTTTATTACTGTTTTCAAAATCTTTTCTTTTTTCATCCTCCATTGTCATAAAACTGACTTAGGCAGTTACATTCTTGGCTTTTTCCTCTGCTATCTCTGAAACTTAATGTGTCTTAAGGGAGAGTTAGCTATAAAAGTTATGAAATTCAGTGTGTTTTGAGAGAAGCATATAGGTTATTTTTCTAATCTACTTCTATCAATAGCACATAATTAAAAATTACACTTGTTCTTATCTTTGCTTTTGGGTTAATGTTGTGTCAAATTGCTGTCCACCTTTTAGCTTAAGCTTTTAAAATCATTGGCTATGCTTTTGTTGTCCTTGAAGTACTGCCAGATTTTTGTTGCCACCTCCTGTTCAGGAGGAGGATGTAGCCTGTCTCAGTATTGTGCCTATGCTTCATTCACCATCTCCTTGATGTATGAACATCACTAATTTTAACTTAATTTTGATAATACTCCAACTTGCAAGGGTTATAAAAAGCGATTAATCTTAATCTCACTAAATTCAGATATATCTGGGAATTTATCTTACACATGCAAAATTCCACCTCTGTTGTGATGTATTTGTAGTAAACTGTGGGTTTGTAGGAGGAGAAAAAAGATGTCCTAAACAAGTTCTGTGTTTGCAGAATAGAGGCCAATTCTTTGGGTTCATGTAGATGTTGGCTTTCCTTACAAAGCTTGTTCCATTCCAGTGGTCTCAGTATATGTAATACTTCTTCCTGGAAAAACAGGGCAAGAGTACGAGACAAATGTTATTGTTTCCTCTATGACTGCTTTACAGATTATTGACAGTGATGGTTTAAGAGAGAGATCATCCAATCTGACCCACATGGTAGAGGCCAACTTCAAGGTGCTGGTATTTAAGAAATTGTAAAGGAGTATCTTTGTTAAAGAAATCATTTCAAGACTGACAGAGAGAAATATTTATGTAAAGCCTTGCTTTTGCCCTCTAGCAAAACTTCTGTGCTGTTTTTAAAATACATCTTAAGCATTAAATGGTTAAATAAGCTTTTCTGAGAAAAGAAGACTGGAAATGGAAATGGTAGTGATAGGGGAAAGCACCTCACTGGTAATAGGATTGAGTCCTCTGTCTAAAATGGTGATATATCCAAAAGGGCAAAGTTTTTCCTGAGGCTTCTTGGAAGATTGTTATTTGAATGCTAATCTCATAAATGCTGTTCATGGATGTTTTCCATTAACTGAGTACTACTTGTCCTTAACAGCTTGCACGTAGCACTGCATTGTATTTGACGTGGTTCTGTTGCTGGCAAAGTACACAGAGCCCATTTTCTCCTGGGGCATTTTTCCCCTCCTGAGATCATTCCACTATGATTTTTAATTGTATTTAATTATATACTTAAGACCACACATCAGCCCTTCCCTTCAGTGTGGCAACTTAGCAGCCAAGCAGCAGACACTCAGTTGCACAGACCTTTTGAAACTAAGGCTTCTGCTCCTCTCACAAATGTGGCTGAACAGGCTCAAAGCTGCTGGAGTAATGGACAGGCAAAAATGTACTGACATAGGCCTTGTTATTTTAGAAAGCCACCTAAAAATTTGGAAATAATAGTAAGATGCCTTAGAGTCACTTCTCAGTAAGAGTGACAACATCTTACGAAGACACAGTGCTTCCAGCTACTTGAATTCACAGCAGAGAGCCAAGGATGGCTGAGTGCTTGAAGAGGGTTAGCAACTCTCAAATACATTGGCTAAGGGGAGCTAAGGACTATCATAAAGGATAAAGATGTCAAAATTCTCACTTTACTTTACTTTACTTACACACATGAAGAGTGACCAAAAATACTTTGGATGTTAAATGAAGGAATATCAAGTTGCTTAAAATAGACAAAGAATGAAAATAAAGAAAATTTCCCTGAATTTCTGGAGGACTAGGAAATCAGTTTCAAGTAATTGTCAAGTTGATTTTACCTGGTAATTATTAAACGTACATGCAGGCTTGTAATCATCTCTCTTAGCAGCATGTCTTTAATTTACTCCTTAGAAATACACTGGTATCTTTTGTATTTGGTCTTTAGCTTGGGTGTGAGATGGGATTGTGTAAGAACATCTAATCATAATGTTCTCTGTTAACTTTTGTTGTATGAAGTATAAAATGTGACAGAACATAATCCCTTCGTAAGATTATTAACAGGACTTGATTTATCAAAGAGGACTTTGATAAAGTCCTGTCCTGTGTTATCCTCAGGCTACTTCTTAGAAATGAAAAATCCTGATACAAGTCCCTGAATTCCTGTTAAAGCTTTTGAACAAAGGAGATTTCTCTTCTGTGTCTTCCTTTCTACAGCTTTTGAATGTAATGATTAAACAATGCAAATACGTTTTTAAAGGAATCTGGTTTATACACTGCCTAACACAATGATAACAATTTTCATCAATTCTCTTTGACTATAGGTAACAAAATTGTTGGAAGAACTGAAAGAGGCTAGGGAGAGCCAGAGTCCTGAAATGAAACATTTCTTATGCCTGGAAAAGAAAATCAAGCATATAGAGAGCAGATATGCAGAAAGAGAGCATGAAATTCAAAAGGTACACCAGTGCATAACTGCATTTGTTTCTCAAGAGCAATTTATTGGTTTAACTGTAGTTTTATGGTATTTATTCAGGCTTATTTAGCTGCAGGAGGGAGGTAGCTTTTATAGAGCCATGGTTTATTCTTTTCCTGCTAATGCGAGTGAATGAAGGTGCAGGCCTGGTCAGCTTGACCCTGCTGTGGTAATTAAGATTGTGTGTAACTTCCTTGCAGCCTGGTCTAAGAAGGTGTTGCTGTTCCAGAGGTTTGGACAGTGTGACTTCTGGAGTCAGTATCATTATTTCATACTTCAGTTACACAATGGAAGCAAGCTACTGAAAACTGATAAGAGTTTGGAATGCAGAGTCTCAGCTATGATATATTCCTCAACTGGACTGTAATTATCTAGTCCTAGCAGCCCTATTCAGAAAAGTTACATTAAAAGTATAGAAATACCTTACTTTATTTTAAATTTTAAAACCAGATCTCAAGGAATATACTTTTAATGTACAGATTTTTTTTTGTCATAGAAGGATTTCTTCTTGTACCTTTCTATATCAGATACTTATTTACTTTCAAAAAAGACCTGTGCATAAAACAAGTCATTGGATTAAAAACAAATCCTGTTGCCACCATTATTTTTGTTCACATTCTGCCTGTTCTGCTAAAGGTAACAGTAACACAGTTTAATTATTTGCTGTTAATTTGCTTTTATATAATGTGATGATGTCTTTACCGTTTCTGTGAAATGTTTGCTGCTGCCTACTCTAATCTAGCTCCGCTAAATACCAATGGTATTTACTAAGATGTTTTGTAATGTTTTGGGGGTTTTTTAAGAAGTAATAGTATACATAATTAGTTATGTATATCAATTTCATAATTAATTTCATCGTTTTTGTGGTGCTCCTGCCCTTGTTATGTATTAAGCTTTGGGTTTTGTTTTGTCCTAGTTTTTCTCCTTTAACCATCAGCACTGGGGCATTGAACAGTTGCTCAAATGAATTATATCAAAATGAATAGTGTAGAAAAGGAAATTGCTGAGCATGAAGATAGCAGGTTATCCTTAGTATCAAACTGCAAATATGGTAATTATGACCTTTAAGTGATAGGCTTTCTTTAAAGAATCTATTACAATTAATTGTGGTGTGGAGATTTTGATCTCTTATGACACTTCTTATGTTGTATATTTTAATAGGATTATGTCAGGGATTTGTGTTAGTTATTCAGACCTTTATCTGCAGCAGCATCAGATCTTTGTGACTCCAGAACAATTTCTGATAATTCATAGAAGTTGTGGTTTTTAAAAGTAGAGTAATAGGCTACAACATGTCATTCAGATTTAGTTTGTTTTGCAGAGCATTATTTTAATTACCACATTTAAGTGGCAATTCGAAAAGTTTGTTTTGATTTATAGAGGGCTTTATGTTATATGCTTAGCTTTGTCTTAAATACTCAAATTTAATTGCTGTTTTGAAGAGGATAAATTAAATTCTCCTGGGGCTCGTTAGTCAATAATCAACTCTACCCTTCTGTCATTAATGCAAATATTTAAAGGAATTCATTGCTATTGGAAAGATTTTTGTAATATTTGGAAAAAATTGTTTCCACTCAATGTGAGCATTCAGCTTTGATACCGAGGATCAGATAAAATCATGTGGCACATTCTTGCAAAGTGGCAGCACTGGCTGAGTACTGGCTGTAGGATGTCACAGTACTGACTTTCTTCTAATTTTCAGGCAACCCAACTAACACAGCACATTTCTGAAGTGAGGCGAACCCAGGAGGCTGAAAAGTGGCGAAGGCTGGCACAGCAGAAGAATCAGGAACTGGAGAAATTTCGGATGGAACTGGATTCCATACTAGATGTTTTACGTGAACTGCAGAGGCAAGGGGTTGTTATTCCTGCACCTGATTCCAGTGGATTCAGAGTGACAGACAGCTATTGGAAGACATGATTAGGTAGTAGTTAAGTAGAGCAGCAGAATTTTAATATTCAAAGTTATGTATAGAAAATGTTATTGAAAATCATTATTGTAACGTGTATAAATTGCATTTCATTCTGATCTCTGGAATATCTCATGTCCAGAGGCAGATTTGCACTGATCAATACTATAGTCATGCTGTATGTCTTCTATTTTATTAGTAAATAAATTTACATATTTTTTCAATAATAGGAATATTGAGGTTATTCCATAAACTCAACTACCATTGAAAAATTTCCTTTTTCACACTTTTTAGAACATGCCTGAATATTTTTGATTTCTAATTTGTTTTATAGTGACTCCTTTGCAAAAAATTTGAGTGGTAAGCTGTTTGGTTTGTATGTTTAGTGTATAGCATTCATATATTTCATTCCATAGGGCAGGAAAAGTGGTTTTTTCCAAGGTCTTTTTCCAATTTGCTTCTCTCCCTCCAATTCATATAATATTTCTTTCCTTATCCTTAAGACCCCTTTCCACTTTAGTGAATGATTGGAGGGCTGGAAGAGAGCAGGCATTCCCTGGTGGTGCTCAAATTCAAGCTGTTCTTTGTTGTCTTTTCAGATATTTCCAACTGTGCTGGTGAGACTGATGGCAGAGTGGGTCTAGCTGAATTCTTACAGGGCAGATACAGAAAAAACCTATAAAATACAGTGTGAGATTAGTTACGGGTGTCCCTTTTAAAAGGGAAGGCTGTGCTGATAAGGTTTTTACAATGGACTGTTCAGTATCTGATAGTAAGTACCTCTGAAGGTGATCTTGACAGACAAAGACCAGTCAGATGTTAAGACAATGTACTAAAGCTCAGACTTCAGGAATGTGTAGGTGGGGAAGTTTAGAGTTAAAATATTGAGCAAGTTAGGAAAGGGGCCAGGGAAAAAAAAAAAAATACCACCACCACCAAACTCACCCAACTAATAGCCAGACCAAGCAAACGTGGAGGTAACTTTCTGCTGAGCTGACAGGAATCATGGCAGGTAACACACTGAATGTTGGAGGCTGTTGCATTCTCCCTCTCCTCAGGCCCTGCCAGATACACACCTGTGCTGTAGAGCAGGTACATAGGAGTAGTTCCTGCTGCAGCACAAATGTGTACCTTAGGGTGCTACACTTCTGGTCTCTTCTTTCAGGAAAGAAATGGACCCAGTAGAGGGAAATTTCACTCCAGGAAATGTAGCTCTAGGAACCTCTGAAGCCATAGGAACTGCACTGCTCCAGAGAGGAGACTGGGGGGATGATGAGTGTGGCTATTACACTTAACACGTATGAAAAACCTGCTGCTAAAAACAAGAAGCAGCAATCAAAAATAAAGAAAATTCAAAATAGATGATGATAGCAATTTGGTGGTTGGAAGGAATGCTTTCCCAATAAATCAGTACATTATTAGTTTGAAGTTTCAGTGGCTGCAAGTCCTTAAGAATTCCGTAGCACATATATTGAGCTCAATCAATTATACTTATTTAGGGCAAAGAGAAGATGAAAACTAGAATGTACTCCTTAGGTCTCTGAGGACCTGCAGTATTGGTTGAACCTAGCATTGAAGTCAGATATGAAACACAGTGCACGTGTGTTTATGTCTCGTGTTCTTCAGGGACCAGCAGTAAATGTGCATTTTCTCTCATACAAGTATGTGGCTGAGCATGCATAAAAAACAGAAGAGTATAAAAAATTATACCATTTAGACATAGACAGCGATTAAGTGCAAGGGTTTTTTTTCCCTTTGGCACATACACAAACATAAAATGAGCCTGTATACACATGTATATAGACATTTAAAAAGGATGGTTGGTTGCCAATTCTTATGGTAATCTTGATTGTTTCATGTTCAGATATTTTCAGCATTTTTATTTTGTCCCCGTCCAACACAGTATTAGTCTATATTCATAAAATATGTAAATATAAAAATGTTTTGTATATAAAATATCAGCTATGTGTAAATATTTTCTTGATTTGGGTCTGTTTTGCAAATGAAAAGGATAAAAATTGAATCATTTCAACTAATTTATTTCCTGTACAATTTGCTATATATGTACCACTGTATTAAACTGTGTGACCTGAAGTGAGAGATGTTTTTTCAACTACTGCAGTCCTTGTGTTCCCAGAGAGGCCAGGTCCTGGATGGAGGTTCCTAGGACAGGAATCCTAGAGGAAACATTTCTGGTTACTGGAAACTCTCTCCCATGTATGATGCTTAAGTCATCAAGAGAGGGTTTCCCTAATGTTCATGCAGTTTTCATTCAAATACTTTTTACAGTTCGTATAATCAGTTCTCAGCCAGTGCTGGTATTTTATGTAGTTGGAATTAAATTCTCTCACTGAATCAGTATCATTTGCCATTACTGTAAGCTATCAGATGATTTATGTTGTTTTCTTACAAGTATTTATGCAGTTGTACACTCAGTGAAGCATGGCTTTCAGTTTTTAGGCATTTACCATGAAGTGGTCACTCTACATAGTAACAGACTCTCTCTGGGCTTGAATGGCTGCAGTTGGAGTGTCCTTTTAGGGAACTATGATGCAAGTTTTAAGTTATCTTCCAAAGTTGCTACTGACTCTTGAGGATTTCATCGTGATCTTTCAAGGAGTTACATAGTTATGTATTCCTCATGTATATTTTTCATCTTCTTGTGCCATCCTGTTTCATCATTCGTTTCCAGGAGGCAGCATAATGTATTGATTAAAATAATCAAACATAATGTCTTTAAATCATTGCCTGATGCTTAGCTGCACTTCATCTGTTTACAGCAAAGCAGCTGGAGTATAATAATTTGAAGTGTCATGTTTGAAGCTTTTAAGAAGTCACGTGAACAGCTGGGTAGTTGACTCAGTTGACCTAGATTGCTTCAAGAGACGAAAACATGATGTGCAGAAAAGGATCAGGTTTCATCGCGGCACCTGCGGCAGAGACAGCAGCAGTGTTCCATTTCAAGTTCTATGGAATGCATGTCAAAATTGTTCATGTAACAAACAGGTTACTGTGAGTGAAGATGTTATTTGATAGCACATAATACATCTTGAAGTCTGCCACTCTATCCCATACTTAACCTATTCTGGAAAATATAAGGAAAAAGGACAAGTACACCAGCACTAGCAAATTCACTTCTGCAGGGAATGGGGGTCATGCATCAAGTGCTGCCCTGATTCTTGAACAGAAAACCAAGTGATCTCTGAATTAAAACTAGCCTTTCATACAGCTAACTACATACGTCTCATCCAAAAATAGGAAGCACAGGCCTCCAACTCCTGCTCTCATTGCAGAACATGTGGTATAAGGTTCTTCCCTGCTGTCCTTGCTATCTGTCAATATCCAAGGCTAAAAAGTGGCAAAAAATATCAGTGTCACAGTATTCAAGGTGAAGGGCTCACGTGCATAAACACTTAATTTTGTGACAAATATACCTCATTTACTTCACCTTACGGTCTCAGAGACCGTATAGCTCTGGATTGTAGTAGAGCTGATCACAGTTTTACCATTCTCTTTCTCTTCTCTATGAGCAGGCATTTACTGATTTTACATTATAGGTTTTGGGGGTTTGCCTTTTTTTTTTTTTTTTTTTAAGATACACAACTAAAACTTGTTTACACAGAAGAGCATTTTGCAAGTATTTACCTTTGAAAACTGGGATAAAGAACTTGACCTATTAAGTTCTTACAGAATACGAGATATGTTTAGGCAAACAAACAATATGTAGCTGGTTTAGAGGAGATATGTCTCTCTGCAGTTAAATCTGCTGCAGGTGATGCATTTATACTGAGTTTTGAGAAGAGGCTTGAGGCCAAGCACTAAGAAAACTCACAAAAATTCCATTTTCAAACTCCATTTCATTCCAAGTACTCCTTTTGAAGATTACTCTGATCAGAACAGTTTCTGTCCTGTTTCTTTTGCACCACTGAGTTGATTTTCTGAGAAAAGATGATTTTTTTTAGAAAGCATCTTAAAAAGTTATTCTTAAAAAGGAAAATAAAAAAGGAAGGGAAGGACAGCCTTAAAATAGTTGTTTTTGGAAACTGCAGAACATTTTTGCCTTTGGCTCTGCTTTAAGGCAGAGGCAGAGCAAAAATCTGAATCACAGTGTCTCTGAAGTGGCATGGGAGCTCTACAACAGGGACTGACAGGTTACTTTTCTGAGAAAAGCAGCATGAAGGACTTTACATATAGAAGGGAGATAAGATGAAAAAAGTAGAACCATCATCAGGAAAGAACAGAAGCAGGAATCAAACACTTAAATAGCTTTACAGAATTAATACATGCTGCAGGAGGATATTAATTATGCAATTTTATGTGTTGTAAGTTAAGTTGGCATCATCTCTGGGTCATTTTATTATGTACCTTTCATCCAGGCATTATTGCCAATATCCATACACAAAATGCTTCCTTTTTCTTCCCTGAGGAGTAGTTATGTACCCAAAGAAAAGCCGCTGAGATTTAAGGTAGCAGAAGAAAAGCATAGGCTAGCCTACAGGGAATAGCAGCATCTTCTTTTTCTAAAACCCTGTCTGCTTTGTTTTCAAACTCATGAAACTTGAGATTTTTTCCCCCAAAGGGGTTTTGGAGCACCAGAACAGACTCCCCAGGGGAGTAGTGGAGTCACCATCCCTGCTTCCACCACCATCCTTGGAGCTTTAAAAAGCCCTGTGGCACAGGGGGAGATGATTTAGAGGGAGACTTGGCAGTGCTGAGTTAATGGTTGGACTTCATAATCTTAAAGAACCTAAGTGAACCTAAATGAAACATAGTTTTAAATGCCTTAAAAGTACCCTTCATTTCTCAGTTGCAAAGGAGATGGATTCCACATAGATTTGCCCTTCCTTCAAGCAGCATTGCTGTTTTCAAGCACGGCAAAGGAAAAAAAATAGTAAATAAAAATAGTAGCTCAAACTACTGAGGGCAGCTCACTCGTCCAGAAATCAGCTATAAAAGCCCTGTTTAGAACAAGTCCCACAGTGTGTTAGCAAGAACAATATTGAGCTTCAAAGTTTAACCATTAGATAGCTAATGGTTATTGAGGTGCCTCACCAGGAAATAGATGCCATATTCAGAGACAGATTTCCCAAATTTGGGAGAAGGAAAGTCCATACCTGCAGCCTTCATACTTGTAGTTGTGTACTTCCTGTGAAAGAAGACCTTTCCTGCACCTGAGACATTTTACTGGAGATAGGCACTGCAGCCCATGGAGCTGTGCTCATTCAGAACAGGGTTCATTTCAGTCTTCTCTGGGAAGTATTTTCAGCAATAACCCACTAGTTTTAAAAAGTCTCTGCTTTAAGTGTAATCCTGTTGCTTTAAACACTAGCAAGTCCTGCAAAAATTACGTTTGAAAACAGGGAATTAATCCGTAAGTGGTGTGTAATAAGGGCACAGGACATAAAAGATGTTTCCTGCATTCTGCCTACACAATTTGTATTCTTTAAATGCTCAACCCATTCACTCTTTTTCCTATTTGTAAGGTGAAGAAGAAGGGATGAATTAATCAGCATTTAAGTGGCTGAAGAATGTATCAGGAGGTCTCCAACCTCGAACACAGATGTGTTGGATACAAAGCCCATTAATTTCCAGAAAATCCAATTAGGCACAGTGTCTGGAATTCACTCTTTCCATCTCAATAAGAACTTCCTGCAGAGCATACTTGAAATCCAGCAAAGGGTTTGAACCTGGTACTTCTGCATCTTACATGCTTGCTCTAAAACCATTCAGTCATTAGTTGCCATCCTTTGAAGAAAGCTGAAATACGATTTTAAGTACTCTCAAAGGTTCAGAACTTAATTCCATCTCTCAGAAATAAGGGTTGAAACTTTACCTATTCAAATCCTTACCAAGTCTTTCACTGGGAGAATAGCTGGGGTTGCAACCCTCTCCCAGCTGAGTACAAAAAGAAGATGGAGCAAGCACAGCTTAGCTATACTTTTGGAGTTGGTCCTCTCAACTCAAAGCCTGCCTGCACTTCATTGGCCAATGAGTAAAGAAATGACCTTTTGTAAAGGCAAAAAGCATAGGAAGGTTCAGCCTATTAGCAAAAGATAACACCAGCTTAGCATACCAGCACCATGTGCATGTAGTAACTTTATTGGCAAAAGAAAAAGGTTTTTTCTTATTTCCTGTGATTTAGCTACTGAGTCCTGCCCGTAATTACTGAATGGAAGTCCACATCAGCAGTTAACAGGGAAAAAAAAAAAAAAAAGTCAAATCACAGTTTGTGTTTGTGTGTAGGATACTAATTCCATGTCATTACAGGGCAGCTGCTGAGGTGTCATTCTGAAGTATAATTAAGACACCAATTTGCTTTTACTCAGCAGCAGGTGGTGATAGCATTTTGTAAACAATGTAACCAAACAATTTAATTTGCAAGGTATTCCCTCTGGAAGCTTTGTAAATTGGGTTTAACCTGCACCAAAAAGGAGTTAGGGATCAGAGACTGAAGTTAGTCCTGAGCAGATATTTCCTGTGCTGCTCAGCTTCAGGCATCCTTATTGGGTGTAGCAGAAACTACAGAACCTCCCCAGGGGCTGTTTATTCCTTTCTTCCATCTTCTCTGAGATTTACACTTTTCTTGGCCAATGAATTTTCATAGACCTCCCAATGCCAGGCTTCCCAGTCCTTGTAAATTATTATCCTTCAGAAGCTGGTCATAAATGGTCATTTAAAAATGAAGATTCAATACAAGAAACAAACAAAAAAATCAAAAAGCGAAAAAAAATACTGGGCAGAAGTTTTAGACCACGGAAGGCATCAGAATTCAGTGTCTTACTTCTTGTTTAAACTGAATTCTATCAGAACAGCCAGTCTTACTTACAATAAAAAGCACAGGTCGAAAATACCTTCTGTCAAAAGAGCAGGAGGCCAAGAAAGGCTTCAAACTGGACAATAACAGGAATGTTTACCTTAAAGTAAAAGATTTTTTTTCAGTCAAGGATCCGATGGGAAGATTGCATAACCAGTTTGTTTTCTAAAATGATTGGTGGCTCTGAGATGAGGAGATCATCCTCGCCTAATGAAGAGTTCTGCTCAGTGTTCACAAAGTTAGGAATGTTAAATTTTGTAAGACAATGTAGGTCTTCCTCAAACATTCCACTGCTTTTGGGAATCTCCTGAAAGTGGGTATTACTCTCCAGACTTGGACCTTTCTGACTCTCTTTTTCTTTGTTCATATGGTCCACTTCATTAATACAGAAATGGAAAAGTGACTGGGATTCTTCAGCCATTTGGTGAGAAAAGACCCTCTCAGATTCCAAAGGTCTTCCAAAATCCGCCACAAAGCTGTTCATGCGAAATCTTTTTTCAGAAAGTTCTGCGTTGCTATGGAGGAAAATGAAAAATACAGTAAACACAAAAGTAGAACTATTTGAGTTCTTAGCAACAAGTTTGGTTTCAGCAACCATTATGATCAGGAGAAAAGGAAACCCTACAGTTTATCTACCACAGACTTTTAAAGCCAGCACTATTTATTTTCTGCTGAAGCAATTTTAAGTCTTCATTTGTCATGATAATTTTCCATGGGAATAAGTTAATGCCAGCACTCTTAAATGGCATTTCTAGTAATCAATATACTATAATAATCACCTCACTGAATGAGTTCGTAAATACTCTGGATTTCAAGTAGTAACAATTGTTTTAAATAGCTTATAAGAACAGTTTGAGAAAGATCCTTGATGGACAAAATGTTTCTGAGGCACAGGTAGCTCTGCTCTCACCAAGGGCATTGGGTGCTTGTTTGTCCAGACATCAAACCATCTTTTCCACTGACTTCCATCAAGGACACTCAGATTTCCAAATTAGGAGACTTGGAACTAAACAAAGTTGGACTGCTTTAAACACTGGCAGTCTTCATAATCCAGCTAGCCCACAAAGGATAGTTTAACATGTTTTTTAACAGTTTTCTCTATAAATCTTATCTCAAACCAGCATCAGTCTGCATGGACACATGCAGGAGTCATTTGTAGCTGGAGGTGAGAAGAGCTTAAGCTAGATAACAGTTTTACAGATTCATTCTTTGTCAGGCTGAATTTACATGCTATCATCACAAAATACAAGCTATTTGCATTTGGAAGGCAGTAGAGGTATTCAGAGAATGAGCAATGAAACATTCTCAGAATATGAATTTTGTTAAGAACTAATAAATCATACTGTTTACATCTGAAGATGTAGCAAGTGACACTGGAGTCAGATAATTGGACACGTAAAGGTCCACCCAGCACTGAAGAGTTTTTCGATGTAATTTAATTTCCTCAAGCCAGCAGTAGGAGGTAAGTGCCTACAAGCTTTTGAAAGCCTCAGATGACACTTTCAGAAATCTAGCCACTAAAATTTTCAAGTTCACAGGATACCTACCATTAGTCTTTCAATCACAGTTAAAGACCCCTGCTTCTCAAAAGCTAATTTACTTCCATTACGTGATGGGGGAATTCTGTCCTCCCAAAATCGCTTCCACTAGCCTGGAAATAAGAGCAGTTCTCTAGTTTGTCAAAACTGTGTTGGCTCACTCTGCATTTCAAAGTGAATCAGGTAGAAGAATAACATTTAAATTGATGTAAGACTGACCAGTGACTAAGTAATAATCTACTGTATGCACAGCAGGGGGCAAACAGCCTGGAATAAATCTGAACTGACAACTAACAGTTAGGTATTTATAATGCAGTAAAAAGCACCACTCTTGAAGTTTCATATATAATTTGGCAAATCTCTCCCAAGAGTTTCTAGGTGGTGTTGTGGCACAGGCAGTAGAGGTGGCAAATAAGCACAGAAAGAAGGATAAGCACTGTAGGCCCAGGAAGACGGGACTGCAGAAGAAAGTTTAAAATGCATGCACGACAGGAGTAGAATTACTTCATAGGTGTGGAAAGTGCTTCATAATCCAGTGAACTATGAAGGAGCAAAGGCTGACCATGCAGAGGGGCACACAAGACTGGCAATGGCAACCTAATCTTAATGGAAGAACAGAAGATACTGCAAATAAATTTTACAATGACGCAGAATGTTGAGGATATATGATGAAGCATAAACCTGTGTTCATAAGAAGGGAACACATGATCTAATATACAGTGATATTTTTGGATTTTGAAATTCCCAAATGCCATCTTTGTATTTTGGAGAGGAATTTTATCAGATTTTTTAAAAACTTAGATTAGAAACTTCTATAGTCTTGCTCATTACAATCTGCAAGAATTCCTCAGCAGGTATCTTTTCAGAACAAGAAATGCAGCCTCACATGTTTACTTAACCAAGATCAACTGATTTCTTAAAAAAAAAAAATCAGTTGTCTAACATTTACTGCTTTAAGATTACATCAGCCAATATTTTGTACAGATAAGGTTGCATGATTTGTTCCACAAATGTGCTCTTAAGGACATTTTCAAATGCAGAAACAAATACTGCATGCTTTCCTCTCCTGAGTGATGAATGAGAGCATTTTTTGGAAATTTAGATACTGCCAACAAATTTTTTTTTCAGTTGCACAAACTAATGTTCCACACATACTTATATATGCAAGCAAAGGAGAAACGTAACAGACATCATTTCCATAACTGATTAAATTTCTGCCATCCATATCCTGTCCATTCTGGTCTGAGAGTGTACCTAATTCTGAACATCTTGTGTAATTTTGAGAAGTACATCCTACCATGCCCTCTTATACTGAGCCAAGAATAGCATACCACTAGGAAAAAAAAAAATCAGAGTATTCTACTTTGGATCCATCCATCTGAGCCCAGATACACTTAATCTCTCACATTAATGGTACTTTAGAGAACAGCCAAATAGCCTTACTGAAGTCAGAGACTTCATCCATCCATCAAGCTGACTTTCTCCCAGGACCTAGGAATCCTGTTAACATCTCTTTCTAAAGGAGGGCTCAAGGCAGCCCACTAATGAAACACCAAGTCATGAAGAGTCCAGTCAGGTATAAAAATAGAAGATGCAGGCAAACTAAAACCAGTCTGCTCTGGTTTCACAGGTAGGTGTTCTCCAGTTTTTTATATACATGCATCAAAAATAAGAGAACAAAACTGTATTCACTGCCCTTAGCATATTCCCAGAGGATCCATGTTCAGTACCATGCACATTTCATTACCAAATGTCAAAAAAACAGTGCTCAAATTTGTTAAAGGTGCCAACTCAGCATACATAGCAAATGGTCAAGCACTTAGGCACACAGCTCCCAAACCTGCAAAGAGATCTATAACAAATACAGAAAGGAATAATTGGTCTCACTCCAGCAACTGAAGGAGAATTATATCAAGGTGTAGAACAGAAGGGACTTCTGGAAGTCTCAAGCCGAATGGTGAAGGTAAGGGCAAGTCTGAATTCTGATCACGTTATCTGGATGTAGAAGTTGACCAAAGGTGGACATTTCACAAGCTCTCTAGGACACTGTTCTGAGAAGATTGATGAAAAAAGCAGAAAAAAGTGGGAGATATCAAGCAGGCCTCTGGTACCCGAAAGTAAATTTTTACAAGTGTAAAAATTTTTGACAAATATCTGTATTAAATTCTCTCTATATATGTATTTTTGACTTCATCATTTTTTCCCCTCAAGTTATCCACATAAGATCCAGACTCATGCTCAGCTAATAAATAAGACCTTTGTGAAATAGAGACAGCACACCAACAATTACAGGGATTTTAAATCTATTTGGAGACAATATCTGGCTATTTCATAAGTCTGTAGGGGAAGCAAAAATATCAGCACGTCAGTTCTGGTAAGATGGATTCTTCTGCCTCTATTTTCTTCTCACAGGAGCAAAACTTTAGGAGCACAGAAGAGGCTCAGCACATATATCTGCCCCCTCTAATGTGGCCCTGTCTCTGGAGATGTGCTATTACATGGAGTTCCAGAGCTAGTTTACATGTGATTAAATAGCAAAGGGGCTCAGGGAGACAGAGACAGGCTGCTTTAGGAAGTGATAAGCACCAGCAATTGCCTTTTACAATCAGCTTCTCATCATTGCTACCAGCCTGCAAGCAATCTCACGCTCCAGAGAGGCTTTTTATTTCCACTTTATGGCACACAAGCCTGAGAGGAGATGTGGTTTCAAACTTTCTCAGAGGAAGGGACACTGACAGCCTGCGTGCTGTGCAAATGCAGATAAACCACTGAGGCAAGGCATGGTCTGCACATACTTATCAGCCAGAAAGAATAAAACATGGACGACTTTGAAGGGACCCTGGCTTTAAAGAAATATCAAGCTGATCTCTACTTCAGCATCTATTGCAATTTCTCAGCAGAAACTAACACACTCTCAGATCTCAGGGGTTAAGGGAAGATTCTGCAAATACTACCCATATCTGTCTTTGGACTTGAACACACAAACATTTGGAAACCGGCCAGGCTACAGCTTCCTAAATTCAACATCTGCACTGCATTTTATTTGTATCTACTCTGTTGATACTCACAGTATCACTCCATGAAAACTTGAGCCTACTTAGAACCATCCCACCTGTTTGCAGAACAGCAATCTAAAGGCACCTGTTTGGCAGCCTACCCAAAACATGCTTTTTGAATGAAAATGCTAAGATTACTTGAAATGAAGACAGACTGCACTGTTTCATAGGAACAGATAGAATGAAATGGTACAATCTCAGCACAGTCACTGCTTGTTTGGGGGCTGCAAGAGCCCAGGTGTGCTGCTTAGCAGGCTGGATTTGTTATTCCTGCTTTCAGACTCACTCTTGATGTGGCGCTCCTGTCTTCGTCAGCAGGGTCAGGACAAAAAACATGAAGATGACAAAAACTGCAAGACCAACCCAAAATCCAATCACAATGGAATCTGGTGAAATAAAAAGAGGAAACAAGATGATCAGTATTTGACTTGCACTTGCAAAAAGTTGCCTTCCACAGGCAGCATGAGTGCAAACTCAAAACAATTTGCAACTTATTTCTGTGTGACAAAAAGAAAGGATAAACAAATTTATCTATTTTTAAACAGAAAGCTGCCATTGAAAATCTCATTTCGAAACCAAATTTTACAGCTATCTAAACAAACCAGACAGTAGATAGCAGAGGGAAGACAATTGCCTTGCTTAGAAAAGTAAGAAGAGCTCCCTGTGTGATGCCAGGCCCATTTCCAAGCATTGCTTTGGAATTTCAGTGCTAGAACTACAAAGAGAGGATTATTTGATTTTCCTCAAAATCCTCTGTCTCTGTAGAACTGAACTCCTGCTATTTGAATTTATTTCTGCCCCAAACCATTAAGTTTCTGGATTTAAAGGGATTTCTTTGACAAAATATGTTTAGGACGACCTTCTAGTGGCAAGACAGAGGGTTCTGCAAGAAACTGAACCACATTTAAAACTATTTGCTACTTCAATAAGTATCAATAACCAACAGATACAATATGTTTCTGAATAATTTTCAATTTGGGTTTCCAACTTAAATACAGAAAACTGCAACACAATGTCAGAGGAGCGCAACAGATTTAGACAAAATCGTCAAACTACCAGTTAATCAACAGGAAAGCACCAGTGCATTAGCCAAATACAGCAGTCATTGGGAAGAGCACAGCTTTTTGCCTGTGTGCATAAACTGTATCCACTGTTCTCATTTCTAGCAAATGGACCGTAGACAATTTGCCAGTAGTACTAAAAACAAATCTATGTCCACTTACAGCTTCAAGGTGCTGTAAGTTGCTCCTGAGGGAAGTCCAGAGTTTCCAGGAACTTAATTCAGAGAGGTTCAAGTGGGACAAATGTATTTCCAGACAATGATCAACTGATTATCATGGACCAAGGTTACAGAGCACCAACACTCAATATCACCTGGCCCAGGACCCATCAGCACCCAGATATTTTTTCACCTGACCGAGAAGACAGGCATATTCTTTGCTTATGCCAGTATTCAAAACTTCCACTGTAGAAGTTCAAAAACATTAACATAAAAACATGCAAGAGGGAAGGCTTAGACAGGACAGGAATCCTTTCTACCCTTACCTCTCATTGCACAGCCACTACCAAACCTCAGACATCCTCACTGGCTGTAATGTCTGACCCAGGACAACAGCACAGAACTGTTGAATTTCCTACAGGACTAACTAAACACACTGAAAAAACAAGGGATCAGCTATCTTACCTGGTGCTTGACCCCAGCTGTTAATCATGCTCCCACTCTCAAATATCTTCCACGCTAAAAGGCGCATGTGGAAACTGGAAATCAATTCAAACTTTTCTCTCTTTCCCTGCAAAGTCAAAATGCCTGCTGCAACTTGAGTATTTTCCCTGAGAAAATGCTTCATCACAGTGAAGTCTCTCCTTAATTTCTTTCTCAGGTAAAATAAGGAGATTAAGTTTCAAGTCTCCCAGTGCAATATTTATTCCATCTCTCCTATGCTATATCTTCCCCTCTCAACACTTGCTGTAAAATAATGGGAATGTGGTTTGAGTATAGGTCTCTGTGATGGAGGGGGGGGCAGATTTTAGTACCCCTTTCTGCTTTAAGCATTCTGCCATGGGTTTATTTCTGTAATTCCATATATTACGTGCACTAAATTACTTTCAGAATCATCCTGTAAGCATAGCCTGTATTCACTGGTTAAAGATATACCTTATGGTCAACCTTCCTGATACAAAATAGCTCATTCTGCTGGACTTTGTAGTTCCTGAAGATTTTATCTAAAAAGAAATACTCCCTTTAAAAAAATTGCAACTTAAACTTTTATAGCTACTAGAACCTTCCAATTAGTCAGAAATGCTTAGATGGTATGCAGCTGCATTAACAACCAGAGTGTAAAATGCAATCAGGATGACTAAAAATATGTGCATAGATTATATCAATCAAGCTGAAAAACTTAACGAAAAGGAAGAAAAAAAAGAAGAAAAAACAAGATAGAAAAAAGAAGGGAGGGAGGGAGGATAAATCAAGGCTCTGATAAACTACTGCTCCCCACAAAAATCACACCTGCTATTGTGTGCTGAATAACAAGCCTGTTTTGTGATTGGTTTGGTGTTCCTGCTCCCAACAGAATTCTTAAGTCTAATGCTACATACTGAGTCTAATACTACATCCCCCTTGCTTTAATGTGCCTCCTGACACATTTCCAACCCTCTGCTGTATAAATTGCATTGTCTGAATTTGTTTAAAATTCAAGCAGGTATCCTGAGTTCTCTTCAATATTTCATTTAGGTCTCACCCACTTAAGTGGAAATTAGTCAAACCTACTAAATTCTAAACACTTATTCAAAATTAACAGTACATAACCCAACTTCTGTTCAAAAATATGATATGAAGGACACTTATACTGCCCAAAGTTACAAATAGATAGTCATGGGATACTTTTACATTGTCAAGTTGCAGTTTCAGCCTTCCTCTTCTTCATAGTACAGACATAACATCCTGATAGCAGTTCCAACTCCTCTGATCGCTCCTACCTATTTTGCCTCTCACTAACATTACTGAGGCTTCCTCATTTTCAAAGGCACAAAAAGTGATTTTGTTTTTATCTCTGCCAGTCACAACCATCTCCTGGCTATCTTTGTCTATTTACCTTTTAAAGCTTTAATGTAAAAAATATCTTGTCCCTGCTTTTCCAAATTTTTTTGATTTCTAGTTCCTGCCTTCACTTCCTCTCCAGCAGAATACGCTTTTTGCCTTTTTTTTCTTTTTTTTTTTTTTTTTAGCCATAAAGTTGAAACATCACTGTGGCATCTTGTCGTTGTTGTTCAAAGAAAAATATTTTTGTGTAGTAGATTATTTTGTCTATCCTTTTTCTGACAGGTCACTTTGAATAATTTTTTCTCTGCTTTCAGAAAACAGGCTTCTGAATTCCTTTATATTTAAATCAAATCACCTAAACTGGAGTCCATTCCCTGCTGAGCTCTCCAACATAAGTTACAGACATTCATTGACACTTTTTCTTTGTAAGTGTTCAAGGCATCCCTCCTCATACAACCCTTGTTTGTTCTTTCATGTCTGGTCACATTGCCTCCACATTTCATAACAATCTCAGCTCAGCTGACAATAGCTGGAACAAGAACATGCCATGTCAAGAAATATCATCCCATACACAAAACAGATTATTCCTTTAGTAGATTAAACTCTGTCCTCTGGGGAACGCATGCAATAACAGTGAAGGAAACAGAGCCAACTCCAACCTGTCATTTAAAACAAAGGAAGAAACAAACAAAAACTAAAGAAAACCAACCATAACCAGAAGGCACTTCCTAGGAAACTGACTCAAGTTCTCCTAATGACATCTTTCAGCAATCTCCACCTGAAAAGCAGTTGTTATTTCTGCCCCAGTCTCTAAAAGCTGTCCAGGACCTTCTGCTCTATGAACAGCACAGCCAGACAGGGAATCTCAGCTGCCATGCTCAGCATGGCAATCACTTTGATGGCAATCCAAGACCTGATCTGCAGCTGTGCCTTCTGCAATCCAGTGGCAGCTGTCATTTTTACCTTTTTGTACCATCACACTGTTTCAGACACTGAGCTGAAAAGAAGATGTGTGCATAACATTTCAGCTGATCTTTGCAACCAGTAATCTTTGCAATCAGGTTTAACCTCTGATTAAGTGGAAGAATGGAAGATTAATTAAAGACATGATGAAAGCTAGCCCACATTTTTCAAGGACCTATCATTTGTAAAAATACAGACAGTAATCAGCAGACTTATTTGGGGAAAAAATAAAAAGTAAATTTTACTCTATTTTTTTTTTTTTTGCAGAAATGTTAGTAATTTCAACAAGTTTCTTCTGTCCTTTGCAGAGCCTCCCCAAAACCTTCTGACTGTGTAGAGGCAAGGGAGATCAGCCTTTCTGGGCTGCTGTTTGACAGTGCAGGGACTACTTCTTCCCAAACTGAATGCTCATTGTGACAAATGAGACAAAGTATGTAATCCACCCTGGACCAGTCCTCCAGCACTGGAATAGGGACCCTTACCCAAAACTTTAAAGTCTGGGGATCAAACTCTTTCACAGTGTATCTAGCTCAGAAACAAAGAAAAAGGATTTTTTTTTTCTCTTTGGCAAAGTGCTTGCAAGACCCATCAGGTAACTGAGCCAGTTTCTTTTACTTTTTTCCCTCCTTTATTGTTTGTCCCTAACAATTATCTCCTCTAAAATGAAAGATCATCAAATCCATTGTCTAGTTTTTAGAGAAATGTTGGTCCAGCTGTACTAGCTTGTCCTAGTTACATTTTCTCCCTGTTCCAATCCACATTTTTCACCCTTCTGGTACCTAGCCTCCATTTTTTGTTTCTACTGTAAAACAACTCTAGTATTAACAGAAAACTGAATTTAGCACACTCTTATGAAGAAAGTACCAATGGCAAGTTTGTTCAGAAGGAGAAAATCCTTCTCTTATTTTCAACCTTTTAAAAACCTAAATTTTATTTTCTATCAGGAAAACCAAACACAGGTAATGCAGGTAAGGCTCCCCACCACTGCCTTTTTACCATTAATAGAAACAAATACAAACAAATAGAATCAAAACAAAGCAACACTGATCTTAACAAGTAGTCACCAAAAGCAGCAGTGTATCTGTATTTGTTGCTGTTAACTTAACAGTCAGATATTCCTCAGTATTGACAAATTTCTACCACAGCCAATAAATCCATGGTTCTCTCAGGCAAAAGAAAAAGTCAACAAAAGGATACAGAACAATAAACAATAATGATGATCTAATAAATAGAAGGATGCTGCTAGCTGCAGAGAATCCTAGGGATTAGGAGAGAAGTGGTTTTGTACAATACTCAGTCACAAGTGAAGAATAGGAAGACGTAGAGAGGAAGCTCAGCTGCAGTGAAGTAAGTATGTCTCACTGAGTATTTCTCTACTGAACTTACACTTATGAGCCTTCAGGCCTTCAAATGACACTGGCCCATACTCATAGTACTCGTAGTCCCAGGTGTAATCAGAGTTAGACAAGGCTTGCTGGGAGGTTCTGTTAGAGATGAGCCTCAGGGCAGACATCTTGCAGCTCAGCAAACACAGATCTGTGGATATGAAATGTGTTAATGGAGACTACACCTAGCACAGCTTTTGGGTTTTTGTTCTTTCTCACCTGTCAGATCATTTCTTCATCACTGTTCCCAAGAGCAGCCACTGCCTCGTTAGACAAGGCTATTCCATCCCCACCCATTCCTGCCCCTAATTACAGACACAGACACTGGGGCCCAGTGAAAGGCAACAAAGATGTTTAGGGAGCTGAAGCACAGGAGGCACCAGAACCTAAGGGTTTGTTCAGCCTGGAGAAGACACAGCTCCAGGGAGAAGACACCTCAGTGCTGTCTACACTTAGAGGCTGCAGATATGCTGCTGCCAGGCTCTTCTCAGAGGTGCACAGTAAGAGGACAAGAAGCAATGGACAAAAACTGGAAAATGGGAAAATCATATTAGATACAAGGAAAAATTTACCTGATCTAGTTGAACATGCTTTCAGTAGGAGATTGGACCAGATGACCACCAGGGGTCCCTTCCAACCTAAATTTCTCTGTGCTGATAAACAGGCTCAATATGCCACTACAGAAGGAAAATAAAACAGGAGTGAATTCCCTCACAGGTTAACAAAAAGTGCAAAGCAACACTGAGCATCATGAAATCATCTTGATGGATCTCTCTGTCATTACCACCATTCTCTACTAGAGCCTTGCATTTTACAGAGTAATTTTTTTTAGAATATGAGACAGTTTTAAGCACACCAAAAGAAAGCATATTTCTGCACAAAACATCTGCTGCAGTAGCTGGAGTCAAGAAAACCAAATTGAGACATATTACAAAACACTTTTTGTGAAAGCAAGCTGAGCTTTGGATAATTTTGGATTCAATTAAACCCATCAGGATTGACTAAGGCTTCAAGTGCTAGGAGGGCCATACATAAAGAACAAAAAGCCAGGCACAAAATAAGAAACACTTTCACTCAGGGAATATGACAAGCATTTCAAATTTGTAAAATAGTTCTTTCTGCAGCTATTTTACCATGACCAAATGCTGGCAGTAATGCCCTAAAGCAATTTTAAATAAGTAGCATGCCTGAAAAAGTAAACTTCACACTTAAATACAATGTTCAGAACTTTAAACACATACCAAAAATTTGACTGGCAAGTTATAAATCTTTTAAAACAATAAATGGATCTATTTTTCAATCCAAACCAATTTAGTTTTCAGAATAAGCAATCTGACAGCTGGAAAGGTGAAGGGATGGGCTGGGGAGAGAAGTGACCAACCCCATTCTTGGATCAGGATAAGCTTCACCACATTACCCTCACCCTCCCCTTAGCCATTCAGAAAGCCTCCAGCATGCATAAATAGCCTGAAGCACAGAGGAGAAGGAAAAAAACATGAATGTTGTGGACAACCCAGTGCATGGCTGAGAATGTTTCCCATCTTGTACTTCCAACCCTTTCAGAATGGACAGAGAGAAAGAGGTAAGTCTAACTAGAAGTGCCTGTGCTGGCAAGAAAGTTCCTCCTTGGCTTTTCCATTTCCTCAGATTAAAAAGAGAATGTCTGATTAAGCTTTAGACAGAAGTTTTCTTATTTTAATCAACTAAAGCAACTGCTGCCTCTGGGAGAAGGAAGTGGCACAGAGAAAACCCTAGGATCCCTGTCCTAATTTGCTCCCATCTCAGCTCTGTCAGTCATTTATTACAATACTCTGTGTTTGTTTTGTGACGGTGCTCCAAGAGACTACATGATGCCACACAGGGTTCCCACCAGCTTTTTCCCCCTTCTCCTCAATGTTTTGTTGATGACATGTCTCTTGACAACATTGATCAGTCCTGTTTAAAGGCTGTTTTTCTTTTTTATAACTTTCCAGAGAAGTCTTTCATTTAAATATTCCTCACATGGCATCACTAATGGCCACTGTCACCTCCCTCCTTTTAGTAATGCAAAAAGAGCTGAAATCCACATGGAGAAAACTTCAAAATAGAGTACAGGAACAATCTGAAAAATGTTGTTTCTTCCACCTCAAGTGTTTCTTCCCACCTCAAAGCAGATGGACTTCATTAGGCCACATGCAGAGCTCTCTCCCAGTCTAGTCACTAGTGCCCATTTATGGTTTATGGGGAGGATAGCTACTTCCAGGACACAAAGAATCAGTCTCAGTATAGCATTAGGTTAGGATTAGAAGCTCTAGCCTTTCACCACTGACTGCATGCATGTGGAGACTTGCTTTCACTGTAGAGCCACTCTCAGAGGGAGAGGTGCTAATGAAAAGCTGAGTCACCAGCTCTCTGGATAATCTGTGCTTTGAAGAACATATAAATATGCTTCTAAATCAACCAGTAGGGCTAAGCATAAGCACTGTTCCAAACCATCTTTCAGCTCACCCGTAAGTTTTGTCTATCCAAATACCTCCAAAAACTCAGCCTCAAACATGAGAAAACCTTTTATTCTACTTAAAAAGCCAGTCTAGCATGGTGGTACAAGGACCAGCACAGTGAAAGAAGTGACTATTTACACCTTGCACCTCCTGAGGAAGAGCAAAGCAGGCTGAGCTGGCACAGTAGCAGCCTGTCAGGTGCACTTGCCTGGCTGCAGCAGGTCATGCAGGGATTCAGGCAAGAGGCAAGTGCTTCCAAGAAGGAATTCCTCCAGGAGATGCTCTCAAACACTCTTTCTGTCAGACACGGAGAGCTGTGATTCATCCCACAGCTATGAAGCTTCACAGGGACCTCTTCTAATTGACTTTGCTGAGGTTTTTTCTGGAAGCTACAGGAGACTTTTGAGGCAAACATGAAAGCTCCTCTCTTGATTTTGGTGTGTATGGATGCAGACAGGCTTTCCTCACCTCAGCTCTCTTCTTCCAGAAGCAAGTAAGTCAGGAACAAAAAGCTTCACTTTGATTATTCAAGAAACCCCGAAGCAGGACTCTGTTCAGTGCTGCCAACCAGAAATTTAGGCAGGTTGGTATCCTGGAAACTAAAAAGGGCAAGTGCTCAGGGCTTTCTTCTGGAGCACTGGGTTGCTCTCTGCAGATAAATGTAACCAGATGTTCCCCATGGAGACCCAACTGCAACTCTTGGAGTTGAATTATGCCTTCACCAGAACTTGTTTGTAACCTGTGTGAAAGTTTGTAAGGTCTCAGGTGGCCTGACAGCTGCCAGTGGCACCTGAGCAAGCTAGTCTGGCTGTTGGGCTATGCTTGCACAAAACCCATGCCCTTGAACAGCAGCAGCAGGATATCAAACACTGTGCAGCTGCACTATTTTCTCCAACCTGGACATCACTGATACATTGCATGAGGCTCTCAGCCACTCACCTTTCAAAATGAAAGCAAAATTGAACCCACACCTCATCTGCAACACAACTTCATGGCTTACACCACCACTGAGACCACAAAGGCATACCTGGTTTTGTGAATGTCTGAAACTGTCCTTGTAACCAGCAACAATTACCTCTGAAGCTGACCTGCATGCACAAGAAGAAAACCACGTGGATTGTTCATATACTGTTTGTTTCTGGGGCAAGAAAAACTACACAAGGAGCTTGATGTATTTTTAGTCACAAACTACACCTATTTTCCACATACTTCTATTCTGCTTAGTGCTACAGAATCTAAGCACTCAGTGGTTTTCAAAAGAACAAATGAACAAACCACTGCCCCCTTGCAAACTCTGAAGATCCCAAGACCCAGACAAGGGAAAAAAGAAGGAACATTTCAAACCATGAGAAGTCCCAGCCTGAGAAAGCTTAGCACTACACCCTGGTGCATCACTTCCATCAGCTAGGCAGTACAGTTAGCCCAGAAGTTGTTGGCTGTGAGAAGTCAACAACTCTGGCTGTTCCCATATCTTCTACATGCCCATATCAGCACCAATATTCTGCATGAGGGAAAAGGGAGTCAGCCACCCCCACATTCCTTTTTACTCCATCCCAAAGACCAGGAGGTGAAGTCAGAGAAATAAACAAATGAAAAAAACAAGCACAAACTTATTTACACTGCTGCACAGCTGCAGGTCATCTGGAATGGCTCCATCAGAATATGACCTACCTGTAACAGTTGCTTTTAAAATACCTCCTATTTGTGCTACTATGTAAGAACCTATAAAAAAACAAACAAAAACTCCAAAGAAGGGACAGAACAAACACTGCCATTTTTTATAACTAAAAGATGGTATTCAATCTGAATGAATAAAAACTTCACTGAGAAATTATTTCAATGCATAGGGGTACCAAATTGGCTGGTCTGCAAGTCATGAAGAAACACTGGAAGTGCTCTGTGCAGCCAGAAAACCCAACCAAACCCAAGACCAGAGGCACCTGGGTGTGTTTCAAATAACCCCACCTAAACCAGCCATTTGTAACAGGGGCAAGGCTGAAGGAAGGGACCACCCTTGTGTGATCGTTCCTGGGAAACTCAGCACTGATTAACAGCTAAAATTGCCTTCATGTCAGTGACCCACATGGGCACTGCTGCTGCACTGGCAGCCTTACCAACCTGCAGTGTGCCAGGCTCCAGCTTTAATGCAGTTGCTTGTAGGGTTGCAGAGCCCAGAAAATGGATGGGTGTGTTCAGACCTCATTTCACAGCTCTGTTTTAGCTTTGCATCAGTGAAAGAGTCACCACAGAGCTGAGGCTGACAAGCAGAGTGGAAGCCAATGACAATGTCCTCTCTCCCATTACAAAATAATTCTCTAATCTTCACACAACATTCATCTGGTCTGAAGTACAGGCCACAGCACGCTCCCATAGCACCTCTTCACTTCTCAATGTTCTCCCTGCAGAAATAGTTCTGTTCCCAGCCTCTGCTGAAGCCAGAGCAAGATAAACCAGCTGGCAGGAATGAAAAAAACCCAAACAAAGCAGGTATGATAGACCATTTATCAGAGCTACTCCCACACTTGGGTATCTCACAGCTGGGGTTTGACAGTGCTATGGTGGAAAAACCTTCAGCCTATGCTTTCACCCACACAGGGTCTGGAAGCCATAATCTCTCATACAAAATAACATGGGAGCTTTTTAATTTGAATCACATATTACATTTCCTCAAAAAGTAATAAAACAAAATTATAGAGATTTTCTTCAAAATTTCCACACTTATATGACAAATATTTTCTTAACTTTTGTAGTTATCCTACAATATAATGCAGAAATATTGCCTTAATTGGTTCAGTGATGATTTTAAGCACTCACTGAAATGGAGCTGTTCATCCAAAGTCGAACTAGTCTGGGATTGTTTCAAACAAGAACTGGGAGATTTTTTTTCCCCTGTCTTCAAATCAAAGTCTTCCCTCTAGCACTGCTGAAGAAGCAAACAATTTATTATAGTGCCTCAAATACAAATTTCTCCTCAGGTACATCAGACAGCAGCATACAACTCACAGGCACACATCTGAATTTTCCCATTCTTATCCCTGCCATGTCTCTGTGTTATAAATAAATAACTAGATGCCAAGGAAACATCACTGAACCAGTACAACCACAGCCCCTTGTAGTGAGTACAAAAAATAAAGCCTTTATTTATTTGTAATAAGATTTGTAGTATAATTTTGCCAGTAATAGCTGCTATTATTGTTTCAAAGACTTTAAATTTGATTTAAATTTTTGAACAAGCTGCAAGAGTATGATCTGTGCTTCACCTTTTCCCTGACACAGTGTACATGGGCAACCAGGGAAAGAGTAGGCAGTAAATTACTTTGTCCAACTCTTAATATTCTGGAGGTTTTTTTCCCTTAAAAAAAGATTTCTTGCAATAGCTTGATTTATTTTATACATACTTGGTTGTGATTGATGCACCCAGAATGTCTCATTATTTTTGGCAAAAATGGAGCCAGGCTGTCCTCAATCAATGGAGACCTGCCACTCCCCTGGCATTTTTCCAGGCATTTACTCCTGTGGTGAAATTATCTTGACTCTCTGATTAAGAACCTGAATAGAATGCCACAAATGACCAAGAAAAACAACCAGAACTGGGGACAATTACCTGATTATCTCTAAGTAGAAACCGGAACATCTGTTTGTTTCCACAGTGATTATGTAGATCTGCACCCCTGTGTGCACAGCCTCTGGGAAGCTCAAATGAGAGGAACAGACGGAGACAGGGAGACCCTCCAAGACAGAGCAGTGGGCTGGGAAACACACCTGGAAATAGAAGTGCCTCAGTGCTCTCTCCAGCAAAGTCCAACCAGCCCTGCTGAGAGCTTGAGGAAGCATTGCCACTGCTGTCCCATCTCTCTACAAGCTACAGCTGTCACAGAAGTGCCAAACTTGAGGTGTGTCTACACTCCAGTCACTGTCCAGCTTTATGTGCCAAACAAAGTTACATGACAGGATGGAAAGGCAAATGTCAGGGAACAGGGACTGCTCAAAGAGAAGTTTAGCAAGCTTGTCATTGAGGTGATTGTTTCCAGCAAAAAAAAAAAAAGGATGGCAGACAGCTCAGGACAGGGACCGGAACTTACACACCAGTCACTGTCAACAGAGGCTGAGGCCAGAGGAAGGAACCACTGAGATGACAACTGTTAAAAAACAGAGACTGTTAAGGGAGAAGGAAGGTAAGGGGGAAGGAGGAAAGTATGAGAATCAACAGACTACGGAAGAGCACACGGAGAAAGGGAAGAAAGCAAGACAGAGCAGGAGAAGTAATCTATGTGTGGAGGAGAGATGTTCACCCTTTCAGTCTGAAAGCACAAAGGAAGAGAGATGTTACCTGGAGGGGGGGAAGGAAAACAAACAAACAAAAAACCACCAAAACAAAACAAAAAAACAACAACAACCACAAAACAAACTTATCTTGGGGGTTTTTTTCCCCCAGCCATTTTTTTCCAAACGCTTTCGGTTCAGTTATTAAATTCATTCAAATACTCAGCAGTCAGTGTGCTTTTTAGCTGTTCTGCTTTTGAATACAGAAGGAATCACTCCGTTACAAACTCAGAAAGGAGACACAAGCTTTTCTACAGCTGACGTTCTCCACGTTACTCAAATGAACAATGCCACCTCCTGCATATTATAATTATTGTTGTTGTTGTTGTTGTTGTTATTTAAAACGAAAGAAAATTTGGCAGAGCGCTTCAGACCTTAAGGCTTGCGGGAGCCGCCCGTTCTCTGTTCCGAGCCGCCTCAGCCACCTGTTAACCGCAGGCTGAGCTCCAGGCGCTCGGGGCTTCCCGCGCAGCACCCACCCGTGGGAAGGGACGGGCAGGGACCCGGCGGGGCAGGGCAGAGCCGAGCCGAGCCGTGCTTTTCTCTCGCCCGCTCGCTCACCCCCCCGCCCCGCAGCGCCGGCCCCTCACCGCGCTTACCGCGCCGGGCGCGTCCGCCCGGACAGATCCCGGAGCGCCGCTTCGTCCCGGCCGAAAGGCGCAGCCGCCCCGGAACGCCCTGGCCCCGGCGAGGCGAGGCAGCGCTGCGGGTGGGATGGAGCGTGCGGAGTGGAGCGTGCGGGAGGGAGCGGGCAGGATGGAGCGGGCAGGGTGGAGCGTGCGGAATGGAGCGGGCAGGATGGAGCGGGCGGGCAGGAGGCAGCGGGCGGGCTGCGGCGGGCTGGCTCCCCGGCAGAGCCAATGAATCAGCAGCGCGCGCGCTGCCCCGGCCCGCGCGGGCGGCATGGACGGGCCGCGTGACGCTCCCGCTCCAATGGCAGCGCGCGCGGGAGCCCCGCGGGCGGCCGCGGGTGAGGGCAGGGCAGGGAGCGGGGCCGGCAGGGCAGGGAGCGGGGCCGGCGGCACAGCCGGGGCGGGCAGGGCAGGGCAGGGAGCGGGGCCGGCAGGGCAGCCGGGGCGGGCAGGGCAGGGCAGGGAGCGGGGCCGGCAGGGCAGGGAGCGGGGCCCGCGGCACAGCCGGGGCGGGCAGGGCAGAGAGCGGGGCCGGCGGCACAGCCGGGCAGGGCAGGGCAGGGAGCGGGGCCCGCGGCACAGCCGCCGCCGAGGGGCGGGGAGTGGCGAGCTCCGGGCGGAGCATCAGCTGGGAGCGGCCCCTGCGTGTCCCTTGCCGGGCGGGAGCTCACACATCCCAAGGGAAAACATCGATTTTGGACGGAGAGGAATGGCCTGTCCCCACCTGGGGGACCAGCGCTCTTACATATGCGGAGTTTTTGTGAGCGGGACCTGTGGTGGGGAGCAGTGAAGATTGTTAGAGGTGGTGTGTCAGCCGCCAGGAAGGGAAGGGCAGTGCCCTAAATCCACAGGGATTTGCTTCGGGACTCTTGAGCCATGTCACAGGATGGATCAGGTTGGAAGGGACCACAGTGAATCGTGGTACAATCTCCCGGCTAAAACTGGGTCATCCCAGAGCACATTGCACAGGATTGTGTCCAGTTGGCTCTTGAATATCTCCAGTGAGGGAGACTCTACAACTTCTCTGGGCAATCTGTTCCAGCATGTGGCACCAGCACAGTAAAAAAGTTCTTCCTCATGTTCAACTGGAGTTCCTGTGCATCAGTTCCTTCCTGTTGAAGAGCCTGGCTCCATCCTTTTGACATCCCCCTTCAGATGCTTATAGACATTGCTGAGGTAAACCAATCATCTGAATTTCCAAACCTATGAAAAGGTTTGGAAACCTTTTTAAAATAAAATAAAGAGACCTTTTGAAGTATGTGATATCTGTAGCTTGCTCTGACAGACTCACTGGGGGTTGGTAGGACATCTAAAAACATGCATTTGCATGTTTTTCCATTCCTCCTGTCATTTAGTTTTCATCTAGGCCTGTGAGTCATCTAGGGTGTTTTGCTCAGGACATGGGTTGAGTCTTCAGTAGCTCCAAAGATGGAGACTCCACAGCCTGAGAAACCCTGATCACCCTCACTGGAAAAAAAAATCTCATGTTTAATGGAAGTGTCTGTTAATCCAATCCATGTCCATTTTTTCTTGTCCTGTCACTGGACACCACTGAGAACAACCCCACTCCATCCGCTGTAGTCCCACCATCAGTCTTCATCCACATCAGCAATAGCAGCCTGAGTCTTCTCTAAGCTAAGGGATCCCTCAGGCAATGCTCATACACCCAGGCTCTTCACCATCTTGATGGCTTTTAATCATCTTTGTGGCAACCAAGTGTTGTAAGGAATGACATGGCTTCATTTTTCAGTCCAGTGCTAGGAAACAAGTCTGAGACATCACCAATCCAACAAAGCAACCAGCAATACCCACCCTCTAATGTTACAGTGGATCTTTGTCAATGCTCTGACACTTGTTAGCACTGTCTTCATCTGTTTCTTTATAGGCAGGAGCTGCATCTTGGACAGTACTGTCCCTCTCCAGCAGGGAGAGCTGGATAAAAGCTACCAATACTGTCATCTTCATCTCAAAAATAAAGAACTGATACTTATGCATGCTCATGATTGTAATCAGAAATGTGAATAAGCCCAATGGCAAGTCAGGAACTTCCCATCTCCTGCTATTTGCACTGCTGTTGAAAAGGCAGAATGACTCAGGCTTTTGCTCATCTTTCTGAGCCTTAAAAAAAAATTAGTATTCAAATCTCTCTAAAAGGAAGAAGCCTCATGTAGCCAATACTCCACTTCCAACACATCTCTGCTATGTCCCGTAAGAAAAGATTTTAGAGCTTTTATACTAAATGCCAAAAATGCCAAATAAAAACAAACCATAGACTAATGAACCAGAATTGTAGTGTTTTCCCAAGATTCTAAAATTTGTTTCTAACAGTTCTTATTAGTGAGAATGCAGAATTAATGACTGTTCAGTAATAGCAATGTGGCTGAGATTGCAGCAGAAGAAACACAGTATTCTTGTCTGATGAGATGTGGCACTGCAGGTGCACAACTGCAAGTGTAGATAAGGGTGCTGCACACTGTTTTTTCCATTCCTCCTGTCATTTAGTTTTCTGACTCTATGCTCATTGTTACTGTCTCCTCCTCATAATAGGGACAGCAGTGGGAATTTTTAAAATGCAAAGGAATTCAGCTGAGGGAAGAGGAGAGGTAGCACAAGCACTCACATTGTGGCTGACCAGAATGAGGATGCAGCTTCATCTGCAGCAGCTGCCCTCTCATGGCTCAGCAGCTGCAGCATCAGCCCCGGGTTTAGTGACACACAGCCAGAACCTGCACTTACAATTAGAGCACAAATTCTGCAGAAATTCATTCTGCCAGTCCTCACTTCCCAAATCTTTAGATTTGTGTGTAGTTAGCAACTGCCCGGGGTTTAGCAGACACCTAGAAAGCAAAGGAAAGTAAACAACACTTCTCAGTGTAGCTGATTTAGAACTGACAACAAAGAAACAAAAATCAACAAAACGACAACAGAAAAACGGTCTTGAAAGGAACATTATTACAGAGTGAAAAGCTTTGAATTTCTGCCAGATGTGTGGTGGTTTAAAGAGAAAGAAAGAGAGGCGCTTTCCTGCATCACTTTTGACAATTTTGACTATTTCATAAGACTGAAGCTGTATGGTTGCATTTGCATGTTAATAAAAATTATATAAAGAAACAAGTTTCTGAATTTTTGTCATTTTTCTGTAGTACACTCTCAAAAAAACTTCTCCAGATTGCAGATCTACAAACCAGCTGTCCAAGCTGACTTTCAACAGTGTTGTTGATAGACTGTAGCCACAGCTTGTGCCTGCCATGTTTTGGTTTCGGGAAATTCTTTTCCCACAGGCACCTGTTGTAAACAGGAGCATGTTATTATAAACTATCTTGTTTTTCTCCATTCTTTCCCAAAGGAGGGATTTCGCTTGATGGCCCTTTGGGGTGACCAATGGGCCAAAGGATCCCACCTCTTAGGTGGGCTCATTGTAAAAAGTATATAAGGCAGGTTTGAAAAATAAAGTTCGGTCTTCGAGTCTCACACAGCCTTCTGAAAACCAGAGTCCGTGTCCTCATTTCGTGTCCCACAGCGACAATAGACAATTGTACTTACAAATTCAGGGTTCAAAGTTGCCAAAAATTGATTGATTTTTTTTTTCAAACTCTGTTGAATTCCTCTATTTGTCATATTTGTTTTAAAAGAAATAATATTTTAGGGGAAAGTATATTTCATATACCTTTCAAGATGAAACTAAATCAGAAGCCAAGATTAAACCATTCATGAATGCAGAGTGAAGTTTTAACAGAAGCCACCCCTTCAGGTTAGATGCAAATCTACAGATATAAATAATAAAAAGTGGATTACTCACACACTGTGTTCATATCTTGTAGTGATATCACTTTCACAGGGGATAATTTTAAGATGGAATTAATATAAAGTGGAGGCTGCAGGAAAACTAAGGAGAAATGGCATGTTGTGCCAGTGGAATAACAACTGAGGCACCCTCCTTGCCCATAGCAGCCGTAGAGAATCCACCTTCCCCAAGGAAGCCTCTTCCACTGCTCTTATGCTCAGCTACTGAAAAGGCTGTCTCCTTTCCTGCTGGGGTTTAAAGCTCTTAGCACCATTTCTGTGTGTTGTTTCTTGGTATATTCTAATGGTGACTGGGTAACTATAATTAATATTCTCTGATTAAGGTTCATAGCCTTGAGCACTGCATCCCTTTTTTCCTTTTAGCAATCCATTTTCATTTTTCAATGCAGGTAGATCAGAACTTAGGCATTATTCCAGCACCAGCCACACAAAAGGTGAGTATCAACTCTCTAACAATCCTGCATATTCCTCTTTTCAGTAGGATGTAGAGCCTACACAACCACTTCATAACAGCAGTTATGTCCTTAACTGCTACTTTTGTCCTTAGAAACTTCTTCAGAATCATAAATTTCTAGCAAATGCTCCTTTTTTCTTTGTGTGTGACCTGCAGTCTGTGTTCCTCTCTCTCCAGTTCTGAAATGCCGTTTAACAATACAACAAAAAAATGCCAGGTAAGTTCATGACAATACCACCTGTCTGACTCCATGTTCTGAAATGCCTTTTAACAATATAATAAAAAATGCCAAGTAAGTTCACAACTATGCCACCTGTCCACTGATCTGATCTGATCTGATATGTTCTTACTTGTATTTTAATGCAACTAATTGTGTTATCTGAGCATGATGCAGATATTACATGTAACTTGCAATTATTTTTATGAGCCAAAGTTGTGATCTAATTTAAAAACTGATTTATACTTGTTAGATATACCCTAGTTCCTTTAAAAGTACTAAGTGATAGTTAGGCTGTGAATAAGCTCTCCTCTCTTCTCTTGGGGGTTGAAACAAACAGTTTCTCTGACAGCCAGCAGTATCAGTAATCAGATCCATGGATAATTGTCCCAACTTCCCCAACATTTGCAGTTACTGCCTAGAAAAGTTTAAGTTCTGGAAAGAAAGAGTAAGTCACCCACAGAGCTTGCAGTCTCCACTTTAATTTATTTAATTTATTTAGTTCTGTGCCAAATAGCTGTGCTTTTTTGTCCACCTGTGGCAACCTATCTAGGTTGTCCCTGTACAGATCCTCTCATTTGGTCCTTTTGGTAATGCCTTAGCATTCTTTTTCCTTGGTGTTTTGATCACAGAATAAATTCTTTTGAGATATCATATTACACTCTATTTCATGAAGGGTCTTGTTCCTGGAACAGTTCCTATTTCTGTGAGGAGTAGAGGGGGAAAAAACCCTTAAAGGTTTCCAGTTCAATCCTATAAGCCACGCAAGGAGAGAGGGACAGGCAGACTTCATTCCGATAAATTCCAGGTATTGTTTTCTAAATATTGTGTTGTATATGAAGTGGCTTTATTCCAACAAAACTACTCATGAGTCACAGGCATTATATCCTAGTTTATCCTGCAGATGACAACTCTGTCATAATTTAGCAAAATAACCTGCAGTGCCTGCCAAGCCCAGCATTAGTAGTAATAAAACAGAAATGTGCTGGATGTCTCTGAGATTTGATAAGCTTCATCCTACAGTTCAAAGCCTTACCCGAGAGCCATGTTCACCCACTGTAACTGGTAAGCCACGTCAACTGGTGGAAATCACCAGTGTGCCTCACTGCCCAAGCTCCTCCAGGTTATATTTGCTTTATTTTGCAGTCTGAGAAACAGGTGAACCTAATTTTCTTTTACTGCCCAGATTTTGCTGTGCTGTGCAGAAGAGGACTTGTGCAGTGGAAGCCAAGGCAGTTGTGTCTTTCCACAGACTACTGGAAGAGAAGGAGGAAGCCCAAGTTCCATTCTGCCTTCAGACATCAGGTTCACAAGTCCTCACAGACCCTTGCACTGAAATTCTGTTGTCCTGAAGTTGTCTGTAAGGAGCTGGATGCTCTAAGACTGGAAGGAAGGAAATGTTTCACTCCAAGTATCCCCAGGCTTCTAGCAAGGGCGGCTCTCTCTGCAGCTCATCTCTTCTATTTTCACAGATTCATGTCCTTCTCTAGGCAGGGATGACCTGCCAAGCATATTAATGCTGGTGTGCCTTGCAGGTATTGACTCAGATGTTTAGATTATAGGCTTTACTGCATCTACTGCCCTGCTCAGTCCATGTTCTCCTTCTTGAAGCCCAAGTCACACCTCAAATGGGCCTGTGAGAGGGGCATTCTCCCCTGCAGGGATAAATGGGATGTGATCAGACAGCTGGAGACTGCAAAGGCAGGACATGAATATAATTCCACAGTCCCTTAGATAGAGAGAGAGGACATTCAGTCATTTTCTGGTCCTTTACAAAGGCTGTCATGCTGAACCTTTAGGGCAGGTTGTGAAGCTCCAATCTAGCCTAGAATTTAGAGTATTTTCCTCCCTGCTGTCTCCTCCACAGCAGAGGAGGATACTGATAGTGGGGATTGCCTTCTGCCAGAAGGGTGCTTGCTCACAGAAGATTTACAGCCATGTATTCACTGCTGTAGAGAGGATCTTGATCAACCAGGTCTGCACCTCTTGAGAAGTCATGTCATTGAACTACTAGGCAACTCACCATAAAAAAATATTACACTGCCTTCTGTGAGGCATTGTTTGCTGTGAGCTGAATTCTTTTTTTAGATAAACCAGGAGAAACTAATACAATCAGGCAAACTAACATGCACAGTCCTTCTTCTGGTCTGAAGGAGAAGCTACATCCTCAAAGCCAAGTGCAATTTGAATGAGATTTTAATTTCATTTATGTTAATCTCTTAAATGGTTGGAAAGAATATGTGATTGAAACCTGTAAAGCAGAGGTTGATATTAGAGAGACATACAGCTCTAATGTTGGTAGCTCCAAAAAAAGAGAAGTAGTTTACTCCTTACAGAATAGATCTGTAAATGATAGATCAAGGATGGGAAGTAGGCAGAAGCCAACATTCTTCTTCAGTCTGGGGTTTTTCAGTATGCAGTACAGTTCGAACTATACATGCCAGACTCTTCTGGTTAAGGTAAACGCTTTGAGGGTCATGAGAGAGGTGAAATGAGCACTTCTCTGAAAATGCTGACAGTATGACTGTAAGGAGTTGTTTGCTCTGTGCTGTTTAACAGCAGTGGTTTGGTTTCCTCAGAATTCATAGATGTACATATCCACTTCTACAAATACAGCTACAGTCCAACACAACAAGCTCAGATACTGAACAGTCATAATGAAAACACTCATTTTAAAAGGATGTTCCTTCTTAAAACAACATTTAAAGGTTTGGGGAGCCCCTTAAGTAGGCCTTATTGTGTTATAGGAACAAAACCCTGTTTATAATACAGGCACAGTTGTCACACAGCACCAGCAATAGTAAGTACATGAAGAATCAAGAGTGACCCACCATCTATAGAGAAAGAAAAGATCCTTGGTGGGAAGGAATTGCTTCCTTTCTTCAAGGTGGTCAGCAGAGACTCCTAAGTTTCCATTTCTGTTAGGCACTTTAAATACTAAACATCACTTTAAAACTCAGCTCTCATTTAACCTCTAATGAAAAATTAGCTCTTTAAAGGGCTTTCTGTTTTGAAAAATTCATTTTGCATCCACAGTTTGCATAAAACAACAGCTCCCTGAGGTCTGCATGTAACTGGCTTTTAGCCATCTTCAGCTTTGAAAAGCTTCCCTTTATAAAGCTAGATATTCTTGCATTGCAATCAGGTTTTTAGCCTCAAATCTTTGTAAGTTCATATTTCTTCAAAGAAATAATCTTTCTGTTTGGACTAGCACAGCGCTTGGAAATAGCTATTAATATTCAAGTACATGCTATTTGTATAGCAGAATACCTTTCATCTCGAGGTCTCAAGACTTTAGGCCAGCTTCAAATTTGACTCTTGAGTTCAACAGAGTTGCTTAAGCTGCCTCCTGTGTCAGAGAAAAGGCCACAGGCTCTTTTATCTCCTGCACGATCAAACTTAAAGTGCTCCAGAGGCCAGATAATCTCTGTGGCTGGAGAGCAGGGAGAACAAGGATGATTGATACAGGAATCCTTCTGGCCAGCACAAGGACAGGAGGTCAGGACTTTTCACCAGCAACTAAGTGAGGTATATTCATTCCTTCACCTTTAAATGAGGCTGCCCCTATCATAAAGGGCTTGCTAGTAAATTGAAAAGGCTGAACTTGCTAACCTGAACACCTTCCTTCCCTGAGGGTCTGTCAGTTGTAGCTTCCAACAGTTCAAAGATTATTTTATAGTATGGAAAAGTTTTTCTCTACAGCATTGAAAACCTTGATAGGTAGCACGCAGCCTTGCTTCAGTGAAAGTCTTGTGCCAGAAGCTGTGTGAGTGTGGAATTTATAAGTCTGTACTCAATAAGGTTCTTTGTATCTATCCAAAATCTTTCTTAGTCAGAGAAGATCCAACCCTTTTCAGCTCATTTAGGTCAAAAACAGTCAAATTACTCTGCCAAGCCTAACCCAAGCCACACTGTGTTTTGAAGTCCACACTGTTCCTGAAATCCCCATTGACAACTTGTTCTCAAGTGGAACTCAGAGGAACAGAAAAAAGGGCAGAGGTGAGTGTCACCAGCTTCAAGCAGCATTCAGCCCTCTGTGTAGTCTGGGAAAACACATGGAACAACCATTCCCAGAAAGAGCAAAACAAGCGTGCTACAAGAACACGCTGTAGTTAAGCAAATGGCTTAGAAAGCTAAGCTAAAATGAGAACACCAGGTATGTTTAGAATGCCAAATATGAAAAAGTCCTTCAGTAACAATAGGCCTGATATGCTAGTTCTCTTGCTAGGGTGGTGTTTGAGAATGGAGTGAGGTTCTAACAGCTCAGTAATATAAATAATAGGCAGCTTTATGGAATCAGACTATACACCTCATAATGAAACTAGCAGCCACAGATCAAAATAAGATTTTCATATTTAAAAAGAACATTACAGTCATAAATTGGCATCAGCTTCATGTGGATATAAATGTGAAACAATTCACAGTGCTGGTTTTATGATCAGTGTTAGTGGAAGTGATATGCCTGAAGCCTTCTCATGAGAGACACAATTAATGCTGCGGTGCTTCTCTCCAGCAAGAGCTGATTATTAACTTTGTGCTGCTTTTCCATGTCTTCAAGAACAATTTTTGAATTACATGGGAGAGAATGAAAATGAAACTCATAACATCCATGTATCTTTCTTGTAACTTAGGTTCCTAATAAGCAAGTTATTGTATATATTTGGTAAGCCCATTATGATAATGAAAAGTGACAGATGTCCTCTGAGCTTGTAGGATACAGCAGTCCTTATATCTAATTTAGAAGTTTTTTGTAATGTGGGTGGTAAAACCCTGGACAACTTCAAGGCCAGTTTGGATGGGCCCTGAGCAACTTGATCTAGCTGAAGGTATCCCTGCTCACTGCAGAGGGGTTGGACAAGATGGCATTTAAAAGTCATTTCCAACCCAAACTGTTCCATGTTTCTATGATTTATAACATCCAGGAAAAAAAAACCTTGACATACAAGGGAGCTAAGGAACTCCAAATGAAGTTGAAGAACTTTGGTTCTTCATTTTCTCTTTTTTTTTTCCTTTAACATAGCCCTTGGCAGTAGGTCCAGATGTTGAAGTTTCATAGTAGGAAGCAGAGTACAAGTCCATATAATGGGGGCAGCCCTGTCCTGAAGCAGATTGAGGTTAAATGGGAAGGGGAGATGTTACAGCAAGATGCCCAAAAGGAGATTTGAGAAACACAAAGAATAAAAATATAGCCACACTTTGTGTCCAGGGAAGACACCCCAGCTATCAGCCCTGTGGGGGAAATATAAAAATGCACTAGAAAGCTTGCTCCCAACTCTTACCTTTGTGACTGCAACTAAATCCTCCATCATGAGCAGTGAGAAAGTATATTCTGGTGAATGTTGATGGAATATCCTGTCACTGTGGTACATTGTTTGGCTTCAAATATTTCTGTGACTTTCCAGGAGGGAAAAAACGAAACCAACAAGTCAGTTATAGAATAAAATACAATTGAACTCAATTTTCTTACCATCTTCACAGGAGCAACAAGGGCACAAAAGCAAGGTATGTCAGTATGTTCATAAGGCTGGAGATACCAGCACAACCTCATGGTTAAAAACACCCCTCTCAGATTTTCAAAAATTTACAATTGGTATCAAAAAACAAACAAATGTGGTGGCTGAACTACTCACAGTGCTACTAACCAGTACTGAAAATTGCAGGACTGGTGGCACAATCTGCCTCTTTGCTGAGAAGCTGACTCCAAGGTTTCTAATATTGATGGATGGGAAAGAATTGTCATGAAAACTACTCATAAGCAAAATACTGGACAACAGCCAAGGAAGATGGAGAAAAGATTGCTAAAGCTGGGAAATACAATGTATACTAAGTATTAAACAGTAGAATAGTGAAGGGAGCTAGGGAATCAGACAATAAACATGTGACAGTGGAGCCCTAAATTAATTTAATCTGACAGTAAAAATCATAACAAATTTTGAAGAGTGAAAGGAAAATGCCAAGAGGCTGAAAATTAAATAAAGGTACAGAGAAAGCATAATGGATTTAAATTGCTTTAATTTAAAAATGAAATCAGAGGAGGAACATTTATCATTATACAGGGGGAAAGAGACAAAGAGCTCTCTATCATCCTTCATTCAGCTTCAATTTGGACAAGTCAGCTTCAAAACATGGGAGAGAGCTACTTGCAGCCACAGTGTGTATCGTTATTTGAGCCCGATAATAAGCTTTTCTGTAACACCCTCCCACTGCCACAGTACTGAAGCAGATCATGTGGAGATATGACACAGAGATTTGAGAAGTCTTGCCCAAGCAGTCCATGGCGAAGCCAGGAACCAAAGCCAGATGGCACTTGAAAAGCTAAGAGCCAAAAGCAGCTGGTGCTTGAGACCATTCTTTCTTGCTGATGCAGGAGTCTGGCCCACATATTGGCGTGGCTAGACTGGTCATCCCCAGGCAGCACTAGCAGACCACCAGGGCTTTGCAAGTCATGTACAGCTGTGGAGAAGACCCAGACTCCTGCATATGTTCCCAGATCCTCATGCCAGTGTATCTTCAGAAGCTCTCTGACTTTCACCAAAGAGAGCTGATTACTGCATTCACTGTTAAGATCCATTCTATAAGAGCTGCTTTGCCTTAGTGGCTTCAGAGACCTGCTGTATATAAACCTGCCAACAATTACTATTCCAGCCAAGGCTTCAGAAATTCACACAGCTTGACTGGAAGTGGAGCTGTCTTCTCAATGCAGAAATGTTTTGTTGTGGGTTAACCTGGCAGGCAACTGAGCACCACAAAACTGCTCACTTGCATCCCCCTCCAACCCACAGTGGAGCAGGGGAAGAGGAAAGGAAGAGCAAAAGCAAGATAATTTTTTTTCAATAAGCAAAGGAGAAGTGGAAGAAGAAAGAAAGTAAACAAGCTGAACTAAACCAAAACAATCACCATCTCCCACAACTGGACTGATGCCAGGCATAAGCAAAAAAAAAAGAATGGCTCCTCTCCCTAAACACCCTCCTGTCCATTTTGTTGCTGAGCATGATATTATATGTTATGGAATATCCTTTTGCTTAGTTTGTGACATCTGCCTGGTTGTGCCCTCCCCACCCTCAATCTATTCCCTGGTGGGGGTGGGCACGAAGGGTGAGAAACCAAGGCCTTGATGCTGTTCATCTATAGCTAAAACATCGGTGTGTTATCACCACTCTGTGGTCACAAACCCAAGCAAAGCACCTATGAGCTGCTATGAAGACAATTAAGTGCATTCCAGCCAGGATCAGTATAAGGAAAGTAGAGGAAAAGATGGGAATCATTGCCTAGTGGAAACATGTCTGTCTGCAATTAAGTGACACATCCACTGTAGGAGCCTGTCCTCCCTGTGACTATAAGCAGGAGTGAGCTGAACATCCTACACTTGATTTCTGGGTAGTCAAGGAAAATGAATCATGCATCTCACTTTTCTGTCATCCCCCACTACATATAAAGGTAGAGCACCTTCCTGTTAATTGATGCTTTTGTTTGAAGGCAGATCAACAATGGCATTTACTGAAAAAACAAACACATGGAGTGGATGAAATTGCATTTCCTACAGCATGCTTGATGAGGATTATCCCAGTTTTGAGACACTAATGATCAGAAGCTGAAGGAAAAATTCAGGCTCATATACCATGTGATAGCAAACAAATTACATTGCTATGCCACTCCTGAAGACGTGTGTAAGTTCAAATTTTACCCTCCCAAAAGGGGAGAGTAACACTAGGTTTACTTCTAGATGAGCCCTGCTGTTACGGATGTGTCTTGGGTTATGGAACCAAAAATGTGTATTCTGTTTCATCTGTTAAAAGCAGCTGGGGAGATGTTTTTTCTTTATCGCTTGTAACTCTGGAAGGAGGGGGCAGGATGCCTTCTGATAATGGGCCAACTGTTAAAACCAGGTGGGGCATTGTTTCTTATCTCTCTCACCACCTGTCCTCCCTCGGGGGATATCTTCTGCTAATGGGCCATTAAGGCTCACCAAGGACACGACACATTCCATCACCCCATTGTGAGATGCTCCAACCATTCCTACCTAGATAAAAACTGAGACTAGGAACACAGGCATCTGGTTCCACCAGATTCCTGGAGGAAGGCTGGACCCTTCTCACCGTCACTGGACCCTTCTCACCATCACTGGACCCTTGTTTTTCTCTCAGGATCATCTCTGCTCCAACAGAACCACATCTGCCACTCCAGGAGGACTCACTTTGGAGTGCTTCCAACACCCTGACCAACAGGGTGTCAGGTTGTAGCTCTGACTCTGTCAGGGTTTCTAGGATTGTTGTTTGATTGTTTGTTTGTTTTTACTACTACATTTGTATTGTTAATATTCCTAGTAAAGAACTGTTATTCCTATTCTCAAATCTTTGCCTGAAAGCCCTTAATTGCAAAATTATAATTTGGAGGGGGTGAGGAGTTTACATTCTCCATTCCAAGGGAAACCCCAGCTTTCCCTGGCAGATACCTGTCTTTCAAAATCAAGACAAAATGTCATAACTGAAAAAGGAATAGGGTACACTGTACAGCTTAAAATTTTCCCATCCCAAGCTCAGACTTTTCAGTTATTAGAACAATACATGGAGATTTTCTATCCAGTTTAACAGCAAATGGCATTTGTGCACGTCTCTTGCTGAATATGATAATTTATCAACCAACTTAATGGACAGTGTTTGGGTACTGCCTGACATATGAGGAATGTCAGATTCATAAGTGTCAGAAATAATTAAGGATACATCCACAACAACAAAAAAAAAGTCTTGATGGGGGTGTGGAACTAGATGATCTTTAAGGTTCCTTCCAATGCAAACCTGTCACAGTACGGCACAAAGAAACAACACTCACACACTGAGATATCCAAGGCAAAAAAGGGGAAGTTTATTTACAGACCTCAACATTTATAGAATTCCAACAGTGACCATGGATTGGAGGAAGAAAATCTTCCTCTCCAACCACACTGGTCAACCCAACAGTCCATCAACAGTCTCCTCCTTATGAGAAGAATGTAAACATAAAGAGATGGCTACAACAACAAATAGGTTGTTTATGTGAAAATCCTGAGAGACTCCATTGCAAAAGGTAAACACAGCAGGCTGAAATAGAACTTTAGGAAAACCCCTTAAAGAGACAGGCGAACAGAAAAAACCCAGACAACACAAACCATTCTATGATATGATATAAAACCAGCTATAAAAAGATGTGTCTTGGTGCATTTTCACTTCTTCAGCCTTTTCTTGCACAAATCCCATCTCCTGTCCAGACTGGTCTGTTTCGTACTTACCCTTGTTCACTTTGGAGAAGATTTTTGAGATTACAGCTGGGAAGGGAACATGGAAGTCAGAGTAATTAGCAGTAAGTTCTGGGAAAACCATGACTGCTGAGGATCTACCCCAAGCTAAGGTTCAGCTTGTCACTGAAGGCTCATTGAGGACCAGACTGACAGAACAGTGACCTCCAGCTCAGCAAGACTCAATAAAGACACTTCAAGTATTCCACACTACAGGACAATGATCACTCTGGAAAAAGTATCTCATGTCTAAAGAGGACAAAAAAAGATCGCTAAAAGGTAACTTCTTGACACCACCATTCTTTAGTGGCAACCTATCAGAGTATGATTTAAGAGTGTCATGCTGCATAGCAGATAAAATAACAATTGAAATATCAAGCTGGTGGGTTTTTTAACAGAACTAATGGCAATACCAGCCATGCAATATGTTTTACCAGATATTTCAGAAAGTGACTTGCACAGACAGGATAGGTCCATAGTGCCAGGATAATTCTTTGATGGTAATCTATTAGAAGCAAAGGACAGTGTAAACAAGTCTTGACACGTTTATTATGTAAAGTACCTTACCAAGAGTGAGAAGCATGAAAGATAGAGACAGTAATTGGAATAAATATAAGACAGCTTGCCAGGCAATGTAGTCGTTAGGCAAAATAAAGATGTTTTGGATCCTTGCAGAGCCAAAGAGGCCAATGATCAGGCAGGCAGGACACACAAGATGCTCACCACAGACTTCCAGGTCCTTAGAGCAGACCAGAATTTCTTGGCAGTGGCAATAAAATAATATATCCACGAATATGTCTGAAGGGAAGATGGGACATATTTTGTAAATAAATCTTCCATCTGTCAGCCTAAACATGCATCACCAGCAGCACTGGCTGCCAATGATCCAGGAGGACATGGTTTACTCTCGTCTCAGACTACTAGCAGAGACTCTGCTTTAGAAGATGATGTGCAGAGACATTTTTCTGCAAATTAAGTATATACATTCAGATGCCTACACTTCGCCAACACAAAAGCTGAAACAAAGCCCCCACACCCACATATCCCTGGGGTTCACACAGACAAGCCTTGCAGTGCTCCTTGAGATGAGACAAGTCACTTGCCACCAAAGAACTGAATTTCTTTTAAGAACCTGGCTCTTCCTAAATAGTGGGAATCCCTGCAATAATTAGTTCCTTTTTTTCCATAGAAGAAAGGGATAAAGGATTTGAATTATGCAATTCTGACAGTGACTGTGGTAATTATACCCCTGCAATGCATAACAGATTATTTTCACAGATGAAGTAGATTTTATTAAAAAACAGTTTCAGGATTTGTTTTCAACAGCAATGTAGACTTGAAAAAACCATAAGGTTTACAGAAGAAGCAGAGGAGACCTGAAACAAATTAGCACTTTGATTAAATTCTGTCTGTGCCAAACATTTTTTGCCCAATATGAAGCGAGGAATAAGACATTTACTACTTGTGTTCATCACAGGAGTCCCCTGCAAGCCCAGATGAAAGCAGGAGAATGTGCATTCAGGGCCTGACCTTGGGCTCAGTGAAAGCAAAGGGAAAAAAAGGTAACACTTTGCAGCTTGGCATCACCCCTGGATTTCTGCAGGCACGTTACAGAATTTCATGCTGGTTTCATTTTCTTTTTCAAACAGTTCTTTGGCCATCACACTCCCATCTCTAAACACCCTTGTGAATATGTCAGTAAAATAACACCCACTGGTCAAAACATTTACATTTAGCTCATCTGTTTTCCCTGGTTATTTATCTTGGCATTTTTTCAAGGAATGCTCCGAGGCATTCTGAAATCACTGATTGTGTCAAGTTCCTGCTTTCCTCAACACCTGTGGTTCTCTATTACGCTGCCATTTCTTCTCTTCAGTGAAGGCTGAGGTGTGGAAGAGAGAAGGAATAAAGTGTTTCCTGCCCTTTACCTCCACCAACACATGAAATCATCCCAAGCTAGTAATAAGACAGCAGGTACTATTTCCAAGTCCATATTTTTGTAAGTGACAGATACTGAAGAGCCCATCAACTTTAGATAAAGAACTGCAGTTCTCATTGTTTCATTCCAGTTTTAACAACCACCCAGGGTAGGCAGTACATTCAGTCCTAGCACAGACATCTATATAGTCAATTGTGTACTAAAATAGACACTCTCACAGGATCAGCCAGAAGTGGGGATTTTTTCAGCACCTAGGAGTTCACACTCTAGTTGCTGGTGACAAAACTACTGCTAAAATTATTTTCAGCACTTTGCAACACACAAAGCTAGGCTGGAAAGAAGAGTTCACTCCCTAAACCTTATGATTAGGAGCATCTTCTAGCTCCAAAGAGATGGATGAGTAGTGGGCATAGAAGCAGGCTAAGCCAGTTGTACCTCAGTTTGCTTTTCCAAGGGTGTGATGCCAAAGCATCTGCTGATGTGTGTGACACGTAGATTGCAGCCATACTTGGCCAGGCCCATCCCTTGCTGAACCAGTGCCAAAGAAGTGTGGGCCATGCATAGCTTCCATCACACAGAGCAATGGGTACAGTAACAGCTGCTCTGCAAAAGTATTGAGAAGTGTTTGTTTCCAGCAGAAACAGGACAGGCAGCTTTGCTGAGCTGCTGCATTACCTGTCTCCTTTGGGCTAATGGGAGCACTCTTTAACAAGCCTCAGAAAAAGAACATCTCTACAACCAGGCTGCCTTTGAGGATGCTCTTCCCAAGAGACTGCCCATCTTCTTTCTACTGAAACCTTTGACTTGCACTCAGTTCCCAAGTGTTTGTGCCACTTCACTGACAGGGTGCAGGTCCCACCCTGCATGACTAGGGGACATAGAAGGAGGCTAAACCAGTGGTTCCCTGCATGCTTTTACATTCTCGACTCCCTGGCAGCTGCTGGGCAAGGGATGGCCGGCAGCTTTCCATTTTGTGAGAATAAGTAGCCAATTTGTTGAGAGAAATATGACAAGACTGAAGAATCTTCACTATACCAAATTTTCAACCTAGATATAAATCTGAGATGAGAGCAGAAGATCAGGACTGAGGATGAAAGAGGAATGTCCTGCTGATGCTGTGCTCTCACAGAAGACCAGCAAGGTCAGAAAACCCCATTAGAGTGACAGTGACCCTGCTTCCTAGACCCAACATGCATTGAGCTGAATGTGCAGAGAGCCCAACCTACACAAGAGATCTTTCTGCAGTCACTATCAGTGTCTAACAGTAAAGTAATCCTTGTGCCTGAGTGATGGATTTATCCTGCTCTCCTATCAAGTAGCACACATTTAGAGACAGTTCCAGATAACCCCACTTCCCAGGGTCTTCATCTGCCAGCTCCTTTTTCAAGTGTTCAGGTTGTGTGAGCATCCCAATACACAATTCACAAGCATTGTTGCCATGCTTAGAATTTGATTAAGAGCTTTACCAAGAGGAGATTCCACTGCATTAAAAATGTATATAATAATTATTTTTTAAAATATAAAATTATTACTTACTAAGTAAAATTGCACTGTCTTTGGGTCTCACTGTACACAGCTTAACAAGATACAAATTCTGAATTTGCCTCACGCTCATTCTCCCTTGAGTACATAAAATTTATTTGCAAACGATGCCATGACACCAGTCTATTTGAAAGGGGAAATAAAAGCAAACACACTTTCACTTAGGAAGCTGTGTGGACTGCCAAAACTGCTGCATGCCATTATAAATACAACTGTGCATGGAATACAAACAAAAGCTGTATCCTGTGTCTTTCTCTGTAGAATTTATTCACCTGAGACATACTGTGGTCTTGTTATTTTCCTGTTTTATTAAATGTGACATTGTTCTGTTGGCTTTATTCCCAGTGAATGGAATCTGAACTAAGTGTTGTTCCAAACCACCCATGGCATGGTCCATCAGTCCAGCTAATTCCTCTCTTATGCCAAGCAACATTTTCATTGCTATGGTAACTATACAGCTGTTACAGGACCAGGGTAGGAAATCAGTTTAGGTAATTATTTCTCAATTCCTCAGATCGAAGGGAACTCCTGCTTATTCTACTATATCTACACATGTTTTGGGGAGCACAGATACTCACTGATGGCTGAACCTCTTTAAAGCCACATCTGCAAATGGAAAAAGCCATGCCTGCCACTGTCAAGAAGCCCACACTTCACACTGTTGAAGGGATCTCAGCCATATGCAGAGAGACAAGGTTACTTGCATTTTCCACATTCATTGTATAGGATAGCTTTCAGAGCTGGAATAGAGAAACTAATCCAGATAATCAAAGCCAGGCGCCTGAAAGAAAAAAAGTTCTGGTTCTTTCAGCTTGTGTGTCAGATCAGGACACCTCAGTACCTTGCTCTAAGACATTGCTTGGCTTTTTAATAGATTAAACTGTTCCAGCACAGTCTAAGCTGTCCATTGGTCTCAGTTTATGGCTTCTGGTATAACAACTATGGTTCAAAGGTACCACAAAACCAACCTCTATGATGCAGCACAAACAAAACCAGGAGCATTAAATCTGCTGCACAATTTGCTGGAGGACATACTGGGATATCAAAGTAGAGTTCACAGTAAATTCTCTCAATGGCAACTGATGGGCTGAGGGAGCTGAAACCAGTGTCTTTACTACTAGTAGTCAATAAAAGGTTAATAATTGATGAAAACATATTTCAAGCAGTTGTTTTTAATCATCCTTAGCTTGCAGTATAGAAATTATTTTTTTCTGCTGCCTTGAAGAATATACAAAATGATATTTTCTAATTGAAAAAACTAAGCATTTATTCACAGGATTCATGCATTTTCTTGACTTCTGGCAAAGGATGAAAAAGGAAATGAGCTGCACTCAATTTTTCTTTGTAGTAATTTTGAAGTAGTCATACTAGTAATCAGAAAGAGACTACATAAAAGTTTGGCTGTTACTTGCAAGTTTTGTTGCCAGATCTTTATTTGCCATGAATGTTTTAGAAACAATTTTCCAAAGCAATTATTTGCTGGGCTGGGAGATGCTCTTTTTGTAGCTATAGATACACTAGCATATTTTATTACTAAATTTTTCTTATTTTGCTAAGAGAATGTCAGGGAGTGCTACTCAGAGTTAAATGCTAACCAAGATAAGTTATACCTTAGCTCAAGGCCTTATCAAGAGAGATTGGCAAATGTCTCCCTTACATACACAAGACACCATGTTCTTATGTCCTCAACATTTGCTAAAGGGCTGTGTTGAGATTTTTTTTTTTAATTTTGACAAGATGTGTTTTGCCAGGAGATGTTATTTCTTGTCTTAGACAAACTGAAATAAAAAAAAAAAAGAGGTCACACCAGCTTTGTGTCTGAAACAGAAAGAACAGATTTCCAGCTGAAATTTGAGATGGTTGATCTGAATTTAACTTGATTCTGTTCCTCAGTTACTCAGCTTAAGGGGAAAGAGGGCAGCACAGAGCAGAGGAGAATGGTGAGCAGTGTTAGAGACAGAGACACACACCAGCCATGAGTGTTGCGGAGTATATAAGGTATATAGGTTCATGTATATGAGGTGGTTTGAGACCTTAAATTGGAGGGAGTAGGGTAGAGAGACATTTTGAGACAAGAGCACAGATAAGGCCAGCTAAGCTAGAGATTAGTGCCACTGGACAAACTGATGTATAAACAAGAAGTCTGAAAAATACACCAAACATCTGGTATTTTATCAACACAGAATTCCCTCCCCTGCCCTTGTTCACTGACCATCTGTGGTTCTGCAGAACACCATGCAGAGACCTGATCAAAGATCTCCTGAGGAGAGTTTTTGGGAGGTTAAGTCTCAAATATAAATTAAGGGTCTAGGAGATGAGTTCAAAAGGTAACCAAAGCCTTTCAGCTTCACATTTAAAATAACTGATATATTGAATTATTTGTTTAATATGAATAAAATACATGATAAGGCCTCAGTAGCTATTTGCATCATCAACCAAGAGAAATGCAAGAGCAAGCTGACTCTACTTAGTGCAAAGCCAAAATTGTGTGACTGAAGATATCCACTCAGGCCTATGGTGCACCAAGCACTTGCCCTCCAAACTGGCTCTCTGCATATGGAACACTCCACACATTTGTGCACAGCCCCCAACATCTATGAGGCAAACTCTTCAGCTCTGCTTCTCTTCAGCAGAGGCATAGGGAGGTGCAAAGTTTGCAAAAACATTTTGGCAGGGTCCATCTTGACTGTGCTCACAAAGCCCAAAGCTAGGGGAGTGCCAGCCCTATGGTACCAGCATCTCCCACACTGGGGACCTGAACAGAGACAAAGCAGCCTATGCCAAGCTGCATGGTTCCAGGATGACAGCTTGGGAGGGCTGGTCAAGCCCCTGACTGTTTCCTAAAAAGCAGACATTGGAGTGACTCAGTGTGTAAACTTTCCCAGCAAGTTTCCTAAAGTTCATGAAAAAACAGTAGGAAAGATACTACTACAATTATTTCACTGATTTCAAAATATGCAGAGGAATCTCTGCATATAAATACTACTTATCCAGAATTTTTTTTATTTAAGATTTCCCTATTCGGTAGACTTCACATAAAAATAATTGCACAAGAATTTCTGCACCGAAAAAGAACAACATTCAACTAGTGTACTGAATTCCTGTTAATGAACTTATTTTTCCTGCGAGGAATGATGCAGAATGTTGAAGGGAGAAGAGATGGATTTAAGATGGTTACTTAAACACCTTTTTAGACTTAAAACACGCTGCCATGAAGAGTCTACTCTGCTTTTATTCATTCATCTTGTTGAATGGTTACAGGAAGGCAGCAGGTGAAGACAACCTTACTTAAAACTCACACTGACTGTGTTATTTAGGAGCAAACTCCACTGCTCCAAACAGCTCAAGGCACTGGATGCACTTTTCAACAGTGGCTCAGCCTGCTGTGGAGGTAGGAGATGGCTCTTCCTTAAGGCACACATGACAACTCCCTACATTGGTGAGCACTGAGGCACTCAGCTGCTCTTTGTGCCTCCTGGAGTTAGTTTTTGTGCTCCTGCATTTAGGTACCTACCTTCATGTTCCTAATTTTCAGAAGTCTTCCCCACAAATTTTAACACAATTACATTGTATATACCGTCCTTTCTCTCTCCTTTCCCTGGTCTAAAAGTACCTGTGAAGGCCTTTCACCACTTAGAGCACTGACATATGAATGGATCATTCATTCAAGAGATGAAGATTTTGAGCAGAAGCCCCAAAATTATAACCTTCCTGGACATCATTTCTTTCAGCTCACAAGCAGCTGACATTTAGACCTGTCATATCTCCCATATTGCCATTTTGGAATATGCATCAGAGCAGGACCTCCCTGGCTTCTCCATGAACACCATTCAGGGTGTAGTTTCCACAACTTTAACTGAAGCAGATGACTTTTCTCTCTAAAATGGTTTTGTCTCCTCTTCATCTTTTATGGAGCTGATGCTCAAAATTTTACTCTGCGTTCTGCACTGACCTTCATTTGATCAAGAGGGACACAGTTCAAAGCAGAGATCAACATGACCAAAAGGGAAACAAGTGGAGCCCCTTCTTCCCATCCTGAGTTGGTCAATTGGTTTAGCAATTTTTTCCTCTTTACTGGGAATGAGCCAGGCACCACTTCTGACTTAGGAGTAGAAAGGTCGTATCATACTGTGCTTTAACTAACATCCCTGTCTTTACAGACATTGCTAAAAGCTGCTCTTGCATGACTACAATTCGACCAGCATGAAGTCACTTACTCCTCTATCACGTAATCTCAAGTGCTTTCTCACCCCTCCATTTTCTGCCAGGTAAATATCTCTCTATCTTTTTGCAAGTTGATTCAAACTTCTTCTTTTACTTGCTTTCAAATCCACAGTAAGTAGATCTTCCTTACCTCATCTCACTGCATCTTAAACTGTTCCTTTATTTCAAATAGGAGAAAATATTTCCAACAGGACCATGTTTTCTATCTGCACATGCAAACAGACAGGACTGCAAGCAGGTACATTTCATTTAGAAATGTTTGCAAGTTGGTGACAAAACCCAGACATTCCTCTTCGACCTCTACATGCCCAATCATCAATAACAGAATCAATAAATCCCTTGAGAAGTTACAAAACACACAAGGCAAGCGCATTTCTCACGGTTAAATGCAGAAAGATATGCAAGTTGGGAGAAACATTCTGCCATTTTAAGGTTTAAAACTATCATCTGCATCCTAGGGAGCTCCTCACTCCATTCTGGGGCATCCAGCAGCAGCTCCTGGCAGATGCCAGATGCTCAGGCTTAGCAGCCAGCAAGGGCTTGACACTTTTTTACACCTACTAGAATTTTATACCTGTGTTGCCACAGCAACTCAGCATGTCCAGTTTGTGTGAGACAGTAATATGTTTCCATGGGAACTAAGCATGCAGGCCTGCCCCGAAATTCCAGCTGGGAAAACATTAAATGTATCCAATAACAGGAAAATCAAAGAATGAAAGGCAGGTAGTTAACTAAGAGAATCTGTACTGCATACTCATAGGACTGTATAGAGAGACAACCACAGAATATTTACTCTGGTCAAGAACTAAGTACATTTGGACTCTGACTAGAGTGTTAAGCCACTGATCACACACTCTAGGACAGCTCTGTAAAAATATGGTTTTTTCCCCCTCCAGCGATTGGCAGCTTTAATATTTGTAATATCTGGTCAAGAAGTCGAAAGGGCTGTGGTACAGAGAGTTTGGGTTTTTGTCAATCCAAATTTCTCCAGACTAGCCTAGGAAAATTACATAACCCCTTCTCCAAATAGGGTTAAATATCTGTAGAATACAAAATGAAGTAAGTTTATTCTTGCTGATGTTTGTGTGAAAACAGCTATTTTAATAGGACCATTTGAAGTAAGATCAGGAAAATCATAGAAGTATTAATTCTTTAGGAGTGCAGATACATTTTTTAAATAAATACATACAGGAAAACCCTGAAGACAGTTAAAAAATAAAACCACCAAAAAAAACCTAAACCTGCTTTCACAGTACTATTTCTTTTCATCACTAGTGATCAAAGACCTAGATATGGAGACAGATTTAGGCGTAAAACTGGGCTTCAGATGTATAGAAAACATTGTCTAACAGGCATAAATAGAAGGAAAAACAAACAGACAAACAAAAAAGATGCTGTTGATAGGTCTGGCTTGCCACTGAACTCAAATGGCCCTGGGCACCCTTAATACCACATCCAGCACAGCTGAACCAACTCTCAAGACCTGCACAGGCTGTGCTGATTTGAATTCTAGTGATTACAAAGAGAGCTGGGAAATGTAGCTCTGCCGCAGGCAGCTCATTTTAGACAACTCATTTTCAACCTAACTCCTGCTCTGGGGAGATCAAATAAACAGAAAAAAACACTAAACAGTAAGGTGTTTAAAACTTTTTTATGGTTTTTTTTTTTCCTGTCATTTTACCCCTTGCCCCTTTTAAACACGTAATAATGCAAAAAATGAAAGAATGGGAAAGTATCTCAACTTGACAAAAGCAATATCCTACAAAGGAAAAAAAAAGCTGTAAGGTAGTGCTTATATGAGCAGAGATAATTGTTTTGTGTGTAAAAAACATTTTGATATTCATCTAACCATAGAACACAGCATTGAAGACATGTACTGGAAGCACTCAACTGAATATTTTAAGTACTTGGTTTCTCTTGCTTGTTTTGTCACACAATTTGCTGTGTGATACACCTTTATCAACACCAGCTCACACACCAACACAGAAAACTTTCAGGAATCACAGAATCATTTAGGTTGGAAGAGACCTCTAAGATCACCAAGTCCAACCTTTGAACAATCAGCACCTTGTCAACTAGACCATGGCAGTAAGTGCCATGCCCAGTTGTTTCTTGAACATTCTATTGGATGGTGGCTCCACCACCTCCCTGGGCAGTCCATTCCAATGCCTGGCAGCCCTTGAAGAAATCCTTCCTGATGTCCAACTAGAACCTTCTGTGGTGCAGCTTGAGATTATGCCCTCTTGTCCTGTCACTGGTTGCCTGGGAGAAGAGGCCAACCCCCACTTGGCTGCAGCCTCCTTTCAGGCAGTTGTAGAGCAAGAATGTCTGAGCCTCCCCTCCAGGCAAACAAATCCAGCTCCCTCCTCAGCTGTTCTTCATGAGTGAGTCACTCTGCAGACCCTTCACAAGCCTCTTTTAGACTTGCTCCAGCACCTCAATGTCATGCTTGTAGTAAAGGGGCCCAGAACTGGACATAGAACTCAAGGTTCAGTCTCACCATTGCAGAGTACAGAGGGACAACCCCTGCCCTGGTCCTGCTGGCCACACCATTGCTGACACAGGCCAGGATTCCATTGGCCTTCTTGGCCACCTGGGCACAGCTGGCTCATGTTCAGCCACTGTCAACCAGCACCCCCAGGTCCTTTTGCACTGGGCTGCCTTCCAGTCAAAACGTTTTGTGCCACATCACCAGCAATAATGGTTAATTAAAAGAAAAAAGCCTGACTGCCAGCAGCTCCATTTTAACAGCTGCATTAAGGCTGGGATGACTCCTAATGCACACAGCCAGACCATGGGCATTGCTGCCTTCAAAAAACATTTCCACTTGATTTTAGATGCTCAGCCTGGTGGCCATCACTGTAGGAATGTATTATAAAATTTATAACCTGCAACAAGTTTTTCAAGCATTAGAACAATATAAGTAAAACTTAAAAGATACACTTCAGGCATTTTTAACAAATTATATCATACCTAGATTAGCAGGTTGAAGTAATGTCAAATGACCATTTGTGACTGAGCTACTCATACAAAGATCTGCTACAAGTAGTAACAGATTTATGCAAAACTCCAACAGAAATAGGAGGCTTTTAGAAGTATGACAATTATTCCTAAATTACATCTGAAAATGCCTAAATTACATCTCAAAATGCCTAAGGTTTTGAGAGCCAGTCCTGGGGAAAACAAGCAACTCTACCTGTCTCAGCAGAAAGTTCACTGTGGAACTTTGGAAAGTGTCCCTCCACTTAACTGCACTATCGATACCAAATGATGACTTCTCTCTACAGTCTTCTGAAATAACTTGTGACATACAGGCAACAACTGTCAACCAGATCCTTTTCTAACTTCGAGTTCATTAAACTGAGGAGGGGCACTGAAGAGCTGACAGTTCAGTTAAGCACATCCAGTCACAGTCAGACAGCAATTTTAGCCTTTTTAAAGGGTATCATTAGGACATTTTTCTTGAACATATTCATGCCACAGCTACCAGACTGGCTTCTCAGGAGGAAGAAATATCTACTCAACACAACAGGAAGACATAAACAGTACTAGATGTCACACAAAACAACACCTGTCTATATGAATGACAACATCTAGAAGGAGAGTAGCTGCTCTACTGTTTTTTTCTCCAAAATACTATTAGGCACCAGATTACTGCATCATGATAACACATTTTTAATAATGGAGTGTAAAAAATCACACTGATGGAAATAACCTCATTTAATACTAGTGCAACCTGTCAAATATTTTTAGGTATTTCTGTGGTCCTGCCCCCAGTATCTGTACTGTCATGTTTTTAACACTTCAGATTGTGTCTTAACAAGGGGTGCCTGACATCAGCAGTCACATGGACACATGGGAAGTTTTGTGGTAGACCAAGACTCCATGTCCCTGGTTTGAGTTCTCAGCTGGAGTACTAAGCTTGTGGAAACCTTTCTTTACAATACTTAACTGAAAATACAAAAAAAAAATTGCAGAAATACATGTAAATATGTAATTTTTTTTAATTTGATGTAAATTTTACATTTTACCAAAGGTACTTTTCTTCTTCATTTACAAAGCCAAAAATGTATCTGGATCACTTGCAAGTCAAATAGAGACAGATGTAAAGGAAAATTTTTCAATGACCGATTACCTGAGTTACAGTGCAATATTTAATTTCAACAGTATTGCTCTTTGGACTTTTTACAGTAAGAAATAATAAGCATTATCAAGTCAAAACCTTTATCAGAGCTTGTTGTAAATTTAAGAATTTTCATGAACCAACAACATGAAACACCTGACATAATGTATACTACACTTTTTTGCTTGCCTCTACAATAAATTAATACCCTGGATGACTTAAATATTAGCAAAAATATTTACAAAAAGAAGATAAAACACAGTATAAAATCTTTTTTTCAAAGATATGCTTCTTCCAAGAAACAGTTTGGTACCAAGAGTGAAATTTCAAGTCTTACAAAATTGTTTCTCACTTATTTAAATTCATGAAGAGAAATAAATAACACTGAATTATACAAATAAACATTGATATCCTCCTATGGGTTTATGCAGTAAAAGCATGTATCTCTTCTTGGGAGTATCCAAGATCCTTCAGATATCTGAAAGTCAGAAATCAAGTTGGCAATATTAATATTTGGAACTCAAAACCCACCACAGACACAGATGAAGCATAACTTCAGCACCACTTCCTTGTCTTTATTCAGACATGCACATTCAACTTTACCCCTGCAAGTACATTTAGAAAACAATCAATGCCCATGAGCTCAGATATACTACATGAACTTTTTGGGTAATGAAAACAATTTCTAAAAATAAATACAGATACCATCTGAATTATCTCAGATTTCTCAAGAGGCAGCACAATTATTGGCCAATACACGTTGACTTCAGTAGGACTGCAGAAATGCAAATGACATCATACTGGTTCAGTATTTTGAAGGTGGGCAAGAGAAATCTAAAGGACTTTTTATCTTAAAACATGCATAAAAAACAAGAAAATACTAGGTACAGACACAAATAAATGCATCTGAGAAAAATGCTTCTGATAGAACAACTCCTTTGAACTTTACTTCTGTAACTTAATTTATCAAGCTAACACCAACAAAGAAAGCTTATTTCCTATTATTCCAACTTTTCTATAAACATCAAATTAAAAGCAGCATTTAAAACCGTAGAAAAAAGGTCACTGTTAAAAGAGTTGCTTTTAGAAACTTTTAGACAACTTACTATAACTCATGAAACTTACATATTGCTGATACTTAGCTACACATAAATATACTTCTCAAATATGGTGCAAGGTGGTTTTTTCAATTCTTTTGTTTGTTTGTTTTGATTTTGAAAGTTTTTTTACAAAGCAGAGAACATAAGGCCATTTTTAAAGACTACCAAATCAAAACACTACAGCTGATTAGGTGATCAAATTTTTTAAAATTACTCACTTTCCAGCTCATTATTTAAAATACTCACTGTACTCCTTGTTCTGTAAAAGGTGCTGGGCCACAGATGCAGATAAGCACTTTGGAATCCTTTCTGCTTCTTTTTACAAACTCAGAGAGAAGAGATGAAGAAATCTTCCCCTGTTTCCCTACCCACTCTTTTGATGGTTGTGAAAGAATGAATTGAACTTCAAACCTGGTAAGCAGAAGAATATTTCATAAATCTTACCTTTGATTAGAAATCTGCTACACAAAATGCTAGTGACCAAGACACAATATTTCCTTGTTTCCTATGATTATCTTCCTGCTCTGCTCAGCTCCCCACTGCAGTATCAAATCTCACAGGTATTCAGTCATTCCTACTGATCAAGTCCGTCAAATCACTTCCAATATTGCATATTTATTTAACCAAATCTTTCAATGTTAAAAATTCTAGCTTTTTATTTCACCTTATTAAAAAAAAACCCAGCTGGCAACAATTAAGATGCTTAAGCAGAGATTTTATTGCTCCATTAGTCACTTATACACAAATGTTGGCATAGCTCAATCAATACACAAGCAGTGAGATAAGAATGCTTGGCCAAACTCATGAAAATGTCAGTACAATTTCAGTAATGAGAAAATACCCATTACTGAATGTTAGTTTCAAAAACTCACTAACAGAACAGTAACTGAGTAAAAACCAAGCACTTCTGTATCTGAGGCTCCTATGGAAAGGGAGAATAGGCTTTCACTGTAAATTTGCACTGTGTCTAGACTACAAAGCTTTGAATGTGCCAGACATTACTAGGGTATGAAACACTATTGATTTTTCACTTCAGTGTTGTGAAGGAACAAGTGGTTTCTACTGAGGAAGAATTCAACTAAGAATTAACCATAAACAAAACCTATTTTTATCACATAAAATCCAAGCAGTGACAATTTATCTAGTGGTAACAGCAAAAGAACTGAAATTAAAGGGTAACCTGATAATCCTGTGTCTCCTGACAGAACTATGGCCTGATGAATTAAGTTGACATTAGATGTGCGCTACTTGCATTTTAATCTGCAATTACACTGTAATTGAGGGCAAAATGCAACAATTATTAAGAAAAAAATTAAGTAATAAGCCTATTTAAACTTTTAATTTCTACATAAACATTTTCATAACCAGTGACACCAAAACAATTTTTCTAAGACTTCTCTAAATTCAGTGTGTTTCTCCTGGGGTACATTCCCCTTCTCTCTTCTGTGCTCCTTTTTGCCTAACTGTGTTTTCTGTTGTTAAGGCTAAGGCAAATTTTCTTCTGCATCAAAAAGCTTCTCAGTTTTAAAAATCATCTCATCTAATGTATCATCTCCAATAACTATCTATTAAACACTGTAAATCAAATCCCTGGCTTCCCATGGGACCTACAGAACACAATCACATAGCCTCTGCTATGCATCTGTGAGCAATGGATCTCCTTCCACTCCCTAGGTCTCATTATACTCTTAGCTAAGAGCTTACAGGATCACAATCTGTCCTTGTGTCAAAGCTGTACAGTTAGTCCAAGCCCCAAGATTTGTTCTGTACACAGAGATGTTACAAGTTGTTCTCCACAAGACTTTTAACTACCTTTCATCTTTATGAGCTAATTGCTCTAGTTGGTTTCTCCAGAGTATGTCATCCTCGGTTTTGTTGAAGAAGATCAGCTTCACTGTCCTTAAAAAAACAAAACAAATCAAAAATTAATTGTTTCTGTTAAAGAATCAGATCTTAATGCATCATACAGAAACCTTTTACTTACACTTTTTACCTTCTCCAGAGGCATTACAAGTAAAAATGAGACACACTGAACAAGCTTTGGAAAACTTGCCTGGTATAGACAAAACAGCCCCAAATCAGCTGTGCTACATCTTTAAATACTAAAATCCTCTTATTCAGAAACTAGAATGTGCCAGAATCTTTACATGCTTCCTGGGGCCCACTTCTCTGAAAACATGGGAAATAAAGCCCACTACACTAAAGCAGTGCTCTAAATGGTGGCACAGTGCACCACAGCATTGAGTGTTACTCAGGTGGGAGGAAAGTCAATAAAAAGTGCCTAGGAAAGCCATGTATTTTGTTCATTGGGCACAAAAGTAGAAAGTGGTTATTTGGAGAATAGTGTTTTGAGACATCCTTACTGGTACTCCCCAGAGTAGACAAATGCATCTGCTGCAGTTCTGCTCAGTACTGAGCACTATAAAGAACAGAAAATTACAAACTTGGAATAAACTGGTCACAGTCTTGCTGGAAATAAGGGAGAATGCAACTAAAATGAAGAAGTGGGAATTTAGATATGATCCCCACAGTAAAGAAAGCTGGTTGACAGAATGATGACAAAAATTTAGATAACAAGAAGCTTCATCAGCCCTTTGTAAGGAAAGAGAGTGAATCTAACATACAGGAAACTACTTCAAGGGATGTATATTTTAATGAACTAGAAACAGTGGTATGCAAGGTCCTATGAAAGACTGCTCAGAAAGAAGAGTTAGATACCCTTAAAGGATTTTAACATGGAGGAAGAAGAGGAGATGGAAAGTAAAAGAATTACCTTCCAAACAAGAATGACAATGAAAGTGGGATACTATATTAAAAGCGAATATGAGAACAGAGTGGTAATTTTGAAACGAAAAAGTGGAGACAAAGATACAACTATCAAGGAGAATCAAGAACAGATTATAAGCATCCTATACTTGAGAAGATCATTAGCCCCCTACCTAGAGTTTAGTGCCTTTGTGCTTCAGTCTTCTTTAAGAAACATACCCACCTGACTGCAGCTGTACACAACCAGTAAAAGGAGAAAAAAAAAAAAAAACTCATCTGAAAAAGGAAGAGTAGAGGACCAATATTCTTTTATAGTTAATACTTCGGCCAAATACAATTTGGCCCGTAAGAGGGGAAACAAGACTGAAAGAGCATCATGACTTGATGCACAAAAGAATGGTGCAGCTATGAAGGGAACAAATTATTTTGCCCATTTACAGTAGGCAAGAAATAGAATTACAAGATAATAGGCAGACTTTGTCTAGACAGTAAGAATGAAAATCCAATTATCCAAGCCCACTACAGCAAATCCTGCCCAGGGAAGCTGAAGATTCTCCAGCATTCACAGTGCAGCTCCAGAGGTTCAGCAGCACTCACCCAGCACTTCATACAGAGGTTGCTTTGGAACCCTCAGGTGACAAATCTGTCATTGTACAGATTATTCCTCAGCTTTCTGCAATTCGTGTCCTGGCATATGCAATCCAAGCTTATGGCTAGTTACTTTGCAAAAGTAAGACAATTCTTTGCAAATCACATTTATACTGCTCATATACATATACACACATATGTATCTCATAGAGATAAACATACATAAATAAAAGACACTCTGGTAGTACTTTCCCAAAAAATAAATTGAGGCTTAAAGAGCAAATATAAGGCCAAGGAACCAAATTGCCTAGAACAGTCAGAAAAACAAAGCCTTAAAGAGCCTACATATAAGTAGCACCTGTCTCGGTTCAAGTCACTCCAGCAACCCAACCAGCCTCCAGAGCAAGAAAGAAAAAAACATTGACTAGTAAGGAAACAGATGTGGTGCACCCTAAACTAACACTGAGTTCCCATATGAAATTCTGCTGAAAAGAGCTAAAAATGTGTTCCCAAGCACTTTGTCAGATGATAGACTCCTCCTTTGGATTTGCAAAGCCAGTCAGCCACTTTTTATCTGCTACTGACAGTACAGGGCATTTTGGAAGAGCCAAACAGTACAGTCTCTCTGCTCACAAAACAGGATTATATCTAACTGCTGAAATATAACAATATAAGAATAGTGTCTGGATTTAGGGTTTGGTTTCTTAGAAAAAAACTTTTGCAGTCTATGTCATCCTTTGTAGTTTTAGCATGAAGATTAGTGTACAATTAATCTATGTTTCAAAAGCAGAAGTACTAGTTCTGCAGTTCTGAAGGACATAACCACTTGTTCCTTTGACCAAGAACAAATAATGCTTTCTTGTAGATTTTACAGAGTACAGAATGCACATGCAATACTCATCTTTTCATGAATTCTAATATACTTAATGCTGTATTTACATAAGTGACATATAAATCTGTGAAAACTGGTACTCATCTGGGAACAATGTGTGACTGCTGCTTAACAGATGAAAACCATTAGCTAACTATTCTAATGTATCAGAGAGAAGGCATAAATAAACAGCTGCAGCCTCCCTCAATCCAAAACCCAATATCTACATTGTAATATTTCCATACTAAAAAGACACTCAAATATGAAGCTAATTAAAAAAAAAACAAAAAAACTCCTCAATGTTTCTAATCAGTGAGCTCACTTGTACCACAACTAAAATTCAAAATGCATATCAGTCTATTATGTTGATGTTAGCCAATGACCAAGTAATTGGAAATGCCCTCAGCTTCTGACAGACTCTTCCCTAAAGCATGCCAGTTTTTAGTGTAAGTGGAAGAAAAATACTTTCATACCATTTTATTTTGTTAATTGTTTTATTAACACCGAAGCCTGTGTGTCAAGAAGTCCACGTACCTGAGACAGCTAACTTCAGTCAGAGCAAAATTCAGCAGCTTAACCATTGGTGTGAAACCTGTGCCTCCTGCCAATAAAAGGAGATCTTCTGAAGTTTGAACTTGTGACTTCTTGAAGTTGCCTTCAGGATTGCTGACAGAAATATAGTCTCCTTTATTTAAAAAATTAAAAAGTAAACATTAATTTGATGAAAAAAAAAGCTAATTAGCATTCTGACTTTTTAAATGCCATTTAATATTGTCTTCATCTTTGTAATATTAGGGTTTCTTTCAGAAAGGTACTATATGCTTCACATAAAGATCATTCTTGTTAAAAGAAGAGATGTACAAATGAAATGTTTTGTCTCGATGGATTTCACACAAACATTTGCAAAGTCAGTGTTAAAAATCTACCTCTGTATCTGAAATGGAAAAGGAATTGCATTCTAAGTCCCATAAACCAGACCTACTTTCTTTTGCAGAAGTACAAGAAGTTGCTCTCAGAGCATATGACATCAAAGCCATCAACTATGATGTGTGATACAGTTCACATACTTCACTCAGGAGAGCCTTCTGTAATGGACAACTCCTAGTTACAGTGAGGACAAGCCTTTACACTCAGGGAATGGAGAATAAGGTTTAAAAGAAGTTTCAAGTAGGTTCTGATTAAGTAGGTAAAAAATAAGAACGTCACAATACTCAGACAGTGAATATTTAAAAATAATGCAATTGTGGCAAAACCAAACACAACCCCCCAACATATATTTACCCATTTGTAGGTGGTCAAGTGCTTGTGTGAACAGTCCATGGGAATAAATTTTAATCATTAAATATATATGCACTCCATCATGGCGAGGTGGTTCTTGGAAATCCAGTGGCAAAAAAGGCAACACAGGTGTGTATGGTTTTACTACCTCTGTCCCTAGAGAGCAGACAGAAATATAGCTCAAACAATATGAAAAGTATGCTACATCCAGATACTACAACAAATACCAAAATAAACAAAGAGTAAATAAATAACACGTACCATAAAAATAAAACCATCCCATGCTTTTAGGGAAGTTATTACTTTCCACTGCACCAGTTTTTATTACAGAATTGGAAGCCTTCTACTTCCAATTAAAAACTTGAGTATGTTATTTGCATGCTACTTAGCAATTCAGGACACAGGATGAAAAGATCTTGAGTCATCCCCAAACAATATGAAAATCTAAACATTTTCATTAATTTTCAAGTACCACAAGTAGATTTATTCTAAATTTAAACAGAAGATTTTGAATACTGCCGAATTATAATTTCTTGCAGGATCATTTCAAAAAGCTATTGCATAATGATAGTAAGATCTCAAGAGCTGGACACTAGAAAAGAATTAGGAAGGGAGGAGGAGGAGGTCAAAACAGTTCTCAGTTAATGGATGTTTAAAAAGTGTTCTGAGAAGTCTCTACCATGTATACTGCAATCCAAGTATGGTGATCAGTATAACTATTAATATGCAAATTTTAAGATGTACCCTTTATAATAGTTAATTGGCTATTTCTTTGACCTTCTGTTTTCTTTTTTTAGGCTTTTACAAAAGTTTGAAGAATAGCACATTGAAGAAAAGCACACGTGCTTTTCAAGACACCTTCCTCTCATAACCTCACGTTATCGTTGAAACTGCACAACTGGAGTGTAAAGCAGTGTTACCATGCCTACTATAAATCCATCAGAAGAAGGGAAAAAAAAGAAAAAATTGCAAGAGTACCCTCCTCATTTCAAAAAAGCTGCAAACTAACAGTAACTGACTAATGATATGTAAGTCATACACAATATGCTTCCCTCACTTCAAAGATGAACAGCACTGCTTTGGTGTTTTTAAAGGGAGAGTTGACAGTAGAGACAGTAAGGTTACCAGTAAATGCCAGCCATCTCAATAATTAGCTTTCCATTAATATTAATCCAGTCAGTTCATTATTAAGCACTGATTGTGATCCTGGAAGCAGAGACTTGACAACAACAACCAGGGTATTAATGGCCATGGACTTGGCATTCTTCCAATACTATGAGAAGATTTATGTGAATATATCCATTACTACATTCTCAATTTTTCTTACCTGCAATAATTTGTTTGAGGTAAACATGTTGTCCAGTGGGAACACGGAGATGTGTGCCCTTAGGCAACATTAGGCAGAAGAGTTTGGTGTCATGGGTAACTTCTGTCTTAGAAACCAACTTGCATTTTCTGTAGAACAGTCCTAAAAACATTTTACTCGTTAGTTAAGTCTCAATCTATCAGTTATTACATATCTTTCAATAAGAGAGACAAATTTGTGTATTTCACCATATACTTATAAAAAGAAAATAAATAGATGCTTCTTGTATAATTACTTATAGTAATTTTTATCATTCTGGACTAAGGACTCATTTACAATGTTATTTTAAGAGCCTCTGAGTTACTGACTGGGAATAAGTAGAAAAGCACCAAAAACTATCAGAACCATTTGTACCAAACTGCACTTGCACTGAGTTCCCCATACAAGTACAGCATGGGTACACATGAGCAGACTGAAACCAGCTGGTGGAACGCAAAACATAAGCCAGCATCACACCACACTCCTCAGCAACAGACTACCCACAGCCACCCAGCAGGCTGAGGGAGGTGATTCTGCACCTCTATTCTGTTCTTCTGAGACCTCACCTGGGGTACCATGTTCAGCTCTGGGGTCCCCAACATAAGAAGGGTGTGGAGCTGCTGGAACAAGTCCAGAAAGGGCCACAAAGATGAACAGAGGGCTGCAGCACCTCTCCTATGAAGATACACTGAGAGTTGGGGTTGTTCAACCTGGAGAAGCAAAAGCTCCAGGGAGTTATAGGAGCCCTCAGTAAAGAAGATGATCATGAGTAATTTTTCAGCTAGGCCTTTGTTTCAGCACTGCAGTATTTTATCTCCAGCCTGGAATATCAGTGTGATCACAGTCTCACACTGCCTAAACAGGTTTGTAACTCAAGGGAACTTTCATAGGCTGTTAAGTACTGGAAGCTCTCCAAAGAATTTAAAAAAAAAAAGCAACAAAATCCCATGAGCAGCATTATCTAAACTTCATACATCCAAAATAAGCCAAATAATAAAAAAATGTCAGAGAGAAGAAGCCACTTTCCTACAATAAGCCTACCATGTCATTTGCCATTTTCAATGTAGAATTTGTGACCAGTCCCAGCAGATATTTTTATTAAAGCTTCTCAAAATTTGACAAGTTATGAGAACACCTGAGCATGACGCCCTTCTAAAAACACTTTCTACATTGGAACAATTTCAGTGAAATAGCATTTCTTTTCCCCTTTTTTTCATAGAATTGAAAAATACTCATGTTGCTCACATGAATAGCTGATCTACTCATGAAATAGGATGAGATGCAAAGGAAATTCCCACCAGGCATCACCATGAGGATGGTCTGGTCAAACACTGGGGCAGTTGCTCAGAGGGGGTCTGTCCTTGGAGATATTCAAACCTTGAATGAACAGCTTTGAGCAGGAGGTTAGATCAGATGACTTCCAGAGCTCCCCTTCAACTAAGTCAGTCTACAATTGGCATTTTTCTGCATACACTGGTTTTCTTACATTAAATAGCTACCAGTGAGTTAGCCACTAAAAATGCCTGCAGAAACACGATGTAAAGCTTCTAACATGGAAAAAATGTTTCTTTATTTTCTCACGTCTTTCATCTAACATCCTACAAATCCCTTATTTTGAGTGAACAAGCATTTCAGATGAATCAAAAGAAGGCCCAAAGCCCTTAAAAAGTGGAAGTCAGTAATTCCATTTCATACCAATCTTGAAGTAAAACAAAACATCAGCATCTCTCCAGCTATATAAATATTATTAAAAGTTTGTGAAAACTTGTTTTCTATCCTTCTTTTGAAAAACAATACACAATAAGACTGCAAAGTATAGTAGCCAAATAAACATGCCAAGATTACTGTCAATTCTGCAGACTTAAGAATTGCTTAAAAGGATGTGTGAGGTTGGTAATATAACCCTTAACACTCATCAGCTAATACTCTTACACATATTTGGGAGTGGAGAAAGAAGTTTAAAAACTGATTCATCGACTGATTCATTCTTCCCTGACCATTTTTTCAACTTTCCAACCTAATTCCAGCCTTTTCCTCATAAATAACCTTTATCTCCCTCTTTTTAATTGCCACACAGAACTTTTGTCCTGATTCATTCAATATAACTTTTGAAAACCTTCTAAGTAAACTTCTAGTCTAGACTGTAGTCTTTGCTACATTAATTAAAATTAGTTCATTATCAGTCATTCCTATAAAATCTGAGGCCACAAGCAAAAATAACTGTCAAAGCTCCTTTCAACAAAAGGAGCCAGCCCTTAGTAGCAAGCTGAAGCCAAACAGTTGGTTTTGTCAACCTACAAAGCCACGTTAACTGTCAGGTGCCAAAGATGTATGACTTGCTGCTATACAGAAGCAAAAGGTACTGTTCCCTCAGTTTTGGATCATGATGTCAATGTCCAGCAGCAAATCCTAATTTTTCAAAGTAACCAAAGTAATTAGTGAGGAGGTTAGGTTTGATCAAACATTTTGCAGACATCGAGTGCCAGCATTGCAGCTCCTCATCCAGGAGAAGCAGCCCTGCAGCCCCTCACTACCAAAGGCTTGCCACAAAAAACCAATACAATCATGGGCTAGAGACATCACTCTCTAGACTCAGCTTCCAACTTTACTGGAATCAAGAACTACAGCACCTTGACTTATAGACATACAAACTCAGTTTTAGTAACAAACCTGCTGTTCAGATAATGACAGCTTTTGGAGAGTATCATCCTTCTGTATACTGCATGTTCTTTCTTGTCATGAAAGGGAGTTTAAGAATGTTCCCTTAATTATGTTTTTTTGCTTTTCGTCAATGATAAAACTTCAGTAACAATTCTTATTTCTTAGTTAGCAGTCATAATCCTAGTGATGTTGCAGTGGCAACATTAGCCTGTTGGCTTGGGAAAAAGATGAATAGCCCCATTACCCTTCCACCGGAGGTAGAGGAATTCTACCCCATTCCCAGCAAGCATTTACCACCCAAACATGTCCACCAACCAACTGAAAGTTAATCCTTACTCTGTTCAGGTTATTTGGTTGTGGAGCCTCAAGTACTACTGCTGCCAACATAATGGAGATTAGACCACAAAGCTGAAGGAAGGTGGCAGCCTACCACTTCCAGCAGCCGCCCAGCCATAAAAGTTAAGAAAACCACGAACCCTCACTGCTGACCATCAAATCATCAGTACCCTCAAATGCTTCAGTTAATTACTAGATTTCACAAGCTATCTCGTATCATCCAAAAAGGCTCTTCCCAGACGGCCTCTCTCCCCTCCCAAAACAAAGTTCCAACTGAATCAACACCTTCTAAACTTTTCCTGGCTACACAGCACCCCGTCACAGCATCAGTCTTGCTGATACACAGTAAGTGCTGCAGCAGCACTCTGCTCCCTTCTGGTACTTCCAACAAAAAAACCTCTATCATCATCCACTTGATGTGTATGAAAACCACTGCACAGACCAACAAACTTGCATGCCATTTCAGTCCTCAGAGGCAACAACACCTGGTTTCTTTACTGAACACTCTAAACATCTGCTAATAGTTGCACACTCTTTAAAACAGCAGAACTTAATAATTAGGTTACTTTTCAAAACAGGAATCTGTGTAAAAGTTCAGAATCATGTTCAGAAGGAAGAAGCAGTTTATTCTCCATGAGGAAAAATACACACCCATCCCCCAAGTCATCCCTACTAACATGTAATTTTTTAATTGCATATGGCTACTGCTTTTATGTGTATGCCCCCTCATGAGTGGGCTTCCACATCTTATTTCCCAGAAAAAGCACCAACAAGAAAATCACATCTTAATACCTATGCGAAAACCTGCATTTTACCACTGTGCTGTATGATATTTTGATTGGTTGGGAGGGGTCAGGTTTTAGGGGTTTGTTTTGGTTTATTTTGTTCTAATGAGAAAGCTCTTACTTTTTATACTGCATTTAAATTTCACAGGATGCCAGCCCTATGACCATAAGCCATTGTTTACACTTTTAATGACCAGTTTCATAATAGCTACCTAAAAGTAATGTCACCAACTCCCCTACGCTGACCATCTAATTATACTGAATTGCGTTTTCTATGCAATACTGTGGGTTATAAATAATTACTTCTCCAGAAAACTAAGCACTTAATCCTTCTTAAAGAGTAGAAGCAGTATTGAATATTCTTCTGAATCTCCTGACCATCCTAAGACACAGTAGAGTTAACTGAAATGGCAGTAATTTTGAAAAAAATCCCCTTTAACTCTGAGGAAATTCAACAATTCTATTTCTTCCTTCCAATTAACTAAAATACACTGGCCAAAATGTTAGTATAAACTCAGCAGAAATTTGAGAGTACATAGGCAATTTATCTGGGAGTATGACTTTCCTAGCCTATGGAGAAAAAAGTAGGGGCTTATGTTAATTGTTTCTTCATATAATAAGGTTATCATAGGCTTCCAGTATCATCTCTGCATGATGTCATTGTTACTGAAGAAGACCTTTATCACTTTTTAACAGAATTTAGACATGCCTGCTTCAAAAATAAATATGAAATAACTTTATAATGTACAGATGCTTCTGCACATGTGGTGGTCACACATCTGCCCTTTACAAACTCATTCCTGAAAGCTGTCATATCAATGAGTAATAAAGACATAAAGTAATAAAAACATAAAATCAAGTAAATTTTTCAAGTGTCAATCTTGACTGGTTTTCACCCCTTCTTCCTGTGCTCTGAATATAACACAAGTGTTTTCACTGGTGAAAACACACAGAAATACTAAAAACCTCAAAGACAAGAAAAACCTAATGAATTAAACACCAGTGCTCCCAAAAGCACTCATTATTCACAGCCTTACCACCAAACTGGAATAATTTCAGGCAAAATTATTACTTTTATTAGAATGCATAAGTTACAGAAAGAACTAGTAATACACAAAAATTGAATAAAATAAATTTTTTTAAAAAGTGGAACAAGATAACATAGCTACATGTTCCCAAGTTTTCAGAAGTGGAAACTATCAGTTGCACTGTCTCCACACAAGACTCTCATATTCATCAGAAATAAAGGGTAATGCTGAGAGTAAGTAGAGGAAGATTCAAGTGAAAAAATGGGAATATTTAGAGCAACACATCAGTACTACTGTATATTGAATGCTGCATAGAAATACCAGATATAAAACTATAAAACAGTTTTTTAAAAATTATTGGTTTCGCTATTAATTATCCTTTCTTTGTTCACACTGCATAAGATATGGGTTTCTTTACCCAAAACATTATTTTGCTCCCACAAAAGTGGAAACAAAAAAGAAAACTCTGCAATTTAGAATAAGGGAGCACAATTCTAAGCAGAAAAGGAAAATGGTTACTTAAAACTAAACCAAGTGAATGGAAGACTCCCACATGTAGATTTTATGGTTGAGCTGAAAGCACAGGTTCAAATGAAGGGAAGACATGTAGACCTGAGTATTCTTCTTCTATACATATTCTTGCATGCTCAATTTTAAATTTGGAGATTTTAACATTACAAAACTGCAGAACAGGAGTTTCTGGAGTAGGGAATAAAAAGCTATAGATATAAATTTATTTGTTAGACTCCTCAATTTTGTAATCAGGGATTTGAAGAAACTCAGGGTCAGCAAGCCCTTTAACTTAAGTTTATTCATATTCAATTTATGCTGATGTGAACTCAGCCAATGATATGTAATAAAGTTATCCAATACCTACAACACCCCCCTGCATAACAAAAGAAATGCTATGTTGGAGATTGACTTCTTAGAAAAAAAAAGGCAAAGTAATTATCTAGAGAGCATTGGTTACTAATGCTCAATATGTATTTTGTCAATTGCATTTAACTACCCACACCTTCCTCATTTGCAAAGGATCTATAGAGCCACTATATTCTATATCTATCTATATTCTATTTCAGTTTATCTTCTCTTCTTGTTTTCTACAATCACAAAAAGCCATAAGGAGGGAGAAAATGAGCAACAGACAGTGGACAACATACTAGATCAGGCTGTAACCCCTCAGATACAGAGGATTATATTGAAAAATATAATTTTAAAGTGGATGACTCAACAGTTTCTGAAACTCTCGAAAGGAAAATTACATTCCACATAAGCTAAAGGTAGCTAGAGAGATGAGTCTTCCTTTTTTTACCACAGTAATATCTCAATTTTAAAGGCCCATGTAGTGTAACCGAGGGCCAGTAAGAGTAAGCAACATTTCACAAACATGGTAAGCAACATTTCATTAGCATTTCATTAGCATTTTTAGCACAGCTTTGCTTTCACACATAATAAGGCAGACTACAATCCAAGAGTCAAATTTTGAGCATTATTAAACAGAGGACCAGGAGGGCTTTGAGAAATTAGGTGACTGCAATAACATCAGGAGTGTGGTTACATTACACAATGTAATTGTGCAGAAATGTTTAATTTAGCTGAAACAAACCCAAACCCACACTGATCACTGTAATATACTTCACTGCTGCTATATGTTCGTACTATTCTGTAACCACAAAATGAATCCATATATAACATTTACTGCTTCTTGCAGACACATCAGCTTATCCAGAGCTGGCTTTAATACCTACACATGACTTGAAGTCCCTTATTTAATCTGAGCTCAAGTTACAAAGATGCAATGTACTGGAACAACCTTACAGCACTGACAGATGTCACTGTATATACAGTAACAACTGGAAGGGGAGGTTTATGATCCTTCACTCCTGTGACTCCCATAATGATTGACACCTGTCCATGCACTCTCTCCTCAGGGTCTACTGAGGTTTTCAAATGGGCAGAGAGGTCATAAAGCATCCAGGTAACCATGAGATGGAACAACACTCAGGAAGTGTTCACCTTCCAATATCAGGTTCACCTTCAACTCCACTGGGGGCAAAACAAACCAAGAAACTAAAGCAGAGCAAAACACTGTCCTCCAAGTCAAACCCTTTCTAAGAAAATGCCGAATAGCTTTCAAGATCAGACAACAATTGTGAAAGAAATGAAGGTACAACAACAGAAAAAGAAAATCCTGAAAAAATATATGACTAACAAGCTCCAAGAAGTCCTAAAACAGCTGGTAGCTGGCCATGAAATTGCTTACCTCTGTCTGTGCGTTTGATAAATGTATTGTGACCCTGGCAGGGCTGTCCCAGCATTTTCCAATGAATGTTATCCTTTTTATTTAAGATAATCTCTACTTTCCCTACTTTTTCAGCAATATTTACTGAAAGAGAAAAGATTTCATATTGTTACTTTTAGTTATTCTCCATACAAAAAATTATTTCACACATCAACTATAATCAAATTCAGAACAATTACTCATTTCTCAAGACACACGTAATTGAATTTTTACATTAGAATATCTAATTGAAGGTACTTCCAAGATATCTCTCTATAATGTTTTAGAGTGCAGTTTAAACAAGCACTAACTGCATATACATAATTAATACACATTATTTGCTAAATAGATTGTGGAACTAGGACAGCTTCACAGACCATTCTAGTCAAGAAAAATGCTCCTGAACACAGAGTCCTCATTTACTGGAAACTGGTAGTTACCACTACTTACTATTTTCTTTTCAACACCATTTGAATTAAAAATTAAATCCAAGAAAATCCCTGTCTAAGCAAAGAACAGTTTACAACAGAATACACAACAGAACTAACTTTCAGCTATTTTAACATTTAGTCATATTTAGAGGGATCAGAGCCCTATCAGCTTACAACTTTCACAGGCCCAAACGCCACAATTAAAAAAATTTGATATTATGGCTTGGTTTGGTTGACTGTGTCACGCCCTGATGGTAAGTAAAACTGTAAAGTATCTGATGAGTCAGAAAAATAAATTGAAATTCCACATTCTGATATCAGAAGTATAGAATATAATGAGTTGGAAGGGACCCACAAGGATCATGGAAGTTCAGCTCCTGATTGGACTATCCTAGAAGAGATACAGAAGTGCTGCAAGAGACAGAAATTACCAGCCACATCTTCTGAAACTGCATGATCCAAGTCTGAAATAAATACAAAAAAACTCTGTGTTAAGCAATAAAAAAATTCTATTCCAGCCATCATATATACAGAAAATATAAGTAAGTCTAGGAATACTGAGTGAACTAATAACCCTAAAACGTTATGCATGTTTATTTGACCTTGAAATTTGACTCATGACTTGTACAAGCCTCATGCATGAAGGCATTATTTTTCCCATTACTTTTAACAATGTCTCATGTAAAGCTACCAATCTGCAATTACTGCACTTGCCCTTGTGAATGAGGGCTTTTAATAATCATAAAAAACACACTTGAAGAAAAATTTTACACAACTTTAAAATCAATTTCTTACTGCATTTTAGTCCACATGTAAGAAATTTAGTACATAATAAACAAATGAAGATGTGAATTGATAACACAATTCCTTTACATCAAGGCACTTTAACAATCTAGTGAAAGAGGAATAAAATATTAATTGGTACACGTAAAAGGCTTATGGTCTGATGAGCAGATTTTAACATAGTAGAATAAAAATTCAGTACTTTCAACTGTAAAATTACAGTACCTACCAACTTCTACAAGATATGAGTGGTCATCCATGATGATCTCTCCCCTTAATTGTTTGTCTTGACAGTCAACTATCACCAACTCTGCGTTCACGTCCTTTCATAGCCAAGAAAAAAAAAACCCAACAATTTTTATAAAGTTCTCCCAGAATTCAAGCTAGGTCACAACTGGATCTTGTAATTCTTCCTTCATGAAATATACTTACCTTCTGCTTAGTATATATGACAATTGTGATCAAACTATCTGTTTGGAACCAGTCATAACTGTAAAACAAAAAATACAATGAAGAAAAAGATATATACTTTCTTTGAGACTATCAAAACATATTTAACCTCGAGCCTTCAAAGAGAGCTTGTTTAACAAATTTACAAGCCAAGCATATTACCTACTACTTTTGAAGACTATGCTTGAAATCAGTAATTTTGACAAAATTACTAAAAAAAAGATCTAATTATGTATCCTGATAGTCAGTACACTGTAGTTAAAATTGTATGGCATTGGTTTTACTTAAAAAGTGCATGCATTCTCTTTGTACTATATGAACCTTGCTTACGGATGATCAAAATCTTGTGTCCAGATAAAAGCACTAAACAGGCAGAGTGGCTTCCAAGAGCTAAAGATTTGATGCACATACCACAAAACCACAGCTCCCTTCATCTCCACAAATCAAGTTTTTGCATTCATTCCTACTTCCCAAGTCCAAACCTTGTAATATATCCAGGGTAAAGTAAAAAAAGAAAGAAAGCCCTCAAATGCTAATTATTTGTATGGCCTTACACTTGCCATGAGGTAACTTCCATCTGCTCCTAGTGCAGAAAAACAGGCACAAAGGGAAGAGCAAACACTCCTGACAACCAGCACGTTTTAGGCTGCACACTTTCCAGTCTCATGCCAGAATATGCCAGACACACGTGGGAAGAAAGGCAGAAAGGTTTGGAGAGCACTTCAGAAAATAAACCTCATTCCAATTGTTCACAAGCCATAGTATTTTATGACTAGGGCATGTAACTAGCCCAGAGAACACACACTCCCTGGCGATTTTGATGCCAAGTAAGAAACTGCACCTTGAGGACCAAAGGCATTATGGAGTAAAATGATGCCTCAGTGACAACAGCAGGCATATCACAGGGACCTTTTAGGGCCTGCTTTGCTTTACATACTGTAGAAACTCGTATGCAGCTATCACATCTTAATATATTCCAGCTTGAAATGATGCCTTTTTCAAACCATGGTAATTTTTTATGGACAAATTAGTTCGTGTCAAAAAAGTAATCAGTCCAGTCGGAATCACTTTCCATGACTTTTCTCAAGAAACAAAGCTGAGGAGCCTGCAAATATAAGCCATACATTTGTATACAGTCAAGGCAGCACAAGATTTAGGAATCGAACAAGCAAAGAACCATCACCTGCCCATATGACCTCTGAACTTCAACTTGTCTACTTATACAAGGATGGTAATGACATATACTCATTTAACTGAAATTTCAAGAGCTACCCATGGAAAAATTTGCCTTGTATTTACTAAGAATTGCACAGAATTCTTAAATAGAATGTCCAACAGACAACGACAGACAAAGGCTCACCTCGGGCTTAAATCTTTAGCAGAAGAAGCCAGTACCTTCTTCTCAGGAAGCACACCTGCAAAGAGCAGAGAGTCATTAAAACATTTGCTGGGATGCTTGCTTAATATAAATAATATTCAGGTATGTTTGGGGTTTGTGGTTTTGGTTTTCTTAACTGAATGTTCTAAGTGTCCTCAAACAGTATTTGGTGGCTTTATTTCTACAGGTAGCCAGACTATGTACATTTTGTATTTAGTTTTTATTCAGCACTTTCTCTTGGAGAGCAGGGTCCTAAAGCATAGAGGTCTACTTCAGAAATTAAGATTTCCATACACCACAGTACTTGTGTTGTACTCAGTTTCACCTGCTATTAGCTTGAGCTTTTACACTCTGTGAAGCACAAGAAGACAAAAAAGGTTATCTGAATGACTTTCCTTTAACAGAACTCTTTGTTTATACAATTCAGATGAATAAATTCAATCTGAGATGTCTGACCTAACCTAATTCACAAGTAAAAATTAATGTCAGTCGATTAAGCAGAGATACCAGCTCTAATCTTTCTGCACAACACTTTGCTAGGAATTGTCACAGAATTCAGATACTCGCTTTAACTATTTAACTGCATCAAACAGTCTGAAACAGCCATTGCTGGGAAGCAACAGTTGGTCAGTCTTTCAAAATGTCAGTTGTACTAATCTCTGGCATAAGAGAAATAGAACATACTTGGCAAAAACTTGAGGACAGAGATAGAGAAAAGCAACTCCAATCCTGCATCAGTTTTAACAGGAAGCTAAATAGAATGATGATGGATGAAGTTGCAGACTGAACAGCTGGTAAGTGCTGGTTTCAAGCCTGTTCAAAGGCAAACCTTGCAGATGTGAAATGGCTATGCATAAAATAATTAGCACATGCACTCTCAGTTACCCAGATTATTATATTTTAAATGCCAGTAAGTTTTGTGGTATGACTACAAGCTTAAACACATAATTGAGTGGCTCTACCACGTGGGAAGCAGATAAAAACAAAAAGAGCCACTCTGGTCTAATCCCATCTGTCAAAACTATTTGATCATCCAGAATTAACCCAAAGCAATTAAAACTCAGTCGAATTACTTATTCTTTGATCCTTAATTACTCCTAAGTACACACCATCTGCAGCTGCCAAGGAAGCTAAATGGCAGAGCAGTCAGATCACTGCAAAAGACAACCAATCACCAAGCTTTCCCAAAAGCTAAGCCTTTCTTGAGGACACACATCATATAATTTGCTTGGTCTCCAGGGATAACAGGAATCCATGGTCATATATATCCATGGTCCTACTTGCTTCTGCAGGTCCAAAGAAATATATGAACAGCCACAATAAAACAGAACATTCTGGCAAACCAAGTTATTTATGAATTATTTTGAAATACTGTAAGATGCTACATGAAAACAGTGATTCATGCTGCAATAAAAAGACAATGATTCAGGTGATCAGTGAACCAATTAAGCAAAATGCTCTATTAGCCATAGAGATCACAAAGAAAAGCTGTGGGTGAAGCCAAAGGCTGATGGCAGGCGTGAAATGAAGAGTTTAAGGTGACCAGATGAACAGCAGAATTACAACCCTGCACATAATAGGACTGCTTTGCACAATCCCACTGGACACCAAGGCTAGTGACGTTCTCATGCCATCTTCATAGCCACAGAGCTGGGTTTGGTAGGTGGATTGCATCACAGACAGAAAATGAGAACTGCCAGACAGAAAAGGTGTGATCAGCATGCAAAGTCCAGCTGGAGGCTGGTTACTGTTAGCACTCCCGAGGGAACAGGGAATGCTGATATTGTTTCACACAGTCACTAGCAATCTACAGGGCACACACTCTCCCAGTCAGAGCAAAAACATATCATGCAAACAGGCAAAACATGAAAGGTTAAGGTTATTAAGGGATGCAGAGAGACTGAAGAAATGGGCTGACAAAAACTTCATGAAGCTCAGAAGGAAATGCAAAATTTTGCACTTTGAAAGAAAAAAAAAATACAGCAAAACAAGTGGAAGACCTGACTGGATAGAAAAGATTTGGGCAGAAAATCTTCTCAGCATTTCACAGACAAGCTGACCTTCCTTGTCCATCCCATACCTCCCTTGTTTACACTACTCTACTGCAGCTTTAACCACTTTCAAACACAGAATTCAAAATACTTGGTTAGGATTTTGCCTTCTGAAATTTCCACAGATCACTACAGCCTCAGCTCTGGATTCAAACGCAAAGAGAAGTGAGGGTAAATACTGCTCATTCAGTGATATTCACATAAGTTTGAGATTCACTCTCCACTTTGATTCAGGTGAAAACTTACCATTAAGCTGTTTCTTGTCTTCAGACACAGTAGAAGAAATTTCTGCAAGCATTAAGAAAAAAACAGGCACAACAGTTAAGAAGTTACAGTACTTGCCCACATCATGCTAAATTAGCCAAAGTAAGGATCTTCAAACAAACTTTCCAAAAGGCGTAACAGAATGACCAGGATGTTTCAGACATCAAGAAGCAACAAATAAATGCAGCACTGATTGCCATTCCAAAAGATTATGTCTAATTAAAAAAACTGGTACATTACAAGCACCAAAAGTTGCACAGTGCTCAAGGACAGGAAATGGCAGAACCCTGACATTTCAAAAAAACCATCACAAATCATCTTTTATAAACTTCATAGCTAAGAAGCTCACTGAATCTGTGAAGAATTCCAATGACACTTGTCTCATGACATGACAATAGGGGAGTGCAAATCTGACTAACCCAATTCTTAGAAATCTAAACCCAATCCATGGCAGGAGCACAGGAAAAATAAAATCCTTCTATAAGCTCCCACTGCCAAATGATTTTATTTTCAAGTTATTATCTGAGTTTTTCATTAATTCTACAGTATGCTACAACTATTCCAAACCAATCAACTCTAGCAGAAAAAAAAAAACCAAAAAAACCAACAAAACCCAAAATAAAAAAAAAACCTGTCAATTTATTTATAAGGTGCTCAACTTGATGGGAAAGGCACTGCACCGCTCAGCCACATGTCTTTCTGTTCACAGTAAATCTGTGGGGAAAGTAGACCTATGGATATACCTGGGCCCCTTTCTGCCCTTCTCTACACTGCACATTTTAGAATGCCCTAATATGAAAGATCCAATTTATTCTCTCTTTTGGGAGCCAGGTTTGGGAAGCAGGAAAAAGAAATTTGTTTCTCCTGCCCCCTTTTATGAAAACCAAAATGAGAGTGTTTCCTTCCTATTCTTCCATATCCTTCCCAGTGCTCTGCATCACAACGGCCAGTGTTAGAGGAAAAATGCTAGAGAGAAGCTAAGGGAGGTTCCTAGAGCAAAGCACCTATCATACAGTATTGAAAATTACTTGAGAGCTCAAGAGAACTCAGGAACAACCTTCATCAGAGGCTTTCATGTTGTGCCATTGTAAGGTAAAAAGAAAGTACTCCACATATTTTTGGTTGATGTAAAAAGAAAATACTCCACAAATTTTTGGTTGAGGCAACAACCATACAACCATACTATACACCACTTTTTCCCTTGTGCCAGGATGGGCAAATTGTTCACAAAAACTTCTTTCAGATGAAAGGCAATTTTTTTGTGTTTAGAAGTCTACTCTAATTTTATGACATTTTAACATACTGCATAGAAATCAGCACTGCAATTTTAAGGACCGTGTGAGACACATTGAAGGCAGAGCCCTGCCTCTCTCCCTTGGATGACATCACAGCTCTCAGTCTAGTCTTGTTGAATAATACAACATGCATTCTGACGCCCAAGTAACCACTAAAGTAACATAGGGACTATGTTACTATACACTAGTAAGTGTCTCTGGAAACAGCAGTATTAAAAATTTTCAGGATGTGCTAATGTTTACAGCTGAGCAGCCTGAAGGGACAGCAAGCAGTTTCATGCTGTACAGGTTTGCTGAGGTCAATTCTGAAATCACCTCTTACATACCTGGGTATTGCACTGGCCTTCTCAGCAAGTACAAACCTACATGTTTCAGTGCAAAGATCCACTGTAAAACTACAGAAGGGATACTTCAGAATTTCTTCTTAGTCACTACCAAAGTGTGAAGGAGCATCCTCAAAATACAAGTTGACAAAACATTAACTATCACCAGCATTTTCAAGGCTCTTCTTTCTCAAAAAAAACCAACCTAGAGTGCACAAGGACAAATCTCAGCTTCCTTAAGCAGTTCAGCAAGCAACTTGAGCCATCTCCCAAGAAACCACCAGAACACAGGAGAAAAACCCTAACAAATACAAATCTTCCAGCAATGCCCCAACAAACCAACATCTGCCTTCCTTGCTCTGTACTGAGATTGCACCAAACAGCAAGTACCAACATTTGTTCTACTACTGAACACTCACTCTCTGTCACAAAAAGAAAGCAATGTAATCCATAATTTGAACTCTTATCTTCCCTCTATACTCATGGGGCTTATTTAAGCCTCTATTCAAAAACGTGCACCTTAACTTAGCAATTTATTCTTCTATTCTGAAATGCAAACTTCGCAGAATATGGTCTTCTGGAAGGATAAAAGTCTAGAATTATTGCTGGCTAATAGTGGAGTAAGTTGATCACTTTTTGATCATTCAAAGAAGCAGGATACATAACCTCCCAGGAATCGAAGTAAACCTTGAGAATCTTACAATGAAGGATTTCAGCAAGTCCAGTGCTGGAGTGTTCCAGAGAAAGGCCAGAAAGATGGTGAACAGTCTAGAGGGTAAATCCTATGACAAGTGGTTGAGGGAGCTGGGGTTGTTTAACATGGAGAAGAGGAAGCTGAGGTGGGACCTTACTGCTCTCAACAACTCCCTGAAAGGAGGCTGTGGCTGGCAGGGGATCAACATCTTGGCTACACCAAGGGAGGTTCTGGTTGGAAATCAGGAAGAACTTCCCTGAAAGGGCTGTTAAGTATTGTATCAGGCTGCCCAGAGAGGTGGTGGAGTCACCATCCCTGAAGTGTTCAAGGAATGACTCAACATGGCATTTAGTCCATGGTCTAGTTGACAAGGTGGTGGCTGTTCAAAGGATGGATTCAATCTTGGAGGTCTTCTCTAACCTAAATGACTCTATAGTTCTGTTATCAGTTTGAGTCTTTATTAACAAAATTATCTTTTCTCAAGTCTGAAATGACTAAAAGTGACAAAGGCAACAGAACTAGTTTTATATAGTTGACAACCTTTATCCTGCAAATTTTACTACAGCAAAATGGATAGTCCTATTACAGAACAAAGCAGAAAAGGGCAACAGCAGAAAATGAACTGCCAGAGCCTGCAGGGGCAAAGATATGTTTACGTTTTACTAATTGGCTGTCACAAGAATTCCTTCCAGTTGCAGAAAAGTTAGATTAATAAAATCAACAAAATTCATGTTTACTTTAAAATTTCTAACTCAGTTGACAAAGCAGCAATAATGTCTCTGTAATGCCTCAACTCAGTGAGGCAGTTATGCTACTAAGGTTTCTCCATACTTCCCAGCATTTACCTCAAACTTCCACACTGGAATTAGCTGCCTAGCATCATGGAGATGTAAAACACTATTCCACTTCACACAATGGCCAAACCCAACCTAACCATTAAGAAGATATTATCTAAGCATTAAGCAAGTATGCAGTGCACTTCTTCAGGAGTTGAAGAGCTACAAGACAGCTGAAACTGTGAACTAAAGTATGATACAGAATTGGAGAAAAAATAGTTGTAATCATTAATCCTTTCATGTTTTCACTGTAGTTTTGCTAAGGGCCAATACTGAGTAACAGTCTGCTTCCCTGGTATAAGAAATTTTGGCTGTGGCCCACTATAACCCGAAAACAGGCTGAAGATTGAAGTTTCTGGAAACCATCACCTGCATTCTAAGACTGTACTACATTTCTTGCTCTCCTGGCTCAAAGGAGTCTGTTGTATCAGCAAAATTTTCTCAAGGTAAATTCAAACTAAAGGACCCAATAAAGTGTTCTGGAAAGAATAACTGCCCATGAAGTGTATTCAAGTATCTCAATACATATGCAACTTCCCAGATGTACGTAAGGTGCTGAAATCACCAGATTGAAATACTGACTTTTATTTCAATGAGAGCTGCCTATGACAGTTTGCCCTCTGAGATCAGAAGAAAAAAGAGGGATGGCAGGGCAGTAAAAGGTCTTTTCTATATACATACATAACACACATGCACAGCTGTTTTCTAATGACTAAAAACAAAAGAAGAAACATAGCAGTACATTACTAAAAGTCTTCAACTATACAACAATTTCATCTTCAGGTATCTGCTGTAAAAAATTAATATATGCAAAAGCCTTCAACTCTATGCAAGAATAGAGGCTCTCCTCATAAATATGAGGTAGCTTAGGATTTCTCACAATTTCCAGATAATCTTGGAATAAAGTATAATAGACAATATTTCATAAAACAACTCACCTTTTGGAGCAGCAGTAGGCTTGACAGCCATTCTCCCAACAAGACATTCCTTCAGCATTGATTCATAATTGACCCAACGATGAACCTACATTAACAAAATATTTTTTCATAAAATTTGGAATTCTTACTATGTTGTTCTATGCACTGAAATAGAAAAGTTCATTTTTGTACACTGACTAATATAATTCATTTAGCAGATTATTTTAAAACACATTAGAAGTTACTATTACATCAGTCAGTACTTATTTTTATTTCTATTACAGATATCATGGCATTAAATGAAACAAAAGGATTATGAAAAAGTAACAATAGTTTAATTTGCTCATTTATACTTTGCAATATCTGAACATCATAACTTTGAGCTACAGAATGTATTTCAGAACAGCATTTTTACAATGCATGCTACACAACTAACAGAACAGAGACCTTGTCATTACCACAATGTTTATTAGTCTTGTTTAGATGAGTGAAGGGAGAAGGGATGAACGAAACAAACATAAATAATAATAGTTAAGAAAAACAAACACCTCCTACCAAGCTGGTGTATTTCTGTTTGCTTCTGTCTTACTATCACTGAATCATTTGGAAATTCCCTATTTTAGAAAGTAAAATAAAGTGAAGAAAAAGCAGTAGCTTTACAGACCAGAACTGGAGAACTTGTAGAGGAAATGGATGGCAGAAAAGCGAATTCTGATAGGGCATCCAGGATAACATCACAAGAAGAGAAAAGGAAACAAAGTGTTGCATGACAAATTTGAATGGTATCTAGATTTAAAAATAAAAACTTTAAACTGGACTAGCTAAGGAGATGAGATAAAGAATCTCATCAACAAGTTGTAGTTTCCTCATATACAGGTAACAGAAAGAAATGAAGGATTATGAATGACAGTTAATTTTCCCAGAAATTTGGGGAACACTAGCAATCTACAAAGCTCTTAAAAAAAACACCACTATGACAGACACAGAATGCCAAAGCAGAGGGGAAAACAAACACCTCCAGTTACAGGAAAGTCATAAGCCAGAAACAATAAAAGTGAAAATCATATAATCAGGATCTAAACCTGCTTCCGCTCCCATGACAAAAAACTAGAAAGCTGCAAGCATATATCTGAACTGAACTACAGGGGCTTCCCCAAATACTACGCATGTCAAGACTCCTGTTTTCAAGGACATCATATAATGATGCGGCAACATAATTCCAAGCCACAACCTGATACTGGTTATTTGATACTACAAATTTCTTGAAATCAAATAATTATGCCCAAATCCAACACTTCATTTGTGAAAGGATTAACCAAGGATAAACTCAACATAGCCAAAACATAATCCATTTTTATTTGCAACATTAAAAACATTTTGCAAATGAAGGCATAACATACTCTGATACATGTCATGTAAAGAGGTAACATATTTCCTTTCAGAAACAGAGACTTCTTTTCTGCTCTTCCCCAGTTTCTCAGATAAACCTAGTGAGTAATGGAGATCCACAGAATGCCTGTTTCTAAAAAATACCAACTCAGTGAATCACATTTTACAGTGCCAAGTTTGCGATTCCTTTCAGACAGCATACCCATGCTGCAGAACCTTTATTTTCTGAGTATTTTCAAAACATTTAAAGACATAGTAAACAAATAAGAGACCAACTGTCATCTTGTGCTTTGTTTGCCACTTAAAGTTAATAGAAGCTCCAACATTTTTTCTGATAATGCAGCTGCCAAGTAAATAGACAAAGAATTCTACAAACTTTTTTCAGTAAGTGAAAGCTCTGAGAAAAACAGGCCTCTCCAACAACAGTAGTCATTGCAGCAATTTATTAAGAAGGCGATATCTCAAATTTTGCTAGCTTTATTGCTATTTCTCCTAAAAAAGAAAGGTCTAATTGAAGCATAATTCTAACAACATAAAGTGACATCATCATTACTGTCTGTTGATACAAAGTTTAAATTACATGGCTCTTCCAGCACATACTGGTGTCATTCTGAGCAGTGACCTGCTGCCTTTCCTTAGGACTGAAAAAGTTCAAATCACCATTTCCACTGAAATGGCCTAAAAATAATCCCAAAACATGTGTTTTTTAAAGTACAGTGAGCAAGTGTCGTTTGCTGCCAGTTGTTCTCACCTGATCAAAGAGATCTGTACCATCAGTTCCTGCTGCTTTCATTAGCTCATCCTCACCACCTGGATGATATTCCATGTACGGCGTGACATTATATACAAATCCTGAAAAAACCAGAATATAAAAGCATATGAGCAGCATTTCTACAACCACTCCTGTCTCCAAAAATAATGGAAAGGTTAGCACAAATTAAAGAGTGCACTAGCAAACACTAGGCATAATTGGAAGAAACAGTATGACTTCACAAAAACAGAAACATAAGTGACACAATTGTATAGAGCACAAGAGGTATCTTATCACATGGAGATGCCAATCCTACAATGCCCCACCACTTGTCCTGGGTTAAGACTTCAACCTAGAAATTGAACATGATGTATCCTAGCTAGAGGGTAAAAGTACCACAGGCAGGTTTAAAATGAGACAAAGTTGAACCATCTAGTGCACAGAATTGTTTTCAGTTTCCCTTCCAATTAAGTTATCCCTGAAGTGTTGTCACAGTTGTTTCCCTACCACTCATCACCATCATGGAATGCCTACAGCAAAGAACTGTCTCACACAAGGAAAAACTGTCACCATCAGCAACAAAACTTCCATTCTTTAGATTGAGCAGTATAAGAAACTTAATATAGCTTGTGCTCATTAACAGCTTACAACTCTGGTTGTATGAGTCCCAGCAAAAGGGCTCAGGATTGTTTCTATACTTCCAGTGATATAGAACAATGTTTCCTTACAGGTCTGAAATGATGAAGGCTAATTATTGTTGCTAGGCAACTGGGTTATTGAAGCTTGAAGAATGCAGCTATAAACAGATTTAACTCCAGACATATTGCTGTTAACAGGATTATTGCATCTCTACCTAGCTGAATATTTGAAGACATTTAACATTACCAAAAACAGAACTGTGGCAACGCTTTCAGAAGAAGCTTTGAAGATATTAAGAAGTGTGTATTAATTACTTCAGAAGGACAGAAAGGTATTCAGCACTGAGCCTGGGGCAGACATACTTGGATCAATCCTAGTTGGCAAGAACAACCTTCCCAGTCAACAACAAAGACCCAGTCAACAACAAAGCAAGGATCTTCGCACCGACCTGCTCTTCTGATGGCTGTATTCACTGTGCCACCTTGTGTGCAGCAGTGATTACTGCACACAATAAATTTTAAGTATCTGCATAGCCATTTGCCTCCTGACTATTACTTAAATTTACCATCAAACTTGCTGGAGCAAAAGAAATATCATTTATATACCCTTCATGCATTTTTAAACTCCCCTGATCCCCCTTGACATACAAATTTGTGGCCTATGTGACAGTTTTCTTTGATCACTGGGGTTTTGAACCAAGTTCATTTCTGTTCTTCCTTTACTTCACATTGCTCTCGTGGGTTTCTGCTTTTTCTTATAGAGACACAGTCTAACTACCAATGCAGAGACCTAATTTAAGCTTTTCCACAATTATATTCATTTACTACCTGTCCACATATGAGGGCTACCAAGATTTTCACTAGTCATCTGAAAACAGAAAAGGCAGACCTGGAAAGATTTAAGGAAAGGTACAGAGGCAACTTGATGGAGTTCTTGTAAAAACCAGCCACAGAAATGTAGTGAAGTTAGGATGAGATTAAGAAGAAAACAGAAGCATTTTAGACAGTAATTCTGTCTGCAGTAGATATTCCCTTTTCAGAATGAAAAATGAACAGATGTCCAGAGCAAACAAGCTTTCTTTAGCTCTTCTCCCATTATAGTTTTAGTAGCACATGCAACTGCAGCACAGGGAATTAACAGTTCTATTATTTTGCTCAAAGGCCAGTATTAAATAACATTTTACCTTTACTTTCATCCTCATCCCCTTTAACACCCAACAATAATACCATCACACAGAAATTTTTAACTTTCTTCTGCTGAAGTTCAGACATGACATTTTGCTAAATATCAATGCTGTTCCTTACTGATCAATGCTATCACTAACAGATTAAGAAAATCAGAGTAGCTAATGGGACATTTTTGTAGAAAGAGTGGTTCTATCTTCATAGAAATCGGTGTTATCTCCTAAACAAATTTACTGTGGTATTAGTGTATTTTAGCCTCTAAATGATTAAACTGCAGAATAAATGTTTTACTCCTTTGTGTAGGACAATTACAAACTTCATTTGCAACTCTGAAAAAGCTCTTCTAGCCACAGCTATTGCTCCAGACCACCTTCACACATTGCTAAATAACACATGATACAACTTCTGAAGTAAAATTTCATTAAAACAGTAACAGAAATAGAATTGCATGGTTACCATGGGTATTGTCATTGTAGACAGTTTACAGTTGCTCTATATGGCAACTGTCATTTGCATTACCAAATTTTATGAAGTAGTATATGTGCTTTCACAAGTTATTTCCCAAAGACCATTCTCCAGGTTTAAGTAGTACTTTTAATATTTATGTCTCTGGATGTTCTAAAGAAATTCTTAAAAATAGTCAACTGCTCAAAATCATAAACTGTCCAAGACTGAGGAGTGTACATGTCAGCATTTTTAAAGCCCTGTTTTCTTGCTAAGTCCTTTTTATTTGATACATTACCTGAAGTCTTGGGTTTACTATTTTCATAGGTAGCTATAAAATAGGTATAAAATATGCCCATTTGGAAATTTTCCTTTGAAAGGCTTGGAAGCAAAGAAAATCTTTGTAACACAAAATCTCTTACTTGAAGTTATACCAAATTATGTCAAGATTACACCTGGCCTAAGCACAGAAGGTGTATAGTTTCCCTTGGAGTGTGGCCTTTGTTCTTGTTTTTTGAGTTTTGTTGCTTCCTCTTTTAAGCACAGAAAAGAGAAGCCAGATAAAAAATGCAGAAGAAACATCACCAACCTCTTATACATATCCAGCAGTCCTCCTTTTTGTTGTGCTTGGAGAGCTCATCTTCAGTCACTTCAATCAGCCTCCCTTTCAAACCAGTCAAGTCCTTCCCACTTTTAGTTAGCCGAATCCAATCCATAAGACTCCTTCCTGGTTTTAAAGGTACCTGAAAAATAACAAATGTACAAACAACTTCAAACTCTAAAGGAAGAAAAAGCCATTCTAGGAATACACTTTAGTAAGCTCCATAGGCAGGCTCAGAAAAAAAAAATAACCCAACTCGTATTATTCACTGATATTTGGGAGCCCTACTCAGTAGTAAGGGTGCTTAAGGGAGTGTTCTGGGTAGCGACACAGAAATTACTGAATACCAACAAACATTCAGATGACTCTTCCCAAAGCAAACTGAGGATACCAAGTTTGCCTGTGGTGGTAAATCATTCAAGATATGGTCTGGAAAACGATGAGCAGTAAAGAAAGGAGATTTAAAAATCCTGGTCAGGTGAGGCAAGTTTCACCTTCACAGCATTCATAAAGGCTTTCCACAAGCCCTACAGCAACTGGAAGCCTCACCCAGAGAAAGCTGGGACAGAAGTCTAGTAGCTTTCCAGAGAAGTATTGCCATGGCCTGCCTGAGTGTCCTGAAAGGCAAAGCAAGATCTTCAGGGTATCTAACACCTTCCTTTTCAACAGTACCACAGTCTGGGAGCCCTTTGGATCCAAACTTTATCAGCAGGAAACACGGTTAAAGAACTGCGGTCTTTACAAAACCACAGGAAAAACAGAAGCAAAAAAACCCTAAAGTGTACATAAACCCACATTGCTTAATGCTACTTTAGTCCAAGTCTGCTTTCCAAACAAGGTCTCTACACAACAAGTGTTCTCAAAATCCCTCCGAAGATGAAGATCCAACACATAAAGCATAAGCTGCAGGCAGTAATTCCAAGGTGAAAGTCTCCATCTCTGCACAGGAGGAACAGCCAGGGCAGGAAGTGCCGGAAGCGTTATCACCGCCGCCCTCTGAACGAGAAGCACCAAGTGCTTTCCAGCGACACAGCCGAGCCGCCCCTCGCCCGAGACCCTGCCACGGCCCCTCGGCGGCCGGAGGGGGGCGGCTGGCGGCAGCCCTGTCCCAGCGGCAGCCGGGAACCGACCGGGAACCGACCGGGAACCACGGCAGCTCAGCCGGGCGGGGCCAGGCCAGGCAGCCGCCGCCCGCGCAGCGGGAAAAAGGCGGGCACCCCTCACCTCCCCCCAAGCGACCACCAGCGGCAGAGCCGCCCCCACCTTGCTGCGGGCACCCGCTGCCGCTCGCTGCTGGGAGCCGGGCGCGGGGAAGGCCGGCGGCGGCACGTTCAGCATGGTGCCGGGCCAGGCCGCAGCCGGGCCCCGGCGGGCGGGCGGGCGGAGCGCTGGGGCACAGCGCGCAGGCTCCGCCGCGGCGGGCGGGGCCGCGGCTCGGCCCGCAGCAGGGCCGGCGGCTTCGGCTCGGGAGGGGCGCGGGGGAGACCGCCCGGGACCGGACATCCCTGTGGGCAGCGAGCGGCGCGGACCCCGCCCGCCGGCCCGTCTCCCGTGGGGGCGAGGGGGATTGCCTGCCCCTGCACTAGGGGTGGTTTTCCGTCCAGGTGCCCAGAGCTGGGTGCTTAGGCTGGAAGGCTGTGGTAGATACAGCTGCTGCACCCCACGCTGTGAAGGTTAAGCGTGAGAAGGCTCTGGGTGAGGGCTCTGCAGCAGGACCCCTGGGAGCACACGGCAAACACTCCCTGGCTGGTGTGGGCACACTGAGCCAACACAGCGCGCAGGCAAGGGCAGAGCCAGGTATGTACACAGGCACTGCCTGACAGAGGCACTGGCCTCTAATTGATAGCTTTGGATTTGTCTTGTTGTTCTTTTAGGGGCTTTGGCCTTCACAATGATTGGTAGCAAACTTTGTTTCAATTATTAAAACAAAGCTCACTATTATAACAACTCAGACCTTTTTCTTATTTTTTGATGTCCACTTTACAAACAAATGCAGTATGAAACTATCACTTTTGTGTATAACAACACAGCGCATATACATGAGAGCACGGGTGAGTAAGGCAAACTTCTACACAAGAACTAGATTAGAATTTGGACTCTTTTCTCCGTTTCAAAAACAGCTATATTGTTTCTCTTCTCCATGTTTGAAACTGTTGTAACAGCAGGCACAACACAATTGCAATACTTAATCCAATGATTACTTGATACACGTCCATATGGAGCCTACTAAATCACAATGACAAGCTTTCCTTGTGTCCTCAGACTTTGAGAAAGACACATAACCATAGAGCCCTTCAAAGTAAGGCATCTGTTCTCTGCCTCAAAAATTGGTGTTCAACTTGTGATCTACAAACTACAGAACCTCAGATATAAAAATACTAATCAATACCTTCCCCACTTAAACCAGGACAGGAACAGAACAAAGGAAAAATTATAAAATTACAAGACATCTCAGTTTTATTAAGAATAACTTACATAGAAATAAATTATCTTTAAAAATACTATAATACATATTTATATGAAGTTTAAATTAAGTCTTAGAAGTGGCATTGGCCATCCCTGCAGTCAGCAACCTGATTCTGTTCTTGAATCTTGTTCCAGTTGATCTTCATCATCTTCACTGTCCGAGTCTTCATAAAAGGAAATTGTAGCCTGAACTGGGAAGTTTTTCAGAAGTGCTTCAGCTTCCTGATACAAGTAATCATAGCACCTTGATTTGGGCCAAAATAGTCTGAAACAAGTATACAATAGATTTTCTTATTGTTATTATGTATTTTACTTGGAGGCCAACATGCAAAGAACCAAAATTAAATTCTATTAAACAAGCATCCTACAGAGCTTTTCCTTACATGCTCAATTGCTAAGTTGCTTTCTACATTCAATTAGGAAAAAAAATTCTCTGGATTCTTATTTTCATCTGAAGAGATAAAGATGATTTAGAGTGCTAGCTTTGCAGCAAAACCATGAAAGCCCAAGACCCTGCATCTGAAAGTTCCCACTCCAGTACCTCATTAACCGTACTACCTGGGGATCTGATCCAAGTAGTACTGCCCCTACTGGGACAAATAGGTGCCAAAAATAGGATCAAAAATACATTTGAAACAAATTAGTAGTTTCTTACTGAAGGTCCCAATCCTAGGAGGTTGCAGATACTTGTTTCACACCATTCTAAAATTCAAAGGTATGATGAAGGTCTAGGGGTGATCAGGCCTTGATATTTTATCTGTCCTTCCCAAAGCAATCAACAGACTCCTTAAGGAAGATGTCTCACGGATGTAGATTTTAAAGTAGTCTGTGTTGTATCCAGAAATTAGCAAAATAGGCTGATAAGATCATAGTTAGCATGGGCTATCAGCTAATGATAATCTATTGCAATTAATATACTCTGAGTTCCTTTTCAATTACCATCCTCTTTTGCTTACAGTTTAGAAATAGCTAGAAGGAACAGACCATGGAAGTCCAAGGGCCAAGAGACTAGCACACTACAACACAATGAAATGCTGACTACAGATTGTTTAAAATAGAAATGCAAAGAAACAGATCTAGATGGCTTTCTAACAATTATAAGAAATACTTTTTAGGCTACTGTTTAACAGAATACTTCTTCCTTGGCAGCACAAAGTCACTGACATCGGCTTTGTAACAGGTCTCCATTACCAATGTTCCCTGCAACAGCATGCACACAAACCTAAGCATTGGAGCAGTCACAGTGAAGTCTGCCTGTACAGTTGCTTAGTTAGTGCATCACTATTTGAAGGATCAGAGCCTAGATTTGAAAGAAAGCCACATCTTGTCTAGAAAAACTACCTGTGCAATTATTTTAAGCACCTTGCAACACCTACCAGCATTTCTGAATACAGACTCCCCTACAGATTAACTGTTGTTATTTTTTTTAATTTAATTTTCAGAACTGACATTGCAGATGCTATCATTACCTTTATCATTAAAGCAGTAGTTATGCAAGTATCTTCCTCGGCAATGGTGGCTTAGCCAGTGCATACCCTCTCTTCCTGCCACTCCCCCACGCCTCCACCTGCTTCTTTGCTCTGGGAGGGCGCTAGATGTTTGCACAGCAACACAGCCTAGGAACTACACCCCCGTGCCTTTTTTAATCCTGGGCACAGGAATGAGTAACAAGGTGCTTCAGCCAACTCCACCATAACCAAAAAAACACCCACATAATTTGTAATAGGTCTCACACCACAGAGGCACATCAACAACTTAAATATGTTAAATCCACGATCCTTTGCCGAAGAATCTGTCAGTTCAAAAGCACATAGATGGCCAATTCGCTCCCAAGGCACTTTAATATCTACATAAATATATGGGTGGAAACAAAGGGGCGGGAGAGCTAATGCTAAGACACTACGCTGGCGAGCAAGGGATTCTCTCCTGGCCGCGCGGCGCCACGGGTCCCTGGTGCCCCGAGGTCCCCCGCGGGAACCGGCGATGGCTGGGGACTGCCACTTACCTGACGGGGTGCGTGTACTGCGCCAGCTTTCGGGAGGCTTCCGCCAGCCCGCCGGGGCTGTGAGGCTGCGGAGGAGAGAGCAGAGGTCAGCCCGCCGGCACGGCACCGGGCCCTCCCCGAGCATCCCCGCCCCGCCGGGACTCCCCAGCCCAGTGCGCGGCGATGCCGGCGGCAGAAGCTCCGCCGCGCCGCGCCCCACTCACCGCTGCGGGGCCGGGGCCGCTCCTCCGGGCCGCCTCATCCGGCACGGGCACCCACGGTCTCCAGAAGGGCGCAGGGCTGCGGGGCGAGGGCAGGGCCGTCAGGGCAGGACCGGGCCGCCCCCCGCACCGGGAGGAGGAGGAGAGGGGCGAGTAGCCCTGCGGGGGCAGCGCCACCGAGAGCGGACGGGGGCAGCCGCCCTCCATCCTCCGCCGGTCCGCGGCCGCTCGCCTGGCGCTGCCGCCCGCGGGCCCGCAGGTTTTTATAGCCGGCGGCGGGCGCTGCGCGGCGCGGAGCCCCCACCTCCCCCGGCTCATCTGCCAGCGCCATGCACAAAACGGCTCCGCGCGAAGGCGCCGCCGTGTAAACACGGGGCGCGGGCGCGTGCATGCCCCAAATGGCCCGGGGAGGGGAAGCGGGCGTGGGGGGGATTTGGCGAGTCGGTGTTAATCGCACTCGAGCAGACACATGGCAGCTGCCGCGGGGCGGGCGGGGACAGCCCTGTGGGAACGGAGCGGGGGCGCTGGCACCGGGGACGTGCCCGGCCGCTCCGCGCTCCGGCGGCGGGGTCCGGCCGCCGCCACCGCGGCCTTTGTTGTTCCAGCCGTGTTTGTCCGTGCCCCGGAGCGGCGAGGCACGGCGTGGGCACCGCGACCCCCCCGCGGATGGCAGCGCCCGCCGCTCCCCGCGGGAGCGGGCACGGACAAAGGGACCGCATCCCGGGGTGGCGGAGAACGTGACGCCCTTTGGAGGGGTCCTTGCTCAATAGCGCGTCAGCCCCAGCGCGCTCCCTGACCTGCTCCCCCTCAGCAACGGTGGTGGCTCTTCATATATACGTGTATATATATATATATATATATATGCACAGACCTGTTTTTAATAGGGTATTTTTACCGAGGAAACGTGACTGCCTTAATTCTTTTTTCGTGTGGTCCCAATATCTCATTCTGCTGCCAGCACTGGATGCTGTCACTACACGCGCGAGGTTTTACACGGAGCTCCTGCCATTTCCATGTAGCCCGGTACCAAGGGACTTTACTCTCGTTTCTATTTTTATTTATTATTCTTGTTTCTCCCTTCCTTTCTAAGGCTGCAATCAGTGATGCATGTGCGAGGGGCAGGAACAAGTTATATAAGAGCTGGTAAACAGTAATAATATCAGCCTTAAGGACTAGGAGGGTTGATGGGATGGAGCTGCCCTCGATGCTGAGGGAGGCTTAAACCCCAAGTAAATTATTGTCCCATTAAAGACCCTCATTACTGAGGTACCACAAAGATTGAGGCACTCTTTGGAACAATATTTTGCCTTCCTGAGTTTGTATGAGGCATAAGGAGTGTGTCTACCTTAGCATCACCCTAGAGTAGCTGCAAGTAGCTGCCACTCTCAAAAGAGCAGCTACAGACTTGTGTCTTCTCCGCAACATCTTCAGCACAATCCATTTCACTAACTTGTACCAGCAGTACCACTTGTAAAAAATGTTGCATATCAGAAGCTGTGTGGGAAATGTAATCAGGTTAATCTTTCACATCCTAAAGTCAAAACCAGATGTAGACTGACTTGCCTTTCTGAAGGAAAGCAACCATTTACTTTGAACAAGAAATAGTTGGAAGAGTGCACACATTCAAACTTGTGTGTGGTGTGATACATTCCAGCTTCACCAGTGGACACACTGTCATTTTGGAGATCTTATGACTTCAACAGTTAATAAAAGAAAATGTATTTTTCAGTGAAAAGTCCAGTTTAGTAGGACATGATGTTTGTAGCTCTTTGGGTTTTCCCTGCCTCGTTTTCATTGTGGCCTGGAATCAGATTAATTAAAATCAGAGTGAACAAAAGGCTCAAACTACAATACATATTTATGTTACAGCCAAAGAAATAGAGAATAGGGCAAAGTATAGTAACTTGTGCAATAAGCCAGATGTGATCATAAGGAAAACTGTTTCTACTTTTCCTCTTTTCTCAGTAGCTACTGTGAAGTTTGTCAGGTGAGGTAAAGCATAAAAGAAATGTTTTAAAGCTGTCTGGTGGTAGATTCTTGTTTGGCCTAAATTTTATATTTCACATTTTTCTTTTCAGAAATTTAACACAGGCTGTGTAAGGCAAAAAGAAAAAAAAGAAGGCTCTTTGTCTAAAGAAGAAAAGCAGAAACATCCTCTATCACATTAGCAGTGACAAAGGGCTAGGAGAACACAACATCAGCTTTATCAGTTTGATAAAGCATAAAAATTAGTTTTAATGTCTACAGTGAAAGCAATAAGAGATGGGGTGTCTTCGACCAACGACTCTTAATTGTCTCAGGATTCTTTTTAGTACCTGCCTGAAATGAGAAAATGTCCTAGGGAGAAAGTGTGATTTACCCATTAGAGAGCAAATTGAAAGAGAGGTGTTGAAAGGATAAGGAAAAAATAATGACTAACAGCTGTTGTTCCCCTGCATATTTTCACACGGTATGAGTCTTCTTGGCTTTATAGTTCAGTAATGCAGTCCTGTTTGTTGAGAAAAGTACAGAAGTCTGTCGTTGTAATAATAACTTGTTATCATTGACGTAAAAAAAAAACCCAAACCAAACTGAACCAGAAAAAACCCTTAACATTTTGCTATCTTCCCATTGACCTTGAAATACAGGCTGGAAACTGGTAAATCAGGGATAGAAGATGCTTTGTCCTGTTTGTCTCTTCTGCAATTTGTGCACAGTAACAGTGCATTGGTTTCATCGTGCTAAAATCTCTTCATATAGGAGCTACATACAGCTGCTGAACAAATAGTTGGTCAAATAGGAGTGATGGAATACACTTAAAACTGGTTCTTTTAATATAGTGGTGGAATACATAGCTCTGAATTCAACATGAAGTCCAAGAGAGGCAGTTCCCTCATGCGTTCCTGACTCATCTAGCTAAAGCAATATTCCCCATTCTGTGCCCTATTTCCTGCTTTTTTAAAAAAGTGCACATCCTAAGTTGAAGGTTGTTCTTGGTTGTACATAAATAACTAGACTGCCTCTAGGAAAGGCTGGGAATCAGGATCTAATACACTGTGCTTTATTACACTGGAATGAAAACTGAAATATTGTGGTTTATATTCTATTTATTCCTGTGCAATAATAAAAATACCTGGGGTTTAGATCAGTTATCAGCTTTTTGAAATTTTCTCTCAAGGTCATAGATGTTAGAAATATCCTTGTACCGTTTTCCAAGCAGATCATAGCCAGTCATTTACAGGGTTCAATCCTGCTTAGCCATAGTTTGATTTTTATAGGGATTTTTGTACAAAATTGCATTTGAAGAATTTCAAATGCAGTACAAAAATTCTTGTACAGTCAGTCTGATTTGACAACAGTGGAACAAAATCCCAATTTTGTTTTCTCAGAATTATACCAAGCAGTATTTTTCCAGAATGAAAGTAAATTTTTAAAATTTGGTTTGAATTGGTTTAAAATGCTTTTGTGGCTTTCTGCAGTGTAATGTCTTGAAATATAGTGCACTGTTAATAGGATACACAGAAAAGCAAACACAGAGATCTGTGCAGATTTCAGTGTGCTACTATAAACAAAGAAGGTGTTCACAAATGGCTTAGAGCTAAATTTGACAAGACAGTGCTAATCACACTGGGACATGGGAATATCTGGACAGAGGACAGTCAGCTGGCTTCATATTCACCTCCCTTAAGGCAGAGATACCTCCCACTTATTAGTAAAGCAGGGACATTGCATGAAAATCATTGCATGAGTTGATACAGAGAGAGAATTAGCTTGATGTTGTCAGGAATTTGTTTTAGTGACAAAAGCAAGGTCAAACATGTGGAACTGTTCTTCTGCTTACTGAGACAGAACTGAGAAAACTGATTAACAGACAAAATTTGATCTTGATTATTTTATACCCTAGCTTCACCTTGATGTTTCCACTTTTAGCAACACTTTAGGACCAGGTTTTGAAATTAAGTGTATGCCTGCTATTTGCATATAGGTATTGACTGTACATGCATATGTCATTTATTTATATGTTTGGTCTGTTAGCTCATAAACTGATCTCTTTTTTCCCACTAAAATCAAAGTTTGCACAGGACATTTGTGAACAACTTGGATAGATGTTCATCTGTGTGCAATGGCAATTTACTGAAAACTTTGCAATGGTGTCTTATGAGGCCTTAATAATTTTTTAGCTGTGATATGACACAAAGGGCATTCTTTCTGCTATAGCTTGAAAATAAAATATCAATTTGCAAAGAAAAAAGACCACCACAGATATGTTCACAACCTTTATTCTTACTGCTATTTGGATTTGATACAGTGTTTTCAACAGACCTAATATACCTGAAAGTGGGCTTCATTCAGTATTTCCACAAAATGATTTATTTTTGTCAGTAAATAATATGAGATCCAAACTACATTCCAAGAATTAAAATAAAATAAAATAAATTAAAATAAATACAAATTGACTTTTTTAATTAAATAAAAGGAATAGAATTAAGTCAGCAGACCAGTCTATTCACATTACCAGTGTTATCAATGGCTATAAAATGATTGCTTGGCTAATAAATGTTGTGCTTGTCTTATTCCTGGTGTGTATTTTTCCATCCTATTTATATACAAAAATGCAGTATATAATCAAACAGTGTAATTCCACTTAAACCAAAGTGCCAGGTGATTCCTATAATGGTATATGTTGGAGGTCTAAGATGGAATCCTCGTTCATGGACATATCCATCCCACTTCTCTCATTTCTCTGGATTTTGACTAGGCTGTAGTAGTATTAAACATCATTCTTTCATTTTATGGAGAAAATTATTCTTCCCCTTCCTCTAATTAACTGAAACTCTGGAAGGAAAACTTTGTGAAAATGAGGGATGCAGTTCCAAGAAAGGATATCTTTTCACCCTCTTTTTGCTATTGGAAACGAGCTCCTGGTAATTCAGGAGTGAATGGCCTCACTTGAAGGGGCAGATCTACCTTTCACTCTGTCAATGAGACTGAAACCCTCCAAATTTCTTAGGTTTATCCCAGAACTGATGCTGTTACAAACTGTGTGGTGGGGCGATCATTGGAATCTGCCGGGGGATGAGCAATGTGTTGTGTTCATGGCACACGTGCAGCTGCATGAGAGCCCTGGGCATCCATGTGGCAAAGTGTGACTGCACACAGCAGGTTGGGCTTCCTCATTTCCCTCCCCCTCTGCACTCCGCTCCCAGGCCCAGGCTGGCAAATGGTAAAGGATAATGTATCCACATGGGAAAGCAGCACATTAAGGGACTGAGAATGTGTAATGGAATCAGCCACTAGTTACAGGGATCTTTTAAAAAAATAGGAGTATCACTTGCTATTGAGTTATGGGCACTTTAAATTCCATGCAGATAAGAAGCAGAGAACATCAGTGCTGAACACCAATCTTGTTAACCTCTTTTAATAGAATGGGAGTCAATGAAACACTGATACATCATTGATGCCAGGGCTCAGCAGAAGTGTCTGGCTGGCTCAGCATAATGCAGCATAATGTCACAGTGTTTGCTGCAGTTGGAGCATACAGTGCTGCAGTGTGGCACTGGCAGGATTTACCCTCTTGCCTCTGGAAATAAGTGAGAGGCAGCCAAATGAAATGAAGTCAACAGCTATTGACAGGAGAGATGAAGAAATTAAGATAATCATTGGAAAGTCCTGATCTGACCCCTCTGGTAATACAGTCCCTAGCAATGTCATCTCCTCTCTCACAATGTTCCATTCAATTAACTGTTTCTTCAGATGTATTGCTTTCCTGCCTACAAAGATAGTGATGGAGGCAGAGTTTGTTTTTCAATTTCCCTTGCCTCTTCAAGCTGTCAGCACAGCACCAACTCTCCGAAAAGATGCACACCACTAAGCATGATGTATATAACGCAGCATGATGTATATAATGGAGCATTTAACCTCTCTCAGGAAGGAATGAATTGCAAGAAACAGAGCTGTACCCCCGCCAAACAAGCACCTGAGAAAGGCGATGTGAGTCCTGAAGAGAAGCAGTGCCAGTCAGGGGAGTACACACGGTATCTCGTACTGCACTGCGGGGGTGACAGAGCTCTTACCCAGGTGCCTGCAGATAGGTGCTGACAGAGGCCTTCCAAGCCTGCAGTTCCTGCCTGGCTTCTTCTGACTGATGTTATGAGGCTGCCAATTCCATCATGTCAGAATTTCAGCACTTCTTTTTTGCATGCTCACATCCCAGGGATCCTTGTTGGTAGCACTGAACACAAGGAATAGGCTGCTAGCCTGTCTGTTTTAATGAAGATGCAGATAAGTGCTAAAGGTACCAAAGGTAAAAACTGATATCACTTGTTTTTAAGGCTACTTGTGAGTACTCTTAAAATCACAATTTCCATTGCTTATAATTTTCCAAGTTTTATTTGGGCTAAATTTTCCTGTGTTAGAGGAATTAGTTGGGGGGGCGGAAGGTGGGGGTGGAAGAGACTGCAATCAAAATAAGACAGCTCAAATCACTGAGCCATTTTCAAGAATCATGGAATGTTTTGGTTTGAAAGGGACCTTAAATATCACTTAGTTCCAACCCCCCTGCAAGGGGCAGCAATGCCACTCGTTAGATCAGGTTGCTCAGGGCCCATCCAACCTGGCCTTGAACACTTCTGGGGATTGGGAGATCATCTTGCAATATGAAAAAGTTCTGGTGCCTTTTTTGGAGAGGAGTAGGCTTCAGTAGATATGGGGAAGGGCAGCCTGAGGATTTGGGAAGAACAGATGATGTTTGAGCAAGGAGACTGGATCCAAGTCCCAAATAGGCAGCAGAGAACAGGAAGAGAGAAGGGGCAGTATTATCCCAGCTGGTGAGGGGGGGTCCGTGGCTCTGGACCCCCAAGAGGCTGGTCCACCTCCGCCCACTCCCACAGGGCAGGACAGTCACCAAGGAGCAAGGTTGCAGAAGCAAAGCAAGAGTGACTAGAACAGGAGCTGGCAAAAGAAAGCATTTAGCATGGGAAGGACAATTCGGACTGGAAGAGAATATCTTGGTGATATCAGAACAGAGTGAGAAGATTGAGGTGAAGGACTGAGGACAGGAAGACCTCCAAGTGCTTACAAATGGGAAAATACTGGGAAAACAGTCAAAAGACATGAGACACGTTCTTCTTAGTGAAGGACATTGAGCCTGGATGTCTTGTTCCCAGATATGATATAAACAGAGGTCTGAAAGCTAGAACCTGGTACCAGTTAATGAGAAGCAAGATGAAAGGCCAAAATTGGGAAGATACATGACTAAAGTATTAGTACATTGAGGGGAAGGGAGAAGGGAATTGAGTTGGGAATAAAATATCGGAGTTGTAGCCCCAGTGTACACCTTTCCAAAGCCTGTGTGGACTCAGGAGACCCCATTCCAGCAAAGCCTGAGAAACCTGCTGCAAAGGTCCCATCACCTTCTAGAGAGGCTCCAAGTTAGTACCACTAAGAGTTACTCTTTAGCTCAAAGAACAAAATCCTGCATCATAGGCCTGAGGTTTTCTGTCCAGGTTCTATTATTGCATGACCTGATGATTTTTTCTCTCCTAGTTGTTCCATTTGTATTTGTATAACATAGCAATTCACCTCTAGACTGTAATGTGGAACAATTTTAATGCTGCAGTCAGTCACCCAAAAAACAAGAAACCTAAAAAAAATTCAGTGAGGTTCACAGGTGACTTATAGCTCATCAAATTTAAGTATGTAATGGTTATTCATCTAAATCTAACATGATGAATTCAGGCTGCCGTTCAATAGAAACCTTCAGACAAACGATTGTGTCCTAGAAGAAGAGGATGACTTCTAGAAACATCATAAAATGTCTAAAATGCACAGGGCAGGCAAGATGACAAGCTCTCTGGCACAATCTGTGTCTCTACTGTCTCTGAAAGATGACCAGTTTAACTTAGAAATGCCTAGTTTAGCTTGACAATAGCTTTTAGATGTCTCAAGCAAGGTAATGTGGATCCAAATGACATGTTTCTGGATTCATTTGATACAAGCGACTGCAGTAAGATTTGTAGAAGTGTCTAAGTCCATCCCTCCCAGGGTTTCCAAGTGCAAATTCCCTCTTGCATTTTTGTGTCCTAAGTAGCTTGAACACTATGGATCTGAGGCTTAGGACTGCATTTGAAATTAATGAGAATCATGCCTTAAATCAGTACTATATAATTCAAGTCCATGGAAAAATGAAGTCCTCGTTATCTCAAACTGACCAGCCAGGTTTAAAGAGCCTTTTTAACATCAGCCATGTGATATGAAATGGGAGCTGTAGTCCCAAAAGCCTCTATGAAGTCTGTTTAATTCCTGCAGCCACCATGGTTGAATCTTAGTATCACAGAACGGTTTGCGATGGAGGGGACCTTAAAAATCACCTAGGTCCAATTCCCCTGGCCATCAGAGCAGCATTTTGAAATCTTGTTTTTGCTGTGAAAGAAAGCCATCAGAGTGTGCAGGCTGAGCAGAGAACCCATGATGTGCCAATCAATACCTTCTCATCGCCTATTCTGAGCACTGAGAGAGGGAAGGGAGCTGTGAAAAGCAGGAGGTGGTGGTGCCATTGACTGCTATAATGCATATACACATGCAAGCTGAATTTAAGTTGTGTAGACAACCATAATTCTGACATCTTTCTAACTTTCTGGTGCTCACTCTCACAGTTTTTAGAATGTTGTTTTGACACACAATTGTCTGTAAGACATGTGTGTCTGTGGAGCATTCCATCTGGATATCCTCCCCTTTTATATTTCCCTCAAAAGCATTTGTGCATGTCCTTATATGCCCGAACATAATATTCAAAATATTATCTACTATTAAATTTATCAAAATATTCAATGTATTTTATATCAGGCAGAAAACTATGGGATATAATGTTCAGTTTTGACATGAATGTAGATACTCAGATACAGGTATCACAGAGGTAAAAATTTCAAAGTACATGATTGAAAATTTTCTCTGATAATCATAAATTTGTCATTTTTTAAGACCTTGAAGAACACTATCACAATGTTTTTAAAGCTGCAGTCTCAATATTGTAATCGCCTACCTCTGCTCACATTTTTATTGATTTCTTTTCTGTTTGAGCTACAGCCAGAGTCTCACCATGAGACATTGCATTCCTGTACATCCTAGTATTCACAATATGAAATACAGGGTAGCAAGTAAGTGTGCTATCACATTATTAAAAAATTTTACTGTCTCATCCTTTAAATTTTCTCCTGGCATTTTTTTCATTAGTATGCTTTAAGAATTCCATAGATCCCACTTTCCAAGTTACTGATGTGGCTTTACTCTGTGAAACAGAAGTCTCTGGATAATTAGCATTTTGTTAGTCAGCCAAGTATCTCTCTGGCCTACAGGCATTACTGCAGCATGAGTATAAAAAAAGAGTCTGACATTTTTCCATTACATTTACCTCCCATCTTCCTAAAATGGTTCTTTCTCTAAAAAAACAGTTCATGTCATATCAATTTTTTTTTGTTACTGAAGTACATTGTGACTATAACAGACATTGTAAATTCTTATTGTTTCTTTTTTTCCACTTTCATAGAATATATTTCTATTTCTATTTCTATTTCTATTTCTATTTATATTTACACTGTAAAAATGTATTGTATATCAAATACACATTACATAGAATAGAAACATATTCTTACCATCCAAGAAAACTTATATTTTTTATATATACACCATGAAATATATATGGAGTTTTTACATATGTATGAAGTACATATCAAATTAACTTTCACCTGAATATATATGGCCTAGTTAGAAACTGATAAATAGGAAATCTAAACTTCATCAGATGTAACTTCCTAATTAAAAATTTTGAAAAATATGTATTTTTTAAAATGGTGCTGCTATTAAGAGGAAATGTAAAACACAAAAAAATTTAAGAGAATTTTCCACCCAAAATGCAGATCTAATCCTGGATATTACTACCTTGAGTATTCATTTTCTCAGCACTGCGAGAAATCTCTCACATTGTTGGCAAATACTCCATAATAAAATATGTTTTCACATGCACACCAAGTACCTTTCTATCTAAAATAAATATTTTAAATACATTGAAACATGCATATTTAATTGTGAGTTTATTAATTCATTTATTTACTGAGTTACATAGAAAGGATTAAGAGGACATGAATATGAAGTGCTAAGCATAATTTTTAAAAATATTAACTGAATGCTCTGTTAAAGCAACTTTTATGCATAAGTATTTGTAAACACCCCGTTGAAACAAAGGGGTTTTTTGCACTTGAACACATATTAGTATGTATATTAATATATAATTTTCATTATATATTAAACCCAGGGCTATGTATTAACTGCAGAATAGCTGAGAGCTTCATTTCCAGGTGCACATTTTGCTTTTATCAGGAAAAACCTTATGTTGACTGGCAGCACACTGGAAATCTAGAAAGGACTCAATGGCCTCAAAAGGAAACGCTGTTTTAAATCCTGCCCTGGCTCCCTCTGAAACCTGCAGTGACTTTACTTTGACCTGCAAGGGAGCCATATGAATTCTCAGGCGATGTCACAGTGCCAATAAACACATTCCATTCAGAGGGAAGGAAAGAAAACCTGTCCTGACACTGCAAGACCTGTTACTGCTCAATCAGACAAAGAGAAAATACCAGCTTCTGAGAATCCATCCTTTTATTTCAATTCTTCAAAGAACTGCAGAGCTGAGATGCCCTTCATGAGTTTGCTCATGAGCAAACAAAGAGCAGGCAAAAAGTGGAAGATCCATGCTTGTTTCTTCCCCACACTGAAGCCAAGAAAAAAATTGAATAAAAACTGATGGTGCTTTTCTAAAGAGGTTACTATTTTTCTTCCCTTTCCTTATGCAGCTTCTGTTCTCTCTCACTGCTCTCTTTCCACAGTAGGAGAGCAGGTGCAAGGCAGATGCTTTGGCAGATAGAAATGTTCCAGTACTATAATTATAATCAACATTTCTGTGTAAAATACCCAAGGGTTTATGCATGCACAACACATTTAGAAAGTTCCACGTGGAGTTTTCAGTTTTTGCTCTTAGTCATAAATACAACCACCTTCAATTTTCTGGAGAATTCCATTTTTAGGGGAATGAGGGGGTTTGAGGGGGATGTCAGGGGTGGGATGCCCGGGAAAGTACTGGCTTGACCAAGCTTAATCCTCCCTTGCGTTGAAGGTGCCCTTGGTATCGTGTAATAGAGGAAGCATGGTGAATGTTCTGCAGACGCTTGGATTTATGAATGGCATCAGCCTCAGCCTCCCCAGCACACCTTTAAGTATGCATGTAAGGCTGACCATGGAGAAGGAGAATGTGCAGCACAAGGCTGTGTTATTTCCATGGGCTTTACATGGACATGGGATTCCCCACAGGCCAAGCAGCAGGGCAAATCTGTAATGGAACTCAAGGCTGGAAAGCTTTCTGGGAGCACTCCCTGGAGGGGAAGGATACAGGTTTTGTGTGTTCCTCTGTGCTGCACATGCAAACGATGGTGACAGTTGGGGTAATGGCTTTCCAAGGCAGACACAAGAAATCAGCTCAGCCTAATAGCACGCTTCAGTGAGCACCTGAGCTGATATAATTTTTAATAAATCATTTACCTCAAAAGATTCATCTCTGTGTTTGCAAATGTGTCTGTTTCTTTATTTCTGTTGTATAACTCTGTACAGAATTGAATTTTGAATTTGCTTCTTTAAAAACACAAATCTCCATTTTTGATAAAATATGCACAAACTGTGTTTGTTGATCCTTCTAACCAAACCGATGGGTACCAAGGAACTCTGTCAGCAAGATCGAGAGACTCACCACATCTCCCTGCTCTCTTTTTGAACTGGGCTGCTATGATTGAGTGTCCCAGGAGGACATTACACAGATCCTTATTTATCATTTAAGATTTCTAATCCCTGAACATCTCAAGTATTGTGTTTAAGAATCTTTATTTCCATAAGCTATCATTTCAGTAAACATAATAGAGGCAAGTGCAGAATGTGTGAAAACCCCAGCTTTCAGTGTAGAAGGGAAAGGGTCTGCTAGCATTCAAGATTAAAAGAAAAAAAAAAAAAAAAGAATGTAGGAGTGCTTCAAAATGGAGGATTGGGGACAAGGTGACAGATGCAGGAGAGCATGCCAGTTGGAGTGACTCATTATTGAAAGGGCAAGACAGAAAACACTCTGCATGCCTGTGAGAAGATGACAAAATCCAAACAGCAGACAACAAAGATTGGTGCAAACACTTGAAAGAAGTCAGACATACAAACGGGTTAGGTCAGTACTCCACATGAAAGTGCTCTGTGTGACTGCTGGGAGTCTGAGGATGGAGGTTAGGGAAGAGGAGTATTTAATATAAAATGTTTATAGTGTAGGAACTGGTAGAAAATAATCAGTGTAATACTGTAATGCAGCGAAGTTCAAATAGATCTGAATAACAAGAGAAGACTGCACCATTAGAGGAGCAATAGTGTTTGTTAAAAGAAAGCTCAGCTTAGCATTGGTAACAGAAAGGATATGTGCTATAAAATCAATTTGGGTTGGAATTTCATATCCAGGAAGGAACAGCAGTTAAAAACAGTTATCCTGCACTGGGAAGTCAGCCTGGACAATCTAGAGGATAGCCTCCCCATCCCAAAGCTGGTAGAACCAGCAATACACTCTGCATGCCTGCCCCTCTCTGTTGATGACAAGTGTGAGAGTCTGCCTGGCAAACTCTGACAAAATATTTACCTGTTCAGTGATAAGTTCAGTTCAGCATGATAAATCCACCTGATGATGGAGGCTGTGCTGCTGGTGACTCACACAGAGGGTGACAACAGCTGCAAAGCAACCTCAGATTAAAGGCTGCAAGGGTCAGATGGGTGGAAGGGGAGACTGCAGCTGTCTGCAGGGGGATTAGGAAGAGTTCAGCGCACGCTATTATTCAGAGACAACCGGTTTAGAGACAGTTTCAGGTTTTGGCCCAACTAGTCAGATGATCCACAAGAAGAAAAGCCATTCTAGATTTAATCCTGGGCATTTTAAAGTAAGTATTTCTGCATATGACTATGGAAGAATATCTCTGAAGTAGTCTAAGGTGCCCAAATACCAAATCCCTGAAAAAAAAAAAAAAGGAAAAAACACCAACATCCCATGTTCAAGAAGGGGCGTGCTTGCAAATGGTGAAATTAGTCAAAAATAAATGACAGGAGTCACAAAAAAAGGTGAACTTATATGGCTTTATATGTGAGGGGGTAAACATGACTTGTAAAGGTTGAAGTCACTCTTTGCCAATGAACTAAACATTGTTTATCAGGTGCTCATTAAGTGCAGGTATCAAAATGAAACAGAAACCATGATTATACCACCCTTTGAGCCACTGGTGAAACTGTATCTTGAGTATTGCACGGCCTTTGGCTCTGCTGATACAGTATAACTAAAAAAAGGTACAGATAGGCAGCAATTAGAATCAGAGAATAGGAACAACACCTAGGCAAGGGGAGGAAATATTACAGATTATTTTCTCTTGTATTACTCTTCAGCATAGAAAAAAAAGGCGGTTAAAATAATTTTATTGGATATCTGTAAATCATTAATGATAGAGAATGCAAACAGCTATTTTTACATAGCTGTGGGGCATCACAGACTTAAAATTACCAGAAGATGCCTTTTCATATAATGTGTGATTAAAATGCCAAACTTTTTGCTAGAAGGTGTCACAGAGACCAAAATCATAGAGAAGTTAAAAAAAGAAAAACAACCTACCAGACATAGATAAGGCAGATCTGTCACATCCTTCTCAGCATCCAGTGTCAGAGACTGAGCTGGACCAGTGCCCTGCCTATCTGGGAGTTGCTATTCTCACATTCTAACCAAAGTAATTAAAAAATTGCAAGGAAAAAAACCCCAAGATATTATTTTCTTCACTTCTACCCATCAAATAACCTTCGATTATCACAAACCAGGCTGAATTCCAAGTAAAAATTTCAAGATGAACAGCTTAAGCTAAGTTACCATATCCCAGGGGTTCTCATTTGTAAATGGAAAATAAACATGAAAACCAAGTATTTCTAACTGAATGAAACACAGCATCTCTCTGTCAGATTATTTTTATGAAGATAAGTATCTTTAATTCATATGAAATATATCTCTTTCAATGCACAATTTGATTATTTCCACTTCCACATCATTCTTTTATAATGAGGATTTGGTAAGAAAAACTGCTAATAGAATAGAGTCATTTTCAGACTGACATTTCCACTTGTCACAGTTACTTGAAAAATACAGAAAATGGAGTTGTCCTTATCTGCCTTTCTCTGGTGCTCAGTGTGTGAGACACCATGGGCCAAGAACGATAAATTGAATTAAGCTCCTTAAGCAACAGCATTCTGTCTCAGTAAACATTAACACTTCCCCTTATGCCTGAGCAAACACAAAGATCTGGTCTCAGCTTGGGAATAGTTCAGAGTGCTAATGCAAACAACACAACTACAGCTATTTCTACAAATGGTCCTGAAAGGTTTTCTAGCATATGTTGATCGCACTTCTCACTTAGGAAGTTAACTTTACCCTGCTAAGATAAGATACTCTGTATCTTATAAGCAGAATCGTTTGTGTCAATAAGTGAAACTATTTCTTTGGGATCAGGAGGGGAGGATCTGTGCTAAGAAGACTCTAGGTAGTCCTCCCACAGCTTAAAAAAAAAAAAAAAAGGAAAAAAAAGAAAAAAAAAAAAAAAACCGGTGAGCAAACCCTCAATTAACTAGAATTATATCTGCAGTTATTCCCCACTGCAAGAAGAAGGTCAGATTTTCACAGCTGCACTGCCACAATCTGGAGGGGCTAGAGTTACTTTTGTCCAAGTCTGTATCTTCCCTTACACTCTGTATCTGCACACACATCTACATCTTACACAGAGAAGTAAAAGGCACGTACATACAGATGTGCATGGTTATATGTGAGTTTGTATATTGATCAATAAGGGCTCATTGGCACATGAGCATTGACTGCATCTCTGTGCCAGACCAGCCACTTGCTCACTCTGCCCCAGCAGACCTTCCTCTCCATCTGAGGGACTGTGTAACACACTGCTCTTCAGAATTCCCTTCATTTGTGCTGTTCTTTTAACTGCTGACTGCTGTTTGAGGTGGGGGTGCAGAGGAAATGTACAGGAATTATCCATCCTCATACTGTGGAAGTGCCACATGATCTCACATGTTTGGAGCTCCTGGGTCTCCCAGGGAAGAATGGTTCTGCTCAGGCTGTACTCAGAGAGGAAACCATCATAGCCATGAACTCATTCACGAGAAGAGTATTTGAGAGCTACAACGTGTAAAGTGTTGCCTGACCAGTGCCAGCACAGCTGAGCTCCTGGGGGCCTGCTGGGGTGTCTGAGGTTCTTCCCTGGGGATTTTAGGCCAGGCATCTTTGGAGCAATGTGGGGATGTTTAATCTTGGCAGTGCTCATATGGTAATGTGATTTTGTTGCTGTTGAATGTGTTGCCGTTTCTTATGACTTTGATTACAATGGAGACAAAGAAAGCTGAAGGGGTTTCTATATTGTCAGTATTTCTGCAAAAGGGAACCAAAGCACCTGCATCTGTTTGCACTGGAAGACATCAGGCCTTGACCTGGTTACTTGCCTTGATACTTATTATTATTTCTATTTCATCTAAACTGAATTCTAAAAAATGCAGATTCACTTTCTGGGTTTTTATGCTTGCCATTTCGTGTTCTACTGCTAAGTGCCCAATTTCCTTTTGCAAAATCTAAAAACTGGGAAATGCTTGTGTCCAAGGTTATTTTTCATTTGAAATACAGAATACTTATATTATTTAAACAAGTCTTTGACGTTTTAGGAGAATTGAAAGCTTGATTGACCAAATTAACATTCCATTCAGTCAGCATATCATCCAGCCCTGACTCCTGACTCCAAACTACACCTTGTTTACAAACACATGCATGTTTAGCAATCAGCCTTTTTGGCCTATGTGAATTTTGTGTCTTTTAGTTTCTGCAGGAAAGCGCCAACTGGTTTAAAGGATCCCTATTATTTCACTATCTTTGTTTGCAACTGTGTTTTGTTTCCTCTTAGGAGCCCCACTCTCATTCATCACATTTCTTTTGTTCCTTTTATTATCAGGCCGTGTTCTAAGAGAACATGAGCTAAACACCAAAAGCCCCTTTGTCCTTATCGTTATCATCAGGATCAGTTCCCTTTACATTTTCACATCTGACCAGCCTTCCTGAAGCTCAAAATTATATTACAATTAGAAATGCTCTAGACCTAGTGTGTACAGGAACTTCCTATTCATATTCACAGAGTTGTGTGTTTTGAACTGAGCAGACAAACAAGTCACTGCCTTTGGAGTGCTAAATTCAGGGACAAGGCAGGGCGGACTGTGGTCTGTGGACTGTGGACTGTGCTCTGGGATTTGTCCGTTTTATCTGCCATAGTTATCAGCTGAAAAGGGATTATTGATTCTTATAAACGATGTGGGAGTTCTCAGCTGTGTTTCGCACCTGGATATATCTGTTTGACTGTTATCTCAGACTGAAAGGACTAAAGCTCAGGCTTTCAACTTCCCCACAAAATGGCCTATCAAGAAGGACTAGGCCATGCTGGTGGGGGAGGATTATCCTGGGAGTAGGAAAGTCACATTATTCTCAAGATCCTCATTCACACATTAGGTAGTTAAAACGTACTTTGTAACTCAAACATAAATGTCTATTTTTCCTTTGCTTTCAAGACTTCCTTGTGCAGACCTATTTTCAACAATGACTTGTTTCCTCCTGGAGTACCAATTTTAACTCCACTCATTGGCCTTTCTTCAAGATGAGAATGATCTGCCTTTTCTTCAGAGATGAGCAGAGAAAATAAGCTGAATGTGTGCTGTCTGCATCTCTTTCCTCATTAACTGTGCTGGTAGTATGAAATCTTTCATTATTTTCTTTCCTTAGCGTAAGCCTTGGGAGTGTGTTTTGATAACCTTGACAATCCTCTGAGCAGATCTTGCTGTACCTTCAGTCAACTCAGTGCACAAAATGAGACAAGCAAAATAATGTATAGTTTGGGTACAAGCTATGATTACTTGTAAGTATAGAGACTTCTTGTCTTCCTGTTGGCCAGAACCTATGGAGAGATTCAAGGTGAGCAATTCTTTAGAGGATGATCTTCATGTTCCTTCCTAAGGCATGGAGATTTTGTGGAACATTCTTCTTAGGCTTCATATTTCCAAAATGAAAAATAAAAATAGATTCTAAGTATGTTCCTTGTTCCAGGCGCACAAAAAGCTGAGTGGGAAATCTGCAGATCATTGTAGTGCATCCAATATCCTATGTGTTGTTTCTCATATAACCTTTCTTTTCTGATAAAGATCCTTGTGTCTAGTAAAAAAAAAAAAAATCTCTACAGTTAGTGACGTTTTTACTTTTTATTTTCATTTTTTTAACAGATTAGGATCAGATGCAAACATTCATGAGCCAAATTTCACTGCCTGTGCTAGTATTGGTTTAACAAAAGGGAAGTGGAGGAAAACAGTAGCTGGGACTGAAAGAAGTCACAACTTCTTAGTGATGAAATAATACAAAACCTGGTATCACACCCTGGCAAGGGAAAAAATTACATAAGGCTGGTATTAAGTCTTCATTCATTTTCCAGAACCTCCCTTTGCATTGCCATGAACCATGCTATGCTGATGCCCTTCTGACTGGGGGATCCTGCCACTGCACATCATATGCTTCTGCAAGACAGTTTGCACAGTTTTATGCAGAAAGCATAGAGCCTAGGATGAAATCTTTGTTCATAATCTCTGACCTTGTGTCTCAAGCCTGAAGAGACTAACATAAATACTTGAACACACCAAGCCTGCTGCTCAAACTAGCTATCAGTAAGTAATGGGTACTGACACTCCTGAAAAAAAATGAATTTGAAATTATTTCTCATATACCCAGAACATTCTGCTCTCTAATTCTTTTCCTTATCTCAACATTTTACTCATTACCCATTTGATACTTTGAGACTGACTCGACTCTATATAAACTGAGGAAAGAGGTTATACAATGTGGTTCCCTGTGTTTCTGACTTTAAACACATTTTGCCATCAGTGAGAACAGCACCGTATCATATTCCCACGACAGACTGTGATGACAACAGGATTACAATCGTGGCTTAGGATAGGAAGTGGAAGAAAAAAAAGTCTTAAGAAACAAAGATCCTGTTTCCTTACAGTGAGTTTTAACAGCCAAAAAATAAAGCAAAGTCTTGAGAGTTTCAGTTTGAGGCTGTCCTGGTTTAGGGCAAATTTGGGAAAAAAAACATGGCAGGCATCTTATCCTAGTTTTTTTTTATTTCACATTTGTTACAATCACTAAAGCATCAAAGTTGTGGTTTGCAGGCTGTGCCAATACAGCAGTATGTGTTACATTTCTTTTGCATTTTAGATTTTTTTTTATGATATCAAGAAGCAGAAATAAGAAATCTGAAAAATGGAAACTTAGTAACTGAATCTAAGATAGAAGTAAAAAAAAATACAGGTCTTAGACCTGTAATTAAATCTCCCTATAAATCTTCTCCAGTTAACTCCAGTGGAGACCAGTACTCACAGGGACATTGGACCATCTAAGGCAAGAAAAACTGAAGCTGAAGCTCTGTAATGGCACAAATCAGGAATCATATTTTTACCTTCTCAGCCATACAGAAAGAGTCAGAAATGCCCATTCAGCTTGTTCTACTGCAGACTTATTTACATTGGGCACTTGATTTAAAAAGCTTTTTAGTGATAATGTTTCATTTGAGCATGTCCTGCACTTTAAAGTTTATTCTATTTTCCTGCTCAACTAGGCTTAGACATGTTAGAAATGAACATTTTTTTTTTTAACTTACTAAAACCAAATCATTAATTCAGTTTAATTCCTCAGCTGCCACTGAGGAGTAATTCCCAAGTCATGGTCTCTCATGGAGGATCAGTAACTGCTCTCAACTCATGCATGGCTCCAGTGTTGGGGAGACTTCTCAGGTTTTGCAGTTTCTTGAAGGGCTGGCTTGGTTCCTTTAGGACAAAGAATTCACCTTTAATTACATGTTTATGCTTATATTGTTCTTCACCTGATTCACATGCTTGGCTCACATATGCCAGCACTTAATCAACGTTTTAGCATTTCTCACCTGTACTGGGGACATATTTTAGTTTATTTTAGTTTTTCCACTTAGTATTATGTAAGTTCCCTGAGAACTCATTGCCTCAATTAACAGCAGTAAGAGATTATACTCAAAAGTTCTAACATAGTAAGAACAAGTTAAGCTCACACACAAATGCCTTCAAAGCTCTGTTGTCTTAGAAAGATGTTTTCAGGCAACTAAAGTCCAAAATAATATAATGAAATATTTACACATACCTGAGCTTATCTCAGCTGGAGATGAATTTTTCTACATGTTTAGCTCTTGTGGACAATTTTGGTAAAGCATCAGAAGTGTTTTACAAAACCAACTGACTGTAGAAAGCCTCTAGGATTCATTTAATAATTCAGTTGAAGCAGCTGGTGCTTAGGTTAGAACAACACCAAAGCAATTCTGGGAACTTTTATATCGTGCCATGAATTTTGTTCATCAGGTTAAGTGAGGCTTTCTCAACTTCTGGAAGAGGTTATCCAGAGGGTTGTGGGCACACCATCCTTGGAAACATCCAAGGCTGAGTTGGACAGGGTTCTGAGAAAGCTGATCTAGTTGAAGTTGTTCCTGCTCATCGAAGGGGAGGTTAGACTAGACTACCCTTAAAAGTGCCTTCCAACACAAATAGTTATATGATTTTATGAAGCAGCAAGCTTTTTGTTGTGATTTTTCATTAGTTATGATAGTTCAGAGGAAAAAAACTGCTGATTGTCACTGTGCAATGTGACAAGAAAAAACCAAAGGTGATTGTAGCTCCTGTGGTAAATGTTGCAGTGCACAGAGTGATCCTGAACCTCCCCAACAGTTGCCTTCCCAGGACTTCCGTGGCCATACTGTGATATCTCCTCAAAAAGTGATCATTTCAAACTAACTATAGGAAGCCTATTTCCACACTGAAGGAAAAGTTATTTAAATAATCCACTAACATCTATGTGGTTTAAAATCCAACACAATAAAAAAGATAACTACTATTTGGTGCAATCTGAGTACAAAATGCTCTACAACACCACAGGCAAGAGTTCTTAAACCACAGTCATCAATTACATCAATATCAATTAAGATATCTGGGGGAAGGCTTCATTTAGGTATCATAAGTAATAACTGTGGAGAGAAAAACAGGACTGGTAATGTGATTAGTGCCAAGATACACAGTAAGTAGTTTGCAACCTGCTAAATTTTGTATTGCTTAAATACACCCTGAAGATCAGAAATAAGTGTTGGGGAAGGAAAACCCTAGAGCAAGGGAGCAGTAAAGGCAGAATGCATCATTAAGCACTGCTATTAAAGTATTTAATACTTTAAATATTAAAAACATACATCATTAAAGTACTAAACCCAGAAATGTTGCTTTCTTTGCAGCTCTTTAAATACTTAGAAAAATCATCTGTTGGACCACATGCAATCAGGATGCAAACACAAAACCTGCCAACCACGTAGCTGAAATGTATTCAGTTTACGTCGGCTTCCCAAGAGGAAGCTGAAGATGAGACAGCCAGGGGTGTGCCCTGGGCACTGTGGGTGTGGCAGGCACCGAGGAATGGGCAGCCCCGAGCGCCACCACCGCAGCGGCAGAGGAGGTCCCCAAACCTGCTTCTTAAAAGCCTCTGGGTGAAGCTCTCACATGGAGCTCAGATTTCTCTGCATACCTCAGTGGTGTAAAAGGACCAATTCTCTACACAGTTTGTGTAGGCAACAAGAAAGATACAAACCACAGCAAGAAATTTTCAGCTGGCACAGAGGTTTTCATCTTCATTTTATAAGATTCACATTGGAAAATTCAAAGCAGTGCAATTTTCATCAAATTTACACCTTTTCAAATACACCATCCTAGAAATGTCACAACTAGGATTTTAAAGGAAATAAAGCAAGAGATTTTTTTCATTACTAGCATTAATACTTCAGTGTATTGAACTATTTCATTATATTTATTTGCAATATTAAAATATTGCAAATATTGCAATATATGACATCTCATAGGCGAAACACTGGAATGGTTTCTATAAGGATGTAGCAGCAAAGAGGGGAGGCTAGAAATGTGTTCAAGACGTGTCTGCATCTTCTGGGCAATGTGATTTAGTGGTTTAGGGGTTACAGTGGCATTGCTGGGTGAACAGCTGGACTGGATGATCTCGAAAGTGTCATCCAACCTCAGTGATTCTACAAATCTATGAAAAAATGCATAAAAGATAAAAACTGCAGAAAAGATAATTGATGTCATGGTTTCATGGCAGGTAGATCTTCTTAAATCAAATTTCACTGTCTTTCACTTAACTACAGTTTGGATAATTACAATATGTCAATAGCATCTGCTTGTGTTTTGGCAAAGTATTTATATATATTCAGTATATTGATATGTATCTAATATATATTAACATATATAAGTTATTGATTTATGTATTTAGATCTAAGAGCTTTTACCTGGTGAAAGAAGGCAAGTGCTAAATCCAGAAATTTTCAGACAGGTCCCAAGGTAGATGAGAATGGACATCTCCAATGAACTGGGCAGATTTTGGTAGGTCTCCCAGTAGTCAGTTTCTGGTCCAAGGCTATTCAGCACTTATGTCGATGGCTCACAGGATGAGTCACAAAGTCTTTGCTGGCAAGATTTTGGATCTCAGAAGATTATATTGGCAATGTATACCAGGAATTAGCTGTTTAGCACTCTGGATCTGCTGCATACGTGGTCCTAATGCAGTAGGCTTTGCTCTAACATCTACAAAAGAAAGATCCATTTACTGGAGGCAAAAGTGTATTTCTACACACTTTCAGTGTAAGAGGATATGCTGGAAATTAGCAGCTCCAAAGAGAAGAATCGGGAAAATAAGAAAGACAAATCATGGTGCTTTAAGCAAGGAGAGGTCATGTCAGGATGAAGGTGGCCTGTAAGTGAGGGGGCAAACCTGCCCCCCATGCAGCCCAGCTGGGAGAGTGCCCACATTACACCAGCCTTGAGAAGAGACCCACAAGTAATTCAGAGACTAGGAAAAACCTTTCACAAAAGAAAGGTGGGAAGTGATTGAAAAACCATGTCTCATATGGAGAAGTTGCAGTGGTTTCTCCCTAGGAAATAGAAGCAAAATGTGGTTCAGGAATTTCCCTCTGAGCTTAGCTGAACAGAGAGAAGAGTGAATGCCTGAACACTTCATCCAGGAGAGAAAGAAATCCTGCTTACATGCTTTCAGGTGCATTAGCTGTCCCCCTCTGGCCTGTGGGTGTGGTGGGGAAAGCTCTGTGTGTCTGTGTGCATTTGAAACGAGGGTCACCTCTATACCCACTGGTGGTCTTCTACAGAGAGAAGGAAACTTTCTGCCATGCTCTTAATACCCGTAAATTCTCTGCAGCTCTGCAATGGGACAATGATTATAATCAAATCTCATGCTTCAAGGCTTCAGGGTCAGGAAAAAATAACCCTCCATGCCACCATCAGTACATGCTCCAAATACCTCTGGGGCCTGACAGGGGAGTCTTTTCATCTTCTATGAGCCCAGGCATGTTCAGGACATTGGGAACACTCTACCTGCCTGTGCATGTGGAGATGGTTTTACTGCCCAAGGTCATACAAAACCTGCTGCTAGGTTTTGGAAACCAGATAACATTCTTCCTATCTAAAAGGCAGCAATTTGATACTAGGTGTCCTGGGATCTGCAGGTGAATTTATCTGGTACTCTGATTTGGACTTAATTTCTGTGAAAAAATTTACAGAAAATAAATTCCAAACTGAAGTTGAAAATATTGTCTTCTTAATTCAGAGGGAGTTACTGTTAATACAAAAATTTGGGGTTGATCCAATTGAACCTTTAAAATTTATTAATAATTAAAATTTAAATTAATTAATCTATATAATTAATTAATTTAATTAATTAAAATATTCTACTTCTGCACTTTGTGCTCCACCTTTACCAAGGCAAAACTCACAATACAACCATAATTGATTTCATAGCTAAAGTGCTCTACAGAATACACGCAAAACCCTTGATCTCTGGAACTTATTATTTATTGTTTAATGACATACCCAAACAAAGTCTTCAAAATCCAAATTTATGTTTGCAAAATAAATTTGCTTATCCTGTTTCTGCATTCATGTAGTACTTTCCCTCTTTTTAGCCCCAGTAGTAATCAATCAGTATCAGTCGATATTAATTGACTAAAATGAAATGGACGCATAATGAAAGGAAAGGAGTCTTCCCAAATGTAACACTGTGCATCCAAGTTGAGGACTATGAAAGCATTCAAACCTAGCAATATACAGTCTTTCTAGCCCCCTCCTTAACTAAGAATACCAAAAACTTCATTCAACTTGTGCAATTAAGTTTGCAAAGAGAGTAGTAGAGCTGGACCAAAATACAGTAGTTATGCTTTGGTACAAATTGCCCACCTCTGGACAGGTATTGCAAATGAATCCCCAGTTTTCCTTGTTCATCAGGTTATTGTTTAATTTTAGTCTAACTTTTCTAAATTTAAAGTAAGTTACTTCTTTCAGAGAGGAGAGAAGCCCAACTCTACCTCTGCAAAGTTTGTAATAAGCTTTCCAAATGGAAAAAGCTGTTAGCTCAACTGTGCAAGGAGGGCATGGTGAGGGGAGTTCCAAGTGGCCATGACTGAGGACCAGGGAAGGAGAAGGAGGGATGGAGAATAATGGCTCACTGTGCTTGAAGGAAGCAAATGATTAGAGAGTGTATTCTGAGAAATAATGAAGGACCAGCACCAGGATCCAGTTTAGTGACCAGGTTTGGGGAATGGGTGGGCTCCGAGGTGCACAGAGCCGTGAGACACCAGCAGGTCAGGGGACATCAGGCTATGAACTGCAGGAGACTGATGACCCTAATGGCAAGATTCCAGACAACAGGTAATAGAACAAAGTGGGTTGACAAAGGCCTTGACCTCACATGTGACCCAAAATATCTGTTTTCTAGTCTCCTTGGTATGCCTGCAGCAGGCAATGACAGAAGCCTCCAAAGTCAGTCAAGAGAGTCTGCCCTAAGCTATCTCCTAAGCTATGCTCAACCCCATCTCTTCTTCTTTAGAGATCCCACGCCCTCACTTCTTCCCTTTCCTGTTTATTCCTTACTTGTCCTTCCCCTGACCTTACCTGACTCCTGCCCTCCAGACAGCCTCATCAAGCTGAAGCCTTTATAAGCCCTTTACCTAGTTCATGATGCTCTAGCCCCAGTGGCAGGTGGATATTTTTTCAGAAGACAAGGAGGGAAAACCTCTGGGCATATCTTCAGGGTACAGAAGTGAAGGCTAGAAGAGCAAATGTTTTCCTCCTAAGCCTGTGACTACGTGGCTGCAAGTTACACTATCTTATGGTGGGAAGCTCTGTTGGGCAGGAAATACTGGGTAGGCAGAACAGTTATTTAAATTAAAACAAAGTTGTTACAGAAATGAAAAAGAATAGCATGACTACAAATTAATTTGGGCTGGAAATTAAAAATTCTAAGTTTCAGACAGGCACAGGAGAAACACAGGTAACACATCCAAGTAACTACTTTTGGAATAAAAACCAGTAAATAGGTTTTAAAATACATCTTCATAATTTTATGAATAGGATTACTTTACCTAATTGCATGAAAATATAAAAATTAGGCTTCATGGCATACAACCCTATGAAAAACCTATTCAGACTTCTAGGTTTCGAGGTAGCACTGGTCCCATTCCACACTTTTTCAGTGTCAATATTCTCTATCCGTGACTGTAGTAGGACTTTCTATATGTTGCTGTATTTAAAAAGGAACAACCCGAGAGTAGGGAGGAGAATTAAACAGGAAAAAAAAAATTGTGACACTCAGAAAGGTTATTTGATTTGTGGGGATATACAGAATCGTGACTCGTGAGAAGAAGTTGTGACATTCCTGGCACCTCACGGCAGGCAGTCCGTTTGCTGCAGCCTCAGCCTCAGCCGGCTGCTCCCTCTGTAAGAAGGGATTGTCTCGCTCGTGGTTGTTTGCTGCCATCTATGGCTGGAGACTGGCTCCCACACCCTAGGATCATTTTAGGAAGACAAGCATGCATACGGATAGGTTTAATGAGATCAAGCAACGACACTGATATACAATGCACCTTTATATCTGTCCATGGATATTAATGTGTCACTTCTCTGCCAGCTGTTTGATCCTACATGTGAGCTCCTAAAGGCTGCTGGTACCTTCTGGAGTGGCTAAATACTTTTCAGATTGGCCTTTGTATATGAAGCACAGAATATGAATGTGGGGTATGGAGTTAGGAAACTTCATAGGAAGTTAGGAAGTTAGTTTCTCCTTTGCTGAAAAAAGGAAGCACAGTGCTAAAGAAGATACAGCATTTGTTTTCCAACACAAATGATACGTTCATTATAGATGTCAGTTGCTGTGTCTTCCTCTTTTTCCTCCCATGCATCCTCAAGGAGAACCAGCCTTCAGTGCCACAGCCAGAGTCACTGTGTTGTTTTAGGAATGCTGTCTGGCCATGCCCATGGCTTTGCAAAGACCTCTCAGATGTAGAAACTACTAAAAGTGGGAGTGGACAAGCCCATCCCCAGCTGTGCTGCAGTGTCTGTGGTCTGTGTATTCATCTCTTAGCAAGCACTGCTGGCAGTGCTCCCCATCAGCTCCTGCCCCAGCAGCAGCTCCTCTCAGGGGGGCAGTCAGTGGTACTGGCAAGGGCATGTGCACAAACCCAACACTGCCTGGAGAACTTGCCCATCCCAAGGCAAAGGTCTGTGTCTTCTCTCTCCTCCCTCTTGGTTCAGTCCCAGGGTCTGACTCTGAAGTTTTGGACAACCGTGAGACCTCCTAAAGTATCTGTGGAGAAATGTACTCTGTAAGCACATCCCAACTAGGACCAGCCCCAGGTATGTCTAAACAACCTCTTGAAATGAATCTCTCTCCCTCAATGGCATGCAGGAAAGGAGGCAAACACCTGCAGATAGATGCCTGCATGTCAAAGTCTACATGTGAGACAATTGTCCAAACTCCCACAGCCACTGAGAGAGGGTAGGAGTGGGTAGAACCCACATGCCAGCAGCTTGTGCTGTGCTAGATGCCCCTGTGTATCTCACTCATCCACACAGAGCTGCCATATGTGACAGTGAGACCTGCAGGAGACCCAAACCCTTCTGCAGCAGAAGCTGAGAGCCCAGCAGGATGCCTAAGGGATGTTTAAAAGGCTCTAGATGCCTGTGTGGGGGCAACAGTAGGTGCTTGAATTTAGATGTATTGTCCTGAGTTGGATCCCACTGACTGCATTGCCATCTTCTCTGAGCAACCACAAACAGCTGGTGCAGTCTACACTGAACAGATTTCCAAATTTCCTCCAGTTACTCATAATATTGCACCAATAATTTCTACTGATATGACTAATGGCTGCAGTGATGGTTAGCCAGTTTAGGTTGTGGGAACTGCTACTGAATTTAAAAGAAGAATATTTAAACTGGTTATTTAAATGGCCTAGTTATTTTAAAACTGTCTACAGATCCATATCTATAGTTTCAGTCATCTAATGTTTAACCACGCAGCACATCTGACTACATCAGTGAGGTTTCTGATGTAATACTCAAGTGAAGGTGTTGTGCATCTGCATATACTGTGTGTGAGCCAGAGAAAGGGCATGGAAGGTGCATTCCTGTGTTTTGAGTAGGATCAGCTGTGTCACACTGCTAGTAACACTGCTGCAGACTGCACATGAGCCAGCATATGAGCCAGGAGATTCAAGGTTCAGAATTAGAGAGGCTCTCACTATTTGTAAATAAAACTCTCACATTTGCTTTGTAAATAAGCCCTAAATTGCTTTTCTGGATTTTAGAAAATGATGATACTTAGCAAGAGGAATGGCTTCCAAGTATTCCAGGATCAGAAGGAACCAAATGCAATGAAACAATCCTAGTTGCCTAAACTGTGTAAAAGATATATGTGTAATAGAAAGCAATAAATGTAGCTGGGGAAGAAGAATAAAAAAATTATTTTAAAAAGAGGTGTGTATTCACAACACACCATATAAGAAAAATATACAGAATATTAAAGAGAAATAAAAGCCAACAGTAAATATACCAAAAGTGGGTGCAGGAACACTGAAAGAGAGAGTTTAATGTGATGAAGTTGTCAAATGACAAAAAGCATTGTAGTACCAAGACCTTTTCTTCTCAAGGTGAGTAGATGTAACATTACAGCAGCACCTATAAAGACTTTGATGTTTTTTCTAATATCAAAAGCACAGAAAATTTGATTGGATAGGGTGCTGTCATGGGTGTCTGAACTTGGTCAGTGACGGTAAAACTGTCCCCTAATAATCTAGTAATCATAGACATTTCTTAAGAAGACTTCTACTCAATTACCTTCTTATTTTCCAATTTAGCCCAGAAGTAGAAGTACAGCTGGACCTCTCTGACATGCTGTCATTCTCTTACTATCTGACAGAAAGGGAAAAAAATAGATCACAGGTCATGTCAGAAAAGAGCAAGGCAAAATTCATATGTCCTTGTTCTAACTATCATGATAAAACAGTGCAACTTCATGCAAATAAAATGTGATAGTGAATCACTGATTGTCTGTCAGTGGAACACTCACATAATCTTTGTTCCAGAATGAGGTTTACAAACTCAGTTGGGAATTGCAGGGTTTTCTGAATGAGAAAGGCATATACCAGGCAGAATTGATAAACTGGAACCCATTTATTTATGTTTCTTTTTTCTCTCAATTTTCAAGGATCTAAAGCATAGCATTAATCATTACTGTTTGACTGTTCTGATGGCTTTACTGTATATACTCACTATCAAAAATAGTTGAAATCCTTTTACAGGATACTTCACAGACATTTTGATTAATTACATGTTTGTGGTTTTGTATGTAGCTGTGCACTCACTTTAGATATATATCCATACTTCACTGGATTCTGTTCGCACCTTAGAGGGACCCCTTGCATTTCATTAACCAGTGCCTCAAAATGCAAATCTAAATGAAAACAGGAAAATTAAAAGTTTTCTTTAAGTATCTTCAGTATCATCAAAGTATTTCCTGTATTTGACTTCCAACATATTTTTTTTTTTAGACCAGACATATTTTTTTATTATAGAAAGCTCTCTAGCTCTTCTTCCGACAGAAGAAGGTAAATAACTCATCAGCCATTAATGAGCAGAGTATGCTGCTGTCATGGTGCGTCCCCCCACCCCCTCAACAGAGGCAGAAAGAAATAGAAAATGTGCAGATTTATAACATTTGAACCTGTCTTATTAACAGAAACCAGTACATAGCCAGCAGCCTCACTTCTGGCAAGGCACCTAAATGCAGCTATACAAACAAGCCAGTTTCTGAAGTTGAAGCAATAGTCAACCCCACTGAAGCAGAAGAATCTATCTTTTCTCTTGGCTCTTTGACAGAGATGCAGTCATCTCCAGAGTCCAGAATTACCCACTGCTGTTAATCCTGCTTCTCTTCACTGAGAACACAGTTGACCTTCAATTTGACCCATCTTTGACAACGTCCCTTGTCTTCAATTACCAAAATTGCAGCCATTCTTTTTGCAAAATCTGGATCACTAGGATCTCCCCCTCTCATCTGCTGCTTTTCAAAGTCGCCGATGCAGCTCTGATTCCCACTGTAGGAAGGGTTATGTCCCAGAAGAGTTCTATAATTAGAACTGACCACACAGATGTGCTTCAAGAGACTGTGCAGCTGAAATGCAGAAAATACTCAGTTAAAAAAAAAAAAAAAAAAAAAAAGTTGGTTTCAATTTGCATCATTGCTGCTTTCTTTTGGCAGCTTTCTTCATGGTACTGCACATCACTCTGACTCCTTTCATTTAAGCTGAGGTAATTAATACCTTTTCTATTATTAAAGCCTTGAGAACAGAAGATGAAATCCTGCCTTCATTAAAGTCAGTGGCAGAACTCCTGTGAACTTCAGTTCCTTGAGTGTCATTAGATTGTCCTGTATATCATTGATACTGATGTTTTCTTCTTGGACTACTGCCTATCCTCCAGATGGCATCCAAGCTGTGACTCCTAAAGGACAGAAAATCCACCCCTATCCTTGGTGGTGACATATTCCCATGATTAGTTACCAGCCTACTAAAAAACTCCTGAATTTTATCCTATTAAGCTTACCCAGTCTAAAATTCTAGGCACTGACTTTTTTACAGCTTTCCTTTTCAAATCGAAGACTTATCCTACCTATCATATTTTCTCCAGAAAGATACCAATTTAGAGTAATTTAATCTCTTTACAAAATTCTAACATCTACCCAAATTAACAACTGTGATTTCCGACCCTTTGCCAGAAATTTTTTTTCTGTGCTTTTTTGCCTGCATTCTCCCCTACATTCTAAAATGATCAAAGGACTCTGTGGTATTTCAATATCCATCTCACCAGCTCCACCTACAGCATTATCTTCCCACAGTTCTGCTGCTTGCAACCCCATTCAAGCACATCCTGTGTGGTGCTGGGTTCTCCTAGAGAGCTGCTTGTCTGCTTGTCCCAAACACATGGTCCTCATAAAGACACAGCTTGAGTACTTTTGTTCCTTGTATAAGATTGTTTTGGGCTATATCAAAATATATTTTGCTGCAGGTAACCAAGTAGTTCAGATCAATGTGTAGGGTAGCCCAGCCCTACAGTACGTATTTACTTGTTTTTCTGCATAGTACAGCTCTGAAGCCAGGCAGTGTTGCTGAACATTTTATATTTGCTATCAGGGCCTTGGTACCTAATCATCATGCTCAGGCTAAGGCAAAATAGTGATATTACTAAAGATGTCTTGTACAAACAATTTTTAGGGGCTTATCTCCTAATACAACTATGCCATTATTAGTATTTCATAACAACAATTTGTGTTAGACACTTTTGTTGCAGCATGCTGTTGCATAATATTTCACACTTTCACAGCACCTGAGAATCTGACCCTCTACCAAGAATAATGAGTCGAGCTCTACAAAACTACCCTGAAGCAGCCCTTGTGCTAGTCCAAGCCTCAAGATGATGAAAGGGAATGACAGCAAGGATAAGGAGTGCCCAAGGTCACTAAGAAAGTCTATGGCAGAACTTATTCTAGAAATAAATTTTTCATAATTTCTTGCCTTAGGCTTTCATCATACCATCATTCTTCTCCAGAACACAGCAGTGATAAGAAAAAAAAAAAAGATAAAAGGCACATTTATTAAGAAACTATTGCAATATTTTGCATGAAGATATTTCCATTGATGTATTAGAGAAGGCAGAGTTTGCAAAGTGAGGCTCTTAATAGTTGGGAAATGCATGTGCAACCTGCTCTGTTTGCACTACTGTGTTTTTCTGGAGATGATTCTTTCTCTGCACTGAATAAGCTGGGAAAAAATTATCTGCAATCAAATAATTAAAGAGGGTTTCAGGGTCACGTATCTGTTCTCATTGTTGTCAGCGTGACTCCTGCTTCACAAGCTCCAGAAGTTATAAAACGTACAGAAAATGAGGCAGGGGACTGCAGGCAATTGAATGCTGCCCTGGAGAGATTGATGCTATCCCTGCCTCTGTCATTTTTCATTTTCATGTGGCCCAATTCGAGACATCTGGGTTTAAATTAGAAAAAGGCTGAACATTCACAGCTGCACTTAAAATTGCTAGCTGCAATTTGAACAGAAAAAAAAAAAAATCAGGCTCTGAGTTTCTAAAATTGGGAATTCTCAAATTTAGATAATACTTGATAATTCTGGGTTTCACATCTGTTCTTCAGGTCTCTCTGTCTCAGGTCCCTGGACATAAAATTATGAGAAAAGTAATGTCCTGGGTTATGGAATCAAAAATGTGTATTCTATTTTCATCTGCTGAAAGCAGTTGGGGAATTGTTCTTTATTTCTTGTAACTTTGGAAGGAGGGGGACGGGGGGAGGGGCGGGTGCCTTTTGGGTAATGGGCCATCAACAGACTATACCCCCGGACTATACCCGCTCCCCCCAGAGCCCCATTTGCATGCATGGTCCTATTGTGGGATGCCCTGCCCAGTGGGGGGAGTCTACAATTGCTGCCGGGAAAACTGAGCCGGCCGGGGACAGACTTCACTTGCTTCACCCCGATTCCTGGGAGGAAGACGGCACCCCATCTCATCTTCGCCAGACCCCATCTCATCATTGCCGGACCCCATCTCACCATCACCTCACCCCTGGACCCCTCCTCATCACCCCTGGACTCCTCCTCCTCACTCCTAGACCCTTTTTGGCTACAGGATCGTCCCTGCTCCAACAGAGCCACGTCTACCACCCCAGGAGGACTCACTTCTGGACTGCTTCCAACACCCTGACTAACAGGGTGCCAGGTGGCAGCTCTGATTCTATCAGGGCTTTCCCAAATTGTTGTTGTTTGTTTGCTGGTTTGGTGGGGTAGTTTTGTTTCCTACCACATTTGTATTATTGATATTCCTAGTAAAGAACTGTTATTCCTATTCCCAAATCTTTGCCTGAGAGCCCTTAATTGAAAATTTATAATTTGGCAGGGGTGGGGGGTTTGCATTCTCTATTCTAAGGGAAACCCCAGTTTCCCTGGCAGACACCTGTCTTGTCAGACCAAGACAGATTTTGGCGCCCAAGTGTGGGGCACAAGGGCATTGAGACAGAGGAATAACAGTTCTTGTGTACTAGATAGAAGTCTACTGCTCAAAATCATGTGGTCCAGCTTTCCCTGGTTTGGCTGGCACGTGGTTGTGGCTGTATTTCTGCCATTTGCTGGCCCTTATCTAAACATGGGCCCTATAACCAAGGCTACTGTGGCTGGCATCCAGTTTATTTTGTGGGTTAATAAGGTGAGGAATTCGTGGATTTTTAACTTCCTTTGGAAAGCAGGCACATGGATTCAGGGCTATCATAGACTAACTCTGTGTTTCTGGGGTTACTTTAATAATGGTACATATTGTGAGGAAATGGCACCTGGGGAAATTTTCTCCCAATCCTTCACTCAGTTTTTTGGGTCTACTCCACCAGCTTTTCAAGGGTTAAATTTCCCTCTGAATGCTGATGACATCATTGTGTGGGGAAACACGGCAGTGGAAGTTTTCGAGAAAGGAGAAAAGATCATCCAGATTCTCCTGGAAGCTGGCTTTGCCATTAAGAAGAGTAAAGTCAAGGGACCTGCCCGAGAGATCCAGTTCCTGGGAGTGAAGTGGCAAGATGGACGGCGTCAGATCCCCACAGAGGTCATTAATAAGATCACCGCGATGTCTCCACCGACCAGCAAGAAGGAAACACAAGCTTTCCTAGGTGCCATAGGTTTCTGGAGGATGCACATCCCTGAGTACAGTCAGATTGTGAGCCCTCTGTACCTGGTTACCCGCAAAAAGAACGATTTCCACTGGGGCCCAGAGCAGCAACACGCCTTTGCCCAGATCAAGCAGGAAATCGCTCATGCGGTGGCCCTTGGCCCAGTCAGGACGGGACCAGAGGTAAAGAATGTGCTTTACTCCGCAGCTGGGAGCCATGGTCTGTCCTGGAGCCTTTGGCAGAAGGTGCCTGGTGAGACTCGAGGCCGGCCACTGGGATTCTGGAGCCGAAGCTACAGAGGGTCTGAAGCCAATTACACTCCCACGGAGAAGGAGATCTTGGCTGCCTATGAAGGAGTTCAAGCCGCCTCAGAGGTGATTGGCACTGAAGCACAACTCCTCCTGGCACCCCGACTACCAGTGCTGGGGTGGATGTTTAAAGGAAAGGTTCCCTCCACCCATCACGCCACCGATGCCACCTGGAGCAAATGGATTGCCCTCATCACTCAGCGCGCCCGTATTGGAAACCCGAATCGCCCTGGGATTCTGGAAGTGATCACCAACTGGCCGGAAGCTGAGAACTTCAGTCTCACCGAGGAAGAAGAACAAGAGCAGGTAACCCGGGCTGAAGAAGCTCCACCATATAACCAACTGCCAGCAGAAGAAGCACGCTACGCTCTTTTCACTGACGGTTCCTGTCGCATCGTAGGGATGAACCGGAAGTGGAAAGCAGCTGTGTGGAGCCCCACAAGACAGGTTGCACAAGCCACTGAAGGAGAAGGTGGGTCAAGCCAGCTTGCCGAACTCAAAGCTGTTCAACTGGCCCTGGACATCGCTGAAAGAGAGAAGTGGCCAAAGCTCTACCTCTACACCGATTCGTGGATTGTAGCTAATGCTCTGTGGGGCTGGCTGGAAAGGTGGAAAAAGGTCAGCTGGCAGCGTAGGGGAAAACCAATCTGGGCTGCTGATGAGTGGAAGGACATCGCCACCAGAGTAGGGAAACTACCTGTGAAAGTCCGTCATGTGGATGCCCATGTCCCCAAGAGTCGGGCTAATGAGGAGCACCGGAACAACGAACAGGTAGATCAGGCCGCGAAGATAGAAGTGTCTAAGATAGACTTGGATTGGCAACATAAGGGAGAGTTGTTCCTAGCTCGGTGGGCCCATGATGCCTCAGGTCATCAGGGCAGAGATGCCACCTATAAGTGGGCACGAGACCGAGGGGTGGATCTAACCATGGACAGTATCTCTCAGGTTATCCATGACTGTGAGACGTGTGCTGCCATCAAGCAGGCCAAGCGGGTGAAGCCCCTCTGGTACGGTGGACGGTGGTCCAAATATAAGTATGGGGAGGCCTGGCAGATTGATTACATCACCCTGCCCCAAACCCGCCAAGGCAAGCGCTACGTGCTGACCATGGTGGAAGCCACCACTGGGTGGCTGGAGACCTATCCTGTGCCTCATGCCACCGCCCGGAACACCATCCTGGGCCTTGAAAGACAAGTCCTGTGGAGACACGGCACCCCTGAGAGAATCGAGTCAGACAACGGGACCCATTTCAAGAACAGCCTTATAAACACCTGGGCTAAAGAACACGGCATTGAATGGATCTATCACATCCCTTATCATGCACCAGCTGCCGGGAAAGTGGAACGGTGCAATGGACTACTTAAGACCACTCTGAAGGCACTTGGCAGAGGGACCTTTAAGAACTGGGAAGTGAACTTAGCAAAAGCCACCTGGATGGTCAACACCCGAGGCTCCATCAATCGAGCTGGTCCTGCCCAGTCTACCCCTTTGCACACAGTAGATGGAGATAAAGTCCCTGTGGTGCACATGAGAGGTATTTTAGGAAAGACTGTCTGGATTAACCCCACCTCAGGCAAAGGCGAACCCATCCGTGGGATTGTTTTTGCTCAAGGACCTGGTTACACTTGGTGGGTAATGCAGAAAGATGGAAAAACCAGTTGTGTACCCCAAGAAAACCTAATCCTAAGTAAGAACTGAGTGTAGGGGTTCATTCTGCTAGTAGTTCATTGCTTTAGGTATGATGCAGATGATAATAGAATAAGGGGTGGATAATGTCCTGGGTTATGGAATCAAAAATGTGTATTCTATTTTCATCTGCTGAAAGCAGTTGGGGAATTGTTCTTTATTTCTTGTAACTTTGGAAGGAGGGGGACGGGGGGAGGGGCGGGTGCCTTTTGGGTAATGGGCCATCAACAGACTATACCCCCGGACTATACCCGCTCCCCCCAGAGCCCCATCTGCATGCATGGTCCTATTGTGGGATGCCCTGCCCAGTGGGGGGAGTCTACAATTGCTGCCGGGAAAACTGAGCCGGCCGGGGACAGACTTCACTTGCTTCACCCCGATTCCTGGGAGGAAGACGGCACCCCATCTCATCTTCGCCAGACCCCATCTCATCATCGCCGGACCCCATCTCACCATCACCTCACCCCTGGACCCCTCCTCATCACCCCTGGACTCCTCCTCCTCACTCCTAGACCCTTTTTGGCTACAGGATCGTCCCTGCTCCAACAGAGCCACGTCTACCACCCCAGGAGGACTCACTTCTGGACTGCTTCCAACACCCTGACTAACAGGGTGCCAGGTGGCAGCTCTGATTCTATCAGGGCTTTCCCAAATTGTTGTTGTTTGTTTGCTGGTTTGGTGGGGTAGTTTTGTTTCCTACCACATTTGTATTATTGATATTCCTAGTAAAGAACTGTTATTCCTATTCCCAAATCTTTGCCTGAGAGCCCTTAATTGAAAATTTATAATTTGGCAGGGGTGGGGGGTTTGCATTCTCTATTCTAAGGGAAACCCCAGTTTCCCTGGCAGACACCTGTCTTGTCAGACCAAGACAAGTAACTTCAAAGCAGAGCTGTAAGAATACATTAAATAATGTTGGTAAACAGTGATAATATTGCAAAGAGATCATCACAGTAAATCTCACGAGGAGATTAATAATTCAATAGAGGATTTGAATAACTGTGTTAAAAATGTGTAAGTAATGCTTGAGCTTACTGAAAGTGGAATATTTGATTACTTGCCCCTCAGTGAGGTCTGTCCATCCTTCAGACAAACAAGGAGCACTGTGGGAAACAGACATGACTGTGCCATTAGGTATGATATTACCAACAATTGAGCTGAATTCCAGTTGCTCTTAGAAATTTGGCACTCCCTAACTTTTAAGAACCTGAATACCTCTTTAAAAACATCATTTTATTACATGCCTCTGCAAACTAAACTCTATGTATACTAAGTTTTTAGTATAATTTGGTTGTAGTTACTATATACCCAATGGTAAATTGCAGCTTCTGTGAACTTGCAATTTATGTGACAAGTACAGGGAATTGTGTCTATAGAAGACAAGGTGTGTGTGAGCAGACAGAAAAACCACGTAAAGATAATAATCAATAACTCCCCTTCATTTTAAATCTGTGTATTTTTGCTGCCTTTCTCTGCTCAGGCTTATTTACTATGAAAATCACATGTTCCTGCTGCTCCTGAGAGGCAGGTACACTTTCCATATGGAAAAAACCTTTGGTCTCACAGTGAGAGCACAGGCTGCTGTTAGACACAACAAACAAATCACTGCCTTCAATTCCACAAGTGCTGCCTTGTAATACTGCATTACAGAGCAAGGTGTAAGGTCCTGGACATCCCACCAACATGGGGTTGGGTAGACCCCCATCTGGGGAGTGCCATACAGGCAAAACCAGAACCTGCTAATTTAAAAGGGATTTTTGCAAAATGATGCATGGATGTTGTATTTCAAAGTGCACGTGGTGGAGGGATGCTGCCAACTGCTCACAGCTCCTGTGCTGCTGTTCCTCCACCCCAGGAAAAGCCCTTGTGAGGCTTTGCCACCACCACCCTGATTTTGCCTCCCCTACAGTCCCTTCCCATCACCAGAGGAAATTTCTTGGCAGCTTAATGTTGAAGAAAGCCCATCCCACTCTCAGAAGAGACCAATATAACAAGGTTGGAACTTCTGATAGTCATCAACTTACCTATTGCACTGCCCTCCAACTGCTGCTGGAAAATCAGGCTGTGCAGACCTCTGGCCACAACAGACCATGAGGTAATATATCAGAGGGATGATGTGCCTTGAGGAAACACTGTATTTTGGGTTAATCTTCAAATAACCCAAGCTCCAGTTGATTCTTCTGATGCCACCAGCTGTCTCTCTTCAACTGCTTTCAGGTATTGGCAGCCCCTGCTTCAGTTTGGGGTCAGACCTTGCAGACCAGCTTCCACATTGCTAGGGAATAGTGCTGGTACTTTTAACAGTTTACACCCATCCAAATATAATGAGAACTTTTTATTTTAAAAATCAGGTTTTTATCATATGCAAAATTACACATTCTTAAAAACTAGAACTCTGTTATCTATTCCAGCACCAAACCAGACAGCTTAATTCTAGTGCCAGCTTGTAATGAAAGAATCTGTCTTATATTACTTCTGGCATAACTTCATTCCACAGATTCGAATAGTTCAGGAGTATGTGTTTTAATTTGGAGAGGAAGGACGTTTTCTTCTAGCTTCAGAGAACTTCTAAGGCAGTCAGCCAATATAGAAGGTGTATTTGGAAAACTTCCCTTTGTTCAATTAAGATGGCTGGGAGCAATCCAGCTTTAATGCAACGCTTTCTTAACCCAGCTCTCATCGAATTTATTATTCATTTTTTTAGCCTAGCTTTCAAGTAAAACGGATGAGGATATTAAACTATGAAAAACCATTCAGATGAAGGGCTGACTTCATCTCTCAAAAAGCAGGAAAGCCAAGGTTAAAACTGTCACTACTAGGAGACCTCTACAATATTAAAGAGACACAATGAGAGCAAACTAAAAATGGTATTTCAGGATTAACTCAATTTTTTTGTGTGTGTTTGCAGATTTATTACAGAACCAACTCCTACTTATGTTGGGTGACTAATCTCATTGCAATGTAGTAACTTGCATAAGTAGGAAAATAAGACTTAGCCTTTACTGATTGTTAGCTTGCTGAATCAAATTATAGCTTATTTTAAAGCTCTTTAAATATATCATACCCTTAACTATTGCACTGATTTATATTTTTGATATTTAGTCCTACCAATGACAGAATGAGTTGGATTTTACAGAAAAAAATAGCAACATGTGAATCATGTTAAATAAGTATTGCCTGGCATGCTCTGAGCACTGCCATCCCAAGTGAGCAAAAGACCAAGAATATAAAATCAATGTCATATTTAACTGTGTTCCTTGGCCTTACACATTTTTAATTAAAAAAAAAAAAAATTAGCCTCTCCCATTTGTGCACAGATTGGGCTGAGTTAAAGGTTTAGAGTGATGAATTGTTCCATAAATGGTTTTGATAGTAGAATTAGTATTATGTCTAGTTGTGGCTTCAAAATCTGTGGCAAGAACGTTGGCTAGCCAGTGATCAAATACCAGTTAGTTTTATTATAGAAACATGGACTGAAATATGTACCTTATGAGTCAAACCTTAGAACTAATAAAAAATAAGCTTTTCAGAAGGTAGAATATTTATTAAAGTTTATGCCCTAACAGTGGAAACATCGTGTTTTCTTAAATTAAAGAACTAAATGGAAGAAATATACATCTATTTTCCACCAATCAAATGCATCTTGAAGCCACAGAAGGTACTGAACCATAGAGAGAAACATTAAACGCAATGACAATTGTTTTCAGTTCTGAAAGATGTTATATTGGCTCTTGATCATGAGAGGGTTGGAACAATCTATGTTGTGATGATCTATGTCTGGCACTTCTAGACAAGTTCAAGAACTGGGGATGGAAAATCTAAACATATTCAGGATGCTCTCTTAGATTCAAATTCTAAAACTTTTATTCACATCAAAGAATAGCTGATTACATTTTTACCCCTATAGTCAGTGCTCACGTTCCACAAGGAGGGACTTGTCAGTAGATACAACCAGTGACCTGCATGTTTCCTACCAGTTGCTTCCCTGGTGGTCATCAACTTACCTATTGCACTGCCCTCCAATTGCTGCTGCAGTTCCCTGCCTACATATAAGAAAATTAATTCTATTTTACATCAAAGGAAGACTTTTTTTCCCATTCATCTAAGCTAAGAAAAAGCACTGAGGGGTACTGTGTGAGCACATCCTCATAAACTTCCCAGGTTTTGTGGTGCCTTCTCAGTTTGTGCAACCGTGACCTCTAAAATTTCCACCACGTTACCTGTGCTTGTCTGTACATTGATGCACATACACACACACAGTCTCTCACTGTGTCTCTTCTGCCAGCCTTGCCAGCTGACAGGGACAGAGCTGCCACTGGGTCTAAGTGTCACCAAACTGGGTACAACACTGCAGAGTGTCTTCCCTAAATTTTGGAGAAAGTTTCTCCTCCTGAGGTAAAACAACTCTGTTTTACGTTGGATGAAGATCTTAAAGTATTTCCAGCAAAACTGGTCATGGTAAAGTCTACTTGCTGAGGGAATGGGATGGTGATACTAAGGCAAAACTCCTTTACCCATCCTACAGAGTTGTACTTACGGAGGGGCATTACCTGTGTGACACAGAGCTGTGTGAGTGGGAAGTCCCTGAAACAGGTGTGCAGACAGTACATCATAACTTTCTCTGTTCCAGTATTACTGGCTCATGTAAGTAACAGGAGATAAAGCACATGGCACAAATAGGTCGGAAACCCTCCTGATGGTCTCTTCCATGGAAGCAGCTACTACTGCAGCTTGCTGGAGGAGCAGATGTCCTGTTCCTTCTCCATCTGTGTCTGCAAAACAGAAGGAATTTCCTTTCCCTTGTCTTTCCCCACCTCTCCCACTCAGTTTCAAGGAAAAATATTAAAGCCTATTTACTCAGGCTTTGTGGAGAGCTCTAAATTCACCCTCTCTAAAATCTTTCTTCCCTCATAAAAAAGGGCTGCAAAGGAGGATGCCACTAAGTATTTTCAGCGGCTCAGCAGGTCTCAGATTTTTTGACATTTGATACAGCCTGGAGCCTTTATTATTGCTGAAGACCAGGTGTTCATCTTGCACTTGAGAAGCCTTTGAAACTGTCAGTTATAAGGAATCACTGACACTCTTGAGATCCCTGGTAGATGGATACAAAAACACTGTACAAGGACACCGGACAGATTCCTATATGTAATGTGTTTTGCAGAGCTAATACTTTTCAAGTGTCCTATCCCATTGTCTCTGCTTTGCAGGACTCATTCAGGGAAAACAACAGTACTAAAGGAGAAGCAAAGGCCACAGAATTTAAATTAAATTGGTGAGGCTAGGACTAACATCATCTTAGGTCATTTTAGGTGCCCACACCATGGATATTTGTGTGTGAACTCATTACCTGTCCTTCCTTTATTGTCAAGGAAGAAATACCTGAAGGATTCATCTGATCTTTATGAAGATATCTATTTTATGGTAAGATGGAGTGTAGCTCTGAATTGCCACTTCTTGGCTGGAAAGCAGATAAATAGTTTTCAAATAGTGTCCAAATTTCAACAAATGAATTGCATTCCTAGAGGTAAATCTCCATCTCTTCAGACTTTTGGCATTGCTAGCACAATGTACTCTCTTGTAACAGTGGCCACTGTGTAAATGACAACTAAAACCACATTTAGCTTTGAGGAAGATTACAGAATACAGCCAATACAACCAAAGACAAGGACTTCACACTTCTCTTGAGTAAGAACTGGAGAGCAATGCTTCTGCAATGATCTCGTGTTTCACCTGTAGCAGTGGGACATTTTTTACCCTTTTTTGCCCCAGTGATTATTTTTCTAGGAAACTGTCACATTTTTTACTATTTCAAGATAATACTTACATGCTAGATACTGTAAAAAGCATCATGGTATTACCTATTTAGGAAACCTCCTCTTAAAATACTATCCCCAAAGCATCTTCAACTGATTTCAAGCTGAGTATATGTCAACACATCATTTTTAGATCATCAAATGTTAAGTGACTGGTTTTTCACTCGTTCCTTGAGTGGGTGCTTAAAGCAAATTCACTGCAGTTTTCATTATTGTTTTAAGTGGGTGCTTGAAGCAGGTTGACTGCAGTTTTTGTTATTGTTTTAAGAAAATCCTATTTTTTCTTTGCTATGAACCTTATGTTATTTAGTCCTGTCCTTTTAGGAAAACAGAAATATAATGACCCAAGCTGAAATATATCTAAATCCACTCAGAAATATTATCTGATTCTTTATTTGCTATGTATGTTACATGGAGAAAAAAGGTTTAATTATCCTTGCTTAAAAACCCAAACAAACCACAATCTGAAGATGCATATGCACTTGAACAGATATCTTGGCTAAATAATTTTCCTGTAAAAGACTAAACCAATTTATTGTTGCCTTGAATTGGACATGAGCCAGTAGCAACTTTACAGACTCACAGTGCTAAGACATCATGAAGAATCCACTCATCCAACTGTTTAAAATCAGCAAATCCAGTGCGAACTTCAAGATGGCTCGGCAAGTTTCAGAGGGAATTCTTGTTTGCTTACAGCTTTGTGTGTCAGGATAGGCAGCAAAGGTTATAATTAAAACTGACTTCCAGACCTGTGAATAGAGACATTTCTGAAAATTTCCATAAACCCCTAAGCAATGCAAACGACAAAAGGGTAATAACCCTCCCCCCTCCCAACATTACTGTATCTGGTTTATTGGGATTCCTGCACTCATGCTTGATTTTCCTGGAGAGTTTTGCCTTTCTTAACCCCACTCTGTCTCAGAAGGATCCTGTCATTCTTACAGAGCCTTTGTGCAAGTCTTACCTGTACTGTAATGAAGCCTGTAAGACCCAGGTTCCTCTTTTACATCTGCATCAAACACATAAAAGGAAAACCTGTCAAAAGTTAACAATTTATATTCTGTACTTTTATATTCTATTCTATATTCTATGCTCACATAAAGCATCTACATGAAAACTTTCTACATGAATAGTGGACCAGAACATGGCTGAATTGTAAAACAAAGCAATCAGACATTAACCCTCCAAGGTAACTAGTGCAGAGAGTGTAAGTGTGTAAGGGATGCACGGGCAAGGCTGCCTGTATCTAGTTTATCTGGGCAAAAAGGTGTTACCTCATTATCTTTATCTGCCACTGCACAATGGAAAAGAAAGTTTAAAGAGTTCTAATTTTGTTTTTCCCAGTGAGCAGCGATATACAGAAGAAACCTCATTTTTTTTCTTCAATTTTTTTGAGGCAGTTCAATAACATTTCAAGGATTTCTGAGTACAGTGAACAACCAACACACTAAAAATCAGAACATGCAGGGACATTCCTGCATTACCTTGTATCATCCAAACAGTCTAAACACCAAGGTAATCTCTAAAGTTTGAATTAGCTCTATGAACTGCTCTAGCATTTTAAATAAAGGCTTGCCACATAATTTAGGCCTAGCTTCAACACTACGGCTGAGCTGGGGTCTATTTGATGCACTGCAGTGACCACTAAGATTCTCTCTGGCTGATACAGGTTAGAAAAAACATGATGAAGGTCTGTAGCATCCCCATTACTGCTATGCATGGTTGAGACCAGCCATCTTTTCTGCTGAGGGGCTGGAAAGAGATAGCATGCTATCCACATGTTGTTTTTATTCCACTAAAAATACTTGTGGGATGATACTGGTAAGGTTTCCAGATCATTTTTGGGGCAGAAGTGGCATGAAAGGGCATTGGCAGCTCAGTTTTCTGCTCAGTTATTTGTTTGCCAATCCAGATCCTCAAAAACTACCTTTAATCTTCAAAAATGGATGGTTCAAATTAATAATGATGTTGACAAGATGCAATGTAAATCAGTTATTCCAGTTCATTACATCTATTCCAAAGACAGTATTGGTATTTAGAACGACTATCAAGCATTCTGGATATTAAACCTTCAAAATGGTTTTGCTGAACTCTCCAACATCAGTCTTGAAAGAGAAAGACAAGTTCTCCCCTATTGAAAAATTAATTTATTTAATGATGACTCTACTATGAATGTACATTAAATGTGCACTTTACTGGTCTGAATGAAAGGTATGCACATTCTGTCTTTTCACAAGTAGTTATCAAATAGCTTTATAATCCAGGTGAAATTCCATATAAGTAAAAAGCAATGTCTTCATGTTATAGAGAAGAATCTGTTTATTTTATGAATGCTTACTAAAGGGACATAAATGCATATGATCAATTATTTGAAAAGACATATAAATATGTTATGCATTATGCAGTGAGGTAGCCTCCCTCTACAGTAGTCCCACTCAAACTCATCAAGATGAAACACCCACAAATACTGAGTGTTCTGTCCTGATCTGCCAAGTCTGACACTGTAAATGCAAAAGAAAAAAAAAAAAAGATGCAAAAGAAGGATAAACTTCCATACTCTCAATTGCTAAGTACAGCAGTAAGACCTGCTGACTGTAATTCACACCTGAAAGCCTCATGCATGTTTATCCATGTGCTGATCAATGCTTTTTGTACACCAAAATATAAATGGAGCATAACACAATATACATATTTTCTATATCCCACCCTTGTTGCATCTTTTTTTTAATATTTTTTTCATTCAGCAGCATTTTCCTGACTGTTTTTAGACTTAGTGCCTAGAGATTTATTATGAGAATTGTTTCATGTTGAACAAAGATAGTCTTTTATTTGTTCTACCCCTTAGGTCTCCTGTGCTGCAAACAGCTTATTATGGGAAGTCTCTAGCAACACCAGCAATCTGGTGAGGACTTCCTTGACACAAAGAGAAGGCAGTCCCTGGGGGTAATAATACTTATGTTCCATACAGAGAAGCTGGGAGGTTAAATTAGCATTTGTGAAGTACTTGGAGTTCTCTGAATTGAAGATACCATAGAGATGGAGGTTAAAGTAAATTACATTGCGAAGCAAAAATATCAACAATCAATATTATTCAGTAATGGCCGTAATTTTTCTATTAACAACACACAGAAATGAGGCTCCTGCTAGATTAACTGTGGACCAGTTATTATTTTAGACTGAAATTTTCCACACAAGCCCTTGGTTGTATACACAGGGACATAAATAAGTAGCTCAGTAGACATGATCCATTAGGCAATGTCTGTCTACATATTGATCTCAATCCGTGTTTGCTTCTGGAGGCTGTTCCTCTCTTTCAAACGTAAAAATTTGTAGTTATCTTTAACCTCCTGCTCTTGCAAGCTCTGCCATGCCTCCTTTTATGTGGCTCCACTCTGGGAGTACTGGATTATCACTTCCTTTATCACAGCTCATGGAGATCATTTTCACCATTCTGCCCACTGGGAGCAGCGTTCCTTGATCAAACCATGCAGGCTACATATATAACTGTGCATGCTAAAAGAGCATTGCATTTTGAATTCTCTAAGTCACCCCAAATTTACCACAGTATTAGCTCTCACACATGTAATTTCTAATCTGAGGCAGGGTCAATAACTTGCTACTGTCAATCTTTAGATCGTAAAAAGCAACACTTTCTAGAGCTGCAAGATACTCAGAGTACCATCACTTCCAAGGAGAGTGCTGGCACTCAGTGCTTCTAGAAAACTGTCTCATCAGATAGCTAAATAAAGATTGAAAATGTCAGTAATATTGGGCTTATTCTTCTCACAGGATGAACTCAACGTGGCATCAGGAGATATTTGTCTCTTTTTCTGTACTCAAAGTAATTAGCAGGTAATTTGTTTTCCTCCTACACTGAGTATTCCACAGCAGCAGGATAAATGCAGTTTGCCTTTGTTAAGGATGACGCTTAAGTACTCCTTATGGTAATTAGTATTTTTCCACAATGTGCTTACCCAATTGTACCTAACTCAAGAAGAAATCAGCTTCGATGCACATTCTTTAAGTAGTAATTTAGTTCACTAAGGTCAGGTGCTGCACCTCCTGTAGAAATTTTGCTTTCTTGTGATAACCTAACTGTGTAGTGTGTGAGGAAACATTCCTAGCATGGTCTTAAGAATGAGCTCATTTCCCCAGTGCCAAATCTATGACCCCATTTTTTTACAGTCCAAATTTTCAAAAAGTTGAGGATGGCTTTTCTGGATATCTCTTCAAGTATAAGCAGTTTTGGCGAAACTAGAAAATCACTGCACAACAAGAAGATGCATGGAAAGAACTGAGGAATACCCCTTGGGCAAGAAAGGTGGGTCTCATTAAGTGTTCTAGACAGAAGTGCTGAAGGAAGAGCAGCTATGAGCATCAGGTGTGTACTGGTATAGCCTATGCCAAGTACTTACTTGCATGGGGTACGTGCAGGCATAGGAGTGGCCAATTTTCCTCCTGTGCTGGAGTATGTTTTTTCCAGTTAGGTGGTCATTATCAGACTGCACAGTGAGCTAAAGAATGGGCAGGGGAACTTAACATGTAACACTGTTCATTACAGTTGTCTGTGTTGGGATATTGCAAAAAGCCTGAGTACAGTCCTGACCCTGTGAGAGCCATTGGAAAACCTGTTGGTTTGGATGTAGCTTGACCGACCACTCTGTGCACAAGGATGAGTATTTCTTTCCACGTCTCAAGAAATGTCTACATCTAGGCAGAAAAAAATGTCAAGAATAAAGCACCCCTTACAGGTGCTCCTGACAAAGATTATTTGTCCTCTTCTGATCCCACTTTTATCAAATTATTTTGCAAATTTGGAGGAGTAAAAAAAATCTTCCCTTTTAGGGAAAGCAGCCTACAGTCATGGTAAACATCTATCATGAGGATATTATTCATGGACCTCTCTATAAGGAGGAGAGAAAGAGTCTTCTAAAACTCTAATGCATTTTCTCCACATTCCACAAAGAGGACATAAAAATAGGAGTTTTAGCAGTCTTGTAGTGCCAGTGTCATTACAGCCATATATAGAAATGGAAATGACACCCCAGTCCTGTTGGGGGTATCTGACTACAAAGTCTTAAGTCTGACAAAGTATTTCAATACAGCATCACACTGAAAGTTCAAATATGTTGTTCACCTGCAATGACCCCTAATCCTTCTTCAGGGTAAAAGCTTTCCAGCAAGTAATCTTATAGGATTTGCTTCTAGATATATGCACTTGACTGTATTAAAGCATTGTTAATGATCCTAGTTTATCAAGCAATCCAAAATCAGAAGGGCTTAATCTTTTACATACTTGGGACACAGTCAGTATTGTGCAAGCAAGACCAATTAAATGTGAGAGTCATAAAGTCAAGAAGAAGGTGTGAAGGAGTTGATTGACTACATCTCACAACCAAAATGGTTCTTAGGTTGCCACTGGAGGCCAGTACAATCAAAAATGTCCTCCTGTGGGTGTACAGACTCAGTTAAAGAGCAACTTCAAGCCTGAAGAGTAGGAAGTGAGAACTCACTAAGCTGTACCAGTCAAACTACCACTTCAAAAGCATAATAACTGAAGAATTTGATCTTACATTAGCAGACTGAGTTTCAGGCTCACAGCCCTTAGCAAAATTATGATGCGCACTGAAAGTACCAAAACTATTGGAAGACTAGGAATTAAGTATTGCTAAAAACATTACTCTGATATACAAATTTGCATATGTAAGGCTTAGCACACGTTTATATCTCTAATTGCATACACCAGCTTTTTTTCTCAAGTGAATAGAGGTCATATTTGGTTATAAGGTATCACAATTCACAATCTCCCCTCCCTATTAAATACATGCTTCTCTTTTTTTGCTTAAAATTTATTTTACCCTCTGGATTGAAAGTTGTACTCTTATTTGACATATATCTGGCATCTATTGAACTTCTGCAGAACAAATCTGTCACTGAAATTATAACTTCAGAAATTTCCTAGAAGACTTTGACTGTCACTTTACTATACAACTGAGAATTTCTGAGCCTAGAGCAGCAGCAGACAGGGCAGGCAGTATGTGTTTGAAAGCTCAGTCCTGAAGTTTGGATGGTACCAGACTTCCATGGACCACGAGGAAAATGATTATTGAATCCCTACAGCCTCCTTCTTGTAGGTCAGCTTCATTCTAAGACACACCAAGTTCTTCTCTGGTTAAAACCTGTTTCTAGGATGCCAAAAAGCTCAAAATAAACAGTTCACATCACCTGGCAGAGCTCTTAAAGAGAAGGTGGGTCACCCCTCCTGGACCTGGCTGAAGGCCCACTGTCTTAACAGCTTTTGCCTAAAACTCTCCATCCAGCAGCTCCTGCAGATACTGGACAACATGTAAAATAATAAAAAAAAAAAAAAAGCCGTACATGCACGTCATTTGCAAAGGAGTATTCAGCATGTTAACAGTTACTGTTTCAAAGCAGCCCCGCTTTTGCAGAAATTGGGGATTTGCCAGGAGCCAGAGAAGCAGGTGAGGGACCAGGCTTAGGCTTCAGGATGGCAGTTTTTACTGATTTAGCAGAGCAAAGAAATGGAATTTCCTTCTCTTGAAAACCTTTTCTTTTTGGAAGAATATAGAGAGGCTTTTTCCCTTGAAAATCATTGCTAGCTGCTTCTCAGCTGCCCTGTTTGTCCCAATTGTGCTCAAAGTTAAGATACAGCATTTAATGCTTCCACTGGCAGAGCAGACAGAAGTCAGTGAAGCATCCCTGGTTCTATACACGATGGTCATAGCCAGGATAAAGTCACTGTTGTATTAAAATACAATTATTACAGCTGTACACTTATTACTATTATTAATACAATGATTCACCATTTACAGCAAAATGCTGCCACTTCATAAGTATGAATACCAAAATAATACACCTTTACCAAAAAAAGTTTATTTTGCCTGAAAAGGAAAATTGAATGTCCACAAAGCCAAGGTAGCTTGAAAGCCTGTTGTCTTTCCATGGATCAAAATTTCTATGGTATGTGAAATTTGGATTTTACTTCAGGCAGCACCCTGCCCTCTTATGAGGAAATGATGCATTTGGGATCAATGCCTTCAGAGTTACTTGTATTCAAAGACAGAACTGTCAATTAGTCAGTGAGCAATAAATTTTAAATGTCAATTAGTACTAAATTGCCTTTTTCTGTATACTCCTGCAATTCTCTTTCATGATGTCTGTGAAGCTTAGTATGACTTCACCTACATTTTTGATGAATGTTCCCCTTTCCAGTAACAGCATCTTCAACGGAATACAAAACATTTCTATTGAAGTTAATTTGCAACTTTCTTAAATTAATTCTCCCCTCTTTCTAATATCAACAGAAAGCTGCTATTTCCACAGTGACTATATTAGAATGCATATTACCTATAAAAGCAGTAAGTTAGGTAGCTTTTGCAAAGACTTGTTAAAATAAACCTGTAAAAGATTAGTGCTCTGTGTAAAAGAAAAGGTTAAAAAAAGAGACAAATTTAAGCCTAATCTGAATCTGTTGTGTGGAAGTGCAATATACTTCATACATACCTCCAGACTTTTGCATTGGAATCTCCATCAGGATTACAAAATTAATGACCAAAATCAATACTAAATAGTGAGAAATTTCACAGGTACTGACTTTCACAGTTACAGGACTTTTGTTCCATTTCTGATACATATGTCCATCTGTCCTCTTTCTGGTCTATTAACCTCAGTGTTATTGCCAGACATAAGCCAAAAACTACTCCAGCAGCAAAAGCTATCCTTGTGATGTGGATGATGGGGTCCATTAATGCATCAGTCAACAGAGGTCTCTAAGATAATACAGATTTTAGGATGTCCTTGTGGGAACCAGCATGCTGAGTAAGGAACACACCTTTTTCATCGGTACAGAACATGCCAATTTCCACCTCTCTGTAACCACCAACTCTGTAATATGCAGACACTCCATATTCTGCAGAGCATGACCTCACTCTGACATGGCTTAACGAGAAGTAAAAGAGCTCATCAGCTATTCTTTGTGTAACTTTTCTCTTCTATTAATTCTCTCTCTTATCTAAATTAACTTTTTAATTTTCTAAGTTTTTCAAAGACACAAAAAAGGCATTTCCTATGGGATGTAGAGTACATACTCATGCCACCAAGCCTGTATCCTTACCACTGTGTATGGCTGCTCTCTTAGATTCAGTAGCTCAAGTAGTTCTCCAAAATGTAATGAATCTTCTGCCTGGGATGTACAAATACATTCAGGCTACATCCTTCTCAAACAGTCATTCTGACTGGAAAATTGGCAAACTGCTTTAATTTCTCATTGTTGCTTTACATCACAGCAACCCAGGAAACTACTGAAACTTAAGGAGGGTGAGTACAGAGGATGAACAAACAGTTGTGGACAGAACCCACACAAAATCAAGCACTGAGGTTATATTTAACAGCAGAAGCACAGAAATTCCTGAGTATTGCATGATTTGAGTACTTTACTGCTGCATGTGCTGTAGAGAAAGCATAGTGCAAACTACCTGGCTCCATCAACCTGATACAAAGTCAGGAGGATGCTTCTCCTTTGAAAAGTCTTTTTTTCCCCCTCCCCAGAGCTAAAGAGATCTGTTCAGGACTGCTGCTATCACTATGGTTACAGCCAGCCTCTCCAGGAGCTCTGTTTGTACCACTGGCCCTAAGAGGCAGAAGCAGAACAACAGTGATGCAGATGCAGACTCAGGCACAGAAAGGGTAGAGTGTAAATCTCTGCCCTGCCTGTGAAGGCAGGAGGAAAGGGCATCGAAGCTGGCTGAAGAACTGGAAGACTTAACAGGAGAAACTGGGAAAAAATGGAAAAAAAAAAGCAGAATTATGGTGAGAAACCCCCAGATTTCAGTGCACCTTAGTGCATGAAAATAGAGTCTACATGCTTCACATCACCTAAGACATGGGCATCTCTGGGGCAGAATTCAGGTATGAGGTGTGATGAATCAGCCCTTACTCATGCCTCCTTCCCTCCACATGTGCTTGAATGTGAGTTTAACACAAGCCAACTCTATTTTTCTCACTTCAAATTCAGTTAAGAATTATCTTTGTGCCTCAAAATGGCTATTCAGTTTGTCATTAATATAGCTCCTCTCTTTTAAGGCTTTCATTATTACATTGAAAGCACAGTTACAAGGAGTCAAGAAAGACATCACCAATTTTGTGTTATTTTTAGCAGCAATAACCCTTTCCAGATGCTTATATGGCCCTCATCTAGACCTCCACCAGCCAAGCTATGAACCTGGGTTTCACAGAGCCAGCACACCAGGCAACTTCTTGGGACTTCATCTAAAATTACCCTGTGGAATGGCAACCCCAACTTCCCAACGATTTAGTCCTGGGCAGCTCCCTCCGTGGTGTATCCTTGCTCAAGAGGGCTCCTATTTCCTGTGTGGCTTTCATTACAAACACGAACTCCTTTTTTGTGAGGTTAGGTTATTTTTGGGGGAATGGTGGTTGGTTTTAAATCCAGAAGCAATACAGCTTCAGTAGATCACATTCTTTCAATCTGAATTTAAAGAGTACTAATGTCTTCTTAAAGCACCTTGGGTTTTCATTAAGAAACTGCATAAATTTTAAGGCAATAGCACAGATTATCTGACTTATCGTTTGCTTCAATATTTTGACAATATGAAGATATAAAATTAGCTGAGTATTAACAATCACAATTTTTGGTGACACAGATGAGAATTTCAGTGACAGTAACTGTTGATAACAATAGACTAGTTCAGAAAGTAGCCAGACCTTCACACTGAAGATGTACACTAGATGTTAATAAAAGTTGCATCACTAATTAAATACTTTGGCTAGCACAACGTTGAAAACTTTCCTGCTTGGAGGAAATGAAACCATTCTAAATTTCTGCTGTGTGGAGTTGACAAATTCCAAAACAGTTTGTGTAGTTGTTCTTTTTTTTTTTCCTTCTGTAATATACTAGTTAAAAAGGAAGCTTCTCTTTTAAAGTCAAGCCATTCTAAACTCCTGCCAGTATTACCAAGAAAAGTTCAGAGTCACTCTTAATGCCAGTAATGGAACATGAAGTATTGGTAGATCCCAACTGTTTCTTTCCTCTGAAATCACTTGGGACTATGATCCCAATAACTGATTGTGAAGTACAGGGGAAAAATTGTTTGTGTACCTCTGCTAAGACATACTTCTAGCTGCCACAAATCATATCATTAATGACAAATTCCTAGGCATTGAAGTTAACATTTCTGTGGTAACAGAAACAATTTCTGAGTATTACTAAAATTTGTCCGTACTTGAACAGTGAACTATAGTAATGCTAAAGAGCACAGTATTACCTTTCTGTGCAGCTCCAGGGTTTATTTATTTCCTACTCATTATGGAATAGAGCTGAGAAGAACGGAGAAATTCTCACTATTGGAATATGAGAGTCTCTCCGACGGGAACATCCAAAGTTTGCAGACTCCTAATGCTGATTGCTAACAGTGATATACACCTTACATCTTTTTTTGAAATTAAATCCCACTCCATAGTCAAACACTGCATTTGAGAAAACCTTTGAATCTTGAAGTCCAAAAATCTCTATCTGCTCTGCAAAATAAGGAGATATAACCAATACTGAAAATGTGCAAATTTGAACACCTGTCTTCAGTGGTCCAAGGCACCATTTTACAGCTATTTTGGAAGAGATTTCCCACAGAAAAGATACTTTGGACTTTTGAGCAGTATTTTAACAGCATTCCCAGGCTTTCAGGCTACCTAGGATTTTAAAATCTCCGTGTCATCAGGTAAAAAAAAAAAAAAAAAAAAAAAAGAAAGAAAAAAAAAAAGGAGGGGGGGAAAGAAAGAATGCAATAAGAATAGAATGAATAGAAAGAATGAAATAGAAAGTTGATGTTTCATACAGTCACAGACCACAATCCTTTATCACCATTCTGCTCCTGGTATAACAAATGAAAATGGTGCCATATGTCTTTGTATGCAACACAACCCAATTATCACTTGGTGTGCACAACTCTTCAATACTGACTGTACATAGTGTTTTCTCCAGCTAGTTAATGGCATAAGCTGACATCGTCTTCTGAAATTTGTTCTACCGGCAGCTCGAAGTAATTGCTACCAGTGCCATTTCGTTTAGACCCCACCCACTTAAATCACTTTACTCCAAAACTAAGTTCAGCCAATTTATGGTAATATATGTACGCCACATTTCCCAATACTCCACGGATCACTCCGGTAGGCTTCAACTGCACAATAAAATTGTAGCAATGTATCCTCCCGAGTGTGGCTGGGCTGTAACCAAGACCCTTAGACTACCTCAGATAGGAAGGGAGAAAACCCTTCTGGGGACATATTTCAGATGTTTTTGATAACAATGACATCGTAACAACATTCTGGAGAAATCTGGTCTATGTGCAGTTTTGGGATCCCCCAAGGCGCTATTTTAAGCGCTCACGACAGGACCATGATGCAGACCGGGGAAGCACCGAGTGGCTCCGGCTCCCCCCAGTCGCGGATCCCCACCGGGACAGCCCCCGCGTGGAAGCAGCCCCGGCCGTGCCCGCCGCCACCCCCGGGCAGCGGGATGCGGGTGGGGGACCGGGGTCACCTGACTGCGCCGGGCCACCGATCTGCGGCGGCAGCGCCGCTCGGCTCCGCTCCGTCCCGCCCTCTGCACCGGGGTAGGGGGCGGCGCTGCTGCGGCAGTAGCGCGGGGATTAGGCTGCGGGAGGATTAAGCCGCCGGCTGGAAATAGCAGCGTCGGTTCTCGGGCGTGGACGCCCAGCGCATCCCCGGCGGCGGCGGCGGCGGCGGCGGGAGGGGACAGCCCGCCCGGCACCTGGGGCTACCGGGGCCGGGGGGCCGGGGGGGGCTGCTGCGCCGCGGGGCGCCTCGCCAGCGGGCCGGGCCGGGCAGCGGTCGCGGCGGGGGCCGGCAGTGCCCTCCCCGGAGCGGCGGCAGGAGGACGGGAGGGAAGGACGCGCTGACAGGTCGGCCGCTGGCGCTCGGTCCATCCCGCTGTCCCCCCGCGCAGGGATGCTGCATGGCGCTGGGCGCCGCCGCCGCCGCCGCATCCAGCGGCGCCCCGCTTCCCGGCGCAGGGTGGGGGGGCGTCCCTGTCGGGGCCGGGGGTGGCGGTGGGGGAGGCACCGGGAGGGCAGAACATGGCGCAACGGTGCCATAATCTCCCATCCCCCGGGGAGGCGGCGGCGCGGGCGCTGCAGCGGGGCCGGGCGCGGCGGAGGCTCCTCCGCGGGTCGGCTGGTGGGGCGGGCGCTGCCGGGGCAGGTGCGGGAGGGCTGCCTTCCACCCCCCATCCCGGGGGCTCGCACCGTGTTCGTGTGCAGCCTCCTTCAGCTGCCGTCATTATTTCCCCTTCATCTGTTCCTTGCAACGCCTAAAATACCCTTCTTCCTGCCCCAGGCGGCTTCTAGCGAGGCAGAGGCTTACACAACGGGGCGGGGGGGCTGCGCCTCGGGAGGGGCCGGGCCGCCCGAGGGACCATTGTGCGTGTGCGGGGCTGTGTGAGCGCCCGTGTGCGTGTGCCCCTGCCCGTGCGCCTCCCTGCCCTGCCTCCCCCCGGCCGCAGACCCGGCATCTCCCCCTCCCCTCCCGTGTCTTTCGCCCCTGCAGAGGAGGCAGCAGCCAGCACGCCGTTCGAAGATGTCGGGTCAGACGCTGACAGATCGCATCGCAGCTGCTCAGTACAGCGTTACGGGATCGGCCGTAGCCAGAGCCGTCTGCAAAGCCACCACGCATGAAGTGATGGGGCCCAAGAAAAAGCACCTGGACTGTGAGCATCCCTTTTTGTTTCCCCAGCGAAGGCCCGGGGCCGAGGAGCCTGCCCGCAGGGCACTTTAGTGGGCCTTTGAGCCGGCTGGCTGTCACGCTTGCTCTAATCCAGCTTGCAAAGCATGAGGGTGATGGGAAATCTCCAGGAGAGGATGAGTTATTATTGCATTTCTTCTCTTATTGCATAATACTGCTCTTTCGGCCATTTTTTTTCCTCATGACCCCTTGCCTTTTATCCAGGAAGACAGTGGAAAGAGCGCCTTATGGAGCAGGGGCTTGGGAAGAGGGGAGGGAATCAGACACAGGGCAGAATGGACACACGCTTGTCACTGCCTGCTTCGGTCAGGATTAAGCTAGGATGAGGTATACATAAATGATATTCCCAGATACTGGCCAAGCACCAGTATGAGTGGGGCCATCTCCACAGCACTGCATCTCCAGGTCTGAAGAGATGTGACGGTGTGCTTAGGTGGCAAGGCACTGGGATAATGCTGTGCTGTAGATTGGAACAACCTTTGGAGAGTTTAAGGGCTGTTGCTGAGGTCCCAAATATCTGACAGCAACTTTGTGAGCTGTCCAGTAGTTTGCGTCATGTTTTGTTAAAGATGGCTGTTGGCTTTATCTCAGATTTTTGATGTATTCTGGACTGACAGTAGCTAGTTAAGGCATGAAACAAGGTTGAGGCAGAACATTTATTGGAAAACAATGAGCTAGTCATGTTTCATCCTGACAATTTCATTTCAACAGTCAGCCCCTGCTTGGATTCACCAAGTAGTAGAATGGTGAAAGAATTTGGTTGTGTGATGTTAATTGGCCTTGTTTGTCAGTAGTGTCTCTGTCCAGCATTGAACTTTGCAGATCAACAGCAGGTGTTAATATCTAAAACAAAGTGGGTTTCCCATGTTTTTTTTTGGACATGGTAAGAAGTACATTCAAGTAAAGATCAGCAGGTTTTATACCAGGCAGTCTCTTGGCTGCTGGCCATTACTAAGTAATGCTGGTGCAGGTGTTTGTGAGTACAGTTCTGATGATGCAGTATTTGTTAAAAGAAGGTAGCATTACTTCTGGAAAATAATTCCAGGTTTCACTTCTAATGACTTTGTAGCTTACCCTCCAAGTGACAAACAGTAGGCTGGTCTTTCAGTATATCTAGATGCTCTTGCATATATGTGAAATGCTGATGTAAGCAGCATTGATTGAAGACTCACCGGAGTCTAAACTGTTGTTTAAGTAGATAATTAGTCCTGATATCATGCATTCTGTCATGTTTTCTTGTATATTTAAAAAAATTATCTTGGTTATTGATGTCTCTTCTATGTTGTTGTTTGGTAGCCATCAACACTTTTTAATCTGTAGGCTGTGTCTGGACTGTCCTGTACAGACCGTATCTGTTACTAGAAGTTTTAGCTTTAAAAGAGCATAACTCATGTATTTGAAAGCATGCTGTGTCTATGTGTCTCTGTGTTTCTGTGTGTACATACATATATAAATATAATTACTATCTGGAATAGGCAGGATTAAATTGAGGTAGAAGTAATCTACCAGTGTTGTAGTAAGGACTGTAAAGGATTTGTGTTTGCATATTGGTGCTAATACTACTACTCAAGAAAGGGGGTATACTGGAGGCAGAAGCCAGTAGAATTCCACAGAATCTCTTACCTACCTGAATGTCACACATAAAAGAGGAAAAGAAGTTAAAATTTCCTGGGAAGACATGCCTGCTCATTTTTTTTCTATTTTACGAGCTGTAAATAACAGTTCAGAGTTTAATTGGCTGGGTGCATTTCAGGTTGGATAAGCAGCATTTGAAGATGCGAGGAATGAAAGGTAAAACTTCCCAGTGCCTTAAAATAAGTTTTATGTCAAGGTATAAAGGATTTAGACAATTAAAAATTCAGGTTCCAGAGAGTGATGGTTGGAGTGATGCATTATGAAGAGCTGTAATTCTGGTATTGACGTTGGGGTTCTGTGTCCTTAGGGAACTCCATAATTTTATTTGGTGTCTTAGTGTCCGGGTGTCAAGTCACACAACCTCTCTTCCACTGCCCTACTTAACAACTGGGCTTTGTAAATTAAATTGAGAGATCAGCTATTTAATATGGGTTAAGTAGTCCTGTAAGGATAGGATACAATGATGCCTGTTGTCATATGCTTTCTGCAGAAGATAACAATTTCAGAGGGTTATAGGGAGATCATAGGTGACAAGGTGAAAGGTGGTGTGTGAGGAAGGGAGGAAACAGAATTAGTGTCTTTAGTGTAGAAAAACTGAGCTGCTAAGTGTTTACTTTTGTGTGGTTTTCCATACTTGCTATGGCTTTCAAGTACAGACTGTAATATAGATGCTGCTGTCCTTTGGCATGAGCGTGGTGCTGGACAGGCTGGTTGTGTGCAGGAGTACTGAGGTATCATTTGGTTGCTGTCTTATGCTCGTTAACAGGATTTACCTTTTCTTGAACTCCAGATCTCCTACTAGTGAATTGTCAAAAACTGCTGGAAGTAGTGCCAGATGGCATTAAATGAGCTTCTCAAGTCCCTGTGGTGGGAAAAGGTGTAAATCTAGGATGCTCTGATGGTTTGAGACAGCTGAGCTCTGACCATTTTGGGCTTATGAAACTGTTGTCATCCAAAAGTTGTCTAAAAATCACCACAATGATATGGATTTCTATCCCTCAGCAACCAATGTTTGTTAGCTAAATTATTATTCTTGTGGAGAAGTGAGGAATTAGTGACTTTATTTTGATGCAGTGGGAAGGGCCATTGCATAGTGAGTGAATGAGGCATATGGGCTACATTAAGGGTATATAAACTGTTAATTCAAGTGGGAATACTTGTGCACAGTATAGGAGTTTGATTCTTAGAATTGTTCTGAAAGATGTATTAAGGCTTCACCAAGGGTTTAATTGTGTGGGCCAAGTAAAACGCTGCTTCCAGCCTCAAGTGGGAATGACTCTGATGGTATCAACAAGAGATGCTTTTGGAGAAGGGAAATAACATGACTTACAAATCTGAAAACACATGATATATGAGGGAAAAGTAGGTAGATCTCAACTCAGCTCTTTTTATAGGATCTCACTCAGAAACAGACCCTCAAGCTTTCATTTAGGGAAGTGAATTGAAAACTAGTGATTGTTGCATCTGCAGGTGGTTGTAACAAGTTCCTGTTTCTGAAAATGATAGAAGTGGCTGGGATTTTCCTTGACTTATTTTGCTGAGTGAATGGCTTTGCAGCAGGAGGAAGTTCTGCAGTGTGTATTCTGAAAAGACCACATGTGTCTCCTTACTTCTTCAAAATAATTCTCGTAAGGTAGAGGACCTTCCCAGAAGCCTGATCAGGAGCTGGGAGATGTCTGTGAAGAGTCAAAACAAAGCAAATGAGTATGAGGATTTGATTTTCTGTGGCTGGGGAGATGACCTGTGTATCTCCTGTAACTTAGTTTCATCCCAAGTCTAATTTTGCATACTTGCATGTACCTGGCAAGCAGAGGCTCTAAAAAGAAGTTTACAGTTTAATTCATGGTGGTAACTGAACTGCAGGGCTGGTGTCAGTATTTTGCTTGTACAGACACTTCTTTCCTGCAGCGTTCCACCTTTCTTCTGCAGTCTCTGGTGTTGACCTAACAAGTTTGAATCTCTGTGGTCTTCAGTGTTGGAATAGAAATGTCTGTTGACCAAAAGCAATGTGTTAAACTTTTTTGCCTAGGCTCAGTAAAGATGATGTTGCTGGGTCCCACCGGTTAGCCTTAGAAACCTTTGTCTTACTCCTGAGGAATATGTCAGTGTCTGCTTTTTGGGAAAAGCTGGGAGTCGGTGGAACTACCTTGAATCCCTAGACTTCAGTGTCTATTGACTGAGTGGGTTAAAGGATAGGGTTAACTAGGATGTGTCTGTTTCAGAAGTTGTTTGCTGTTGAAGTGATCTGGGGAGTGTTCCAAGACTGTTGGCACTTGTGGCTCTTTCCTGGCGGGAGTAGTGCAGATGTACTGCATTGCTCTGCAGTCCAGGTGACACTCGGTCTCTACAGCTGTGGGAGTATCTTCAAGAAAACAGAGTCCCTGTACACACTGGGCTTAATCCTTCACACTTTACTAATGAAACTGCTTTTATGGCTCACTGTATCTTGTATTGTGGTAATTTATTGCAGTTTCTATGTGTGAGTGAACTGACTTTGTTTAAATGTTATCACTGAAGATCAGCTGGAACACTGTGCTTTGGTTTTTGTTGTCATAGCTGGTGCGGATCTTGTAGTGTGAACTCCTCTGTCACTCCAATGAATTGCTCTCACACATGAAAAGAAAAATATCCAAGCAAGCAGTTATTGCCTTTAGTTCTTTTTTGGATGTTGGATTAGCACATTTGTTGTGTAAGGACTCATCATCAATTTTTATGTTGAATGGCTGTTTCTGTGGGCTTCTGCCATGTCCTTTCCCGAAAGGGTATTGAAGACACACTTCAATTTGGAGGCATGCAAGTCTCTGAATAGGAGTAGAAATAAATGAATGTCTGTCATGGTTAAGGGGAGGTAATAAGAATGCTTTTTAGATTAGTTTTCTTGAGTATTTAGGTGGCATTAACTTGCAATTCCCCCCCAGCCCCATACCGTTTTTAAGGCATGAGTAATACCAAGAGTTGGCTGCCTTCTAATCAAGCTAAGATTTGGCCAATTCTTCAAAATATGTTTGAATCAGGGTAGAAGTTTGAATTCGTGTAAAGATCCAAATGTTGAAATATGGGCAGGATCACTTGATCTCGTGCATTTCAGCTGTTCTGTGTGTAAGTTGTCTTATGGTGCAATGCCTTAGGAAAGGAAGAGGGAAGATGAGGAAACAGGAAAATGAGTAGGCACTGTAATATTAAACTTTTTTTTTTTCATGTAAGCAGTGTAACTTGATAAAGATTGACTAGTTCTGAGTGTAGATATTCTTAGTCTTTCTCAAGAGTAAGCAAGATCCTTACGTTAAACATGCTTTGTCAAGGTCATGGATGACAAAATCTGGGACAAGTCAGGTCTTTCTGTTGTACTGACTTCCACTGTAGACCTTGATAATGAAGTAGCTGTTTATGAGATGGTCAGGATGACAGTGACCAGAGATGGTTTTAATCACTTCTATTTAGTAGTTGAGTATGTTTCATGATAGTCTCATAGTGTTGCTACCTTAGATCTTAGCAGCAATTGCACATCTTCTAAATGACAGCAACAAAAATCTGCAGGTTTGATTAATTTTTTGTGTTTTGACTTCATCTGTGTCTCTGATTTCCCAGCCTCACTCTTAAATCCTTTATATTCTGTGCATGCCTTACATGGGCCTGTCACACTAGTGAGGAATTCTATGAAGTCTCCAAGAAAATGCTCTGTAGGTGTGGTCAGTCCATGCTTCTGTGTCTCTGCCATGTGAAGGATCCTCTGAAGTGCTTAAAAGTAGATGACAGCATAACTTTGAAGGGCATAAAGCATTTTGAACGCTACTCATTTTCTCTGCTTCTTGCTGGACTGAGAAATTGGTGGCCAAAGAGGAGAATTTTCCTGCTCTCGCAGCTGCCTCTTATGAAGAAATGGTAGTGTAGTGGAGAAACACTGCTTTTAGTATTTTTCTACTGCTGCTCAAGATTCTTGAGACTACCTTGCTCTTCCTGCCCTGCTTACCTTCCTGCAGTGCTGGGACAAGTTGTTGATTGCAGGGCTGGCCTCCATGAGAAGAGACCAGGAGTTGCTCTGTGCTAGACACAGCCAGCTCCACAGTGGAGCTGCTGCCATACACAGCTGAGCCCATCCACCAAGTCTGTGGCACCTCAAGGAAAACAAACGTAAGAAAAAGCAGAAAATACTGGACAGACGAGGAAGTGGGGAGAAGAAATGGCAGAGAGAGCACCAAGGTTAGAGATGGAGCAGGATGCCCTCCATGGTGATGGAGCAGATGTCCTCTGCAGCCTCTGGAAGAGACCCCTGTTCTCAGAAGTCACAGCTGCAGCATTTCCCAGTGCTACCAAAACCTTGCCATGGGCATTGAGTTCACTGCCTGCCAGCAAAGAAAACAAAGGGATAGACCTTCCTCAGTCAGCTGTGGACATACATTGTTGCTGAAGGAGCTGGCTCCAGTGTTTCTGAGGATGGGGAAAGATTGGGGTGTGCAGTGGTGACATTATATCCTTTCCCTTAGCCTTACTATAGCCTAAAGGTGAGTCCAAACAGTATCCTTAAGTTACTGTTCATTTTTTGGAGCACAGATCAGGATGCTGCTAAGGGTGGAAAAGCACAAGTTCTGTTGTGTGCCTTGGGTAAATACAGGAGTCTCAGCAATGAGTGATAAAACTTGCATCTCCAAGCTTTGACACGTGGCGTGCAGATTAGGAATTATTCTGGCTGGTTTGGAGAGAGGGGTTTCAAATACCATGAAAATGAAAAAGCAAAGAGTAAAGCAGTCAGGGTCTGAATCTCATTGCAGGACATACAAATAAAAAGATGGGTCATCTAGCACAGGACTGAACCCTGAACTCAGACTAAATGAGAAGATAGAAGAAGCCCTCCTGGTTGCCTTGCAGGCAGTGATCTGTAGTGCAGGGTTTGCAGCAGTACTTGTGTTCCTCTGAGTCAGCAGTATCAGCAGGATTGCAGTGTGAAGCCTCACTGGTAAGCTGATTAGAGAGAGTATCCTGCCCCATCAGATTCAACACGGCTGCTTGATTTTTCCTTCTGTCCAAAATTTTGCTTGGATGGGAACTGGTGGCTTAAATTAACCTGAATAAACCAGGTGTTGGCAATTGCTGGAAGGCAATTGGAATACTTGGCAGAGGCCAGCTTGTCACTTTGCAGAGTATGGTAAGGTCTGCTTTTTCTGAAATCTTGCAAACCATATACTAGACCCTTAAAACAGTTTTCAATGCTTTTAATCTTGCTATTTTGACCATATTTAGAGCTTCAGAACTGGCTGAAAATACTCAAAATCAATACAAAACTTGTTTTGTTTGTGCTCATAAAATCTTCTCTTTAGGTTGCAAAACACATTTATTAAAGCATTTGAGGGCTGTAGTTCACTAAGAGAGAGGGATGCTCTACTATCCATCTGCACTAACATCACAAGTGATATTGGACATCAGCCTTGAAATGAATGTAGGTGGAATACTAGAACAGTATTTTCTGGGCTCCTGGCAAATGGGGCATTTACTGGGCATCTGAGGCTCATGGCTTAGTTGTAGATACAGGAAATGACAGTGCACAATATTACTACTGACTTCTGGACCAGCCAAGTCTAAATACCTTTCTGGTTTTGTTCTGCCCAGGATAATGTGATCTCATGCTTTGTTGTAGATTATATCTGTATCTTAACTTAGTTTAATGAAAGGAATTGGATGCTAAAAGGTCCTGATGTTATGTTACTGTTGTGTCTATTATGTAATTTTTACTCTGACCATCTGAGCAGAGGCAGCATGTCAGTCAGTTGCCTTTCCTAGAGTCCATTTTTTCTAGCTGTTGATAAAACTCACATGTTTTGAGTTTTGAGTTTTTGTTATGATCTTTTTTGTAGAGAGGTTTATGCATAGACAGACATGATCGTGCTTGAAGACCACCGAAGCCTGCCTCTCCTGTGTACTGAGAACTGCAGGTTGCTGACAGGACGTGTCTGCAGCTTGGGTCTGGCTTGTGGCAATCAGCTCCTTTTGGTCATAAGCCAATATGCAAAATTACCACAGGTAAAAAGCAAATTGTCAGGAACTCCTATGTTGCAGCTGGGCCACAGAGTTCTGACAAAACAGTTGAGACATATGCTTTGACAAGGTTGCTTTACTGACTCAAAGAAGGAATGAAAAAGAAAACAATGTTCTTCGCTCATCGTTTTTAAGTGTTTAGGAGACTAGGCTATGCTGAGGTGCAAAACACTGGTAAAGGTAGATTGGAGAGTTTGATGTCCACTTGAGATAAGATTGTTCTGCCATACAATTAAAGGACCAAAGGACACATCTTTTCAAGAAAGTGTCTTAAACTTTTCTGTCCTAAGAAGTGATACAAGGCTGTGGCTTGACTGCTGACAGCACAGTGCATCCCTTCAGACTGACTCTTGGCTTGGCATGAGTGCAGATGACATGATGGCAGCGGGTGCTTCCATAGCAGATGGTCAGGGGTTAGCCTGCAGAGCCTGGCAGGCTCCTGGTGCCTCTGGCATGGTTCTGTATGTATCTTAAATCACTCTGATACTTTACAGAGTGTTCTAATATGGTCCTCCACAGAAGTGAGAGAAAGACATGACTGCTTGAAGCGTGAATAAAGCATGCTGACTTGTCATCCACATTGTTTAAGTGTATGCAAGTTTACAAGTTTAGAGGCAGGTCAGAGTAAGGCAGTGATCAGTGGTCCTGCCCCTGTGCAGGATGGCACTAGCAGGAGGCATGTCTTTAACTTAATTGAAGAGCTGACCTAGATGCACTTCAGTGGGAGTTCAAACTGCTTTTCACAGGACTCTCACTACTTGCTTCAGGGAGTGTAGGACTTGTATGAAAGGGGCAAGCCAGCTGGCCTGTTTCCTGCCTCTGAAGGCTGCTGTTTCTCATTACATATAGGTCAAATATAGATGAAAACTTTAACTTACCATTGCATCAGTCCTTTAGCAGCCCTGGAGTTTTCAAATCCAACCTTTTCAAATGGAGACTCGGGTTTGGATCCTGTTACGTGACTCCAGAATCCAGAGTATGTTTATTGTGCTTGTAGCTCCTAATCTAAGTTTTATAGCTTCATCTAAATGTATTTATAGGAGAATGTACATTCTGCTAAGGGACAGCAAGCCAGGAGCAATTCAGCATATTTAGTGTGCCAGCTTTTGGAAAACATGAACATTTTATTATGAGTGATGTTTTGTTGCTGGCAAGTGAAACAATGGTATTTTCATATGTGAGCCTTACCTGTGACTTTCGATCTGTTATTTCATTCTGTGAAATGGCTACGAAAGACTCTACATTGGAGTTTTTCTGGTTTTGCTAAGTTGATTTAAACTTCAGATTGCTTTGTTGTTGGTGAATGAGTGTTAACAGGAGTGTTAACAGGCAAGGTTTGCTATGTTTATAATAGGTGAGTTTAAAGAGCTGCTTCTTGTTCAATCAGGAAGCTGGAAATTACTTAGACAGTATTATGAGAAACTACCTTTCAAATATCATGCTCCATATCAGGAGTTAAATTGACAACTTCTGGTTATTCCAGTCTAAAGATCTGACTCTGCACAAAGCTTTGCTGCCTGGATGTGAGCCTGTGTGATGGGTTCCAAGTTCCTCACTCATCAGTAGCTTGATAGGAGACTTCTACTGCCAGTGGCAAATGCATCATCCAGCAGCATTGGTGACTTCAAATTGTTGATAACAACTTAGTACTGTCAGGTTTTTTTAAATGTTAGTAGTTCTTACTGCATCTTCTATCTCTCAGGTGGATGTTCCATCGAATTTAACATTTTAGGGTTTTTTTAACATCAAGAAATCTGCAGTATGTGAAAGGATGCCAGCTCATGTTGAAGAGTCAAGTCTATTGGAAGTAGACTTCAGTTTTTTCAAGATTTTTGAGACTTAAACTCACCTGTCTGTGTGGCAGAAGAAAAGTATTGTTGTTTAACTAATGTAGTACAAGGGAATGGACATAAAGGAATTGCACAGTTTCATATTTTATCCTTTTTTTGTTTTTCTTAGCAAGGAGAGAGTGAAGCTGTGTCTAACTGTGAAGGATATCAGTTATTTTGTTAAAAAATCTGTATTAAGGCACAACATCCACATATGAGGCAGCCATCTGTTTTTATGAACTCTTCTGCTTTATGGTAGATACACAGATAAAAGACAGTGGGTTGAAATGATAGCAGCCATGTTAGAAAGTTCTTGCTGCTTGGTTGGAGCTGCTTCAGTGTGCTTCCAGGAGGTCTTACAGTTGCACTGGCTGGTGCAGAGGTTTGCATTACACTTGGGTTTTTTTTTTTCTACAGGTATGTTCATGTTTTCAACAGGGCTACCAGCATGGTTTGTGGCATTTCAGTCCTAGTTAAAAATTTTGGGTTGTGTCATTATGTGGCATCCACTGATGAAAAAACTGGACTGGGAATAATCTTGCTGAGGGAATAGCAAAAGCATGGACCATGGTCTGGATATTGACTCAGATGTGTTAGCTTCTGCTGCTGCCTACTCAGCTGATCTCTTTCCAGCACAAAGGCTGTAGCTATTTACCATGCCACTGAAATTGTTTGCATGTTGTCTCATCCCCACCCATTTTTTTTTGTCTTGTTAATGTATTCCCAAAATGTAAGGGTTAAGTATTGGAGCTGGAACATCAGGCTTCCTGCAATATATTTTCAGTCTACTTCAGCTTTTTAGTGGATTATAAATTGCGGTTCTGGGCAGAGTTGACAGTCTAGTGATAGTTTCATTTCTACAAGTTCGTTAAAAACAAATGGTTTTCTGAGGAAAGGAGATAATTTGGGGGTAGAATTCTTCTCAGACTGCAGCATGGCAACTGAAAGAGCTCAGGTACCATGCCTTAGCTGATTACCACTTTCTGCCAGATGTGTTTGGAGTGTAAGATCAGCCCAGCACGTAAAGGCTGATTAGGATTAGAAAATGCTGTAGTGAGGAGATTACAGTAAATGGCCCAGTGCTATTGTGGCAAGTTTGAAATCCTTGTGTTTCTAGTGTAGCTGTACTCTGCCTAACAGCTGCAGTTGATCCTGTTACTGATCTTCCAGTGAGCACCCAAGTGATAAGAGTTAAGAATTGATACAACCAACAGGTAATGTTAGGGGTTAGTCACTCTCATGGAAGGATAATCACAGGCCACAGCTGGAATCCTGCTATCAGGTTGTGGATGTGCCTAATGTCAACAGGCAATTGACAGTGGTCATTTAAGTAGATTTTATTGACTGTTACCCTTCTAAGCAATAATCTTGAAACTCTATAATGCCTTTAAAGTTACTTTGTTGTTTGCAGCAAGAGCTAAGATGCAAGAGAACTGTCACTTTAATGCTTGCATGGATGGAGAGAACAATTCCCTTAGAGGAAATTGAATAAATTCTTTGAAGGCTTGGCAGAAGATTGGCTGGTGGATGCAGTTTTGTCTCTAAATTAATGTGTATTTTGGTTAAGGCTTCCAGGTTTGAAGTGCTGAAGGAAATGTCTTATAGAATGAGGTCTGAGATTTGCCACGCAGGATAAAAGTTCCTTTTCATGCAAAGTTATTGGTCAAAAGCTATTTTTAATGTTAGCAGGGTTTTTTCCATGTCTCTTCTTCCCCTAGAGTTTGGCATTTAAGATGCCATACTACAATAGGATGGGAAATAGCATTTCTCCAAAACAACTGCTGTTACATTTTAACCTTGTAACCATTGGTTGGTGTCCACCAAATGCAAATGAAATTTTGCATATATTAAACTATTAAGAGGTATGCAAAATGGCACTGCAATAATGATTTGTGGCTCAGCTCTTACTTCCAGTAAATCAGTAAAACAGAAAAGTGGCACATTTAGCTCCAGAATTACTTGGTGTTTCATATCAACTTAAGCAGAAATGCTTAATTCTTGTATTTGAGCAGAAAAATGCATGTTTCTGTTGAGCTAGTTGTCAAGTAGGATTTGTGTGGAAGGAGGGTTGGGAGTGGGTTCTGTGGGTGAGAGGAAAAGATCATTAGATCATTGATCAAAAGATCATTAGATTAGTGATTTCTCATCTTTCCTCTACTTTGCTTGTATTATTGCCTGAGACAGATTCTTTGGTATTCAAAGTGAGTGAATTCTGGATAAATCAGGTTCAAGACTGAGCTTCTTACAACTTTGGACAGGGAGAAGATTCCGTGCTTGATAACTAACACTTTTCCTATAGTGAAAATGCTTTAAAAAGCTATGGTAGCTGTAGTGGGGAGGAAAGGCAGAATTCTTAGACCATGGGGCCTTTCCCCCCTTCTTTGGTGTTCTGGCTTTGTATTTGTGAGGCTAAAAAGGTGCTTTCCATAGTATCTTTGTACTATAAAGTTTGTGTAGCCTATCTTCTGTTATTCCAGATATGAAATTCCTGAGCAAAAATGAAACTTATTCTTCTGACTGGTTGGATCACGGATGTCAGCAAGGTCTCAGACTTTGTTTGTAAAATATATTAATTGCTAATTAATTTTCTGTCTTAAAGACTATACTTAAAACCTCAATGTCTGCTCCTTAGCACTGAGCTTCTGCAGCTGGCCTGAATGTCGCCTTTCAGTTCTACTACTCTCCTTGAGAGAACTGCAATGTAAACATTAAAGTTAGTGCACACTGTTCTCCCCCAGAGGCAGTGGGGCTCTAAGTTCTGGGAACTTTTCTTTTATGTAAAAAAATATCCATAGTTCATGAAACTTGAAGAATTGCTTAAAGCAATATCTTTTTTTTTTTTTTAAACACAATTGTAATCACACTTTCCCCCCATTATTAGTACTGGGAGAGACAGCTGCTCTAGTTGCACCTTTTAGATCCTGTTGAAGACCATTTGATGGTTGGCTTTTATTTCCTGTTTCCAAGAGAGCTGAACCTGAACCTCTCAGAACGAAAAGCCTTACATATAAATAATTAAGTGCAGCATAGCACAAGTGCAGCATAACTGATGTAACACTGCTAATGAGCTGGGGTGATTTTTGCAGATGGCCTACAAATATCTTGCCTTGATATGTTGTTTAAGGAGGTACAAATGCTATGGAAGTATCTCAGAATAAAATCCGGCAGTGTGTATGGGCAGTAGATTTCTCACTTTGTTTCAAAAGGGGTAATTGATAATACAGAAGGTGGTGCACTGTTGTGTTTAAAAAGGAGTAGTGAGATAATAAGATGATTCTAAGGCTAATTAAACTCTCAGGTTGAGAAATTGGAGGATGCTTCAAGAGAAATTTGCTAGTACTCAGTCATTTACCCTGTCTCTCTGCAGACCCTTCATGTGATTGATAGCTTCTGCAAAACACTTAATACTTTGGGTAGTATAATATGCCTATGAGTAGGCAGAGAGGAAGAAATTGTGTGTAAAAGCTTGTCTTGGTGTGGGGTGCTGTTGTGTGGTTCAAAGACTGATTGTTACGACCTCTCGAACTTCAGGATCTGCAGCAAGTATTTGTCCTCACAAGAGTCTGAGATTTATTTTGGAAGGAGGCATTTGAAGTAAGGCTGGAGAGAGGAGGTAGCACCCCTGAGACCTCCAGCTGTGTTTATTGGGTGTCTGAAGTACCTGGAGAGCACATGCTCAGTGGAAGATTGTGTTTAGGTTTGTTGAGTTGGCACAGGCATAGAAGCTCCAAGGCAATATCTGAAAGATGCTGGACTTTGATAAAGGGTGGGCTTTGCTGGCATCAAGGTGAGATACAGCAACCCTTGAGGCAGACTTTTGGGGAGGAAGGAGGAGACAGCAGGCACTGCTGTTGGGGTGATTGTTACAAGCCAGATTCCAGATGTGTGTTTGTGTAGACAGGGCAAGCTGGAAGTGAATAGAATAAATGATAAATTATAACCTCAGAAACTAATTCCAAACTCTTTTCCAAGGAATTGCCTGATAGTCAAAGCCAACAACATTCAAATTTTCTGATGTTCTTATGAGCAACTGTTGTAGAAGCATAAACTGGTAACTTTGTTTTCTGCTTTCCAATGCTGTTTTGTAGTCAGGTTTCTGTAGATGGGGAAGCTCAGCTCTTGCATTGGTTAGCACAATGCTCTAGTAGCTTCCTAGTACAGTTCTGTCTTGCAGGGGAGGGACTGTACTCTTACTTGCTTATTTAACTTTCTTGGTTGAGGCTTGTAAACTCTTACTCTGAGCTGCTTCTTTTTGTTCTTGACTAGCCTGAATTTGGAACAATCTTGCATTTCCTTTTCAATAGTTTCAAGGCATCATTTAAATATTTATAAGCAAGGAAAAAAACTCCTGAAGACTATTGTAGCATTTGAGTAATAGTGAGGAAGGTCTGTAAGTGGGTTACTGCTGGAGAGATTTCCCAAAGTTTAGGAACTGAATGTATGACACAGCTCAGATGCTGAGGCAGCTTGTGTGTTAATTCAGTCTGGAATGACAGCTGGTCTTAAGTTGGCACTGATATTCCTCTGAACAGAGAGGTCTTGTGCTCTGCTGCTGTTTCTCTGCATACTGAAATGTAAATTGTGAATAATTAATCATGAACTGGGAAATCCCAGGTCTGCTTATTAAAGAATTTGGGGATGGGGGGTGGGTGCAGGGGAGACAAAACAAAACAGGAAAAAATCCTGCCCAGATCCAGAATACTATCTGGAAAGGTAAAGGACTAAGAGATTCTTTAAAGTATTGTATAATCTCTCTTATTAAGAAAAAAACCCCAAAAACTAGAAACTAGTTTTTAATGAGACTGAAAGAGTCTGAAATTCTTAAATCTTTGAAACATTCTTACTCTTCCCCTTTTTTACCTTATGAGCTTAACAAACACTCAAGCTAGTCCCATTTTCTAGTGTGCTCTTCAAAATATCATGAAGAGAGAGACAAGCTCTCAGCTTACTTCAGTCTGCCTCAGTGAATCCTCTGCCATTCTTCCTCTCTTCGGCAGGTTTGTCTTTTTATTAATGGATGTGTTAATTAGGGAAGAGAAGTAAACCTAGAGTATGATTAAGTTGCAGTTGTCTTAAGTCTGGGTGAAGAAATAGGCCTGTCCAAGAGCTTAAAAACTGCTGTTTACATATAAGTTATGGTATCAGAGAATTGATAACCCTTTCTTTCTTCTATTGCATTGATTTTTCATCTCAAAGCTTAACTAGAAAAAGTATACTGAAGTAAAATTATAATTTAAAAATGTATCTTTAATTGAAGAAGTCTTTAAAATAGCAACTATGAAAATGCGAAGAGAGGATGTAGGAGAAATCACATATTGTGATTTGGTAATTGTGATTTAGCCCCACAGTAAACAAATGGATTCAAATAAAGCATAAATAAGTCTTCATTCTCCAACTACTTCACTTCTGTGAAATGTGTGGTAAAAGCAGTTGCTGCTATTGCAGTATGATTCTGATTTCTGACTGTGCTTGTAATTTGTATTTGAGCTCAGTGTCTGGGTTTGGGGATTAGCTGTCAGTGTACTGGATGCCTGCAGTAGCAGAAACTTCTTCAGGAAGGTACCTTTAATCCTTGTTTGCCCTACTTGTGTGTTCCCCAAATGCAATCAACTTTGCAAGATTGCTTCATATGGTTTCTCTTGGGTTGTTCTTCATCTGTTACTTCTTAATATTACCTATTCTGCATAAGCAAATGTATCTGTGACTTCTTTGGAAGACTAAGCTTTATTGTCTCTTGTCCACCCAGCAAATGTCTGAATCCGTATATTTTGAAAATGCAGTTTCTAGATTTTTTTTCCTGTAAATGATTTCTTTTTCCTTGTATCTGTTCTTCCTTACCACATTAAAGTAAAATTAATTTTTCCCACTCCTATTTTAAAATTTAGCTTAGCCACCAAACTCTACTGCTCAGTTTCCTAAAGTTAGCTGTGGGGTGCTTCATTCCAGTTGCTGATGGTTGCTGGTTAAGCTGAGACTCTGTGGTACTGGAAAAGAAACCCAGGAAATTTGAATACCTTATCTTTGTGATGTGACTAAATGGGAAACAGCTCTGCAAGAATTATCCCCCCACCCCCAATCTCCTTTTTCTGGCCTCAGATGACAAGTGACATCTTCATGCATGGTTTAATTCTTTTCTGTGCACTGAAAGTAGTAGACTTAATTTTAATCATGCCTCTCTATTTTGCACACTATAATTACTCATGTCCTAAAACATTCAGAGCTGCAGACTGAGATGCTGTACCCTCCAGCAGTTTGGAGGGGAGACAGAAATGACTGGCTTCAGAAGCAGTGCTGTGGCATCACATAGCAGTGCCTTGTTGCCTCCATTACCAGCATTTCTGTGGATGGACTTCTCTGAGGTTTCCTTATCTAAAGTGCACCAACAGAATATACAATTTATAGTGTCCCTCTTTCACAGAAATCTACAAACTGAAGCCCAAGACTGAAAGCTTACAAATTTGATGTATTTCTTTGTGTTAGTAAGATAAATGCTGTCACCTTCACTAAAATCTGAGGTGGGTACACAATGAATCAGCCACTTGTGACTTGCTTCTAGGCTTTTACAAACCACTGTCTTCTGTAATGCATTAATCAGCAGTACAGAACGAAAGATCATTGGCCTGTTTGTACCACAAGATCAAGGAGAATTCTTGGAGCTCTGTGATCTTGAACTGCTGTCATTCAATAGCGTGGCTTTGCTACTATAATACTTGTCTGCAGAACTGCCTCCTTCAAGGGTACTGTTACTGAGGTTATAGAAGTAAACACATTTCAGAAGGTGTTCTGCAAAAAACTTCAAACCCAGCTTCCATAACCAAGACAACAAAATGCCATGACAACATACATTTTCAATTCAAACTTGGCAAACGGACTACATAATTTTTGTCTCCTGTATCATCCCAGAAAATCATTCCCCTGGCCTGAAGCTGAGGACAACTTGAGCTTTTATACCCATACTATAGACAGTTTTGTGTGCAAGCAAGCACTGTGGTTTTCCCAAGCTTGTGACTCTGAGCTAGAGATTTCTTGGATCATAAATAAAATAAGTGTTCATAATAGAAGGTAAAAATCCCATTAAGATTACATGCCAGGAATTAAAAAAAGTCCTAAAACAACCAACCAGACAAAACCTGAACTTCTGAATGCTTCTGGTACAGCAGTGTGGGTTTCTGCACACACCAGGTGGTTCTCAGTTGCTGATGTGACTCATTGATCTGTTTAGACAGATTTGTCCTCTGGACTTTTCCAGTCCTGCAAAGACAGAATCAGTAGTTTAATGCTGAGCCTTGACTTTCCACTCTTAGCAACATTAATGCTCTCCATTGCTTGGGATTATGTAGGGGTGGGAAAGGAAGTCTGCCAAGTGGTGTCCCTACTGCCCAAGTGAACTGAACTCCTGTAGACTTTCATAGTTTAAGTGTGTAAGGATCAGTCACAAAATATCCTGTCTGCTTTTGAGACAGAATATCTGTCATCACTGAATGAATTGAATACTTGGAGGAAAATTTCTAGTCTGGAGGTGGGGAAGAAATCATTAACAATGAGTCCTCAGATGGAAAGTAAAAGATGAGTATTTTCATGTCAGAAAATGCTTAGTCTAGTAGTTAAATTTTTAAATTTTTTCTTCTTAGGTCTTCAAATTTTAAGCCTCAGCCCTACAAGTAGATATGTGTTTTGTGCTCTTCATCTTGCATGAAGTCATCTCCTTGAGTCTTGCTAGGGCTGTGTCTGGCATCACACAGGTTTTGGGCATGCAGTTACAGTATGCAGTTTCCAGCTGTATCTCAAAAATAGGTGATAGGTTGTAGAAGGCAATTGCTGGCTGCCTAACTGGAGTAGGTAGATAACAGGGGGTGTAGTAAATCACAGATCCTGTGAGATATAGAGGATAGTGGAAAGCTTGCTGTCCTACTGTTTGTATGATTTAACTGCTTATCTTAATTTCTTGCACTCTTTTGTGCAATTTTGCATATTCTTAATGTACAGGACACCAAGCTGTATTATCGTTTTTCCCTGAGACTCTCTAATATCTTATTTCTTCTATGTAAGGTGCAGTTGCTTCAGTATAAACTAATGTCATTCCTTGTGTTCTTTCTTGCTATTGAAGAGGTCTTAAGGCATGCCTGAATGCATTCAGGGTCTGTAGAAACTCTAGGAGGTGTGCTGGAACTTGCTGATTAAAACAACCTCTGGGATGACAGAGTATCTGTTTCTGGTGATGCCTCTTTTTGCTGATGTGACTGGGTTCAGTGTACTTGGCATGTTACCTGTGAGTGAAGAATTCAGTAGTACTTATTTCACTAACCCTGAGGTAATGAACTGCAATAATTAACTTAAAAACCTGCAAGCGGTAAAGTCATGTGATGTTGTGCACCCTAACTTCATCTGGGATAAAGATGGAGAAATGTTTGGTCATAGCTTGGGACAGAATTGTTGGAAAACTATTATTGTTGGATGAAAGAGTTAGACTGCTGTTGCTGTCAGCATGTACTAATATAATCTCAGTCTGAGTTCGTTGTTGTTTCTTTTCTGTAAATGTGGAATGTAAGCCCTGAACTTCCTGTTTGTCACAACCATGGCCTGCAGCCTGGTGGTCTGAGAACTTGGCCATGCTGCAAACTTTTTATCATACTTGTAGCACCTAACACCTTCCTTTTCTCTCTCCTACAGACTTGATCCAAGCCACTAATGAAACAAACGTGAATATCCCTCAGATGGCCGATACGCTTTTTGAGCGAGCAACAAATAGTAGCTGGGTGGTCGTATTCAAAGCCTTAGTCACCACACATCATCTAATGGTCCATGGCAATGAGGTAAGTGTGAACAGCTCTCTCAAGGCCACATTGGCACTGAACACACTCCAAGCCAAAAGTGCTAGTAGTGCAGAGGCATCTTGTCTGAACCAGAAGGGACCTGAGAACAAAGGGCAAGAATGATTCTTGATGAAGAGAAAACTTACTGTTAATAACAGAGTTGGACTGTTTATCTGTCTCTCCATTTATAAAACCATAACGTAAGACCAAGATGCACACTGTGCCAGGATGCTGACAATTTAGGCACCAAATCTGAAAACAGCTACACACGATTAAACACTACCTGGGATTTTTTGACTAAGGTCAAAGTTGATGTTCTGGCACATGTATACTGCCATCCAAAGAGTTGCCTTCTCTGCATGAATGTCAAAATCTTCCTAGAGCTGTAAATTTACCTTGATAGCCTTTTAGATCAAGTTGTCCTTATCCTTGCTTTTTATTGACCTGTATAGACAAGTATGGCTGCATAAAAAGAGACAGCACATTTAAAGAACTGCAGAATGACTGTGAAACAATTCCTTCCTGGTTGTATATAAAGTGTTTTCATGCAATGATCTTCTCACAACATAAATTTTCCCTTTCCTCCTATTTTTCCTTTCCAAGTTTTGGTCAATGTTCTCACCTGATTTCTCTAACTGTTTCAGGCTGTTAGTCCCTGTATTTGATGAGGGGCTTTGCTTGTTATTAAAACAGGCCCTCAACTTGGCTGAAACTGAGGGCTGCTGGATTGAGAAGTCTGGGACTAGCCTGGATATGTGCTTTGTAAGCAGATAAATCTTGAGCTCTCTCAAATCCCTGAGAATTAAACATTTTTATTGCTCCTTTTGCAATATACTTTGTGTTTTGCGCATAATCTGCTTTTTATATGTACAGTGGAATATCTGGAGATTCTGACTAAAAGTAGTTAGTCTGAATGGACAAAACATTTTGGGGAAGGTATTGCAGGCTAAGACAAAAAATCAGTGGTTTCATGTTGTATGCTGAAAGTAGACTGGTAATCTTGCTGCTAGAAGGTACAAGGCCTTCAGATACAGCCTGTGATAAGAAAAATTGCTTTGTATTGCAGAGATTTATTCAGTACCTGGCATCTAGAAACACATTGTTCAATCTCAGCAATTTTCTGGACAAAAGTGGATCTCATGGTAAGCCTACTTATGTCTATAATCTTAACAAGATTTTAAATAAGATACTATTGTTAATTTGCTCCTTCATTCATAAGGTATAAATAAATTTAAAATGTGCCACTGAAGCCTTTTTATAAGTACTTAATAAATGCAGGAGCACAAATGAACTGCTGAACAACTTCAGAACAATTTCTCGTTTCCTGCAGTATTTTTACTCAAAAGGTGAAACCGTAGAAATCGTTTAAGTGCTGGTTGAAATCTGGGCTGGGTCAGCTGTCTCCTTAACTCTTATGGGTGTTAAAAGTTGAAATGGGTAACTTTCCATTTAGTTTTTTGGGTTTTAGTCAGTATTAAATGGTAATTCAGTTGTTTGGGGACACTATGCTTTTTAGGCATTGTCTATAACTTCTTAATGGTAAGGCTGTTGACACCAAAAGAACTTTCTGGTTTTGATTTGATTTGAGAAATGAATTTAGAAAGGTCTAGGCAGAAATTAAGGACTTGTTCCCTCTGAATCTTACAAAGCCTGCTTTTCTACTTTTCCCTCTGGAATTATTAGTGAATTTTCCTGTGCCCTCAATTAACAAAGGAAAAGCTTGTTTCATAGTAGTTCTAACAGAAAAGAGGGAAAATATAATTCTTCAGCTGTCAGAGAATATTTGTAAATTGTATGCAGACTAGAGACATGCTGCAATAATGGGCAAATTCAAAGCAATGCCACATTATTTCATCTCTTGATGTAGACCTGTGACACCAAAAAAACTTCAGCATCTTTTAAATGTGGTAACAGAAGGAACAAAGTTAAACAAATACTAGGAGCGTGTTCATCTAAGCTAAACATGATATATGTATATGTATATATGCTCAAAGACACTGGTGTTTGGCAACAATTAATTCTGTTAAATGCATGCATTTGTTTTCTTTACTACTTTCTTTAAACTTAAATTGCCATTTCATAGATAATACACAGTGTATCATAGATAATGGGGCATCAGATTTGGTAGTGTTATGCTTGAGTTGGCAGAGATACGTAATGATGAGAGATTTTAAGGGAACTATTATAGGAAAATGTAGTCAATGACTAAATTGAGGGGTGTGGCTTTTTAGAATGGTAGCAAAAAGGGACCTGAATTGAAGAGGAAGGTGAGTTGCATTCTGCACACATTTCTGTGGCTTAGAGGAAAACACTTTGGAGGATAGGCTGTAATACTGACTGCTCAGATGTCATAGGCTTAAAAGTCACTGAAGTTTAAGGCACCTTGTACAGTATTATGTGCACTGAGCATTTCTGGTGTAACAGTTCAAGGAGGGCAGTAGTCTCTGTGGATGCCATCGTGATTTCTTTGTTCTGGTAAACCAAGTCAGAGGAATTTTGAGGGTCCATGTAAGAGTCGGAGTGGCTAACATACACGAAACGTCGAGTGTTGAACTTGAGCTTTGTCCAGGAAGTCGTGTAACAGTTCAGTACATACTTAACTTTTTGTAAAATTGGTATTTTCCCCTCTTTATAGAAGGGTAACTTTTTGGCTGTCAAGTAATGTTACCCCATAACTATGTAGGGGCCTCTAGCAGGTTTCCTCTGGAGCTATGCCACTGATGCATTGCACAAATCTGTTGGAAACAGAGGACAGTGGTAGATTGTTTTGGTGTACCACTACTGATTTTTCTTCAGAAGCTGGAAGATGTCTTGTGATGCCTGTTCTGTATGTGAAGTTGCATAGTGTAACAGAAATCACGTAATCTTGGGGTCTGTTGGCTGTGTATTATTGTTTACTAAAGAACTTCCAAACGAACATGAAAATTAAATATAAAATGTGAAACTGTTTTTGCAGGTTATGACATGTCCACCTTTATAAGGCGTTATAGTAGATACTTGAATGAAAAAGCATTTTCCTACAGACAAATGGCATTTGACTTTGCAAGAGTGAAGAAAGGGTAAGCAAAGTTTAGATATGTAAATTAATAACATTATTTGACCCATGAAAATCTTATTTGTGGCATTTCTCTTAGTTTCTCAGTGACTTTGTTATATGCTTTGTGTAGCTACAATGAAAAACCTGATTTTTAGAGTACTTGTAATTGGTTAAAAATTGCCTAACAAGGAGAGGAAAGACTTGGCAGTAAGACAAATATTGAAGACCAAAGTAAGATGCCTTGTGAAACTGGGAGCTTTTAGTGCTGGTTTAAATCTTACCCCAATTAAATTTTGCTGCAGTGAAAGGATTTCACTGTGTTTAGGATTTGGAGAAGGAAACACTCTGAAACTATGTTTAGGAGTTTAGTTATTTTTTATTACTCACCAGACACTTTCCCTAAGAAAGATGGCTGATTGCAAACAAAGCCTGAAGTGAACACCTGGAGTTCTTAGCAGGCAACAGGGCAAACAGTTACAAATGAAATAGAATAAGGTTGTAAACTGCTGGTTTTATTTCCCACAAGAACTGTGTTAAAAAAAAAGTTGACCCAGCCCAGAGTAGTGTGTTGCTATTTGAGAGATCATTTTCATGGTCTCTGAGTCCTCTAACTGGGACTTTAAGGGCTGTAGATGCTTTCTTGAAACACAGTTGGTACAGCAAGTGGCTTAACACCTGCTGAAGGTGCAGCTTGATTGAGTGCATACTAAAGATGCTCCTGCTAATCATGAGTTGCACACAGGATCCTTCTGGCAGTTCTGGTGTGTTCTGCAGCTTGGGATTCTGACCTGTTAATGCAGGCATCATTACCAGGCTGTTCTCTCCTCCTTCTCAAACAACCAGAAAGTGTAGGGTCTACCCTGACAGCTTTGCTGTGTAGGTGAGTGCCATTCCCTTAGTGGAGACCATACAAATTCACTCTTGAACACTTGATGTTAAGGAAAGTTAAGTTTGGGCTGCTGGGGATCCCACTGTTCCTGCCTTGCTCTAAATTCCTAGAAAGGCTTTCTATGCCTGTTGTTTCTCGTGTTCAGAGCAATGCATACCACTATTCTTACTTATTTTATGCTATATTCTGAAGCAGAACAAGGTCTTGCCTTAGAATATAGCATAAAATAAGTAAGAATAGTGGTATGCATTTCCAGTCTGCATGTATATACCTGTCTGCAGCCAGAACAGGGCAATACATAATGATGGTTGTGCTGGTTTGTCATAATCAGAGATAAAAATGACCATGCTTGGAAGACTGCTATAAGACTATGGATGACACTTAAGAAATGCTACACATCTATGGACATGTCAGCAATGAGTTGTCATTAGTTAGTCATAACAAACTTTGTGCATGAAGTATATCAGTTCTCTAAGTACTTCTGTGGCAGTATTTCTAGTTGGTCATTTAAGCCTCCAGTGTCATCTTTCCATAAAGAGATCAATCTCTCTCACTCATCACTCTAACGCAAAACCTTTCCTGACTTGCTGTCAGGGAGGGTGGATGGATAAAGGATTTTTCATGCCAGCTCTCACGATGACATGAGAAGCAGGAGAATCAGACTGTGCTTTTGAAATGGTTTGAAATGAGTTATAGGTGCTTCAAGCGTAAATTTTAGACAACAGATCATTTGGGGGAAGGGAGAGAGGAAACAGCATGGCTTCTAATCTGTATTCCCTCTTGCAGAGCTGAAGGTGTAATGAGAACAATGGCTCCTGAAAAGCTGCTGAAGAGTATGCCAATATTACAGGAACAAATTGATGCACTACTTGAATTTGATGTATGTATTGAAGCTGACTTAATATTAACACTTGGCAGTGACTTATAATTGATGCGTTATTATGAACACATTTCACCTTGTAGGTAATGCTTTACTCATCATCCCTTAGTGAGGGCCAAAAAAATACCCTTTTCAGTGTCCCTCTGAGGTATTGTGGCCAAGGATGGCCCTTGCCCATATGTATGAAATGTAAAGATTGCACTTTCGGTTTTGTAGAGAGAGAACTTGGAGTTCCATCTTCTGCATCAGTGAGGGGGAAGAAATGGACAAATCAAGGAGACTCAACATTCTTATTTTCTGTCTCTTGGCAACCAGTTTCTTTGTGGGGGGGAGGGAAAACCCCGTTAAAATACCACATGTACATTGTTTGGCTTCCTCAAATCTTCATCTGGTTTTCAGCTGTGAACTAAATTGGCTAAAGTTTAATCTAGACTGATCATAGAAATAAGTGTATAATGTATTTATCATGTCATGAATGCTGGTGGGATTGTTTATCTGGCCTAAGGATAAAAACAGGAATCAGTTGTTGTAGGAGCCACAGTGTAACATTTCAAAGAGTTTTTTGAAGGAGTTGGTTCTTCTGTTGTTGCTGGGCAGCAAGATACACTTCGAGGTGGAAGGCAGAGCCCACTACAGCTCTCAGAGGAAAGGCTTTGAAGTACATCTCATTGTGCTTTCCATTCCTTAAATGGCGTAGGAATTGTGATAGTGCTCTCAGAAGAGGAGATGTTTTTAAGAAAAGAAAGACCTTTTAATAAATGAGCACATTTTTTTTTCCGACGTTAATGTGAGAAAGGATCTTGACATCATTAGTCCAAATACATTATTTCATTGTTAAGTTTTTATTGAGCTCTGCTGTAAACTGACATCTTTTGTCTGTTTCATTAAAACTGTAAACAGCATCTCTGCCTTCCTCTTCTTCATGGTAGGTGAAGGAGACAAGACTAAGATGTTTATTCTTGATGTGGATACTCCTCTGCTGTAGTGGATTGTTTTGGAGTGGTGGAGAAAGCAATCCTTGATCTGCTAACCAAAGCTTTTGTTTAGTGTCTTAGCATGAAAACTTCAGTGCTTGATTCTGTCCATAACAGCACCAAATACCTGGTGTAAGCCAAAATGTTTGATTGCATTTGACACTTATTTTGTAAATAACTGATATTTTTATTTGTAGGTTCATCCAAATGAACTGACAAATGGTGTCATAAATGCTGCATTTATGCTTCTATTTAAAGATCTCATCAAACTTTTTGCTTGCTACAATGATGGAGTTATTAACTTACTAGGTAAGTAACCTGGCCTTTATCTCACATACTCACATATTTCACATACATGGGTGAAGAACCAGATCTGCTTCAGTTTTTTTACTTAACTTTCATTAAAGCTACAACTTTCTTGACTCATCTTGTCTGAAATGAGATAAAATTTTTAGCTGTACTCTCTTACATTAGTGTTTATCTGAGGCTGGGTCATCACATGTCCTTAAAAGTGTGTAGATGGCTACTTTAAAGACAGTGACCATCTCTGTGCTTAAAGAAATGTACAGTGCCGTGTGAACACGTGTAACGTGTCCTGCAAAGTTTGAAGCTTTTGCATTTTTAAGATGCCCACATTCTTCTGTTATGTATCACAGAATCTATGAGGTTTGAAAAGACCTCTGAGATCATTGAGTCCAGTCTGTGACTGAACACCAACTTATCCCGTGGACCGTGGCACTGAGTGCCACATCGAGTTTCTCCTTAAACACTCCAGGGATGGTGACTCCACCACCTCCCTGGGCAGCCCATTCAAATGTCTGATCACCCTTTCTGTGAAGAATTTCTTCCTGATGTCCAACCTAAACCTTCCTGGCACAGCTTATGACTATGTCCTCTTGCTGGTTGCCTGGGAGAAGAGATCAGCCCTCACCTGGCTATAACCTCCTTTCAGGTAGTTGTAGAGAGTTATAATGTTATGTGATAGCCTTGTATCGAGTAATGTATACTCCTGAATAGCATTCCTGATCTGCCTGAAAACATGCCTGCCAAAACTAGATCCCCTCCACAACCCTACCTACCATCAGCCATCAAAGTGTAAAGGAGGCTGTGATCATGTTCTGAAGCTCAGGCACCCTGGTGTGATCATCAGCATTACACAATGGGTTGGGCATAAAAATTCAGTTGAAATTTCACTGTCTTCTACTTAAACCATAAGTTCGAGTTGAAATATGTGGCAGCTGTGTTTAATAATGGACATAAATGGACTTTAGAAACCTACTTAAGTGAAAAAAATACAGTTCTTTGGAGTGAAGACAATTTGGAGAGGACATATATTAGTATATGTTTAAGTATCCTTAATTATTTTGAACTTTAAGTTGAGTAGCCACGTCCCCTGCTTACATTTCAGTCCTTAGTGGTTGACATCACAGACAATGCTGTGGCTAGCTGGGGTTCGATTTTGTGGTCTGTATAACTGTTTAGCAGCTCAGCAAGTTCTAAACTACACTAGGCAAGAGATGCCTCTAGATTAATGTCCAAGTAGTAAATGGTAATATAGTGTCGTATTCTTGATGCGTGATTTTTCTGAAAACGAGACTTGCTCATACAAGATCTAATGTAAGACATCTTAACTGAAATTTACCACATTATTTCTTTAGAGAAATTTTTTGAAATGAAAAAGGGACAATGTAAAGATGCTCTTGAAATCTACAAACGATTTCTAACTCGAATGACCAGAGTATCAGAGTTTCTTAAAGTTGCAGAGGTAAGTGGCTTTCAGTCTTCTGGAGGCTGGCACTTATGTGTTTTGTGATTTTGTTTGATTTTTTGTTGGTTTTGGTTTTTTGGTTTTTTTTTTTTTTTTATTACCAATGTAAAATATTGGTGATCCATCCAAGTGGATCTGGATCTTCGATCTGCTTCTTCAGGTCTTGTAGTTAATCCTGCTTAGAACTTCACAAGTCTCCATGGTGCAGCCAAACTCAGCTTTCCTGGTTAAATTAACAGATGACATGACTTCACACGTTCCAATATTTTTGGGGAATGCTGTGATAAATGCATACTTCTAGGACAGGGTTGAAAATTAGAGGATGATATAGCAATTGGTAGTAAAACCATGCAGATTTTTTAAGTCTCTTTTTTTAGTCTGTGCAGCCAACATTGAGTTAAGTGTAATGTGAGATTTTCCCCGTTTTGTTCCTTCTTACCATCCTCTTATGTGGATAATAGGAATATTACATGGTTAATTAACTCCTTTGCTGGAGTCTCATTTATGTGGTTGGCTCTTTAGCACAGGGTGCATATTTTCCATGTTTCATGCTTCATTATAATGGGCAGTAGTAATGAGCTGAATAAAAAGTTTGTTTCTTTGCTAATTCATTTATCTGTGGAGAAGCCTGATAGACTCTTTAATGACTTGTAATGTCAAATATGAATATTGAACTTGAGGGAGTAAAGTACTTTAGAGACTCAGGTCAGCATTTTGGACAGGGGTTATAGTGACTCTGCTTCAGGATTACGAGGTGCAGTGGAGCTTGCTCTTCTACAAAAGCTGAACTATCAGTCCCTCTGAAGAACCATATTGTGAAGCACCAGGCTACTGCAGACTTAGACCTTAGTTTGCTGTCCTCTGAGACAACAGTATATGACCAGGGTATTTCAGTATAGAGTATGAGTTTCATGTGTGTGAAATCAAGCTCCATTTTCTTATCCTTTTATTTTAAATGGATATTTAATCTGTGGGGGAAAGAAAAAGACTGCTGCAGGTTGTTGAAGGTAGCTACTGGAAAGGTGGCCATGTCCTTTCTAACTTCGTAGTATCTTTCTAAAGACAGGGAGGGTGCATTATAGCTTGAAGAGCAGTTCTACTCAAAATTAATGCCAGCTGCAGTGGAATAATGCACTTCAATTTTACCTTTACTCTTTTTTCTCCACAGCAAGTTGGAATTGACAAAGGTGATATCCCTGATCTTACACAGGTAAGCTTTTCTTTTTTGATTTATGTAATAAATAAAAGTTCTCTAATTAGGAAGGCAACATTTGCAGGAATGCAAATGTTGGTGAAGTCATACCACCTAACATGCTGTAGCTGCTGGTCCATTTTAAGTATCACTTGCAAATTGGCCTGGGTGCCTGGCTTCATGTTTAATGTGAAGAGAATATTTTCTTAGAGGAGGAGATCCATGCTGAAGAGTTCACCTGTGGCAGTTTTGATGCCAGAAAAATTGGAACAGAAGAACAACCCAAACTACTTAGCAGCTGCAAACCCCAACTGTTCATATATAGTTTTTGTCCATGCAGTTTTTGATAGCCTCTTGAAAGCCTGGTTTAAATCAACATCAGAATAGTGTCTCTCTCAGTTAAATGCCACTTAAAAATTCTGAAAGTGAGATATTATGAGAAGGTGGAGATTATTAATCTTTGTGGATTTCAGATACAGTGGGACTATAAAGTCTGGTCCCTCTTTCAGCAGACAAAAGCAGCATGTACAATACCAGACCTCATCTTGAAATAGCTGACGTAGTATCTTCCCGTAACTCTGTACCTCAGGGGCTCTTTTTCACACAGTGCAGTCAGTGATGAACTCAGTCCTTAAACCAGGAGAAATCACCTGGAACCCAGTTAATGAAATACACTTTACAGATTTCTGTGGCACTTTCATCTGCTTCTGCTTGTGTTGCAGCAGCCTGTTCTGTGTCATCAGTCAGTGCTGCACTTGCTCAGCAGCACCTTAGTTACTGCTGCCAGATGGGCCCTCCCACCCCATGAGCCAACACTTAACAATAGAACAGTTCTTTTGGAAAGAAGGGGTCTACAGTGATCATCTCATCCAACTTCCTGACCACTTCAGTCTCTGCTCAGGTAGTCCCCCACAGCTGTATTCTCCCAAAGGCTGCTTGGGACTCACTTGCTAAGGCCTGCCTGAAACATGCTGTATAGCCTATGTATAAGACCTCAACAATGTATTTCAGAGAGAAATAAATAAAAGGTGAATAATAAAACTGAATTTCAGCTAACAATTAGTACATAATTCTATGTAGTATCAATGGTATACCTGAATTCCTATAGCAAGCCATGGCAATAGTCAGTAGTATTCTGCAACAAGTTGGTTGTGTTGACACTCCGTGTGTACATGCTCTGCAAATCTAGACAAGTAGTCCCAGTAGTGTAATTCAAGTTGATAGTTGTCATCTTTGGACTTTATAGTTTGGCTGGAAAGTTTTGGAGGCTGAGAAGGCATCTTAGCAGCTAAAAATCTTGGCTCATTTTTATTTACTAGCATTTCCTAAAGTATGACAGTTCTGCCCCTAGTAGCTAGTGGGGAACCCATACCTAAGGTTCCAGCACAATGCTGACTGGTAGATTATCTAATGTTAAAGGAGTATCTAGAAGAAATTAAGCAATGTTCAGTGTTGCAAATTGGCTACCAGATAGTATTTCCTTTCCAAATTGTTGCATTTGGGTAGAAATTTTCTGAAACTTCTTCTCTTGAGTTCTGTTCCATAGATAAGTTTTATATTACCTTACTGGATTTTAAGAAACCTTTGATATATTTGACTGATATATTAGAAAGCTATCTAAAATGTCTAGAGGTAACTGGTAACAGTAATTAATGCAATCCTTTTTTTTTTACTTTTTTTTTAAAAACATAGCTTTTACTTACGTGTTAAAGTCTCACAGCATATATTTTAAAATATAGCCTTGTTGAATACGTAGAAGTCTGAATCTCTCTGGATTTCTTAGTTTGTTTTACCTTTCTTCTTTGACTTCCTGCTGGAGAATTCTTATAACTAGGTCACTTGTGTTTAACTAGTTCTTATTATGCCCAAATGAATTAAAAGTTGATAAATACGCCTGTAAAAGCAGCAAGGTCAAGATGTCTCTTCATTGCTTATATACGTAGGATGTATTTAAACTCAATCTGTCATTTAAGATTATTTTGAGTGTTTTAAATTTCTGGGTGTGTTAAGTTACTGGTTTTAATGCTGAAATCAATATGCAGGCACTGCAAGTACACAGCTGTGCATTGGTACTAGCAGGTGCTATGCATCCTGAAATATCTGATTCAGCCAGCCAGCTGGTTTTTCGGTATAGGAGCAGTGGAGAGGCTGTTTCCAAGCATCACAAACTGACTTGTTTGATAATTATGTCTGCCCTGAAATAAAAGATGTTATTTATGAAAAACATCATAGGCATTGCTGTCAGGAATTGTGGTTGATCTGAAAGAGACTGATAAAGAGAATTCCCTCTTTAGAGACTGATGAACTGATGAACTTGTAACCCTGATGAAATATTCAATTATTATATGCTACTGTGTCTCTCAAGGGTTTCTTCCCTGCTTTTTGATCTTCCAGGAGTCTGCTTATCCAGACTCTATTTTTATGCTGGAATAGCTAAGCCAGTGTGCATTTACAACCGCTTTTTCTATCTGCCATTGTAACAGCAAGTACCTGTGGGTATTGGCTGCTGACCACAAAAAGTTTGCTTAAAATAAAACCTAAGATCAGGGATGCCTGAAAAAGCCTAGTTTTTTATAGACATCTAAAATAGCAATCTTTCTGCACTTCAAGCTAGCTGCACAGTAACCTGTGCCAGGGTACCATTTTGAAAACAGCTATAAGGTTTTGTGATGTTGGGAGTCTTGAGCCAAAGATAGCTCCTTCTGGGGGCATTGGAAGGGATTCTGTTTTGTTTAGGCTGCAAATGCTTTTTAATCTACTTTGGTCATGAAAGAGGTGTTGGACAGTCTGACTACAAGCAAAACTAAGTGTGATCTTGAACCTATGAATCATAAAATCAACCCTGTGGATGCCTGTGCTGTTGTCAATGTTTAACACTTTAGAGCATGATGAGCAGCACCTCCTGGATTTGGGCTTCAGGTGCTCTGTAGTGGAGGTAAACATTTTCTCTCTGCAAATTTGGATGCAGTAATATATTTTTAAAAACTGGCTTTGCCTGAATACTTCTAGTATGAAAATCCATTGTTTCCATACTGATATAAATAAAGTAACTGCATGAGCACACACATCGCGGGCTTCAGAGAAGTTGGTGCTGGATTTCGAAGTATGGGTAGATCACTGCAATACATTGAGGTGTGTATCATTCTCTTTACTTTCAAGGCTCCCAGCAGTCTCATGGAGACCCTTGAGCAACATCTAAACTCACTGGAAGGAAAAAAACCTGGCAACAAGTAGGTATAGATGTTGTATCATGTATCTAGGCATAATAGAGAGTATGTGCAATTAGTTGATGTTTAGGTTTGCCTCCCCCAACCTCCATTTGTCACTCAGCTAGAAAATAAGACAAGACTTTTTCCTTTCCTTTACAAAATCATCTTAATGGCAACCTTTAATTAATGGTGGTGGGGGAAACACACAGAACAACTAGACGCTTTCCAAAATGAACTAAAATTACTTGAGGAAAACTAGAAGGAACTGAGGGGTTGCGTGCTGCTAAGGCTTTTATCATCAAATCTATTTCTTCTCTAATGGTTTTGCATCTTCATACTAGATACTTGGCATGGCTAAGTCTAGGAAGGATTAAGCTAACCCTCTGTTTTCTCTTTTACTGTTGCTATCCTTGCAATTTAGCGAAGGGTAAGTACATACCTTTATGTATCACTTCCTTGCAGGCGTGGTTATGTGTATTTTTAAAAGATTTTTTAGAAATAGATATTTTCTTTGAGTTGAGCTAAACTGTTCTTTGCTTTTGTATATAAGTTATTTTTTTGTCATTTCTGTGATTAGAAAATCTGGAAATCTTCTAATCTGTTCTACAGCTCCTAGGAGTTATCCAATTCAAGTAACTTATGGGATGGATGCTAGTTCAATAGTGGTGCAGCTTTATCTTCAACTCCTCCTTTGATCTCTTAGATCAAAGCAGCTCTAAAAATATGTAGCAGTATTTTCATACCTCATAATGAAAGCAAACAAATGCACTGACATGCATTTTAAGTTATGATTAAGGCTCTGTCAGTTACTGTTAGTGTGATTTTTGTGCATGTGGGAGAACTTTCAGCTTGAACTTTGCAACTCACTGTTTTCATGCTTTTAAATGTAGTTATTTTCAAGTAACTCTGGCTTTCTTTAAGAGAGAGCAGACTTTGAAAATTTGCTGACACATCCTCAGAAGACTTCTGTTAGATAGCTGCTTCAGTACTGGTGGTGTTCTGCTGCTGTTGCATGGGTTTCTAATACGGTGACATCTTGCCCCGCTAATTCTTTCCTACTGGGTCCTGTAGGCCCCAAAGCAAGATATTTGCATGCATCTCTGCATTTCTTCCATTTAGTAGAGCTTATTTAAAAGGCAGAATAATCCTGTGATGCCAGTTAGCTTAAAAGATTAATTTAAGATTTGAAGTAAAATTTACATTCCTTGTCTAAAGTGGCACATGGAAGTTTGAGAAATGTAGATGGCATGCGATTGAAGACATCTTCAGAGAGCTTTCATGCTTAGGTTTTTGTCTTTTTGCAGGAGTTTTGATGACCATAAACATAGTTTCAAAGCTGTACTTACCTGAAAACCCCCTTTTTTTCTAGATCTGGGGCTCCTTCTCCTCTGAGCAAGGTAAATACTGCCAGTTGTTGTACTATCAAGTGATACGGTTTAGAACATTGTAAGGAGTTAAATTTCCATCTCTTAATCTACTTTTTAGACTTTGGCACCTAATTGACAAAATTTTGTCTTTTAATGGCTTTATAAATAGTTGCCCCATAAGAGCATGTCACTGATCTAAAGAGCTACAGTGCTTCACCAGTCAGGATGCTAAGGAACTTCACCTGGATGTGATGATTGCTCCTTGTGAAAGGATAAAAGATACACATATTTTTATCTCAACTACTTCTTTTCTTTTTTTTTTTTTTTTTTTTTTTTTTTTTTTTTTTTTTTTTTTTTTTGCTTTCACTTCACCTTAATTCTCATATCACCGAGAAACTTGTTCCAGAATATTTCTCCTCCAAATCCTTCACTCCCTCCGCAGCTTTTTAGGAGGAAGTTTTGACTCTTTTAAAACCATGTTCATATGAAAAGCCAGGAAGAAAGGAAGAAAATTTTCATCCAATATATCTAGCTTCAGAAATGACCTTCATTAGTGAGACTGCTGACTTACATTTAAAGCAGGAGTTGCCAGTGAAAATGGCTTGGTTTGAGTGTCAGATAAACCAATGAGCTTTAGTTTAGTAATAGTAGCTCCTGGAATCCCTGGAGCATTGCCAGGTGCCATAGCTGTGTCTCATAATGGGCACTGTGGAGGAAAAACTCAATAAAATCGTCTGAATCTAATGCAGGGGGTTCAATGCTTGATTCTAGAGAGAGCTCTTAAATTTCCTTCTTAAAAGCTCTTTACTAAAAAAAACCACAACAAAACCAAATGAAAACAACAAAATACAACCCCCCAACTCTCCTGTTTAATACGAGAGCCATGGGTAAGAACTACATGATGGCTCAGAAAGTGTTCTCACAGCTTTAGCCATGTCTTCCTTGATGCACGTGAGGGATTGGGACCATTATAGTCTCAAACCTTACTAAAGCTTTGAGGAGAATCTACAAAGCTTACACGCATCTGCTAGGGTTATGATAATGGGATGGTAGTAGAAGAACTCAGGAGAAAATCTCTTCAAATTTGCTGTTCTTTTTTCTTCTTGGAAGTGGTCAGAATGCAAACAGTATTAAAATAAGGACTTGTTTTCAGTTGTTAGGAAAAGGATCTCTTTAGCATGTGAGATGCTGTACCAAAGCTTACAGTATCTTTTAGAATTAAATTGACACTCTACAAGGTAACTTGAGTCTTCAAGTTCACAGAGGAGTTGCAATATACTCTCCTGGGTGTCTGTCCTTGCCGTACTTGAAGTATCTTTATCCAGAATTGGAGCAGCTAATGAAGCAAAGTCATAGGATGAGCTATCTTTTGTATCTTCCCAAGGACATAACCCTAAGCATTGTTGATGGCTCTTTAAACTCTCTTCTGAAGGTTTACAAACACACTTTTAACTAGTTTCTAACCATTTCTCTTCTCTCACAATTTCTGTGGTTAGAGTACTGAGGTGCTGTTGTGGACAAACAACTATTTCATTCCATAGACAAAATGAAGGGTCTGACAGTTATGAAGCAGCTCCTTTAGAATAAACCTTGTAGAAACTTTTTTCCTTCTTTGGAGTCACCTCGAGGTTTCTCAGCCTTACCACCATCTGAAAACTTAGCCCAGTCTTCCTGAAATTGTTTCAGAGGAGAAAACAACTCACCATAAAAAGACCTGATGTCAAAATTGGGTTTTTAAAGTATGTGCATCTGTGCATGAGTTGGCTGGGGAGGAATTCTGGTATATTGAATGTATATTTAAAATATTTCTCCAGTCTTCTCCAGCCACGACTGTTACATCTCCTAGTTCTACTCCAGCAAAAACTATTGATACATCTCCTCCAGTTGATCTTTTTGCAACTTCATCTACAGCTGCTCCAGTCAGGTAAGTTAAAAAACTGTGTTTGAGTTACTGAGCTTGATGTAGGTACTAAAGTCGTAAGAGGAGGCTTCCATAAAAGGCTTTGCTTATTTTACAAGTAGTGTACATCACTTTTCAAAGGGATACATTATTCTACCAGTATAGATCGCAAATAAACTCTAATGACAAAAAAAAAAAACCAAAAAAACCCCAAACCAACAACAAACAGACAAAAACCCATACACAAAAACCCCACAAAAATACTGTACAGAAACTTTTAATTGGATAGACTGAAGTAATGTGCAAGTCCAGAATAGTCTTTGCTGACCTTCAGAATTCTCTTTCTAAAACTGCTGAATTAATATTCTCTTTTTCTTTCTTTTCAAGTCAATTAATGAAGAACAAAGATAATGAACTTCTGAAGGTTAAATAAAAAATAAACATTTAACTATGAGAAAACCTCAACCTTACTTTCAAGTCAAAACCAGAACAAAGCACTGTTGCTCATTGTAGAGAGCAAAAGTGATTGAACTCTAGAGATGTATAAACTCTTAAGCTTGATCCAAGAGTCTGTAAGATGTAACTAATTTAAGTGTCAAGTGAAGAACTTCACTGAAGAAAGAGCTTCTGTTGTTTGTTATTTAAGTATTATAGCTGAACAAGATCTGGTTTCCTAAGTAAATACCTGACTGGCTTAACCCACAGAAGTTTTGCCAATTCTCTTCTACCCAAATTGCCTGGAAATGCAGGTTTCTTGCTTTCTGGCACAGCATGATGAAATATGGAAGTAGAATGGTGCTGGTTTCAGTCACAACAGTTATTTTCTCTGCTTTTAGGGACTACCTGAAATTTTGCATTTTCTGTTTGGCCTGTTGTGGTGGGGTTTCTTTTGGTTTGGTTAGTTTGCTTTGGGGTTTGGGGTTTTTTTGGTTGGTTATTTAGGATTTTTTTTAAGAATTTTAAGTTTCGTGGGTCTGTTGCAGTGCCGTTATCAGGAAATGGAAGTAAGTTAATGTTCCCATCCTGGGTTGTAGCATATTCTTGGGACTCACTACAGTAGAGGTGCTTATGGCCACTGCTCTAATCCTAAAGCCTGAAAAAAGAAGTCTCTATTTCATCCACACTAGGATTGATTCCTTAAACCAATCATGACATTTTAAAAAAACTTTGATTAAAATGGACAAATTCCTGAAGTTTTTAACATCTTTCTTCCTTTTCTTGGCAGCTCTTCCAAACCATCCAGTGATCTTTTGGATCTTCAGCCAGATTTTGCTGGTACTGGTCAGGCAGCTCCAGCACCTGCTCCTGCAGGCGCTGCTGCTGCTGCTGCTGCTGGAGGCACTTCATGGGGAGGTAGAGAAACCTCACTATCAGCATCCCTTCTTGCAGTCTCCATCTTCTTGCCTGGCTGAACTGAAATCTGCCTCTTTGCTAGCACAGGATGTTCCCAACTCACTCCCAGGCTTCTGCTGACCTGGCAGTCAGGCATCCCTCTGCAGCACAAGGCTACTTCTTCTTTCCAGGGATATGCATAATAGTTTAAGCTGCTTATAAGGGCCTGACTGCAAAGCTGAGGGAGCCAGGATTATGTGACTAAAAGTGAGCAGGAAGGGGATGGATGAAGGTGAGCAGGTAGGGTAGGCACTTCAAAACAGAGCAACCAGAACTGCTTATGTGCTTTTTGGCAAGGTGGGGGCAGAAGCCAGCTCTTCTGTTCCTGGAGCAAAGCCCACAGATCAATAGGAGGAGGAACAAAAATAGCTTTTAAAACAAAAATGCATGTGAAGCAAATGGTGGCTGGCAATTCAGTTCTGCTGCAAGTGTGATTACCTCTGATAAGCCTTAATGTAGTTTAATAAAGTATCTTCCTTGTGTGCTTAGAATATTAATATGGAAATAGAAGTAGAGGGCTAACTGCTTTCAAGCAGGAATAACTAACCAGCTCTCTGAAATGTGACCCTGTTGTTCAAGGCAGCAGTAGCAGCTGGTGATCTGGAGGACCACAGTAAATGTAGGCAGTGCTTACTCTTGTCCTGTTAAAACAAGGAATTAGGCCAGTAAATGTGATTTAATTTACACAGTTGTAAACCCATTGTGGTGTAGTCTTAAGAGATCCTGTGTGGCAGCTTAATGAACTCATCAGCCCTCTCCCGGCAGGAATGCAACACTGAGTCATGCTGACTCTGCTGTCACTGCTCATACTGGGTACTGGTGGCTTCTGCAGTGCCTACTTGTGTTCTTAGTTGTAGTGCATTAAAGATGACATTGTATTTCAGCCACTTCATTATGAGAGGATAGCTAGGGCTGTGATGTAGACATTGTATTGCTTATTCCAGTTTAATCTGTTGAATTTTTTTTCCCCACAAGTATCAATTTTATTAACAGAAAGATAATCTTACCCAGACAGCCAGACCAAAGAGTCATCCATTGTAGGGTGCCTGTGACTGATTATTCTGCAGTGTTTTGATTGCATCTTATTTGTCTTACTTTGTCATTGCCAAGCACTGAATGTAAGCTTTTGAGGTGTTTGAAAGAGCATGAAAGAGCTTTTTTAAGCAGTTGCTCATTCCTGCAATAATAGAAATACAAATAAATAGCCAGTAATATTGTAAAGTATTGATTTTACATAGAAATTGAAAGCTAATTTGTTTTGGGGTGTTTTTGGGTTTTTTTTTTTTTTGGACAAAACACCCATAGTTTGGAACCTTAGGTGTTTTTATTCTTCTGAATTACTAAACTTTAAAATTGACTAGTAATGCATTGAGTCTTACTCCATGACAGGAAAGGACAGCTGACTATTTTCCAATGGCCAGAATTGTCACTACCCTCATCAATTATACTTCAGTCTTACCTTTCAGAATAGCATTTTGGTAACTTAGTAAGCTTCAGCTTTGTCTGCTTTACTGTTAGCAGCAGTCCAGGTATGATGACCTATTACTGCACTGGAATCTTGCTGCCTTTTTTTTTTTTTTTCTAACCCTCTGAAAGAATAAAAATATTTCACCTGGAGGGTAGGGCCGTACTGAGGTAGATCCCTGAATGTGAGCTAGTGAACTCTCCATTCCTGGATATTTTTCAAGACCTGATTAGTCTGAGCCATGACTGACCTGATCTGGAGTTGGGAGCACTGTTGTTCTGAGCAAAAGGCTGGACAAGATGACCTTCCTTCCACCCAGAACTTTTGGGAGGCTGTATAACCATACCTCCCTGCTACTTGAGCTGCTTATTCTTCTGGGCTACAGCAAGTTAATGTGGGTACTCATGAGAAAGCAGTACTGGAGGGAGGAAGCTGAAGAAGTGCTGCAGTTCAGAATAGCCAGGAAAATGTGAATATGGAGCCCTTCATGTTGCAGCATCAATACGTATCAACAATAAACAATCCTGCTTTTCTCACTCTCGCTGGCAGTGTAGATTCCATGTACTTTGGCATATGCTGTATATTCAGTACAGTGGATTCTATTTGGGGTTATGTACTGTACACTGTATATTTTATTATATACCTACTGTTTTTCTGAATACACAATATGTCATCTAGCAAATGAATTATAAGTTGTGAAAATCTACACTTATGTGCTATCAGGAGACCATCAAGATAGGGTAATATGGTGCCTGCAGCATACTGCAAGAATAGATAGCCATTTAGCAGGTAGAGTAGACTATAGTATTACAAAAAATACAGTAGGTCAAAGTCTGCATCTTTGTGAGGTTTTACTCCTGGATATAAAAGCAAACTGACTTGAATTTCTGCTCTGAACTACCTTAAAGTGTGCCTTAGAACATGGATATGCTAACAGTATTGTTACTTCAGTATTACTGTACAAAAAACCTGTTTTTAATCATTCCCATATAAAGACTAAGTGTAGATTACTGTGCTGGGTAATTATATACTCACTGTATTGAGTTCTATAACATAACTGAATAACAAAAAGGCATTGAAGACTAAGCTAATAGAACATAAAAGTTTGCCAGCAGTTGTTTATTCCAAGTCTAGCTGTGAAACATTCACCTGGTGTGCGGTAATGGGATACCAGAGTGCTGCATTTTTAATGCACTGTTCTGCTCTTTCAGAATGGTATTTTGACTTAGTTCAGCCTGTGCCGTCAGTCTCAAGTAGAGCTCGCCCAAGGAACCAATTATGAAAATTGTAAAAACCTAAATGTAGGTTTTTGCTGCCTTTTTTATAAGTGTTGTGAAATAAAGACAGATTTGTGAAGATAGGGCTGCGGCTGTTCAAATCATTTTGCTTCCAAATGCTGACCCACAGTAAAGCATCAGGACTCTGCTTGCTCTTCAGTGTGGATCAGATGAACCCATGACCCTGTTATGTGTACAGAGAATCTAGGAGCAGCACTGAGATACTGGTTAGTAAATAGGCAGTTGCTGAGCTCAGACTATCCTAACTACAGAGTAAAAAATTAATAGGACAAGATCATTAATTTTTACATGTTTTTATATCTCGTAGTTGATTTTTATGCAGACAGAACTTCTGTCTGAGTTTAATCTAACTGATCTTAGAGGACATCAAATTGTAGGAAAGTCTGTCATTAAAGATGCTTCATTGGCTTCCAGAAACAGTTGACTAAGGAGCCAAATTTGGAGCAGAGCCAGTCTGCTTATGCTTATGCTGTCAACATTCGTACTCCTCATAGCAAGTGTTAACAGAGTTAGTTGTTCCTGCAGAGCATGTTTGCTCTATCATAAATGCAGAAAAATCTTTTGAAGAGGAGCTACTCTATTGATTTATTTATTTATTTTGCACTTAACAGTTGTCCCAAGTCCAAGAACCACCACCTGTTTGTCTCTCAGAATATATTTGGGGACTAGGGATGCCATGTATCCTATCCTGAAGTAACACTATTTGCAAGCTGCTCACTGCTAAAGTACCCTTGCTTTAGTGCCTGTTCTGTGAAGGGTTCTGGGGATGTACTGGTTCTGTTTTGAAGAGTTATTAAATAGAATGAACTTTGTCATGTCAGAATAATTTCTTGAATGTTAGAAGAGCAAGTGCAGAAATTATGTTTCTAGACATAACCTAGACATGTGATTTAGAATGAACATTTGGCTAATGAACATCTTCAATCTGGCAGTTCTACTAATTACTCTGTTTTTTATTCTGCTGTCATTTTACTGGACAATCACTAGACCTCTTGGGAGAGGGTGAGTAGTATTTTCAGTTTCTCAGACCTCTGTATGTTAAGACCCCTTACTAAAAGCTCCAGCTTTCTGGAGCTGAGTGACTGTGGTCTTTGCCTTTCCCCTTACCTTTCCTGTTTGATCTTCATTACCTGGTTGCATATAGATAATCTGGCTGCGCTTTCCGGGGTTACCTCTGAGCCACAGATTTCAGATCCGTTTGCCCCAGAGCCTACTGCAACTACTGCTCCAACTACTGATACTACCACTACTACAGCTCCTGCCGCCCCAGCTCCCACTGTCCCTGCTGCCACTGCTGAAGTGGATCTCTTTGGAGGTTAGTTTGGTTGCTGTAGTGCTCTACACCACTTTGTGATGCAGTCAAAGCAACATTGAGCTCGGCTGTGTAACAAGGCCTCTGGTTTAACCAGCTGTACCAGAAGTGCCTGTGTGTTGGGTGCTAGGTGGAACAGGAAATAGAGACTGTCCAACTACCTCTGTTTGCTGTGCTTTTAGCTAATAGACTCTTCTGCATATGTATGGAAAAATATATGGAAAACTAAACCTTAGGACTGAATTACCTTATGATTGAACAGCTAAGAACAGTAGTTCTCAGGTCCACATGGGGGTAAGCAGGAATTGTTTCCACATTATTCAATAACTATGCACTCTACTACAGTTTCTGAGAAAGGCAGCTGTGCTTTTGTAGTTGAAGAGGATGGATGTGACAGTGTCCTCCCCTTTGTTACGTGTCACACTTGTGCTGTGTTGAGTTTCTTTTGGGTATTTCATGCAAACAGAGTGTTGAGCCAGCTGAATACTGTATTTCAGCAATCTTGAATCTGGGTTTTATTTCACAAATATTGGCAGTAAATTGAAGTACAATGAACTTGTACTAAATGCCAACTATATGCAAATAATAATATCTAAAGGGAAAAAAGGAAAAATATTCTCAGAGTTTAGTCGTGGTCATTTGTACTCTAATGCTATCTGCTATCCCCTTGACTAAGAATAGATTTCCCACTGTATGTTATCAGTTTTCTTGGTGCTCCTGTGGAGCAGGAGGCTTCCCAAAAGCATACCAGAAATTACTTTTCTTCTGAACAATATACTAGCCCAGTAATGGAGAAATCTTTATGTTTACTAGCTGTGTTTAAGATCACCTGACCACTGTGTTTTTCTAGTTTTCTCTCATGCATACTTCCAGCATGACAGGGGATGTCAGGAATAAGTAATAACTTATTTGCTATCAAGACTGATTTCCAGTGTCTTCTCTGTGGGGCATGTTTATCTATCACTTCTACTAACAGGAGTGCCAGAGAGGTCTCATACATAAGCAGTTTGACTACAAAGGTGTTTCCTTAAGACTGAAAGTTCCCAGTTAGAAGGTGTTTTTAGGACTGGCTTCAACAGACATCATCAAAATATCCCCTGGTAAAATGCTGAAAAGCTGTAAGAAAGGAATACAACTGCTACTTGCTGCTTACCCCTCCTTTTACAAAGATTCATAATAATCCAAGTGCCACCAGATCAACCAGTTGAGAAGCATCTTCAAAATTGTCATGGGCAAGGTTCTGATTGCCACTAGAAGCAAGAGAGAGTCTGATGTTGGCTCTCAGAAGCCTGTGCTCATTAACAACCCTACAGATGCATAGGGTGTAAAACTTACAGTATGTAAGCACTGAGGTCGAGCCAGTCTTGGATACTACACCTTCAAATTACATTATTAATTTATTAGTAATTTAGTAATTAATTAATTCAGTAATAGGTATATGACTTTTTGAAACATGAAAGAATAGTTAAATGGATGGAAATCACTGTAAACTTGAAACAGGATTAGAAAAACAACTACCTGTGCATGTTCTTCCAGAACTACAGCAACAAGATGCAATTTTTTTTTTCTACCTTTTCCACTACTCTGTGCCTGGAAAAAACAGCTACTGCCAAATCATGTGCCTGTTTCCAGGCTCAGCAGGCAAAGACCTGGATGTGTTTAGTTTCTAGAGATTTAAGTGATCATTAGATAACTGAGTGACGCATGTTAGGAAGTGGAGCTTCACCCTTCAGTGTGGAAAGAATTTCACTCCTGCGGTATGCAGGCTTCTGTGACTTGATCTCTTCCTTTAAAGAGAATGTATTTTGTCACTCAAATGTGATAAATCTCCAGTGGATTATACGTTAGATGCATATTGATTTTTTTTTTTCCCTGGAACACTTCAGAACAAAGCAAGGTTCTATTATTTATGATAGCAGAAAACCTCTAGTTCTCAATAAGAAAAATCTCTGAACACACTCAGCAGCAAAGATACTTTAGCAGTACCTTCAAGACACCCAGTGGACAGACCCTTTTAAGATCCATGAGTCTATATTGAAACTTCGATCTCTCTGCTCATGGTTTGAGTTTTTTTGTTTCTTTGTTGGTTTTGTTTTGTTTTCCTGAAGGGTGTGCTCCATCATATACTAGCATTCCTTGTTACCTTAAGACAGTGTCCAGTGCAGGAGGTCATTTTTGGGCAGACGCTGCTACAGTCTAGTTTTTGTGATGCTAGACATGCTTACACTTAATCCTATTAAGTAGGTATTTCACCTTAGAGGCCTGCTGGAGATACAGTCTTCAAGGTCACCTTAACTTCTTGCAGCTTGCCAGTGTTTTGTTGCTTCACACGATTTCTTGTGGTCAGGTATGGTAGGAGAAGGTAAAGGAGCAGTGATCTCAGGAGAAAGAATATAAAGAGTCTTCAGGGAGTGTCTGTGTAGGGAGAGAAGCTGAAAGCTGCAGGGAAAAGGTGACCAAGCTGAAGGAAGAAGCAGTAGAGGAGGCTTTGGAATAACTGTTGACTCCACAGTATGGCTGATACTTCAGCTGATAGGAGTCTGCATGCTGCCTAGGACTGGGTTTTGTCTTTGAGAGATGAGCTCTGCATTATGTGTTCATTGCTAATATTGTATTGGAAAGGAGGTGAGAAATGCAGGATTGATCCAGCATAGCTTTTTTAAAGAATTCCATCTGATTAACAGGCAAGCTTTCAGTTACCTGGGCCAACTTGAGGAATTCCTAATCGTGTTTCAAAGACAAACAAGAGGAGGCTGTTTTCAAAGTGCAGCTGGAATCAATCATTCCTGTGGAAGAGAACTGCAAAGATAGAAGAAAGGCAAAATACCTTGATATGCCACTCAGTAATAGAATTTGGGCACGGTATTTTCGGACATGTGTAATGTGCTCTTGAGTTACATTTTGTTGTGGGATTACTCTGTAATCAGTGCAAGTAACGAGTCATGGCAGACACTGTGCAAATGTCAGTTATTAGGCATTAAGGTGACTTGAATTTTAAGTGGGTAGAACTATGATCTTCCTTTAAAGAAGCTGCAGGCGAAGTGATGAGGACTTTTGGCAGTTAAGGGCTGATGAATGTCCCTTATGCTGGTACATTCTGGTATTGCAGGCTAGCACTTCATTAATAAATACCAAACAAACAACAACACTTTGCATAAATATTATTATTTCCTAGCTCTGAGCATAGTGAGACATTTATTTATAACTCAGGTCAGGTTTTCTATGTCAAGAAGTAATGAAGGGTGACTGAAGAGGGAAAAAACTCTGGAAAGAGTTTCTTGTGTATGCTTCAGTTCTGTGGTCTTTCCTCTACTTGTGACTTCCATGGGATTGTTTCACATGTTTCGTAATACATTAATGATTATAAGTCAATTGTATCATCTGTGTGAGTAAATTTGTCCTATATTGATGCCATGGCATCAAATAAAGCCCAAATTTATGAGACAAAAGAGATCACTATGCCAGGAACACTTATTTTGCTGCAGACAAGGTGTATTGAAGCACTTCTTCAGTGTTTAACAACTTTGAAAACCCCTTGTTTGCACATTATTTCAGTAAAAACTGTATTTATGAATTCAAGTGTAATGCAGTACTAATAGTACATACCTGTCACTCCTGGTGGATGTTCCATGCAGTGTGAACTTGCAAAGCTTTTGGCAAGGTCTCTTTAAGTTTAAGGATGTCAAGAAAATCAAGTGAGGACCATATGTTACTTGAATCTAGAAGTCAAAAGCTAAATTAGCTTTTTAAACAGACCATGCAAAACTGTAAAGAATACAGTAACTGCTTTAAATGGAGAAAATTTCTTTCACTGCTGAATGTGCAAATGTAGTGTTACTATACCAATATGGAGGAACAAAAAAGAAAATAAACTGTCCTTTTTAATACTAAAATAGACAGATTTAATTGTATCCATTTTTGCATGTTATGCTAGATTTTAGCAGAGGGCAACTGTGCAGGAGCAGCAGAGCCTTTTGAAAAGAACTTAATAAGCACTAACTTAAGAAAACCCAATGGCAAAACCTTGGTTTAAGCTGTGAGTTGTAGGGTCACCTGTTCAAGTTGGTTTGTCTCTATGTTTGTATAGGTTTCTTGAACTGATCAGAGTAATGGATATTAGGAGTTCTTACTATGACATTTTACATTTAGATTCCAGTATGAATTTAGGTATTTATCCCACCTGCCATTTAACTGAAGTCTGATGCTAAAAAAATACAGTGCTTGGCAAGAACCTTACTCAGAAGTGTCAGTAAAAAATAAAGCTGGTGCCAAACTGTTTCCTTGCATCTGTGGGCTGGAAGGACCTTGTACCCACCTGAATACCTATGACTGTTACAGTGGAACTTCAGTAGCCTACATCTGGACAGGAACAAGTGTCATTCTTAGGCTGAAGTGATCCCAACACAGAACTAGTGAATAGCTTTATACATTCTGAATTTCTGCCTTAAATGTTATCTGGAGTCCATCCTTTCATTCTGGGAAATAATTATAAGTAGGGTTGACCAATGTCAGTGCTGTTGGCCTACAAGCTTGTGTGAGCACAAATTTTATTTTTTTTTTAAAGAGCCCAGGGTGCCCCTTCATCTGAAAGTTGGCCCTGTAATGCAAAACTGAACACACATGATATTACACAAAACATCTTCTCAAGCAGGATGATGCAAAACTCTTCAGTTCAGTTCTGTGCTGAATTCCTTCCACACAGTGCACACCAGTGTCTGGTACACATACAGCACTGGGATGTTTGACTCATTCTGATGTTTTTACTTGGACAACTGCCATCCAGTTTTGTTGTTGAACAACCCTGTTACTTGAAAAATAGAATTATGTTTGAAATGGCTTATTAGCAGGCCTTTTTTTGCTACTAACTCATTTTAATTCTATTGTACAAGACTAGTGGGCTTTCTTTTCTTCTGTTGAAGTTCTGATGCATGTTCTTTTGAGCTTTTTAGATTACCTGGCACGAATTTGTTTTTAAAATGGTTGTTTTCATTTTAAAATTGACATTCAAGTTAAAGCATGTTAAGCTTTTTCCTGTGCTAATTTGACAGTGCAATTGCGGTATTCCCCAACAGATTTTTTTAACTTGCTTATTTTTGTAGCAGTAGAAAAATGTCCTTTACAAGCATCTTGAAGTATTTAGTCCTCATTGTGCAGTCTTTTTTTTGTGAAGAAAATGCTTGCCTATGAGAATAGTCCAAATGGCACTGTCCATTGGGACTACTTCATAGAATTAAGAGCGCAAATGCTGGTTTAATCCTAGAAATAATGCTGTTCATAGCTTGAAATTTAAGTGTGCCCCTTAGGGACTGGCAAACAAAAAGAAAAAACAATCAAAGAGCAAGTGGCAAACAAAAAAACCCAAAACAAACAAACAAAAAAATTCTAAAAACCTCGTGAGCAAGTCATTCCAAAACCCCAAACTAGTTGCTTTCCCTAACTTGGCTGGTTGGCCTAGAAGTGATCCTAAAAGGACAGACAGGTTATGGCTCGCCAACCGTTGGTTAAGATGAACAATCTTGATCTGTTTGAAGCAAGCTGAGTAAATATAACCTATGCATCAGGTTATGGCTTCAGAAAGATCCAGTTGGAATACTGTTAAGAAACAAGTAAGTTCAATTTTTTAGATGTTGCATGACCGACTTGGCTCAAAGACTAGAAATGGTAGATGCAGGTATCTACCAGAGTAATTGAATTGTTATTCATAACAGTGCAAAGCACTATGCAAGTAAATTCACAGTTGCAGATTAATCACATGTAATACAGGCTTTGAGCATGCAAGTTGTTAATACCTGCTCTTAAGTTAATTTTGTTAATTAGTTAATTTTGGGTAGTACATGAGCATGCTGCTCGGAACCCTTATACAATGAGAATAATGCCTTCTTTTACACTCACTGTGCTTATTGTGGGTAACCCAAGAAGCTCCATCTGCAAACCCTGTCTAGAACCTGCTTGTGTGGGGTTGGGAGAGAGACAAAGCCTTTTGCGCTGCATGAGTTGTCTTGCTGTTGGAGTAATTACATTCATGTTGTATAAGGGGATCTACCTATGCAATTTAACTTGGTTATTTTACTATATTTTTCTTCTCTTTATTCTTTTTTTTTTAATGTCTGTTCTTAAACTGCACCCAAGATGCCTTTGCAGCTTCTCCTGGGGAAGCCCCTGCAGCAGCTGAAGGGGCAGCAGCACCAGCTACCCCAACCCCTGTAGCAGCAGCTCTTGATGCATGTTCAGGAAATGGTGGGTTTTATGTCATTAGAGAGTCTTTTGTTTTGCTGGGGGTTTTTTGTTTATTTGTTTAAACTACATGGCAGTGTGTTTCTCTGAAAATTTCATAGTGTTTGCGATTGGTAAAAACAAACCTTAAACTGAAGAGCATGTTTAATGAAACTGCCTGTTTCCAAGACCCTGTGACTTTGTGTTTATTTGGTAGTGCTAACGAACAGTTCTGTCAGTGCTGAGTTGTAAGCAGTAGCCTGGATAGTCCTTTGTCGTATTTGGTTTTTTGGCCTTGTCAAAAAGCCTTTGAAAGTTCTCCCCTCTAGTAAGTAGACTGCTCAGCCTTTTCAGACAGCCATTATTTTAGAAAAACTTAAGTAACGTGTCTGGATAAGTAAGCTAGATGTCAGAGCAACCTCCTCGGTGTGTGTGCGTGTATTTGCAGTATGTGCATTGCCTGTAGTTGCTTTGTTCTTGACTTCCTCCCTCACTGATCCTAAGTATGCATACACATATATTTCCCCTCTCCTTTTTACAAGACCCCTTTGCCCCATCCGAAGGTAGTGCAGAGGCTGCTCCTGAGCTGGACCTCTTTGCTATGAAGCCAACAGAGACTGCTGTTCCTGTAGTTACCCCTACAACTAGTGCAGCCACTCCAGTTCCTGCAACAACTCCTTCTCCAGCTGCTGCTGTTGCTGCTGCTGCTACTGCTACTACAGCTACTGCCACTACCACCACTACTGCCACCACTTCTGCTACCGCCACCACCTCCGCTCCTCCTGCTCTAGATATATTTGGTGGTAATTTTGTTTTTAACTCTTTGATTCTGGTGGATTGATCTGTCAGGAGTACCAAATGAACAATTCGTTGTTGCATGCGTGTTGTGTGCTAGGCTTTCAGACCAGAGAGCCTATTAATTTCAAATATGATGTGCAAAACTGGGAACTTCTGTTTTCAGTCCTGCCTTTCAAAAATGAGTTAAAGATGTGTTGTGTTCTTGGCCTTAGATTTATTTGAGTCTGCTCCTGATGCACCTGCAGCACCTAAACCAGATGCTACTCCTAGCATAGATCTCTTTGGTACAGGTAAAGAGAGAATTCTTCCGATACTCTGCTGCTTTGAGGCTGTGCAATGGTGTAAACTGATTTCAGTGATACTTACTTCTCCTTTTTTTCTTTCATTTCTGGAAGATACATTTTCATCTCCACAACCTGGAGCTTCTCCTGTGCCTGAGAGTTCTCTCACTGGTGATCTTCTATCTGGTGAGTGCTTGTTTTCACAGGCCGTTCCACAGACTTCCTGGGTTTGGATTTTTTTCCAAAAGTTAAAAAAAACCATCAACTTACTGCCAATTTACGTCTTTAAACTGAAATACCAAGAAATATTAAGTTTTGGGTTTGCTGCTGTGGTCACAAGATGTACACTTGCTGAAGATGCAAATCATGAAGTGACTGACACTGAAGTTCAGGAAGTAAGTGATGTGGTTGTTGAGAGAGGAAATCCTCCTCTAAGCATAAGAAAATGCTTAATAAGCAATGTTTTCTTCAAAGTACTGTGGTTTTCAGTTGCTGTGTGAGAAATGTAACACCTTCTGTTTGCAGTTCTGGAGACTATTACCCGAATTTACCAAACCTGTAGTTGTAACTGTTGGAGCCCATGTGGCTTTGAAATATTTAGCTATCATTGTTGCCTTGCTGATACTAAATATTATTTATCCTATGCTTACTGCAGTGGATGCATTTGCAGCCCCCTCTCCTCTACCCACTGCCTCTCCAGCAAAGGTGGATTCTTCAGGTGTGATTGACCTATTTGGTGGTGGGTATTTTTGTTTCCTCACCACTTCAGAGTTTAATCACTTCATTTCGATTACCTTTGCGCTTTGCTAAAGCTGCGGGTTTCCCCTTCTCACAACTTTTCTGTGTGGCCTTAGGGCTGAGTCTGGCATGTCTGGTTCTTAAAACTGCACCATAACGAACTGCAAATAAGCTGTCGGTGTGGTCCTTCTGTTGTCATGACACTTGCCATTCTGTCCCCATCGGTGCATGTGTGGCTCTTCCTCAGATGTCCAGTGAAATTCCGCTCTGTCCTTTTTCTTCTTCGCTCATCTCCATGGTCATGCTGTTTTCTCTCTGTTCCGTTTCTCAAAGCAGCTGAAGTTTTGAGGGTGACTTGTCTCAAACTGGGTATATCTGAATCACAGGATTTGAAGGTGGAAATTGGGATGGGCACAACCAAGTCTAAGCATGTTGAAGAGCAGAAATGGTGCTTAGAAGCAGTGAATTTCAGACATTAGTGAGATACTCCTCTAAAAATATTTCATGTGAGCCACTGGCTTCTGGCTGGAATTACTTCAAGCTTTCACCTAATGCATTAATCTCCAAAACCCTGTTGTGTTGAATGCTGTGGTTTGTATCTGAGAAGAGGCCCAAATAAAAGAGATTTTTTTCAAGTAGCGGTTGGTTGTACATCCTTTTTTCCACCTGAACTTTGCATCCATGGTACTGCTCTGCAATAAGGATGGCCAAGCAGTTTAATTTTCTTCTTCTGATGTATGAAATGGTTATTTTGTCATCTTTTGTTCATGATAAGTAATGAATTGTTGTATTTAATATTGAACACCTCACTTTTTCTTGATGCTTTCTGGAATTGCCTTTAGATGCTTTTGGAAGTAGTGCTTCTGAACCCCAGCCCACAACCCAGGCTGCTTCTAGTTCCTCAGCTTCTGCAGACCTACTTGCTGGTAATAAAGATCTTCTAAAAACTTGTTACTTTAGAGCAATACTAAGAGATGGTGTTGGAAGTGTTTTATGTTCCTTGGGTGTAGACAGTGAAATAAAACAATTATTTGCAAGATTTCTCAGTACTTTAGATGTTTTAATTAAAACTAGAGTGGCTTGTAATGGAGGCAATATACTGAAGTACAAACTAATTTTCTAGATTATCTTCTTTCTATGTTCTTTGCTTTCCTACCTCCCACACAGCCTTATTTTTCTGTACTGTTCACTGAGTGGCTGTGTGTAGCAATACTAAAGTTAGAAATATTTCAGGCTATGCTTCTTGTTCCTTACTCCTAATTAAACTTTTGAGTTCATTCAACCATTCAGCCAGTTCATTAAACTTCAAGTTTGGTTGCTTTAATTGGGGTGGGTTGAACACTTTGAATGTTAGCTGGAATGACTGACTTGGTAGCAGTCTTGCGTTCAGCCAGGGAGAGTGAGATGATGAAAGCAGGCTTTTTCTGAGCACAAGGACAGAGAAGTGAGAGAGACCCTCTCCTTACACTGGGTGAGATGAGGTCTCTGCTAGTGCTGAATGTGCCATCACTGTCACACCCTCTATCAAAGGTTGGATAACTGTATTATTTTAGTCTGCACCCTATGGATAAGCAGCTTCAGTTGAATTCTGTGTGTACTATTCTGCAAAATTCATGCTACACCATGTATTGTAGTGGCTACAGAGATTGTGCTAAACAGCTGTGACTCGTCCCCATCCCAGTTTGAAGTTTGTAGAGAGCAAAATCCCAACACATGCACTTCTGGTTTGTAGAAGAGTTATCTTAAGTTCTCTCATGTTTCTGAAAGTGGAATTTGTGGCATGATTTAAATTAGCGCTGCCCCAGCCAAAGCCAGCACAGTTTATAGAATTGGTGGGGAGTTATCACTACATTTTCAGGTAACTGCTTGGAGTGTGAACATTGTCTAGTTGTGCCACAGGAAGGAAGAAGTTGTCTAGATAATAATAAGGTATACATCCATTCTCAATCAGCAAGCCAGATTCTTAAATGGGGACATAATGTGTAAATAAATGCATGCTAAAGCTTTAGGACAGACTGCTTCAGATTTTAAGGTAGAAGACTGCCTTTTTTTCATATTGCTTCAATAGGTCTTTATATTAGTTTATGGATGGTTTAAGGCCATAGGTCAGGTTTTACCTAATGGATTCTGGAACATGACAGTCTTTTGCAGTTACGTGTGTTATCAGGAGACTGGGTGCAACGAGATTGTTGGACAGAAGCTAATTCTGCTTATGCAAACATTACAATATAAAATATTTTATGTTGTTATCCACAACTAAGCTTAAATGCAAGTAGGAATTGTGCTCCAGATGGCTTTAAACTTCAGCAATGTGCTCTCTGAATGTGATGAGTTGCATTAAATCAAAACCTAAATTAAAAAAGGGATGTTTTAGGTCTAATATTCAAGCAGACCTGAAGCAGTTGGGGTAAACAGATGATTCTTTAAAATTTATTTTGTTTATGCTTTGAATATACATTCCAAAGGGCTCTAAGAAGATTTGATTATTTTTTTTTGGCAGACAGAGGGAGTCTATAAACATTGCAGCATATTGCTAAGCATTTGTTCACTCTAGATAATGGCAGATGTATAGCCTGCAGTGTAATCCAGTTTTAAATTTAAGAGTGTCTGGAGTTCATATGGTGGCTGAAGGCTTGTCCTTCATGGTTTATGAGTGTTTGGTTGTACTAAGTGTTTATATGCATAATGTTATGAGTATACTTACTATTCATAATTGTCTTAAATGTTCTGCTGTCAAATAAGTTCCTGCTTTTGGCTTGCTTAGGAAATTTGGAAGAAATGTTTTCCTACTCCAAGCCTTTCAGCAGACAAAACTAGTACTATGCTGATAAATACAACAGTCTAGCCATTTTCCCTTCTGGATCTTTCTATCCAATTAAACTGTGTGCATGTGTGCCCTGGTATGTACTCTAATAACATGTTCTTACATGAAATCTTACTTGATTGTGTAAAAGCAACCTCAAAATCAGGCAGGTAAGGGTGTTCAGACAACATATCTACCTCAGTTGCTGCTGTTTCTGCAAACTTTCTTAGGGTCTTGTGCAATCTCTAGACAACTAGGAACTTGATTTGTTAAAGAATTTTTATGTCTTCTGTGCCTGGTATTCTTCTTAAGTTGTGCAAGGCTAAAAGCTGTGGAATTAAGATCAATCATCATACAAATTTTCACCAGAAGCTGGGGAGTCCTCTCTTCTGTAGCTGGAAAAACAGACACTTTACTGGGCTTTGCAAAAGGTTACAGAACTTTCTAAACAGAATCTTATTAATGGATATTGGATCACACCCTTCTGCCAGGCTCCTTGTTCTCACTTGGAAAATGGAAAGACAGGCTCTTTAGATGGCTCCTGAGCTTTAGGAATTGCTCCAGTGAACTGCCTTTGTCTTCCCAGGATCTGGTTGACCTGCTTCTGGTCTGATTCTGTGGAGATTAGTACTTTTGTTCAGATAGTTGAATGCATGGAGCTTTGCCTTGGCAGGTTTAGCAGGTGCCTGCTGCAGACCACCTCCTCAAGAAGAGGCAAGTGCAGGAAGCCTTTTTTAGGCAGCTGGAGAGAGCATCACAATCACAAGCTTTGGCATTAGGGCAACTGAAAACACCATAGTATGTGCTGGAAGGGAGGTAGGGGATGCAGCTGGGCATGGGTTGTCTGGAATGTATTGGAGAAGCTCTTGATGTGGATCAAGGCATATCAGAGTGAGTTCAGTGGAGAGCCACAGAGATGGTGACTTGTGCATATGACATATGAAGAGAGGCTGGGCTGGGCTCATTCAACCTTGGAAGGCCAAAGGGAATCCTTATAGATGTCTAAACTCACAGGAGTAGGCAGAGGAGACTAGCCAGGTTCTTCTTGGAGGTGCACAAAAATAGTAAAAAAAAATGTGTGGGAAACTCATTAAATACTGTAATGATCTGATATGACAACAGGCCACCTAGAGAGCCAATAAAATCTCCTCTGGGAGGTGCCAACGCAAATGTCTGGGCAACCTGATTTGATTAGACTGAATTTAAACAGGGTGTGTGGCTGGCTGACCTCCAGAGATCCCTTCCAACCAACATTATTCCATGACAAGAACAGACTGTGGCAGACCTGTGATCCCAGGACATTTTCCCATGTTCAGGGTCAGCAACTGTGAGCATGAGACTTGCTGTGGGCTAGGATTTGGATTATGAGGGCTTCTTGGTTCCATTATACTGAAGTAAGTCTAATGAACATAGGGAAGCTCACATAAGCTGCTGAAATGTTCTTTATTTTAAAATGGTCTAGAAAGAATTGTCTTTATCATTCTGCCCTCTGTAGACTGAGGTTTTGGTAAACACAGTCGAACAAGGCTGACCCTAATGTCCTCACCTCTCTTATGTGTTTATTTAAAGGCTTTGGAGGTTCTTTTATTGCTCCCTCTCCATCACCATCCCCAGTCACTCCAGCTCAAACTGGATTACTACAGCCGAACTTTGATGCAGCTTTTGGGACAGCAGCTCCAACAACTGGCAGTTCATTTGATGCATCAGGTGAGCCACAGGGTTTCTTCCTGTGAATTTTCTAATGTGTTTTGTGTGGTAGATGAGTTAATGACACCATATTTAGGCTCTGAGTACAAGCAAAATCAGTGGCCTCCTTTTTCTTTCTTACTGAAGAACCTCAGGGTGGTGATAAGGCCGGTGTGTGCCCAAGAGCTCTCTGTACCCATTTTTTATTCTAACATGTCAGTAAAAAACAAACTAGCGTATACATCATCCTTGCATGTGCTTGACAGCATGAATTAGGAATTACACAAGGAAGACACTACTCTGTAAATCAAGTATACAGGCAAGTCATCTTGCCACTGCTGCTGATGGTGCTCTGGAGCCTGCATGGCACCTGAGGGTACACACAACAAACTGGCCTAGAGTTCTTTGCCTGACTATAAGCTTAAACTTTTATCACTGCTATCGTTTTGTTTGCATCTCTTCCATTCTATATTTTTCATGCTGGGTCCTTGCTACAAACTTAAAATTGGTGAGTTCTACAAACCGTACAAGAAAAAAGATGGAAATAGTACTGCTGCTTGGTTATTTGGTTGCTTGCCAGTGCACATGCTACCCCTCCCTGTTGACTTAACGTTAGCATGTACCTCAAATACAGATCAGAAGATAGAACTCAGGCATGAGATGTACCAAGCAGTTTGACTTCAAGGGATCTAAAAAATGAACTTCTGAGTTAGATGACTGGACTAAGGAGAATAGCACTGACTGTGTGGATGGTTCTGGTTCCTTCTGATCTCATAAGATGTTAGTAGGTTTTCCTGATTCCCTGCTGCTTGCAAGTGAATAGTAACATCTTGAGACTGCCAATCCTGTTGCTGTGAGATGTCAAGGTATAAGACTGCCTTTGCCACAGTAGTTCTGACTGGTGTTTGCAGCAAGATGTTCATTTTAAAAACCTTTAAATGAATATCTCCTGACAAATGTGTGTGTATCTGACATCTCTGTAAGGATGGTTGTAAGAAAAATAGTGTCATGTGGAAGTGGTGCTGTATCTATGTAGATTCAACGCTCCAATTAAATCCCTTTTAGGCATGTCTTCTCATATTAGTTTTCGTTGGTATAGCTTTTTGAGGATTACTGTACATTCAGTGTCTAGCAAAATGACGTGCATGCCCTTGTCGGCATTACTTTAATGTCAAACGGTGTTTGGGTAAGACTTGTGATGTGGTTGTCTGTGCTGTATTCGTTGAGCAGCAGCAGAGTGGCAGGCAGTGCATTTTTGATCACAGCTGCTGTTCTAACTCACTTTCCTTTCACTTCCAGTGTTTGATGGCTTAGGTGATCTTCTTATGCCAACTATGGTTCCTTCTGGTCAACCTGTAGCACCTGCAGCCACACCAACAGTCCCTGCTGCAGCAGCAAGCAAAGGCCTTGGAAGTGATCTTGATTCATCTCTTGCAAACTTAGTAGGCAGTAAGTGACAAATTTTGGGTTTAAGTGGTGTGGCATGCATGTTGCTTTTCCTTGGAGGCAAATACCTGTCTGTTTTAGCTTGCTTCAGTATCCTCCTGTTCCACTGGGGAAACTGGGGAAGCTGTCAGCAGGAATAAGGCTTGGTTCAGACAGCTGACTCACTTAGTCTGGGTTTTTCCTTCTTGGAGCCCAGGATCTGAGTCAAGTAATGGCGTTTGTTTGGTAGGTATGATTTGTAATGTGTGACCATCCCAGGTACATTTCAGAGACACTTAATGGATGTCTTAGACTCTTAATGGATGTGCCCATCTGTAATAGGTGGAAAAGTGAAAATTGTCCAGAGTGTCTGATAGCAGTTTAAGCAGCAAAGCTGATGGACACAAATAGCTGATTTCATGTTTAATGAGAGAAAGAGTTGGAGTGGGGTGATGAGTGCACTCAAGAACAGACCTTCTCTCAGGCAGAGAACTTGCCAAATGTGTTCTTGAAATGCTAAACTAAAATATGATCTTTCCTGTAGTAGGAAAAGGGCTAGAGCTTTTGTAATTAGAGATCAGTAGCTGCAACCCCCCCCCAAAAAACCTAACACAAGCCCACCTAGGCTAAGGTGTAATCCTGCTGAAGTTGTATAAAAGGAATACTCCCTTAGTATATGTAAACACACCACAGCAAAGGTGTAACTGATCTTATGATGCAGACATGGCTGTTAGGTGTGGGGGAAAATACTGTGCTTAGAAGTTAGCAAGACTCTTAATACCTTGAAATATCTTCTGCAAGTCATTTGCTATATCCAAGTTGGGAGGAGAAAATCAAACAACAATTTATGAATTACTTATAATGGACTTATATTGGTCCTGTGAGAAGTGTACTCCTTAAAATTTAACTTCAGACTTCTTCCAAAGGGTAATTAAAGAAACTATTTGGAGTTTCCATGTAGGACAGAGCAGATAAAACAGTGCAAAACTTATAGGCAATGTCCACATTTATGTGTGTGTAGAATACAGCTTATTATTTCCATATGTGTAATGAGGAACAGAAATTAGTGTTGTCATTCATGGTAAATAGTCTGGTGCTCTTAAATAACTTAGCATTTTGTAGGCCTAAATATAATTACTTTGGTTTGCTTTTGAAGCAAAAATTACTTTCTCAAGTGCAAGACATCTGCAGGGTTTCTCAGATGTTTGTCCTGAAGAATAGGTAGATGTGGCCAGTCCTCTGATGCTGTCTAAATGAAGACAGCCAAAACGTTTTTGCTCTTGATAAGCCCAGATGCAATTAAATGTAAGCTGTTGCTTTGGCGTGCTTCAATTTATTGAACATGTGGTTTCTTTTTTATTTCCTTATTTTCCTTAAAATTTTCAGATCTTGGAATTTCTGGTACCACTTCTAAAAAGTAAGTTCAACTTTGCTTAAAGATAAAAGGAAGCTTTCTACTCTGCTGTAATAGTACTACATCTATTTCAGTGTTTATTAAGAAACAAGAATTGGTTATATGCCCCAACCTCCCAATCCAGAAAAATTCTAAAGAAAGTATTCTACTGTACAGGTTCACTGAACAATTAGGATTCAGTGTTCCTGATATAGCTTATAAAATTGCTGTCTTTAATCTGAGTGTTAGAAATATTTTTTCCTGTAAATGACTGTCTTCATGTTGGATAGCTGATTTCCAAACAGCTTATAATGAACAAGTAGTCCAGATAATGAACTGTATAGCTGCCCTCAGTAATCTGTGCTAATATGTAATAGTTTTGTTATATTTTTACAGATGCTGGATGTACTTATTGTATAAGAGGTTCATTCCATGCAGCGATAAGCTTCTTTTCGCAAAAACGAATGCTTACAACATTACATTTATTTTTTTTTATCTTCCTAATCTAACTGCTTGCTTGTGCCCTGAGTCCTCCTCTGTCGGCTAGACATCAAAATGTATTGTGCCTCTGTGGAGATGATAGGAGGGCTGTGTACAAACATGTCATGAGGTTTAGCCCCAAAATGTAGCTTCCTTCGATCTACTTTGTTCAAATGGTGCATTTTATTCTGGGTAGAGCAGCCTGTATCAAAACCTGGTTTTGCGACAGCCCTTTTATTCTATGAATGATTTGTTTCTCTTGTATCTATCAACTTTTTGCAGAACTGAATGCTTTCCTTCTTCAGCTGTCTGAGCAAGATTCCAGCACTGAAATGGCCTTTCAAAGACATTTAGCAGGCAGCTCTCCTGCCTGGCCCCAGTAGGACAGGCAGTAGCAGTCCCTCTTCCTACTTTGCAAGGGTATATGCAATATGTTACCTTCAGTCAATACTAAGTAAAACTTCTCTTTAATTCTCACCACAAAGGCCATAACCATGTAACTGACTTCAGCTTAGAGTGTTCTGGTGTCTACTGCTAACAACCCTGGAAACTGAGTGTCACTAAAAGTATATCTTTCTGTTAATAACTGCATACACCATAAGCTAATGTAGCTGCACGTCTAATGCTAATGTATGCTGTAACTGGTTTTCATTTTCACTGTGGAAGTATGCAAATAATAGCCTGCCTCTCTCCCTCTCTGTTAGGGGAGACCTTCAGTGGAATGCTGGAGAGAAAAAGTTAACAGGAGGAGCGAACTGGCAGCCAAAAGTAGCACCTGCAACATGGTCAACTGGTGGTGTCCCAGGTGGTCCATTGGTAGGTGCTTAATCCATAGATAACACTGGTATGGGACTTCCAGTATTTGATGAGACTGTGCAAGCATACCTGTAGGGACTGCTCCGCTCCACTGAGGCTAAAGAATTTGCCTCTGGGTAAATTATATGAGTATTTCAAGTCACATTTTTGAAGAACAGATTTACAGCTGGTATAAATAAGCCATTGAGTAATAAATGAAAAAAACACTAGCGTATGTATCAAGATACTGCTCTACCTGTACATTTAATACCTGTGGCATTTCCAAGTGTGTGATTAGCCATGGAGGATCAGGCCCAGCTCAGGTGCTCAAAATAAAACACTGTTGATCCAAAGCTGATGCACTATAAGGAGAGAAAATAAATAGGTTTTTCTCAAGTGTTACTAAGTGAAGTAGATCAAAAGACTACACAGTATTCATACTGATCAGGTGCCTGATGTTAGAATCAGGAGTGGGTAGCTTATTTAGCAGGGTAAAGCAGTTGGAAAAGATTTTGCTGCATAAAGTACCAGAAGGCACCAATTTTGAGAGAAGAGGGTTGAATCGAGCTAAAAATCTAAACTTGGCCAAAGAAGAACTTGATCATGAGTGAGCTACAGAAGTATTCTGATCCCATCGAATGTCTCACAAGGCTTAAACCTGCCTGCATTTGAACGAGGTTAGGTTGGCAAAGGAAAGAAAGAACTCTGAAGTGGGACCATGACCATATAACGTTATGGAAGATACAAGAATTCTCTGTACTTCACTTAATGTATTAGTTGTAACGTCGGCTTTTTTTCTTAATAGAAAGGCTGGGCAATACTGTACAGTGTAAGTGATTTTTATTTTTTTTATCTCTTACTGCACTTATTAAACATGAAGATACTAACAGCACCTCACCTGCACTACACTTACTACTGCTGGCTTAAAACTAGAAGCTTCTAACATGGCTCCTCTTGGACTGTCTGTCCAACAAACAATTCTCAGCCAATGGGTTGAATATGGCAGTAGTGATAACCTCTTCTGTGCTGTAAGCTTTAAAATTATCTCTTTACTGCTTTACTTGGATGTGAACTACCTGATGACTTGTACTGCCTGAAACTTCAAGCTTTGTAGCGTCAGCCTGATCTTGTAGTGATTTTACCATCTGATAAGTAACCAGTCTTTCTGGGAAGGTGGGTAGTTTTGATAGCATTTCGTGAAATGTATGTGTTGTATATACTTCTTAAAAATCATGCACTTAGCTACTTTCTGAATCCAAGGAAACCCAGGTCTGCAGGCAAAATAAATATGAAGACAAAAATGAAGCTTTTTCTCATGTCAGTGTTGAACTACTTAAGTTTTGGTCACTTCTTCCCTTTCTTGTGACCTTTCTATTCCAGGATAAAAATCAGCAGAATCAAATCTAAGCCCATTCCCTCGAATGACCTACTGCTTAAAGGCAAAAGTAGGTTCAGTTTGTATGGCCATTATCTTGGCACCTGCTGGATGCTGAACTCCAATGTGTTCCTGTTAAACCAGTCAGATCACTGCATCTGATGTCATTAACCTGTGTGGTTTAATTTCTTGCTTTACATACCTGAGTGTCCAAGTCTTGGTTTTAGTTTGGGGGCTCTGTTAGCACAGTGCAGTTTTTAATTGAAATTCTCTCCAGAAAACTTTCAGATTGGAATAGAGTTCATGAATTCTTAGCCAGTGGTTTTGATTAATGAATCTGGGACAGGTTATCTTGACTTGTCTCCAGCTTCTTAAGAAGCTGGCATATTTTAGTCTGGAGGCAAGGATCAACCAAGGGCACTAAAATGCAGCATTCATGGAAGTGGACTGTCAGTGAGTAGTTCCAGCATATCTCCAGGGACACGCTCTCCTTTGAACTGTAAGTGTGCTAGCTGCTCTCCAAGTGTTGTGGGATGTTACTGACTCACTGTGGGTGATTAGGATGTGGAGGCACAGGCACGACCATACAGCTCCTGTAACAGCTTGAGAAGTTGTGCCTGTATGCTTAGGCCATACAAGAGCAGTAATGAAATCCTACTGCCATCTTTACATCACTTTCTTGAATGCTTTCTGCCTCTCTTCAGAGCTGTTAATAATTTGGATTGTATATATATCTGGGAAAAGGAAAGGTTTAGATGCCTTCGAGGCTATAAGGAGACTCTGCATGGGAAGTTACAGAGAAGGGAGCCAAAAGGGATGATGTGTAGGCTGTAGTAGATAAGTGAGGTGGGGTGGCCTTTTTAAAAGTGCTCTTGTGTTGTATATCCAGTCAGACTGCTAAACTAACAGTTCTCTCTGAATTCTAGTGGAAGATAACCTTTTTTTAGCCTTTTATTATTTGAATGAAAATCGTAGCAAGTCAGCATATGAATGAAAATCATAGCAAGATAAACTAAACTGTCCTTAGTTAAGTATGTAATGGTTCTGATTGTGGTTTAAGTGTGTGAACTTATCCTTTAACTTCAATGAATCTTGATGCATAATTATTTTTTCTTCACTGCAAACTAATTATAGCAGCTATTTCCTTTAGCTTTACAATCTGCTTAAGCTTTTACTAAAATACAGTGCTGCAATACATGCCATAGTGTCTTAGTTGTTATGAAATTGGGATGCTTTCTTACACTATGTAGAAGGAAACTGTGTTTTCTCAGACCTATTTTGACTTGTAGTCAGTAAATGGACTCTGTTCATGAAGAGAATGCAGTCTGTCACCATTGCTTTCTTATGAAGAAACAAGCTGAGCATAAGGACCCATTCAGCTCTCTCATTCTTTGAAGCATTGTGGTTTTGAGGCTGCATATGTGCTGCATAACAGTCCTACTTTCCAGAACAGCTTTGAGAATGCTGGAAACTCTTGTGTGGTTTCCAGATGGTTGCTGTTAGATTTTTTGCTCTTTTTTTTTTTTTTTTTGCATGTTTTTAATTTTATTTTTTAGGCAGGAGCTGTGCCTCCAGCAAGTGCTGTTCCTGCCGCAGGAGGTACTCCACCTGTCCCACAGCCAGGAGCAGCATTTGGGATGGTGAGTCTCTTTTGCTACCTCTGCTCTCCTCACCTCACCCAGCCCCTGCTGACTCGGTGTTGGTTTGCAGCCCCCAGCAGGTGCAGGGGTGCCCATGATGCCCCAGCAGCCGGTGATGTACGGGCAGCCCATGATGAGGCCCCCGTTTGGAGCCGCCGCTGGCCCTGGTGTACAGGTGAGTGTGACTGCTACACGGATGTCTGATTGCTCTCCATGTCTCAGAAATTGCTCTCCATGTCTCTAGACAGTAGCTTGTGTGAGTGCATTAGCTCAGCTCAGCTCTAGCTCAGGGTCTGTAAATGAGATGTTGTATAGGATCGGCTGCCTGCCTTGCAGCAGATCACGAGCCACCTTGATTTCTTTCTTCAGTTGCCTTGTATGAGAGCAATGGAACAGGTTTGGAAAGTCGCCTACAGCTAGCTACATCCAAGATCTGGTTTTGGAGGATATTTGAATAAAACTCCAAGTGGAACTCTCAGGCATTGGTGTTCTGTTCACAGCTTACTAAAATTTACTATAGCTGCACTCAGCAGGTGATGCAGCATAAGATGTAACACCTGTCCCAGGCTATTACTTCAAAAAGAGTTTGGTTTGTAATAACAGTGAGAAGGAAAGGCCTTTCCAGAGGAGAGGCAGGAAATTATTTAGCTGTAGTATTTTGCGTTTTGTGAGTCAGAAGTCCATCTGCCTTTCAAGTAAGGAGGGAGTTGGAAGTTGATGCTGCAGCTATAAAATCTCACTGGTAACCCTGGAAACCAGGCTACCTCCCTTATTTTGCAAATACTAAGCAATCAACATACATCAAACCACACTTTTTAAGTAGGAAACTACATTCCCAATGAAGCTTGTCAAGGTTTTCCATGTAGAAATGGAAAGAACTTGAAGCTGCTCTAAGTATGAATATGCTTAGTCTTGCTTTTCTCCTAACTTTAAACTATCTCTGCACTTACCAAGAATATTATGGTGGGACACAGAAAATTTTTTCATAAGAGTACTCATAAAGGTGCCAGGTATATGAAATACCTCTTGTGCCCTGAGTTGAGGTAGGAATGGGGAGGAGTAAGGACAGAATGGGAGTCGTTTGACTGCCATACTCAGAAGTGTTGCATGGAACTTCAAAACCAATGTTTTCTATGGAATAACTGACAATTTTTCTACCTATCAAAGGAGGATCCTAGAATGATCTAGTCATGTTTCCAGTTTGTTTTGGACTCTTATTTGCATTACCGATGTCAAATAATTTGTACTTAACTGCCGGTCAGAGGGATTTTCAGTCGTACCCTGCAGGATGCACTCTGCTTGCTCTGAACCTTGGTTTTTAACATCTAACAGTTGTCTGTCTTCTGCCTGGGTTGAAGATCCTAGTGCCATTCTGTCTTACAGGGAGGGAGTGGTCTGAGCTATGCTAATTAGGATCTGCAGTGTCTATAGCCCTATCCACTAAACCTGCCAAACATTGTTAACCCTGTAGTGAGGATGGAATCCAAACAATGCTTGAGCAAAATGGCACCAGGCTGAATTTGCAGACAAATGAGAACTTTGTATGCTTGCAGTGTGCTTGTGTGAGAACTGCCTATGTCTATCTAATGCTTGTGTATTCTTGTCTGCTTTGTTTTTTTCCTGCCTTCCTGGCTGGTGTCTGTCAGCTTTCTCCAAGCCCAACTCCTGCTACTCAGAGCCCCAAGAAACCTCCAACAAAGGACCCATTAGCGGATCTTAACATCAAGGATTTCTTGTAAACGATAAGGTATTCTGTGGCTGCCTGCTCCAGCATGTCACACTGTGATACATGTCTGGCACACAGATGTTGTTTAGGTTGAATATGACAGATAAAATCGCAGCTGCAGAGCTAGAAACATGCACTGTAACGAAAACCAAATTCTCTGACCACACTCTTAACATTAGCCTGAAAGCTTCACTCACAGATAACTTTTCCTGACAGTTGCTTTTGGCAAAAAAACCCAAAACTGTCTTCCATGTATAACTTCCATTTTTACCTTGTTTCCATTCAGTCCAAACATTCGTGTTTGGTTTTTTCCTTGAAATGATTACTGAAACACTTAGAATGATAACAGGGTACAAATACTGGGGGGAAATGGTGCCAAAGAGGCTTGTTCCAGTCTTGTGGGTGTTGAAACAGATTTGGTATCATAGGTGTGAAGATATCAAAAGAGGAAAAACTTACGTATTCTTGTCATCAAGGGAAAGTTGTTTGCAGCTCTTTACTGCTGCCAGCTAATGTTCTGCCCTGCCATACAATTTTTCAAGGCACTGCTTTTCTGAATGCTGAGGCTGTGAGATGCCCTGAGCAGTGCTGTGTAGAGCAACAATGGGGAAGAACAGAAGAGTAAATGCAAAGAAAAAGGGAGGAGAAGCAAAAAAGCAGTACTCGAAGGAAATGGAAGGGAGTAAAGGCCAAAACATTATTCTGATACTTCTGGAGGGCCAAGTAGGAATATAAAATTGAGCTAAACCCTTAAGCCAATTAAAAAATAACAATGCAAAAATAAGATATGCATTTTTTAATTACGACTAGAATAGAATAATGTGTCTAGAATTAGGTGAGGAGAGGATGATCATTGCATAACTTTAAAGCCTTCTTCATGAGTCACTTTTCTTCCTTCCTGGAGCTCAATTCTAAAATTTGTTCTGAGCCCACTCTGCGCTGGAGCTGGCTGCAGTGATTCAGGCTGCTCTTAGCAGGTATCCCCCAGGCCCACTTCACCCTTCTCCAAATTCCAGCCCCAGGAGGGTGTACCTGGCACTTGGCAGAGACAGCCAGGAGTGGAGATGCACCTTCACTGCTGGGACTCACTGCTTTCAACTTGCATTTACAATAGAGAGACTCATAACTGGCTGTGGGAATGCTGCTACTTCACTAGAATCTGATAGCAAATCCTTTGAGGTGTGAAGAGCTGAGCAGCTTTGGTGCTCTTTGTGGAACATGCTTTACTAGCTCATTGTATCAGTTTTCATCTAATACTTTTCTATATTCACAGCTGCGGTTTTTCTGACTGGATGCTAAAAATGTGAGTTTGGAGTCTACAAATGGATGCTCAAGAGTTTCTCAGTGAGCCACCAGTACCAAACCCAGTGCTTACTCAGACTTTCTCTTCCTCCTGAAACGTGTAGCACAGCTGTGAAAGTGAACATTAGGAATGTGTACTACCTTAGCTGTTATCCCTACTCTCTCGAAATTTGTGTACTTGGGTTATTTGTGTTTTACAATTTAAACAATGGATGTATGTTTCTGATGCCTTCTAGTGCTTTTCTGAACCTATCCCACGGGGGCAGATTATGCAGCTGTTGTTTGGTGAGCCATTTGGAGCAATGTCTGTGGTTTTTGAAGGTTTCAATGTATATAACTTTTTGAGGACACCCAAAGTTTCCTTAGGACTCAATTTCTCCTTTATCTGTTACAGAACATAGTGTGGTAATACCAGATAGTAAAGAAAATACTTACAAAATTGTGCAGAATACTTTTTTTTTTCCAGTCACAGGAACCTCAATTGTCGTGAAAAAAAATGTTTTATTTTTGTGGCACTGTATATGTTAAAATAATTTAAAGTAATATAAAGGAAAACTTCCATAACAAATACTTTTTCAATGATTTACCACGAATGAAAAGTCATATCTGAGAGAATACCATATTTATTGCTGGTTTTATTTTTAAACCTATTTTAATTGTTTTAAGTTTTTGCATTTATAATTGGCATATTTATCAGTTCTTGCTAAATGCACTGAAAATAAGTAAAGGGTCAGTTTCTCTCCATGTAGTTGGGAAAAAAGCAACCATAGTTGTGCTGGCATTAAGGGATTTCAAACACGAGAGCACTTTTTGGTCTATCTGTAGTCCAAACATTACAAGTGATGTTACTCATCTCTGTTCAGTTCTTCCGTACATCTCTTAATTTAGTGCTTACCTGTGTATGCCTTAGGATAGTGTTTTCTCATTGCCCCGAATGCGCTGTGAGTAGCTTTTGTACTATTGGTGATTAGATTTAATTCTGATCCAGAGATCCATGCCCTTTACTGTACATACTGTGTTTCTTTAATTTTTATTTGTTCTCATACTGTTTCTGCTGATGGCTTGGTGTAAGATCTTGACTCTTCAATGAGGTCACTGTTGATCAGTGTTACAAGTGGCTTGGCAGTTCTCTGTAAAAGCATATTGGGTTGGAAAGATATTCACCTAAAGTCTTTCAAATGAACTATTTAATCAATGTATGGTACCATTAAAAGTGGTTGTATCTGAATTTGCTGTGGGGATAACATACACTGTAATGGGAAAGTTCTATAAAAAGTTAATTTCAAAATGGCTTTTCTTTGTATTTCAGTTTAAAAAATCCCAAACAAAAAAAAACCCAAAAAACAAAAAACCCCAGTGCATGTGTGCCCTCTGAGATGCAATAAACACCTTGATCAAAGTAAATATCTTGTTGCCAGTTTGATACTCATTAAGATGTTGAGCACAATATTATACTTTGAGAGGGGGAAAATGTGTTTAGGTCCTGACACTGATTGATGAGTCTGCTGCATATGGAAATGACTTTTATAGAATCACAGAATCACTTAGATTGGAAAAGACATCTGTGATCACGGAGTCCAGCTGTTAACCTAACACTGCCACCTCCACCACTCATCTATGTCCCTAAGTGCCACATCTACAGCTTTCTGCACTCATTGCACAAATTTTGCAACCAATTAATGACCAAGCATGTGCTAGGGGATTGGTTTTTGTAGTTTCTTTTATGTATCTGAATAACCCCCATCAGTGATTTCATCTCACTACCATTCCCAGCTGTTTTCAGCTGTGCCCAGTGTATGGCAACCAAGGGTAGGAGCAGCCCCCTGAGCCTCCTGGGCACAGGGACTGCCCATAAAGGCCTTCCTTGGAAGGGTGCTGGCTGGATGGGGGGCAGGGCTGCACTTGGGGGATCCCAGAACCCCCGTGTCACAGAGCCTCCACCTGGCACTGTAGCATTCACAATGCTCCAGGGCAGGATAAAGGGGGCATTGTTTTTATAGCTCGGCCTTACATGATGAGCTGACAGTTGCATCCCAATTTTCTGGATTAAAAATGGGTAAGGCTCAGGAAATCGCTGTGTTCCCCCACTATTTGAGCATGAAGACCTGAACAAGGCCAGTCACTGCACCCCCAGAAAGGCTCACCATGGTTTTTCCTACCCTGTCTGTGTGCTGTGTCTTGACAAATGCAGGGAAATCTCAACTTCTTACTACTGTGTAGTGCATGTTTTCTCAAAGTGAGGACAGCATTTTCAGAGGAGAATCATAACCAAACAAGTAGATATATTTAGACCAGTTCGTTAGTGTCTTACTCAAATTGAGATGATGAGCTACTCACTGAATTGCAAATGAATGTTTGCAATGTCACATGTTTCAAGGGGCCTGACCTCAGGATGAGGGTTTTCTCCTTGCCAGGTACATGCCCCTGCAGCAGAGTAATTGACTTTCTGCTTTAGCTTCATCCATGTCCACAGCCCTTTGTCCTGATGTTGGTTAGTTTTCTGTAGATACCATGACCAGCTACTCTGTGTGTGTGTGATTTGTTATCCTGTGAACAAATAGAAGCCTGGACAAAAAGGAAACTTGGGGGAAAGCATCTAGAATTTTGTTCACTGTGGGAAGTAAAACCAGTGTATTTCCCCAAATGCTGACTAAGGCTAAACAAAAGTGACTTGCTCTCCCTGGCACAAAGGAATAATAAAATCTGGCTTGCAGGGGAACCACGTGGTTGTCTCCTGGCCTGTAGACAAGAACATGTTCTTGTTATCATCTGAGTTTCATCATCCAGGCACGAACGTGTCTGTGTCCTGCTATGACTAACCACTTTTCAATACAAGCTGTAGGGAAGAGTGGGTGGAAACGAGTGCGCCCATCTGTGGAAAGAAGAAACTGTCTCCTTCTCCTGCATTTTTCATGAGGGGAGAACAGATTTCAGACAGCCGATACGTCCCTTATCCAAGTTCTTGCTGACCTGTGTGCTGACTTCTTTAAAAGCTGGAACCTCTGGCCACATGAGGCTTTTGTAGCTCCCCCTTAAGCTGTGAGTGCCTCAAGGAGTGGTAAACACCTGGAGAACCTGAATTCAGCCTACTGCAGAAGTTTGAAAAAATCCAACTCATTCTGCAGAATGGACTATTTTTTTTTCTTGAATGTTTGGAGTTAGCATTGCCTCCTACTCCTCTTCGTTAATTTGTTCATTAATTTTAATTGTCTTTATTTGAAAATTTTAGCTGTAAATGTACTGTAGCTTGAGTTGATGGCTTCTGGATTGATGCTGCTGTTTCCACAGAGGAAAGCTTGGATGGGTGAGAACTAAATCTCTAAGTTGTCCTCTAAGATCCTGAGGACCACCTTAGCCTTTCAGGCTGGTTGCACAGTCAGGCTGCTACCTGAACTTCCATTGTTAAGATTCAGTAAGGCAGCTGCAAAGGCTAGCAACTTGCCCTAAAAACAAGCAGGAAAGTCAAGAGCAAAAGCTGTTCTGGGGTGGGGGGAAAAGAGAGGGAAAGAAAGGAAGATTTTCTTCCAACTCACTTCGATATTATGAGGTACTACTTACTGGTACTACTTACTAGATGCAGACAGCATCTAGTACATGAAATGTCCAGTAGCCATAGGTGACATTGTTTTGTCTTTGTGACATGAACATTTGCTTCTGTCCTTCCTTCCCCATCTCTCATCCCAGAATAAGAGCTGCATGCTTAGATAACTTACTCTGCATGGGGAAGGAAGGAAATCCCAGTAATTCTTAATGCCTAGACAAGGCAAGTGAAACTTGCTGTGGTAGGAGTAGTGCAGTGACACAAAGATAATACACTGAGTTAGTGATTCAGATCTTCCAGAACCTGAAACATATCAGAATTTTTATTAAATTAGAAAATCTCTTTTCCATGTGTTATATACTGCTGGTGCTGTGAGCAGTGTGGGAAGTAGCAGACACTGAGTGGTAATGAGGGTTGAAATAATTTCAGAGATGGGACTACAGAAGGAGAAAGGCTAAACATATTTTAAAGCAGACAGCACTGCTATTTTTTCTGCTCAAGATCTGGGCTCCTAAAGCTTCACCACCTCTTCCCTTCCCTTAATTAAACTCTGCAAGTGATATGGGCAGCAGAAGCCTGATGCTTGTTTCATTGCCCAAGACATCTCTGCATGCAATTAGAGGTGTAAGAATAGTAGCCTTTGGGAGTTAGCAAAGGCAGAAGACCAGAAACAGAAACTGAAACAAGTGAAGAAATGTGTGTATCCGTGTGACATCCACTGCAAGGACTAAAGAGAGCAAACTGTTCTCTGATGGTGTTGGAGAACCTGTGGAAGGGTTGGTGAATGTCCACCCTGCACAACACTGTGAAGCACCTGTGTTAAAATGCTCATGGTTTAACATGGCCAACTTTGAGCCATATTTTCAAAATGTAGTTTATTATGATGAAAGAGACTTCTCAATTCACCTCAATATCCTAAAATTTTAAAGTAGCCATCTTTTCAAGAGGTCCTGCAGATCCTGCCAGGGCACTATCCCACTCTGTTGGAAGCAGAGATTTCATACCACTAAGTGCACCAGTGAAGGCACATCCTGCACAGTCTGAGCCAATCCTTCAGACTTAAACTGGTAGCTGGAGACAGGTTAGTTGTTTTCCAGGGAAGTGCAGGGACTGTTGGGATCTGGTGACACAGGGTGGGAGGGAACCTCCCTGCCCTCCCAAGAACATCATCTTTCCATAGTCCTTGTCTGTACTTTTGCCTATCTAAGTCTGGAAGAGGCTGACTGTGTGGGAGAGGGGATAGTATTGCATTAAGGAGGGGAAGGAGAAGATGGATGCTGTGGGGGATAGATGGTGTGTTCTTGCCCTTGGGGCTGCAGGCTGTCTGTAACTGAGGAAGGGGGTGGGCACTGGAACATTGTGGGTACAGACTGACCCCAGGGAGGGAGCAGCTCTGTGTCCTTCGCCTTGTAAGCTGCTGCAGGCCTGCAGTGTGGGTATTAAATATCAGCAGAAAGGTTTTGTGTATAAGAACAATTTACAGCTGCAAGCAGACACCAAACTTTAAAGAAACAGCCTTTCATACTCTGAGTGTGTCTGTGTATTAATAAAAGCAATTTTTAAAAATGCTACTGAGATGCAAGAGTAGGACAAGTTAAATTCTGAAGTTAATTTTAAAAATATGCCTTATGTGTCTATGATGTGTCTGTAATTACACCCTGTCAGTCTGGGTTGATCAGTCAAGACGTTTTTTAGTGATTCTTCCTTTTTGTAATAATCCCATACTGTCTCCAGTCAACTGAAAGAGCAGTATTGAATTTGTTTTGAAAAACAGGAAGACAGAAAATAGATCACTTCTCTTTTGAAACATGGAAAAACGAAGTTTTTAACAAAGGAAGAAAGAAAGGGGGAAATAGTAACACTGAGACCAGCATACTGTATAAATAAGATTGTCTTACTATACAAATTCTGGCTTAGGTTATAGAGCATCCTTGAATCTGCCTTTGCACTAAAGTTCACAGCCACTTTGAGATTTTGTTTTAAGATCTATTTCTGTGGACATGCCTTTGGGAAATAGAGCACATCATCCCCTTTGTGCTTGAAAAGAGAGGTTTCCAGCAGTGTGTTGAAATCCCAATTTCCCAGTTCACCTCCATTCCATCATGACAGTATCCAGCTCCTGTCTTGCATCCCTGCTGCTCAGGGGTGAGCTTCCCCAGCTCTGTGTTTTGTGGGACATGAGCTGTCCTGATTTTGAATATGTATTTAAATATACAAAGAAATATAGATAATTAAATACATTTAAGACTGCAGGTAGCTGGTGATTTTCCCTTGCTGTCTGGGTCCCAAGTATTGTAGTTCTCTTTGGGAAACTTTGCAATGTTGCGCCCGAATTACTTTCCCGTCACTCTCATTGCAGAAATGGTAGTGATGGAAATCCAGCTGCTTGCCTCTTTTTGTTTTCTTCAAGATTTGAGTGTGTAGAATTTGCCTAAAGGACCTTTGGCTCCAAGGCAAATCATACTGGAAATGTGCTTCTCTCTCAAAATATTTGTCTCCTTGTGATTCCTGTAGGATGGCTGAAATGTTTTACCCTCTAAGGCATGGTCGAGGCCCAGACAGGGAGAGAGGCAAGGCAGCATTCAACACACTGGACTTAATTTTGAATTGACATAATAGTTCCATTAATTCCAGTTTTTTGGAAAATACACATCACCTAGCAGGGCATCTGGATTCATGCAGGGACAGGTTTTCAGCATCTTCTTAAACTTTTGTGAAATTAAATAAGGCTATTTATTTGGATGGTTTTTAGGTTTGGTTTTTTTTTTTTTTTTTTTGGACCTTTATATTTTAAAATCCAAAATATGCAGATGAAAACACCTTGTTACCATAGTCCTTGTACAGACAAGAGAGTTGATTCCCATTGATTAACAAACGCCATACAAAAAATACTGGGTTTTTTTTCAAAATAACATAAAAGATTACATTTTGACAATAAACAGATTTTTCTATTTAAATGTTCAGCTATTTTTTAGGATTGTAAGTAGCAATTATAAAACTAATGTGTGTCTGTGTGTAAAAATTCTCTAATGCTCTGCACACTCTTTAGTCTGAGATACCAAGGAAACCTATTTCTCATGAGCAGCTTTTTAACCATGTTGCTGGAGGACAGGTAATACTTGTGTCCATGTGTACTTAAGCCTACCTGGTTTCTCCAGTATTTTCAGTTATCTCAAAAATGTGCACCTTGTGGTTCCTAAGTGGAGAGTTGTTTTCTGGAGGTTTTAAAACAGAGCCTGACAGATTACATTCTTGATGATTACTGAGATGCAATATTAGGTCTTGATATATATGTCTTGCACATACACATTCAGTGAAGAAAAATGTAATTTAGAGAAGTGTTACACTGTTCTGTCCACCCAAAATAGAGTATTTTGTATCTAGGATTGATTTCCCTGGGATTTTAGAATCCTGGAAATTATTTATTGTAATAAAGTGGTTTAAGTATCTGTTAAAATATTTTCTTTCTTTAGACGTTTGGCTTCATGACTGATCATCAAGATTGACTCTAATCCTACTATGTTATTTAGCCTGGCTTGTGGATTTTTCAGACAGCTTCTTCCCCCCCCCCCCCGCCCCCCAACAGATGTTGAAGGCTGGATTTGGGTGGTTTGTGCTTTTAACAGCTTTTAGAAATATCTCCAAGAATTTGCAAACATATTGCTAACAACCTCCATCTCTCTTTAGATGAGGAGTGCATACTGAGAAATGGCCAAATCACCCACATTCCATTCAACTGCATATTTTAGAGAAACAGAGAACTGCAGAAGATTAGCAAGCCCTGGAAGGAGTAACACCTAAGCCAGGCTGTATCCCATGAGCTGCTTCTGTCATTAGCAAGGAAAATCCCCCATCTCAAACCAGCAATGCTGTCTTTGCTGTACCTTTACCCCTTTGAGGCTAACATAGGAATAGTCCTAACTTAGATTTTAACCAATTTAGCTTTAATAACCACAGCAGTGTTGCAAACAGTTGCTCTGGAAATCATAAAATGAAGTAGCTGGTCTCATGTGTGAATTACAAGCCAGTTCAGCACAGTTTGCATGAAGAACTTGTCATGGATGTGCTTCTGTCATTTAATGACCTTTAAAATAGCTGGCAGGCTTTGAGAATATTATTTTTCTAGTAACAGAGTCCATCATGCCAGCTACACTTTTCCGGAACTGAACCTACAGTGGCTGGAAACTTGAGCTGATAAATCCAGTATTTTGGTAGATCTGTCAGAGATGGAGTAGAGATGCAATTGAAACGAAGGATTTTTTCCCTAGCCAAACTAAAGATCTAAGCTGATCCAATCTGTGATTTCCTGGGACAGACTCTGGTGTGAAATACAATATTCTTCTCTTAGCCAATGCATTTTATTGCCAGTATAAAAGATCAGTGTAACTATGCATACTGATTCATTTAAAATTTGGCTTTCTGCTGCAGATGAACAAGACCAACACAGCTTTCTGCATTCCCCTGCAAAGGCAAAGCATTCAGAGCACGTGAAGTTTCCACTTTAAGACTGCTAGGCAGGGTAGTAAGATAGAAATCACATACATCTACTCTAGTTCCCTCCTCTAAAACCAAAACTGGGTAATACAAAGCAGATTTTTCTAGAAGACCTCCATCATTCCACAGCCTTTCCAAACACCACTGAAGAACATCATCACCTTCACCCTGAAAGAGTTGCTGGGGTTTTTTTGCTGTATTACCTGACCATTCCTTGCTGCACATTGAGCTGTTATTTCTTCTGTCCACAGGATACCCTCCTTGTTCTTTGCAGTAGCAATGGTGGTATTTGGACAGTTATCACAGTCACGCTTTTGGCTTATGCCCTTTGTCTTCAAACTCCTTGCCAATCAAGTTTTCAGTTTCAAGTTTATCAATCAATCTTGGTACTTTCTGCACTCTGTTCAACTGTGGCACCTGTGCCTTCCCCAGCAGGATTGCACTGTTGGGCTGTGGTCAGCCTATGCTCCTCTGTGCTCTTAGAGACCTTCCTGAAGAGCTGCAGTTTAAGCAATTGCCCTTCAGGATATTGGTTCAAAGTGTGTAGCCATTTTGGAAAAAAAAAAAAAAAGAAAAAGAGAAAAGAAGAACAGAAATAAAAATTATAAAAGGAAGTAATTTTAAAAAAGCTTTAAAAGGGAGAAATTTTATTGTTTAAATAACATTGTAGAGCATTACTATTGGACTCTTTGTGACATTAATAAGGCTCAACACACTGCTAAATCTTCTATATAAAAGAAGAAATTTGGGAAGGAAGAGGAAAGCTGTGGGCTGAATGTCTCTCCACATCCTGCTTTTCATGTGGTTGTATTCCTTTGTGCATCAGGAACTGTCCTGGGAGAATTCAGTACACTGCAAGGATGGCAGGGCAGAGGGGCTCTGGAGGAGATAGGACTCCATCCTCCTCAGACCCTCAAATGCCTTAAACTCTGTTTCTTCTGCATGTGGCTTGCTCATGCACCTGGCAGGAGAGACAGAAACAAGAAGCAGCTGCAGGTCTCTGGAGGATGATGGGAGAGGTGAAGGAGGAGACAGGACACAGCATGTGTTAGATGCCTCTCAGGTAAGGATGTGGTAGCATTAACAGGTTGAGAGCACAGGTTTCTTTCCCTTGCTAGTTGCACTCATTCATGGCACATGTACGTGTCACAGGTAGCAAGGGAAAGAAACCTGTGCAAGGAAAATAACCATCCTCACCAAAATCCAAGCTATTTCAAGTCACCACAGCTGTGAATATGGAAGGGACGATAGTGAGAGGTAGGACACAGGGCCAAACTGCTCTGTTTTCATGGAAAGTTTTGTGGGTATTAATGACCATAATATCTGGATTGAGTTTTGTTTGTTTGTTTTTCAAAAAAAACCCAGTCTCTTCAGTAGGTTGATCATCATCACCATCCCTACTGCCTTTGGATTGCCCCAGGGCATGTAACACTATCTGCTGAAATCCTGATACTGTAATTGGTGGAGCTGCCTAAAAAGCCCTTTGCTAAGATGACATTGGAATTTCACCAAAATGAAAACAAAACAGAACTATTTTTTTCCATGCACATAGTCAATAGGTAGTAGAAAAAAATCCTGTCAAATCTTTTTAAGAATTATTTATTATTGCTTTATTTCATTTTGGCAATTATTTTAGCAATTATCTGTTTCATAGGTAACTTTGTTTTGCACCAGTCTTGTATCTCTGAGCTCTATCTATCACATTTCTACCAGGAGCTGGTTCCATAGTGATGTTGCCAGACAAGCCTAAAAAATTATAAAAATTCTGCTTTCAAATTGAGAAGAGGGAGCTGGCTTCTGGATCTAGAAATGTGACTTCATTTGTGTCTAAAAATACTTACCTGGAAGCCTAGTCTTTGCCAAATTAAAAAAGAAAATTACATTATGGCCTTGAAAAGTAGGTGGGTGTACCCCTCTGTCCCAGGACTGTGTAATTTTGGCTCTGTATGTGGGCTCTGACAGCTGTGGCAAGAGTTGAGCACATGAGGGCAAACAGGCTGTGCTTACAGCCCTGGCTCCACCTTGGGTATTAAAGAATGGGCTGGAATAGGGGTATGATGAAGCAAGGCATTTCCTAATTTCTTTCCAATACTTAGAGTGCTTTTAATCAGACTGGAGAGAAGGGGAGGGAAGGCAGACACATTGTACATACTGGAGTATGAAGATGCTGCCCTTTCTGTAGAGTTGTGATGTTCTCTTTCACAAATGGTTTGTAAAGAAATGCTGCAAGACCTAGCTGAAATATCTGTAACTGCCCTTTCCCAGGCTTTGTCCTTGGATTAGCCTTAGAAGGCTCTGCTGCTGCAGCAAGACATTACACTTGCAGTAGGCTCAAATAACTGGTGTCATAAACCTCACCCACAGCCAGCTACCAACCAAGTTTCTGCCAAATTTCTGCAGGTGTTGAGCAGATGTGGATCCCACACAGGCAGATCTCCCTGTCAGGGATCACTTTTTATTTGAAACTGTCATTACAGTGGATCTTGTGATAGGAGCCATTTTTAGCCCAGTTGGTATAACTTGATTAACAGCATCAAATCATTGCTATTTTTGCAGCCATTGAAACCAGTGAAATTAAACCAGTCTCCTCTGGAGAGTAGGATGTGCCTAGGAGATTAAACCCTGTGCTTGCTGCTGGGGTCCAGAGCCAGTGGCTTCTCCCTCCATCAGCATCTGTAGCAGGTGGAGCTGTCAGGGCTTCCCAGAGGTGTTTTGTAGGGATGTCACAAGACTGTTCCTTCAGCTGGCAGCCTGTGTTTACATTGACTCAAAGCTTACAAAAGCATTTCCCAAGGCTAGCTCCGGATTTGGTGTGTTGTCTTAGAGCTATGAACACTGGTTTGCTTTCAGTGATTTTGCCTTTCATTCTTCATTTGCAACTGTTACTTTAATAGCAACTTGAAGTGGCTTCTCTTAAACTGTAACCCAAGTTCCTTGTTATACAGCAATGCTTGGACATTATTTCATTTATTTTAATTTTAGGTCTTTGGTGTTATAGTAGAAAATGAAATTAAATTCCCAAATGGGCACAATTAAAAAAAATTAAAATTGGAATTCTCTCTCACTTATAAGGAATTCAAGATAGGCAGGAAAGAATGAAATGAAATTGGACACTGATATAAAATAATGAAATACTATTAGTGGCAGCTGTTTTTGTCAGGGGGGTTTAAGCTTGTGAACACTTTTTACACAGATGCCTGATTTTATCTAGTGTGAACTCATAAGGAAAAATTAGTTTCAAGAAGTGATGGACTCAAGTACATTGAATGAGCATTATTGGATCACAGATCAGTGTTGTACCAGGTTAATTGGCAAGCAAGGAGGTAAAACTGAGCAGCAAATTGAACACTGATAAGCTATTTTCCCTTTTGAGTATTGGCTTCCTTTTTATTTCTTTCTGAAAGAAATTTACAGGTCACAAATTGCTAGTGTATAATGTTCTACAACAAGTAAATATATATACTGTATGGTGGGTCAAATTTCCCTTCAAGACTGAGCATTGTAAATGAGAGGAGAATGTGATGCAGCATTTGTTTACAAGAGCTTACTGTTTCAACTACTTTTATTAAAAATGGCTTCGTACACCCTCCATGTAGATGCAGAGCAAGAAGTATATATAGGTTTTTAAGTATAAAACCTAAAATGCCAGTGGCCACACCCTTGGAAGCCTCTGCTCACATCCACCATTTATGACGGCCAGGTCTGAGCTCAAACTCACAATAAGCAGCAAGAGTTTGGTAGCACAGTAGGTCCCTGTTGCTGTGGCGTGGTGCTGGGATAGACAACCAGCAGGTGGATTTTATTTCACCACGTAGCTCACCACAGCTCTGGAATGCATCAATGTCCTGCACAGACAACTGTGGCAGAAAAACCTATCTGCCACGTGTAGCTATAAAGTCTCCATTTCCTTTATGCATAAACTTTTTTACCAAATATCCCATTGGTGCTTTTCTTAGAGATGACTTTTGCTCCTCTCTTTGTAACTAGTAACTCACTTTGGGGTAATTTAGCAATCTCTTTTAGTGTGTGTGTTTTGAGGAGGGGAAGCCCCTGCTGGCATTCAAGGCCATGTTGTATCCCCACTACCATTGGTTCATTCCTGTACAGAGCCAGAAAAATTTAGCTGATGAATCATTCAAGGAAATACAAAGGAATTGTAAATACAAAAACTAGTGTTGCCTTTGACAGTAGGAAAAAATAGAAATCACATTTTCTTCCACTCAGTAAGGCACTGAGCTTTTTTGCTGTTGTTCATGGGCTTCACCTTTGCCCTCTCTTGTCCTCTTCTTCTCCCTGTGTCAAAATGTCTGCAGAGAGATACAGCCAGGAAGGGTCTACTGCTGTGTGCTGTCTCCTGGCTGCTTTCATCCTTGATTAAGCAAAGCTTTAAACAGCATTTTATCCATAAATTTGGAAATTAAACTGTAGGGGAGGGGTGGGAGAATGCTGCAACTGCAGCCAAAGGGCAGCTGAGTAATTTGTCTGAAAAGCAGCCCAATATGGTTTCATCCAAAGTTTTCAAACTCTTTCACATGGAAAAGTGGTGCCATAGCAACTGCAAAAAGTATGGTGTGTACATAATTACCAGGAAGCACAAGTAAATATTTATGTGGCTTTTCCAGTATATCTGATTCCTTTTCTTAGCAATAACAACTGAAGGACCAGCCATTATCAAGACCTAAAGACATATTTGAAGCAGAAGGAATGAATGATTCATCAGGAATACCTGCATAATAAACAGCATAAGGTGATGCTTCTTTGTAGGATTTGCGTGTCTGTTGTTTGGGGAAGGCCTTCTGAACATTTGTTAGACACTATGGGAAATGGGAGTACGACTGGAAAATACCTGCACAACCGTACACAAGGGTTGTATGGGAATATTTTAGGGCTTTTTTGGATTTTGGATATTTGGATAAGATTCCAGTTCAAGCCCCCCAAGGCCCATGGAGTGTGCGATCCTTAGCATGTGTTGGAATGTATCTTCCACCAAAGAAACCACATCCGTGCCAGTGGCTTGGGAATGGCCTGCAGAGGACACAGCTGTCACCCCTGGGTCTCTGTTTGTGTTCCCTGTACAGAGGCTGAGAAACATTTCTCAGGCACCAAGACATTCTCCCAGATCATGGCAAAAAGTAGGTATCAGCAATGAAAATACTTAGATCCTGTTACCAACCCCAAATGGACTGTTTTCCAGGTCAAAAGGCTTTCAATCCTAGTTATTTCCCTGTGGCATTTACTTCTCCCCCACTTCAGGACCCATATAAGAGCTGGTGGATAAGCCCTTGCCAGACTCCTGGTAAACATTGCTTATATTAGACACACTGTTAATCACAGCTGTAATAATTTCTTAACTTTCCATTAAATATTTCTAGCAGCTCTTGACCTAGCCAAAAAACTCTCCTTTTACCCTCAGAGATAAAATCAGCACCAGTTTCAAGGGCACAGAGTTAAGATAATTCTAAGAACCAAGATTCTAATTTTTTTTATACTTCTAATTTGGCCTGGTTCAACAGCTCTCCGAGGCAGAAAGTGTAACTATAGCAAATAGCAGAAACAGAACTAATTACTTATTTTAGAATTAATAACTTGCGGCATAGACTATGAGTCATTTCCTTGCTGAACTAAAATTTTTACTCATCAAATTTGCTCATGGAGTAATTATCTTGAAGACTGGGAGATTTTTTTTCCCAGAACAAGTTTAAAGAGACATTAATATCTTGTAAGACCAAGTCCCAGATGATTCACTGATAAATCATTACAGGCACTTAGAGAATGAAGTTTGTGTAACACAACCATAGCTAACAAACTGCATCATGACAGAGGAAAAGAAAACAGAAAATATTTATTGACATAGTAAGTGCATCATATAATATCAGAACAAAAGTTTGGATTTATTTTCTCAAATGGCTTGTCATTTTGCACAGTTAAAAATATTATACAATTTTCTGTCAGTCTTAAAAAAGCTAAGAGTATGAAAGAATCTTCAAAGCTACTTCTGGAGGTTTTTAACCTAAATGCTCTGACACTTGGAGCAAAAGGCTTGTGCAAAGGGGACCCAAATATACTTCCAAATCCTTTGAGATTAGAGTGAAATTTTAAGCTTTCAATTTAATAACATTCTTCTTTTTTCCCCCCAGTCATTCTTTAATCCAGGAATTTGTAGATGGAACTATCTGCCATAATCTGTGCTTTAAATTGAGAACCAGTTGATTAAATTTCTACAATGCCAAACACAAACAGAAGACACTTGAAAAAAATTTATTGCCTAGAAGTTCTAGATACATGCAAAAAATGGAGCCAACATTTAAATGCCTTAAGTCTGAGATTTTTTGATTTTTTTTCCCAGTGAAGAACACCCTTTACAGGAATCCCAACAAAAGGTCAGGTTTGAGAAACTCTCCTTATTCACTACATTCTTGGTGATCCAGTGTACTGGGAGGTTCATACTGCCAAGCCTTGTGGTAAGAACACAGATCTGCTGCTTTCCAAGGACCCTGAATGAACAGAAGCATAATCCCTGCGAATTCAGGCACGGATTGTAGGTCAGGGTCAAACCCCCTGCCTGCTAGCGGTCCCTGCTGCAGCCTGAGTCCTCTCACAGCCCTTTCCTTCTTGCTGTTGGCTGGGAAGTAAAGCCTCATCTTTAACAGTAAAAAATTGCTCATGAAGCTTCTGAATTTCACATCTTAATTCATACTATTAAGTGTCTACGATCTGCCTACTCTTTCTCACCATCAGTGCCTCTGCTACTTTGCAGCCATTTCATCTGTTACTTCGCACACTTTCTTTATCCTTTGCATACCATCTCCATCTTCCTGGTCTTCCATACCATGTACTTATTCTTTCTTTCTGTTTTATTTGCTGTTTGCTGCCAGCTCATCCCTTATCAGCAGAATAGAAAAAACTCCCCAGCTGCTTTTCTCCTCCACACGTGGATGAGGTTTTTTTTTTTTTTTTATTTAAGCCATCCATATTCGTGCTGATTCATATTCCATATAGACACATAAATCTGCAAAATTAAGATGGTAAATCTTAAGGAGTCAAGGAGTTTCTTTAAGCAATTATTAAAGCAATGGGTACTCTATACCTCATACAACAGAAATCATTTCCCTGCATAATGTTGTGCTTTTCTTTTGTTATTTTAATACAAACTTAGACTTAACTTTTCCCATTGCAGATAACCCCCTTGACTTCCACTGTGTGTTTCAGAGCCTCAGATTAAACATGTGCACAAATACCTTGCAGAAGCTGGTCTGGGGGTGTTAATGGCTTGCATATGAGGTTTATCTTTGGCCCTGAAAAAAACTTACTCATTGACCTTATAAATTCCAGTAGCCCTCTAGAAGAGAAGAGATTTGACTGAGGATGTTTTTTTCCTAAAGCCAGGAATACAGTTATATAAAAAGATCTACTATACCAACTCTTATGGAAAAGAATTAGTACTGATGAAAATAAATGATGTACAGCCTGGTACCTGAGAGAGGAAAAATCTTTTAGGGAAACATCACAAGGGCTGGAAACCCAGCCTTGCTGCTGGTGTCGTAGACAACAGCAAGATCTGATCTACTGAGATCATATTTTCCTCCTCATATTTTCTCACTGGTTACTATCTTGTTGATAGTGACTGCAGGTTTTTAAGGAAATCTGAAATGGCTCAGAAATTCTTTTCCCATTTGCAGTAGTGGGTACCAAGAGCCCTATGCAGGACATTGAATTCCTGGGACTGTGTGTAAGTACTTGATTTATGAATTATTCCAGAATTCCCGTAGTAGGTAGTCTCAATACCTACATAAAGCATTTATTTCTCTATCAGGCCAAGTAGAATGTTGCCTAGCATGCCGAGACAACATCAAAAACATTTTGTCTGTGTCTTCTTCTACCTGCATTCCTTGGCCTGAAGATGCTAACAACACCAAAACTCAATCAAAACAGCACGTGTTCTCCAAGCCTGTGTATTTGCATGGGTTTGTGCATGGGCACTGAGGCACAGAGGTTTGTTTGTTTATTTGTTTGTTTTAAGTTAATTTTTATGTTGGTCTGGCCAACCTCTTTAATCTCTTAGCACCACAAAATGAAGCACTGAGCATCTAGTATTTATTCTCTGAAAATAAAGAGTTTTTATCAACCTGGTATGAGAAGCTCAGGTTGTGGCTGAGATATTTACAACAGATGATTATTATAACAAGACCCTTTGGAAGGTGACATCAAACATTTTTCACTTTTACCTTGCTCCCAATTCCCAAAGTGATAAAGAAGTACATTTTATTTTTTCTTCTGAGGAGCACACCTAAATAAATCTCAACAAACCAAGAAATTTACTGAGCCCCCTTATCTTGATCAGTTTTGGACCCAAATCAATAAAGACAATAATTGCTAAAAAAATCCATGGACCTGGGCTGTCTTGTATTAGATTAATAATGTGGTACCTTATTTGTCACAGTAGCTATGGAAAAAAGGCACTTAAGAAAAACATTACAGACCTGACTAAAGACTACTATAAATCTGTTGCATAGAGCAAGAGTATTAAATACTGGACTGAGGTGATTTAAAATTACTGTCAGCAAAGCCACATGTGTTAATGTTAGCAACAGTAAAAAATAATTAACCCTAAAATCTTAGAGATTTATTTCTAAAATTTAAAAATTATTATTAGTTTTCTGCAAACAATCACACAAAATAAAATTAAAACATAATAAAGGAAGAAAAGTTGAGTGTTCCCTGGAAAGGTTGACATTAAAAGAAATACTTTCCTTTAAAGTGAGATCTCTTCCAATGAATGAAATATTGTTAGGGTTATGATATGGAAGCAAGACTTAAATTTTTATGCTTTGGCAATAATATGGCAATAATGACATAGTTGCCTGCACATTCAGTGTGTCAGGTTATATACTTTCAACCATCTACCAAAAAAATGGGTTATTTAAAATCATCTCATTTCATCAAAAGATATTATAAGCACGTTTTAAAGATTCTAACAAACAAATAGTATTTTAAAATCTTGTTGGTTTTTTTTTTTTTTTTCTCCTGCACAGGAAGAGAAGTATTTTGGTCAGTGTAAATTTATGGTAAAAAAAATTTAAATATTATAGTGATGAATACTCTGGAAGTATTGAAACCCAAAGGATATGATCAGAAAGGCACAGTATCTTTTTATGTTGTTAGATTAACGTAGCACCATAACAACTCTATGTACTTCAAAATCTTGACATAAAATAAAAGATATAGACTTATATAGTGATAACAACAGTTTTTAAGAGGGTGATTTGTGTTTAAAGGTGTGTAACAGTCAAGGTCAGTTTGTGTCTTCATTAAATACATGGTTCTGCAAACATATTGAACCAAATTATTCACTAACTACTGCTGCTATCTAACAAGATACCTTTTATAATGCACAGAATAGTTCTACCATTTAGAAGGTGCTATAATTTCATTGAGAGAAACTTTTAATTAACTTTGTGAATCATGTTGAGGTGGAATCTGAATATAACATGATTAAAACCACACACTTTGCAAAACTGTATAAAGCCAAACTAAAATATATTTCCAACTCCCAGTCTAATACATACTATCCTATCTATGAAGCTGAACTCATACAAAAGTAATTTATAAAAACTGAAGAAATGTTTAGCACCCAAAAACTATATCATCTGTGAAGCTCCAAATGATTGTCAAGTAGCCACTTCAGGAGTCAGTGACTTCTCCCAATGGTAAAGCTGAACATTTCACTAGAAACTAAACCTACAGTTCTCCAGATACTAATTGGAAGGCAAATGCATGTGTTTAAGATTTTATAGCTTCTCAAAGAATGTTTAAAGGCATTAAACTATGTCCAGATGTGTCTTCTTCTTCCAAACATGGCAACTTTTGTTTGTTAGCTTCTTTTTCTGCTGTTTTTACTGAGCAATGAAGTGAATTTGTCTTTAAGGTGTAACCCTCAGCTACATAAATTTGGAATTTCCATGGGAGTGTTCCTGCAGCAACCAGAAGAGGAAGTTTTCAAACTAACAGTCATTAACTATGGTGCTGCTTCTCAGGATGGACCTGTGGTCTTTAGAGAATGCCAGAATAACGTCTTGTTCTCATGCAGTTCTCTGGATCATTCTGCACATACAGTAACATGCTATATGCACAACTTGCATTTGAAGAATTGGAACAGAACCCTGAGAAAAGTAAATCCATTGGAAAAAAAAATAGATATTGTTTAATAACACCCGTTTGAGATGTTTCAACCCTTTCCCTGGAAAAAAAAAAATGACGAACAGGTGCAGCCATTTTTTTCCTCATGAATGACTTGAATTTATCACAATTGCAAACATAAATATAAGTTTGGGATTTTAAGTGCGTATCTAGGTTGATTACAATTAGAAATACTTTGTCTGACAATTCTACCCTTCCCCTAGCAATTCAGCATTCCTTAAGTCACCATAGCACTACTTGCAAGCTTTGAGTTCAAGAACATTCTGGTGTGGAGTGATGTTCTTCCAGTCACTGTTGCGGCCGCCTTTCACTCTGCGGCAGTGAGGGTGCTAAGCGAGTGAGGCTCGGCTCTCTTCAGCCTTGTGTGCAATTCCCATCATTCCCATGTATCCAGAAGCAAATCTGGGCATATTTGAGAGGAGTAATTCGTACTGCTACATTGTAATCCTGCTGTTCGCCATTGATGTCCACCCACTGATGGCCTGAGTAAACAGCGATGATCTTGCGTTTCCACTTCTTTTTGTTTGGCTCCTTCAGACGGAGATAGATGCCAGACCCTGTGGAGCCAGGCTCAGCATCACAGTACTGATAAAACAGATCATTGGACTCATCAGAAATGCTACAAAATCTATAGACCAGCTGCCCAGACCGATCATTGTCAAAACCCGAGAAGTGGATCATGCTCCCAGGCATCATTTTGATTGTTGGGCTGATTCCCAGCTCCATGTATTTCCTTTTGTGGGGACGCTTGAGCTCAAGAACAGCATAATCATAATCCAGGGCAATATCCCCGGAGACACCCTTAAACCAGCCTTTTGGGATGTGCGTGCTCTTCACCCGGGTCCACTGGAAGGAGGGCAGGCCATCTGAGGTCCCTTGCTTCCTCCCAGATCGCCTCTGCTTTCTCTCATCGCCTTTGGATTGTCGCCTCAATTCTGTGGCAGCTCTGGGATCCTCTTTGGCTGCAGAAATTTCTCTCCTACTTCTTTTAGCGCCTTTGCGTTTCCTGCCGTTGCCTCTGGATTTCGTCTTCATCAGGCCCACCCTCAGTCTTTTGCTGCCCTTAACATAATCCTTGCCGTTGTGCAGACAGTGGGCTGCTGTTAGCACGTGCTGGGGGAAACCAGGATGCCACTGCAGCCCGTGGAGACCTTCACAGCTGTGTTGAACGGGAAGTTGGTCATAAACCTCTTGTCATAGATGCTGAACCTGCTGTCTGTACCATATATTTGCCTCTTCTTCCTCGAAGGCCTTTGTGTGGTTGTGTTTGCAGCTGGGTCAAGCACTGCTCCGAGGACGTTCACTTCAGTCAGGGTCCGCGTGCCATTTTCAAAAACAGTCTCGTAGGATAAGAGGTTCTTCAAGTCAGACAAGCTTGGCACTGGCAGTTTTCTTTGACATTCAATTCCACATACACTGTTCAGCTCTAATTTGGGTTTTGCTTCAAATTTAGGGCTGTCAAGGGAGAAAGTTCTTTCTCTCACAATCTGGGGAATCTTCTTTAAGTGCCAAGTAAAATCTTGTTCAGTTTCTGTTCCGTTACTGAGACCCAATATAGGTATGAAAAATATGAATAGCAGTAACATGTGCTCCATTTTATTTTATTTTTTCTAAAACAAGAAAGAGAGATTTGAAAATACACTTTGGAAATATACACGGTTATCTTAGTATCTTCTAAGTATAATCATGCAATTTTAGAACTGACATCAGTGAAACAGAATTCTACAATCTGCTCAAAATAGAAACGCCTCAGATATTCCCTGTATTGCCTCTGACTCTTCCAATTGTTTCTAGCAAGATGGATGCAGATAATTCAGCCAGCATCCATGCTGAGCTACCTACTGGAAGATGAAACCAGCTGAGTTTTACCTGTTTTTCCCTCAGTGGACAGCAGTCTGAGTCATTCCACTCAGCAGAGGAGCCTGATTTTATTTATTCCAAAGGTATGCAGTTACATATTACATTTCTGCTTCTCTTTTCTGTAGCTATATGGTTGAAGGTAGAACATAGTTGAAAACCCTCAGTATATTCAAAAGTTGGGATCCAAGCAGAGATGGATAGACAGACTACACTCACCTGTCTTAGGAGCCCTTGGGAAACCAGACCAATTGCTCTTTCATGTAGTGGCCAAAGCGTGGCTTTTGCTGACTTTAAAGTCACCAGTGGTTCTCCATTACCCACCCAGATGAGAACTATGAATCTCCCTGTGTGAAAAATGGCACTTGGCTATCTGCGATCCCAAGGAACCAAGGTTTTCCAGGATAGACAAAGAAGGGAGGAGAGGAGAATGTTGCTGGTGCAGAGGAGTCTCCCGGTTATATATACATGCAGCAAAGCTCAGCCGAGTAGGAGGGAGTAACCAAGTCTGGTTACTCATCACATGCCTTTTTCAGGATCCCACAAAAGCTGCAAGAACTGTGCTGTCTGTGCCTTATGGTCACATGTGGAATGCCCCATCTAGATGGGGTGATGCACCACAGCAAAAGCTAATTCTTTAAATGGGAAAGACAAAAAGCAGTATTATTCCCATCTGTAGTTGAGAAACATGCAGGAAAAATGTAACATTGTTAGAAGTCTGAGGCAGAGCCAGAAACTGAACCCAGAACTCTTGATTCTGAACTCAAAACATTACTGAAAAGACCATTTTTCTCTTTTGGCAGCAGTGATGTCAATGGCATTATCCAACTACTGGCAGCTGCCACTGGGAAACCTGTGCTCAGTTCCAACACCCTTCATTCCAATTACATGGAAACCTCAGCAGTGAAGAAAGGGTGTCTGATTAAACTTTAAAAACCAAGCAATTCAAGGATTTCTGTGTGGTTAAGTTCTCTGGTTTACATTGCAATGGCAGTGTAGGCCAGGGTAAACATAACCACTTTCCTTAATTTTAGTTTGGAATAATAGAAGTGGTGCTATCCAGTGAAACAGCCTGGCTACAGGCTAGCTGAAGATCTAGCATGAGAAATAGAGGTATATGGAAAAAGAGGTGGAAACATTGCCTTCAAAGCTGTATAATGGACCAGTGACTCCTATGATTTTTGAGGCATCTTTACCCCATAGACGTATTTGTCATCTATAATAAGTCATCTCAATAATCTATATCCTCTATAGCAAGTAATATTTATAATTTTTTAATCAAGTAAGCACTAGAGTCCAACCACAGCTTGTTGCTTCTGATGCCAAGTTCAGAGTATGGATTTGTTTTAGCATAGTTTTGGCACTTTTCACCTTTGCTGGAATGGAACACCAACTTTGAGCTGGAGTCCACTTACTAGGATATATATACACCACATTTTACAACACAAGGAAACCCTCCCTGGCTTTAAAGTAGCTAACTCAGCTTTTGGAGAAGCTGTGTGGACTTTCTGAAGACATCTGGAGATTATAGTGACTCACAGGTCTGAGCTCTGGGGTGTATGTGGTCATATGAAAAGATATCTGAAAGTTTTGAAAGCAGAGCTGGGGAATCACCCCAGGCACAAGATTTTGTAGAGGGACACCAGTTGTTCACACCAGTCTAGCTTATTGGTATGCAGAAATGTTCACATTTAAACATTAACTTTGATATATAAAGATACCTTCAACGTGTCAGTTCAGTTATTGCTCAATTAGCACTAAATCTGAGGAGGAATTACTATTTTACATATCTGTGGGTAAGTTAGAAGGTGCTAAAATAAAAAAAAAAAAAAATAATGAGAACATAAAAATACTTTCCTGGCCTGACCAAAGGCCTGCCTGTCCTAAAATCTTGTTTCTGACACTGACTAATTGTGGTTGCCTAGGGTAGAGGATGGGGGTAGAACAGGGTGACCATGTATGTCCCTCCTCCCTCACAGTTTCTTAATTACAACCAGTTGTACCTGATGGACTTTAGAGCAGAGGTAGTTTCTGAAGTGTAAGGAAACCTTAATTAATTTCTCTTCCACAGTTTGACAGTTTTCCCTTGAATACATATAGAATTTTGTAGCCATAGAACACATATAGAATTTTTAGCTCCTGGATGTTCTGCATCCAGGAGTTCCATTTAGGAGTTCCACACATAGCTTAACTACATATTGTATGAGGAAGCATCTCCTTGTCCTTATTTCCAGCCTGTCACAAACTAGCATGGTTTGAGGATAAATAATGTGATATTAGTGTAGAAAAGCTGTTTAAATTTGCTTTGCCCTAATATAGCATCTAAACAAGACAGTTCTAATGTCAGGCTTGAGAATGGCTTCTCTATTTTTCCCTAGAATACTCCTCTCTTTCTCAGCTTTTCCTTAGGGTCTGGATATTTGATATTCCTCTGTAGCTGAACTTTGTGAGCCCTGAGGAAAGTTCAGTTATTAACTGCTTGTTCACACAGAAAGTCTGGGTTGATGTCATTCCACTGTGATGGCTGACGTCTTCCCAGATGATCTCATAACTAAGTTTATAGAGAAGTCCATTTTTTCCTCTTTGTTTTATAGAGAGACTTTCTGCAAGCAAATGGGTGGAGTTCTGTGGCTCACTTCTGCCACTCTTTAGAAAGAAAAAAAAAAAAAAGTCAAAGCACAAAACCTTCAATAGATGCCTTGGAGCCTTCCATTTGAAACACGATACTCAAGTGCTCACCACTTACAAAGGCAGTCTTGGGAGCCAAGATTTTCTTCATTTATAATGAACCACTTGTCACTGGGAATGAACTAACTACTCTTCAGGATAACTGGAAGAAGTTCAAGGAACTTGATTAACATGGTAATTCTCATTACAGACCAGAGCAGTGGTTCTGCTAGGCAGCTTTGTCATTTCCAGCCATGCATTTAAGATCTGTTTGCTAACCCCATCTCTACTGTTTAGAGGAGGCCAGCTCCAAGCACGGGCAATGTCAGCAGTTGCCATGGCCCAGTACAGGCTGCTGGCAAAAGGGAAACACAGGGCTCCTCTTGCCAGATGAGGATGTAAAGGTGTAGGTGAGTGCAAAGATAACTTTGCAGGGCAGGAGAAGGGGAGAGAGAATACAGCCTTCAGGGGAAGGAGGAAATGTCCTGAGAAGGCTTCAAGCTGATTGCAAGAAAAAAAACCCCTCAAAACGTTACATGTTCTCCACTCTTCCTCCATACGCCAAAATGCTCTGCCCTCTCCTTTCCTTCACTCCTTCCCTTCACTCCTTTCCCATACAGATTTTGGGTTGGCTTACAATTATTGGAATTCTTGAGGCAGCTCTTTAAGGTATGACAAATTGCTTGAGAGAAGACAAGATGGAAACCAGAAAGAGAGAGATCCCCAGCTATATGAAAATGTTGAAATTCTTCCTCCAGTTTCCAAACTCAGCTGATAACTTTGGTGGCATGTAGAGGTCAGTTTCCTTAGGGAAAAAAGAAAACCCTGGAAAAATGCCTTGGGAAACTCCATTCTCAGTGCCATAAGCAAAAGGCTTATTGACATGCTCTCTATGCTAATTGTTACTAGAAAGTTCTCAGTTCTCTGTGTTATCATAGGTTGATTTTTGGTGCAAGAATTTTAATATTCTTAATCGTTTCCCCCACTGGACCCTTCCCTCAGACCCCACCTTAACTCCTACCCACACTGGGATGCATAAGTACCCCTGTCTGACCCTGGCCTGGGGCTCTTTGGCCTTTTTGCCCCTTGTTACTGCCTTGGTCCAGTTCAGCTCCAATACAGTGGACGCCTTATTGTTTGTTATTTTTTGTATGATTAAATTGCTTTTCGGACAACAGATCGAAGCTGTCTCTCTCTCTCCATGAAGTCACCATCGGGCTGAGTCCCGAGGAAACTCAAAGGGAGTCTGATAGTCTGGGCTCAGACTCCAGGAAGTTTCAGTGGCATTCCAGATGCCAGGCGTATCCATACAAGTAAAACTATTTTTAGTTCTTCTCAGTTCTTGCTTCCAACGTTAAACCTCCCTGTATCCACAGAACAAAAAGTACCTAATTTTTGGGGATACCCTCAAATATTTTGTCATTATAATCTTCTTATTCCAGCTGAATGCATGTTAGGTGCTCAGGAAAAGGCTTATGGTCAAGCAGAACTAGAACAGGTTTCTCTTCAGGCTATCATGGAAGAAATTTACGTGTCAGCATAGCTCAGACAGAAGAAAAATTCAGTCCGGCTTCCTGAAAATGTTTTATCTTGGTCTGTTCAATGCAGCCTCTACCCTGGGGTTTCCTTCTTCTCGTAGGAAAGTTAAGACATTTCAAACTAAGCTTATACAATTTTAAATGCAGTTTCCAGGGCATAAAATAACAGAGGCTGCTGTAGTAACCATCTCCTTTAACTGCTTTTGGCCTTATTGTTGAAATGACCTGAAAGCTGGAATTCACATTTCTACTCTGACAAAGCAAAATAGAGAACAAATTTTTGATATCTCACACTCCCTGGAAGAAACCATTGCCCTAATCTTATCCGCCACTGCTCCCCCTTCCCTCGTCCAAGGTGCGCTCACTCTGTACAGTGGTGTGTGGATGTTGTCCTCCTCTCCGACTTGCGAGGGGAAAAAAAAAGCACCCAAACCACTGCGGCTCCTGGCTGTTACAAAAATTTAGGCAGCTTCAGTACTCATAGGAAGAATTCATTTTACACGGCAGGCGTGACAGCTCGTTCCTGAAATCCCACACGCGGGGAAAATAAAGGACCGCGAGTAAGCGGCGCTGGCGCGGGGCTCCCCCAGCGGCGCAGTGCCCGCCGCGGCCGCGGGGCGGCGCTCCCGCAGCGCCGGCGGCGGCTCCGCGCCCGGCTCAGCCCCGCGCCCGCCGCCCCTCCCGCCCCGGGATCCTCGCCCGCCCCGGGATCCTCGCCCGCCCCGGGATCCTCTCCCGCCCCGGGATCCTCGCCCCGCTCCGCCGCGCCGGGAGGAGCCCGAGGGGAAGGAGGTCGCGCCCAGGCCACTGCTCTGCTGCTCAGCGGCTCCGGGGCTCCAGCCCTGCCAGCCGGGCAGCGGCCCCCGGACGGCAGCGGGTGGGTACAGACCGGGAACCGGCCGGAGGAACCGTGGGGACGGCAGGGCTTTGCCGGGATGGCCGCCTTCCCTCTGCCCTCTCCGCTGTTGCCCGCCCCTCCTGTGTGTTCGAGTGTTAAAGCCCAGGGCTATCCTGGAAGAAGAGGAGGTTTTGGGGAGTAAGCCTTTATCTCTCCTTAGGCATCCCCCGGTCCTGCTTTCCGCAGGAGGCTCTGCGTTTCCGCGCCTGATCCAAGGAGTTTCCCCCCTCTACAAAGCCCGCAAGTTAAATACCTTGGCACGGATCTTTTATTTTTGCTATTCCAAGATAAATCTGCTTCCAGCAGTGACGAATCTGGATGAAATTAGTGTCAATTCCAGAGAAGCGCGGAGATGGTAGCGCTAATACTGAGGGGATAGGAGTTTGTTTTGAAGGGTGAGGACGCTCCTTGCCTGCTCCCCGCAGAAGGCACAGCAGAGACAAACCTCCGAAAACCCAGTAAATATGCCCCTTGACTCGGTCCCGTTAAGCCGTCTTGTGAAACCGGCTTCAATTATGAAAAACTAGGAGCGGATAAACGCGTGGCGTTTTAATCCTATAAAAATATATATCCATTAGGCTAAAGAGGCAGAAACTGTATACAAAACATCTCAGCTGCCAAGCTCAAGGTACTGATATCGCTCAGCCCCATATATTTTTTTAAGACAACCCGCGTAGGAAGAATGACATCGCAAAAAGCTATCACCTTAGAGACGCTGGCACCTCGCGCTGCCCGGTCCCTGGCACCGGGCAGTTCCCCTCAGCCCCCATCCCCAGCTCCGGTCCTGCCCACCCGGGTCTCTGGGGGCTGCCTCTTCCCCAGAGGCCGACGGCGGGAAGGGTCTCGGTCATACCTGGCAGCCGCAGCCGGACGGAGGGGAGGGCGGCCGCAGCCCCGGGGCTCAGGCTCCCCGCTCCCCGCTCCGCGCCGCTCGTCCGCCGCCCAGCGCCCGCGGCTACTGAGGACGGGGCGGGGGGAGCGGCCAGGTCTTCCCAGGCGGGGGAGGGGATGGAAAAAAGGAAAAAAAAAAAAAAAAGTAAAAAGAAGGCGAAAGGGAGGAAGCTGAGGGGGAGGGCCGAGGGGAGCGGAGGCAGATCCCGGTGTCTCCTCGGATGGGAAGGGAAGAAGGGGCTCTGCCTGCGGGGCGGGGACGCGCATCGCCCCGGCGGCGGCTTCCTCTGGGCGCCGGGCGCGGGGCAGGGGTGACCCGCACAGGGACGCGGCGGGACAGGCTGCCGGGCCGGCGTGGCGAGGCCAGGACAAGCGGGGAGGTGGAGGGAGCCCGTCCCGAGGGAAGGGCGGCGGGGCTCGCACCGTTCGCACCGCTCCACCTGTGTGGGTGGCGGGACCGGGCGGCGGCGGCGGGGAGGGCCGCTCCTGCCCCGCCGGAGCGCTCCTGGGGAAGGCGAGGAGCGGGGAATGGCGTTCCCACGGACCGTGTCCTGCCCGCTCCTCCCTGCCCTCGCCCCTGTCTCCCAGCCCCGCTCCTCTGGAGCGCCTCGCTCCTCAGAGACCCTCCCTGCCCTCCTCCTCTGGACCATCCCCGCTCTTCTGGGCCTCAGAGGCCAGGTGAGAAGCAGCTTTCTCCTTTCCTCATCCCTCTTTGTTCCTCTTTGCCTCCTTCCTCCTTTCCCCCGGTGTCCCTGTGGTCTCCCCTCCCAAGGCAGAAAGCTTTGTGTGGTGGTCTCTCCTTCTTGGATCACCCCCTGGCACTACAACAAGGCCCTCCCCAAAGCTTTCTACTGCCACACAGATGCACAAGGTGAAAAGTACCCTCACTAAGCAGTTCTGCAAGTGCTTAACCCCAGCACTTCCATTGAGCTCATCTGCTGAAAACTCATTTCATGCTAAATGAAAGCCCATTGATTTGCCAAAACCAGCAGGAAATTTGTGGCATTGCTGGAGATCAGAGTGAGATCTCCAGAGTGCTGCTTCATTTTTTAAATCATAGGCATATCCTTCCTTTAAAAGTATTAGCTTCAAAAACTTAGTGGAACCGAATTTGTAAACAGGTTGGAAGCGAGGCTTTGGCCCGGAAACTGCAACCTGCAGTTTCTTTTGGAAGACTGAGTCTTATTTCTTCAAAACGTAGGTTTTGTTTGCAGTCCTGGTTTTATTGTTGTTTGTGCACACAACTTAAAAACAAAGTGAAATAGTAATTATATAATAATAATTTATGTGCTGGGGAAAATTAGCTGAAGAATTACCAATGTAATTAACAAGGCAAGACAGAAATGCAGGTAAAGTAGTTAAGTTTTATAAGCAATTTATTGAACCTAAGAGCTTCCACACTGCTGTGTGAGACCAAGGGCTTTGCTAGACCAGTACTGGGTTGCATTACTGAAGGCAGTAGTTCCCTCCCGCACTTTCACTGCCACCAATGTTTCAGACTCAGAGGTTTTATGAGGCAGGTGCAGTAAGTAATCTTCACTGGATTTCTCTGTCAGGTACATGCCCATCTTCCCTTTAACCTACATGGCTCTGTAGCATCTACAACTTGCTCTGGTAACAAGTTCTCCAGGTCAAACACATATTGTGCAAAATCTTGCCTCTTTTAGTGTCTTTTCAACCTGGCTACCGCTATCTTCATTTGATGCTCACTAGTTCTCTATCATACACTTTGTAACTCCTCTCTCACCCTGAAGAATTCTATTTAAGTTAGCTGTGCTTTACATCAAAACTGTTCCTGTTTTCCATCCTATTAGTGAAGTTCAGGGATCAGAAAAGCATCTGAAGGAAGATGCAGCCAAACACTTCTTGGCAGTGGCAAGTAGAAAACAAGGAGCAACAGCTACTTGTATTGGGCAGCTGTGTTGAACTTCAGCTGCAGCTAGGGAGGTTCAAACTGGTCATGGGGAAAATTTCTTCATCAAAAGGAACATGCAACACTGGAACAAATTACCCAGGCGGGTTGTGGAATCACCATGCTTGGTGGTTTCCAACACTCAGATAAAAAAGCCACAGCTGATCTGATCTAGTGTTGGTGGTATTCCTGCCTGAAGGGAAAGGTTGGGCCAGGTGACCTGCAGAGGTCCCTCTCAACCAATATTTCTGTGATTCTTTACCTATACAGAAGATGCAAGCAAAATATGGATTTTTGTGATAGCAAAAAGATATTATTTGTTTTGTTCTCAGCTGATTTCTTAACACGTACTGGTATTTTTTTACTTTTTCATCTGATGATCATCAGGCTAATGTTCCCATTCTCAAAACTCCAGGACTCTCTTTCCTGAGAAGTAATGAGCAGATCAGATCCTGCCATTTCATTCCTGAAGTAAGGGCCCTTTTCCTCTTGTGCAGCACTTTGCATTTATCTACACTGAACTCCACTGCCATTTTATTGCTTGGTTACTCCCATAAACTTTCCTGCAGATGAACAAGGTCATCTCATCTTTATTAACCTAAATAATTTGATAGCCTCATTAGGCTTTATCACCTGACTACTTATCTCTTTTCCAGACCGTTTATGAATACGCTGAATAGTGCAGCACAAAGCAGGTTGTTATTGGTAACCTATCATCCCTAGAAAAACTGATCCCCTTGTCATACATTTTCTTTCCTGTTTTTCAGAAAATAAGGATGGTGCAGATTCATTTCTCTTTATTGAACTCTGGGTGATGAGATCAGTGTGCTTTTGACCCATCGGTCCCCTCCCTCCTGATTTTGGAATCTAAATTTCAAATTTAAATTAATTTAAACCATTTTTTTCTTAAATTCTCTGTCATGGTTTAACCCCAACAGCCAGCAACTAATGCCCTCACATGTTCTCACTCACTCTTCCCACCACAGTGGGATAGGGGAGAGAATCAGAAAATGTTAAAACCCATAGGTTGAAATAAGAACAGTTTTATAATTGAAATAAAGTAGGACACCATAGGAACAATAACCATAATAATGTCCATACTAAGAAAAACAGAGGTAACAAACAAACAAACAAACAAAAAAGAAGAGGAATAAACCTGCAGAAAGACAAGTTATGCATAATACAATTGTTCACCATCCACTGACTGAAGCCCAGCCCAGCCCTGAGCAGTGATCTGTGCCTCCAGGCCAACTCCCCTCAGTTTATACACTGGGCATGACATTCTGTGGTATGGAATATCCCTTTGGCCAGTTCAGGTCAGTTGTCCTGGCCGTGCTCCCTCCTGGCTTCTTGTGCCTCTCCTTACTGACAGGGCACGAGACACTGAAAGTCCTTGACTCAGGGTAAGCTCTGCTGAGCAGAACTAAAACATCAGTGTGTTACCAACATTGTTCTCATACTAAATCCAAAACACAACACTGAACCAGCTATCAGAAAAAAATTTTCTCTATCTTAGCCAAAACAGGATGTCTGTTTCATTAATATTTTATTTCTTGTAATAAGAAAATTATACAATATGGATCATTCTTCATAAATAATGAGAGATTTAAAAAAATATTTATCACATTAAAATTTTCTTCAACATATAGTTTGTAGAAGACATAAGTAATGTATATTTCAGGGTACTGATTCCTTAAAAATACACTGTATAATATACATGGTGGGGTTGTAAAAATATAATTGTTGGAATATTTCCAGCATGCTACTTTTATCCTTCAGAAGTAATTTTATCTCATCAAAAGATTAGTGAACCCTTTTGGTATGTTTACATGTTCCAAAAATAAGTTTGAGATCATATACTAACTGAGAGACATTCACTCGGAACTTTGAAGATTGATACCTAAAATTAAAAAAAAACCCAAAAAGTCAGAGAAAAAAAATAAAACGAAATCATCATTAACATGATGAATGTACTAACTTCTATCAAAATTCTTCCTGCATATCCACAAAGAATATAAAGTAAAAACCTCAAGTTTTTACCATCAGATTTGTAGCCTGGATTTGAGCGAATTCACAAAACTTTTGTATTCTTATCTTGGGATAAACAATGCACAAAATGGATTACAAAATGTAAGATTCTCCCAGATTTTTTTTCAGGTAGAAATTTGAGATAGGAGCTTCAACTTTCCCTGTGGGGAATGTGCACTGAGCATGGATGTAGTGGCTGGGCAGCTGCTCCTGGAATGTCTTTTGGCCCTATGGTGCTGGATGAACACGTGGCTCTTGCACACGTGCAAAAAATGTTTGATCACAGCAACCACATGCCTTGTCTGCAACCTCCAAATTGTATTCCTTGTAGTGCACCTACCCACAACACATTCTTTCACATGGGAATTAAGGGAAGACAGACAGTGCAACTCAGGAAAACAGAAACAAGATTCATGGGTGTAAATGAAAAGAATGCAAATGCCTATAACCAAATTAAAAGCTATTGCATTACCCACAAGAAATCAGCTTTAATCTCTTCCTTTTTTCTCTTCAGTTCTTCTTCTACTTATGTATACGTTCACCCATGTGCTTTATTCCAAAACTAATGATTACTTGGATAGTGCAGGTAACTCCCTTTTCTTCATACTTTAATTCTCAAGTTGAACCTTAAGTACTTGTGGGTACTTGTCCAGCTCAGCTGATATATGTTTCACTTCCTTTCTACTTTTCTTATCCCAGGCAGACTATTTTTGGTGAGTTTTAACACTTGTCCAGTTCCCAAACTCTAAACTTGGGATAACTCATTGGCTCATGATGAATGGACGTGAGATATTTCCTACTGCTTTCAGAACAAAGGGATGTGAAACACAATGGATATTTCTTACAGGATCACGAACAGTCTCCATGGTAGTGTCTCTTCTGTGGCAGCTTGTTGCCACAGAGGCCCTTTTGTTTAGTGGACCAGTGGGGTTGGTTATTGTGCTGTTCAGAGGTGCCTGTGACACAGTGCTGACCGGTTAGACTAAAACTGAATGAAGCAGGCCTCTGTTAGAGACCCTGCCTTTGAGAACTTGAAAAAGATGCAAAAACTGCAATACGTCGTGTAATTGTTTAACAGTGCACACAATGGGGACAGAGAGGATGACAAACAGCATTGCTAGCTCTCCTGAAATGCTAGAATTCAGGAGAATTCTGCATAGACCAATGGACTATTGCAGTACAGGCCGGGGAGGTATCCACTTAGGATTGGGTGTAGAAAGTACCGTGGTGCAGGACACATGGATGTTAACAACAAGTGCACTGTCACCAACACAGGAACTTACAGATGACAAAAAGGAGGGATGTGAAAGTTGAGGTGTCTAATTGTGACCTGATTTTCACAATATGGGCTTAGGAACTAGATACATGGGTAAGTAATAGACATGAAAAGAGCCTCACTTTGTAGTAGCACAAACAGATGAAATCCCAATTCTGAGTTAAAACTGTCAAGTTTGTGATCAAATTAAGCAGACACATGGAGCTCTGAGCAACCTGGTCAAGTGAGAGGTGTCCCTGCCCACAGCAGTGTGGTTGGAACATGATAATTTTTAAGGTCCCTTCCAACCCAGGTTGTTCTATGATCCTACAATTTTTTCTTCAGTGAGGCAGCAAGCAAAAATAAATGTGGTTCTGCCTCAGTGTATGACCCACAGGAGAGAAGCTCTTCTAACTGTGCAGAAGTAAGTTAGTTAATAGCCCAGTCACCACCCAGCTCCTGCCTTTTAGCACATTTTTGTGTCCCTCTAGAGCAGCAGTTGAAAATTAAGCTGGACAGGCTCACTGTTGTAACATTTGTGCACTTAGTAGAAAAGCAGAGTCAATTGCTCATCATTGCTAAACAAACAAATCCTACAGTTCTTATCTGATGTGTATCTTCCTGGAAATTATATACTTACACACATACATATATAAATGTAAAGTGAACATTTTCCCCAAGAAAATTTCCACAAGAAGAGGTACTTCTGGAGATGTGTCAGATGGCAAATATTTTTATGCACGCAGTGTGTTGGCAGGTTGCAAGCAGGTACTGTTAAGGAAAAAAATCCAACCCAAGCCATTTTTGTGAGCATACTACTTTGAAGGAAATAGTTTCCTCTGACGGGCATTCCCACTGCAAAGTCCATCAGCAGCTTTGCTGGAAAATCAGTGAATTACAGATGCTAATGCAGCATACCATGATATGGATAAATGACACATTGATGCGAGGAGAAAAGAAGTGCATGAACAAAGACTCAGAGAAGCTTTGGAAGAAACCCCAAATTTGCCTGGCTAAAGCTGGATATTCATCCCCTCCCCAAGCCTCTAAACTCCTATAATGGAAACAGCATACCACAGAGGAAAGTTAATAGAGTGACACTGACATGTTAGATAAAATTAGATTTTAGCTACCTTCAGCATGATTGACCCAAAAGAGGGGAAAGAGAATCCAGGGAAAGATGAACTGGCAAGAGACATGGCACCTAATCTCACAGTTCAAACCAGCAGAGGGTGAGTGGCAGTGAAATGCACATCTTAAAAGGTCTGAGAAATCAGAGAATTAAGAGCAATATGTTACTGGAAAAAATGTGACATTCAGCATAAAACTGAGTTCCTGTGGAACTTCCAAACAGAATATTGAAGCAGTATTCCTCTAGAAGTATGGACAAAGTAAGGAAACATGGAATAACAGAAATTGCATTAAAAAAAATTGAAAAGGGAGATGTTGGCCTTAACTCATGGGTATTATGGAATATACTCTTTATTGCCAGTGTTAACTGAAGGTGACCATAAAGCATTTACAGCCATTGTAAACATGCTCAGGAGAGTAAAAGACTAATTTTTCAACTGTAGCTGCATTAATTTAAAATTAATACAAACCTGAGAGGAAAAAGTGCATTTTAAAAGGACCATTTACTAAACCACATTCCAGAATGTTATTCCATCACAAGGCAAACATATTTTTTTAAATTCTTAGTAAACTGTAGATATCAAGTCAGATCAGAGGAAAACCTGATGACACTGTTTAAAAATTCCATTTACAAGCTTGAAATAGCTAGATGTTTCTGCTAAAATTATTAACAGTGCAATAACTAATAATGGTGGAAATTTCAAGGTTTCCACTTTAGACTTCAAACTTAATATTCCATTGGAATAAGCACAGGCATTTTATACCTCTCAGAGCCATAATTACTATTAGGAAAACAACATTATATTGATTGCCAAAACCCATCAGGGTCGCTAAGTATGCCTTGTTGCCACCCAGATAAGTGCACATTACCTTTGTGCCTCTGAAGCTGGCATGGAAAACTAAGACCAAACAACACCCAGGACATGTTTTTAATGCAGTATTCCATCTTCTGTTTTGCACCTCATGTAGTTGTCTCCTGTGTCTTCCTGTTCATGTATTCTCACCTGTGACCACCCCTGTGTTAGGCAGGACTGGGTCACGTTGGTAACTGTGGGAAAGCACAGCTGCAGCTAAAGAAATGGGGAATCTTTCTCGTGGGTGATACAGGAGATGGAAGTCATGACTCATAACCATCCCTCTTGGGTCACAAAGCTTCTGCATATTTCAGATAGTTCAAAAGCTGTCTGTAGGTTTTCAGTTTGCTGCTGGAATCATTTCCACATGCTAACAACCCAGTAAATAGTTCAACAAGGAGAGGGAAAGAAGAAATGCCTCATCCTAAACAGACACCCCTTTGCACTTTCTCACTATGGATTTTTGCAGTAGAATTTGAAAAGAATCACATCCCCTGACTGTTATTCCAACTGTGCTTGTGCCCTAAGGATTTCTGTAGATGTAGCATGATTCTCAGGAGGTTACAGGCAGAAGTACCCTCAAAGGGAACCTATAGATAAACAGGAATATCTATTGAAGGACGATTTTGCCTTTTTTTTCTACTACAGTCTGACCTAAATTTGAATTTTATCTTAGTAAAGACATGTCCTAAGACTGTCTAGCAACCTTTCACTCATGACACACCCAGGTTCAGGAAAGGTGCATCCTCATGCAGTCACAAAAAGACTCCCTGGGGTCTCTCTCAGAGGATCAGTACTTTGACAAAGGAAAGACTGAAGAAGGAAGATAAAGCATGCATTTTTTTTCCCTGTGGCAGGCAAATTAACAAAATATGTTAATTTCTCTGACAAATTAAAAAAAAAGGAAAGATGACAGAAATTAGAAAACATAATTTTCTTTTTCTGATGTTGCTTGGGAAAACTAAATTTGGGCATAAATCTGGAGGGTAATTGGAAAAACAAGAGCTGAATTAACCATCATATAAGTTGAAATTTATTGGGGAAAAGTTCTGCTTCTGTTCATTCCTGCCTCACAGTTCTCTAGTAGATTGTCTTAGCTATAACACAATAGAAGACACAATGCAAGCAGTGCATAGCAGGGCACCACTTGGAAGTAGTTTAAATCAGACCAATACTTTCAGAGGTATCAACAAATCAAAAGTATCATATTGGTTTGTTTATTATCCCAGAATACCTGCACTTCTTATTTTGAATGGCTTTTTGAATTAAATGTACTAGAGCATGCATCGGTGGCATCTTCAACAATTCTGTGGATTGTTTGATACCAATATCATATACATCCCTATTAATTTATTTGGTCTGCTTGCTGGTACAACTAATAAGGTAAGGGAGACAAATACAAAGCTCAAAGTAAGATAGTGAAAGGGGTTCTTTTTCACTTGACTTTGTAGCAGGTCTCAAGAGAGAAAAACAATGGTGGGGATTCAATAACCACATAGATTCTCCTCCTCTATCCATTACAATTTTTGCTTCTGATTAACTCTCTAAACCACAGTCTCCTTGAGAGTGTAACAACATTAAAACAAAACAGATGTGAGAAGATTGACTTTAGAATAAATTTCATGCAAGTTAAAATAAATGGAAAGTTATAGCCCCAACTTGTAATGGAAAACTGATACTCGTCAGAATTATCACCCATCCACATACTTCTGCTCAGCCAAGATTTTTAAACTAAAACTACATGTGACTCAGTTACCAAATCATCCTTAGCTGGATGTTTTGTCAAAACTCCCTAAGAAGGTGTTTGCCTGCTTCTTGTGTTTCTACAAACCTCACCTCGCTTGCAGCAGAGGCAAACATTTATACACATTCAGATTATTACCAGAAATCATGGGACTGCTTAGTGTATAATCCTTCCTCACCACAGCAAGCATAAGCTAAGTGTCTTCACCTGCATTTTATATTCATTAAGGTGCTGCTTGTTATTATGATGCCAACTCCCCTCACTGCCTGTAACATCATCCAGTACCTTCCACACATTGTGTTGGAACCATCATGGTTCACCTGCTTCTGCTGCTGGCTCTCTCCATTTCACTTCAAAAGAAGCTTCCCTTTTATTTCATAAGGCCTCTTCAAATGCTTCCCTAAAGCTGCCCCTTTCTGTGACACAGAAAGAATACTTATTGTGCTTAGGCTCTTGACAAGCAGAAACCAAGCACGCAGATCATTATTACTCCTTTATCTCTTTGTACTCTCCTTTTTGTCTTGTATCAGCAGGTGACTGTAGAGTCCTGGTTTGAGATGGAGATTATATAAGCAATTATAACACAAATAATAAATTAATTTTTGCAGCATGGGATGAAATACATGTGCACATATATTACTTCAGTTGTCACAATACAGGTTTTGGAAGAAATCGAAATATATGTAGTTGCTCTGCTTGTGCCATTATCTGTTCTGTTTTGATCACAATTACTGTTAGCACACAGTTGCAGCAACAGCTCTGCACTTCCACTTGAAAATCCTGGGTTTAGCAATTCATGAACTGCATCTAAAAATATATCCTCATTTGAAAATTGGCATTCAAGCTACAGTCTTCAAGCAGTTCCTGTTTAAACATATTTGGTTAGTTCAGCAGCTTTATCTCAGAGCACAAAAGATACCTTTGTTCCAGAAAGCATTATGTTTTTCCATGTTCAGAAGTGACTGTGATGATATTGTTCTGTATTTCAATTATCTCTGAGCTTTAAAAAAAAGACAGTTCATTTACTGTGTATCAGCTTTGTACTTCCTTACACTTTGACAGTCAGTGCTGAGTAAAAGTAGGAAGCCACCATTTGTAGTCACATGGATTAGAAAAATAAATGTAGCATGCCAGAAATATATGGAAATAGCTGGTCCCTTGATTTCCTTTGGAAATAGATGCTGAAGACTCCATGGCTAATTTAAACACATACTGCAGAACAAAATGGCTTTGGCCTTCCAAGGTAAATAAGCATCCAGCCAGCAGAAAGGCTTCCCAGTGGCTAACAGCACAATAAAAGGGAGTTCTCTAGGATAATGTAAAACTCTCCAGAGAATGAAGGTCCCAAGTTGCTTAGAACATTTTCAAGCTCATTTGTAATTCCTTCTTCCAGTTATTTACCCTTTTTCTCAAACCCAGGAAGATTTTACAATGTGTAGACATTTACTCCAGCCTGTGGTGGACTGTCTGAACCTCAGAATGGCTGAGCAAAATTACAGAGTTGTCAGTGACTCCATCAGCTCTTCTGCACATTTCCTATATGATCTGTCAAACCACAGGGGAGGAATTAAAAAAGAAAGGCCCAGTCAGGCTGGCTTGGGATTTTGCAGATGACCAGAGATTTCTAGACGTCAAAATTTTCAACCATCAATACTGTTTACTTAAGGACTAGTTTGCATTGCTTCCTGGAACCTGCTAAAGGTCTGACTGGGGATGTGGCAGCTATCAATATTTAGAAAGGAGGCATCTGCCCTCTGTAAACCTCATAAAAACTAATTGCCACTGAAGTTCATTCGGCAACGTATTAAAACATTCCAAAATATGTGGTTACATAGGCCTAGAACAGCATAATCACTGTTCTCTTAGCTTAACTATTCATAGATATGATGTGTTACTCACAATACATAGCTGTACTTTTGCCTTCTGCCAAATAATGCAGGCATATACTGTCTGTAAGGATGTCAAGTGCATAACTTAATAGTTACTTGATTAACTTGAGTATCCCATGGCAAAAAAGTGTTATTTACTTACTAAAATGGTGATGTAAAAGTAAAGAAGCAAAAGCAATGGGTCAAATTTGCAGACAAAATTTGCTACAAATTATTTTCAAATTATGTGTACAAGTAGAGCCCATCAAAAATGTAATTATGTGTGCAAACCACTTGAGTGGAGGTCATACCAGTTTCCATATGGGAAAAGTCCTCTAGGGAGGTAGACTGCTCATCTGGATTATTAACTGGGCTCAGGAAGCCAAGATTTTTAAACAACAGTTGTTAGTGATTTAATAATACATGAATATGACTCTGAGGTTAAAAACTAAAGCACAAAATAAAATCCTAAGGGAATAAGATATGACTAATGGGAAAATTCACTGTCTTTGAATCTTTCTTTACATTATAATAGTCATGCTTTGTTGACTTCAGCAAATTGCATTTCTGCTTAGCAGCATTATTATCTTAACTCTAAAATATTCAATTAAGGTTTTTTTGAATGGAATTAGTTAGAAAAATATGATGGTATTCCCATGGTGTGATCCTGACTTCATTCTTTACTTCTTTATTCTTCTACGTACCAGAAAGAATTGGAAACACTGCCTTCAGTTCCACTGAAACAGCTCTTTCTTGTAAAACATACAGAATCATCACTGGTTATTCTCATTTATTAATTCTAGAATGAGTCTTTTTTTTGAGATGACTACAGGAAAACTTCTCATTATATGAACTATTCATATTTTTCTTCAACAAAAGATTTTTTTTTTTACTTCTAAGACATAATTCTATAAAGACTATTAATTAGCATTGTGAATTACTAAAAGTGTGAAATACTACTGGTTAAAGATTTTAATTTGTAGAGTGGGCCAAGCTTATGTACCTCTGTTAATTTATGTAGTTTTTGTTTTTCAATTCTGCTATCCAAAGAACAAATCAGTTCTGCTAATATTTACAGAAGTCAAATTTCATTGTTTTGCAACAAGCAAACATTACAAAACTGAGATTATTGCTTAGACTTGAAGTTCTAAAAATGTCAGTTGTCTATGTAGAAATTAGGATCATTTTAAAATCAAGGTTTTAACTAATATTGACTCAAAATGTCAGTGGGCTAAAAATACTACATGGTGAAGTCATCATTTGTCCAGATGTTTAGATGATATATCCCCCAAGTAATACTTGTGTTCTTGTGGGGAAATAACTGTGAATCCTTAAAGGATTAAAGTCCAAAGGTTTTTAGAATGAAGTCTGAAAGCTTGTGGTTTGTGATCCTAATGCTTCCTTTGTAATTTTTTAGGACACTTTGATAATGAAATATTTTTGTAAATGGGAATGGTAATCCAGATCTTTATTAAAAGTAGAATCTGTCTTTCCAAGATTTCCAGAGTTTTGTCTTTTATGGGAAGATTGGATCCACATTCACACTGTTCTATCACTTTCAAAATATGTATCAGATATTGTGTCTTGAAACTAAGTATCTCACAATAAATACACTTAAAATTTTATCATTCTGTCATCCCATGCCACTGCTTTACACTTCTCTAAAAGAAAAAACAGATTAAGAGGAGAAAAATTCCACTACTTGAGTGGTGGTTGTTTACATAAATTCCTTTCTCCACTGTATCAATTACAAAGAGACAATGATGTTCTGTACTGTCATACTCCTTATCAAACCATGCATCCAAATTAGTTGCAAGAACATTGGCTTTTGAGCTGTTATATTTGCTAGCTTGGCAGAAATGACTGGTTTCCTTTCTTCCTTCCTTCCTTCCTTCCTTCCTTCCTTCCTTCCTTCCTTCCTTCCTTCCTTTCTTTCTTTCTTTCTTTCTTTCTTTCTTTCTTTCTTTCTTTCTTTCTTTCTTTCTTTCTTTCTCTCTTTCTTTCTTTCTTTCTTTCTTTCTTTCTTTCTCTCTCTCTCTCTCTCTCTCTCTTTCTCTCTTTCTCTCTTTCTCTCTTTCTCTCTTTCTTTCCTTTCCCTCCCTCCCTGCCTCTATTTATCCAGTATTTCTCATGATAGTTTTGTATTTCTTTTGCTTCCTTGATTTCCACTGAGCTGGAATTCCAGCATAAGACAATCCTATGCACAAAAATTGTGACAGGTCTATGTAAACTTTAGAATTGCAATAACCTCCAGCTGCTAAAACAAAGACATTTAAGCAGCAATCTTTAGTTTTTTGGCCTATCCTGTCACTTCATGATTTTGGAGAATGCAAAAAATCCACATAAGTGTCATTCATGTTTGTCCTGCTCTTACATAAATGAACAGAGTAACAAAGAAATCTGCAATATAGCCCACTTGAATTCTACCCATGCAAAGCGCTCTTCTTTTAACAGTCATCAATACTAAGACTTGCTCATATCTTGTCAAATCTTTGTGCTATGACACATACAGCTGAAAACAAGACACAAAATTAATAAGTACAGGGAATTTCATGAGCTGGTATAATCATATAAGCGTTTTAGACTGATCCTAGATCTGTCTGAGTATTTCTTGTCAAAATTAGACATATAATTTCAGGTTTCAAAATAAAACAGCATTGGGTTTTGATCTGATTTTGGAATACTTTCATATTTTTACTGTATATGGCTGTCAAATTCCTCATAATAATAAATGATATGAAAGTATATAAAATACTTTAGTAATTAAGGGCAAAAGCATAATATCATAATGCAACAATTTGTATTTTAATGAAATAAACACAATTCTGATAATAGCTACTGCAATTCTGGCATAAATGTCAACCATATGAAAGAGAACCCAAACCCAATAATTAACTAGGCAAATGACATCAGCAAATTAAGACCCTTTAGAGTTTTGCCAAGGAGAACTGTGACTAGTGAAATTAGATACAAGATCTATTACTGCAGCAGGCTTGGCAGAAGGGAGTCAGAGAAAACTCATTAAGCTGGGAATATGTCCCTGAGGACATGGACAGGTTTAGTAAATAAGAATCCACGCCTGCTTGAGATGAAGAGGCAGGAAATTCCCCCTGGGCTCCTGCCCCAAAAGGAAAGAGGACTTGCAGTACTAGAAATATCTGGCATAGTGTTTAGGTTTAGTTGTTGATGGATAAGGGAAGAAGATGAATGAGGAATCAGCATTTCTGTACAAGGCCAGCATTAATTCTGTGTGGGAAGGGAAGAGGACTGAGAAGACTGGTGCAAGTAAGTAAGTATGGAATCAGGAACCTGGATGCTGGATGAGAAAGCAAGCACTCCAGCATCCTTGTGCCTACCTGGGAGAGGGCATCATTCCCAAGCCTAACCACTGCATTTTTCATTCATTAAAGGAAACAGCCAATTTCCTTTTTAATTTACTGAGAGCAGGTTTTAATATATAACCTCAGCCTTTAGCTTTTGCTACCTACTCTCAATACGGAATTCTGCATTCTCAAGTCTAGGCATCTGGGAAAATGGTTTGATTTCCTAGGGAATTTTTCTGAAGTTAGATAATAAACTTCCCTGGCAATTGAGCTCATGGAGGTGAGATATGAAGGCTGATGTATTAGGTCTCTCTAACTGCAGAAGACATCCAGTTATGTAGGGAAGACATGAGAAAGGTACCACAAGTACCTGGGCATCCCCCTTTGAGCCTTGTGAGGTCTTCTGTTTCTAAAAGTCGCTACTGCCCAGGGTGGAAGGAGAGGGAAGGGGAACATGTTCCTCCCACGAGCATGAGTTCCTTGAAGATTTCTTTCACTGCACTCTCTTCTCTCAAACTCTTCCTAGATAAGCCAAATCCAAGAAAGGCCTTCCAGGACAAAGTAGGTCCAGAAAATATTTGCAAGTATACTTAGTGACTGAGGTAAATTAAAAATGGTGGCGAATGTGAAGAGCTGCAAAAATATGTGGCAAGTGTTATTGATTGATACTCACTGAGTGTCCAGGTAATAAAATGGCAGATATAATTGAGTAGGGATTACCATAAAGTGATATGTATGGGAAGAAAAAAATTCAGCTTAACATATACAGTGGTATACCTAGAGTAGGTGATTACCATTATGACCGTCATGCCATATAAATAGATACTTCTATGAAAATACCACCTCATGGCTAAATAGCTGTTGAAGCAGACAGCAAGTTAGGAACTATTAGGAAAAAATACATAAAAAAAATTTAAATAGTACCATGCTATAATAAAATAAATTTAACGTGTCCCCACAACCTGAATAGGATGTGTAATTTTCTTCATCCATCTCAGAAATTATAAAATAAATCAAAGGAATGGCAATAAAGAGGGTGCAGAGTATCAAAAAGGTTCAGTATGAGAAAATGGAAAACTCATTCTGGATAACAGCTGATCTAGAAGAAAAAGAAAAAGGTTTACAATATCCTGTGTAGAATGGAGATAGGAAATAGGGTATGATTTTTCACTGTCTTTTTCAATAGAAGCAACTTCAAATGAAACAAGCAGGTAACAGATTCAAAACAAACAAAAGAAGTACCTTTGCATGCATACATAATTAACCTGTGAATCTCCCTAGATGTTGTGGATTCTAAAAGTTCATATAAACACAACCAAATTCATAGACTGTGAGTGACTTAAATCAGTTACCACTAGGTGTTTCCTACACTACTCTAAAAGAACAAATGTTTCCAACACAAACAAATTAAGAACATGTAGTGTTTTAGAAAGCTAGATGCCAATATTACTGTAGTATTATTTACATTAAAATGGAAAGTACTAAAAGCCTGGCATTAGAAGATACTGTAATACAAATTAATTGTACAAATCCCAGGATATCACCATACCATGTCCTAATTACCAAGTATAGCATATTTTCCCTACCAGTGGATCCCTTGGCCTACAGATTGTCACCTACTGTAGGGACTCAGCACAGCTGTGGGGTGCAGTGGAACCTCTGCATTCGTAATGAGATAGAACTTAGCTACACCTCCTGGCATTGTTTTTACACAACTAATTATGTTTTTCATTTCTTCTGCAAAATTTATTACCTACCAGGTGCTTTTCTGTTCTGAAATGTTTGTGTAAGTAGCTTTACACTCATTTGTCAAATAAATTAACCTGGCATATTCTTTAATACCTTCATTTTTTCTAACTAATTGTAAATCATTCATCCTCAGACAAATTTAATCCTTAATGCTCTGCTGGATTTTAATCAAATAATAAAACTAGTGATACAGAAACTACAATAGGATTTTAAATCACTACAGATTATCTGGATAACATTACAAATGCCGTCTTGTCACATGTCCAAAAATCGGACTTACAAAATGTCTTTTTACTGACAGAGGTGGGTTGAGCCTAGCTGGACACCATGTGCCCACAAAAGTCTTTCTGTCACTCCCCTCCTCACTTGGGCATTGGAGAGAAAATGCAGCTAGAGGCTCCTGGCTAAAGATGAGGACAAGGGAGATCACTTGGCAATTACTGTCATGGGTAAAACAGGGTCAGCCTAGGGAAATGAATTTCATTTATTGTCAATCAAATCATGGTGGTATAATGAGAAATAAGAACAGATCTAAAATCCACCTTACCTCCACCCCTACATCTTCCCAGGCTCATATTCGTGAATTCTCCACCTGCTCACCTCCAGCAGAAAAAGGGGATGAGGAATGGCAGTTTTGGTCAGTTCCTCACATGCTTCTGCCAGTCATTCCTCCTTCCTCTCCAGGGAAGGGCTCCTCATGCTCTTCCCTGCTCCAGAATGGGGTCTCTCCTACAGGAGACAGTCCTTCATTAACTCCTCCAATGTGGATCCCCACGGGCTGCAGTTCTTCAAACTGTTTCAGTGTGGGTCCCTTCCACAGGGTTCAGCCTTTAAGGGACAGACAGTCCCAGAGTGGGTCCCCTTACGGGGCCAGCAAACCTCCTCCAATGTGGGTTCCTTGCTCCATGAGGCTATAGGTCCTGCAGGGAGTCTACTCCAGCACAGGCTTCCCACAGGGTCACAGCCTCCTTTAGGCATCCCCCTGCTCCAGAGTGAGGTCCTCCATGGGATATCTGCTCCACAGTGGATATTTGCTCCACTGGTGGAGGTTCACCTGCTCCAATGGAGTAGACCTCCATTGAGGGGCAGCTGCCTCACCGTGATCTGCACCATGGGCTGCAGGGAAATCTCTGCTCCAGCACCTGGGAAATGTGAAATCACATACAAACTGAACCTGAAACTGAAGAGTGAAATTAGTTAGCTAGAGGACAAGTGCAACTAGTGGAGAATATTTAGTAGATAGTATTTGGAAACTCTGCAAGTCACTTCCTAAGAAACAAAATTATATATATAACATAGAGTGTTATGCCTTAATAACTTTAATGCTTTTTGAGTGTTTTTGCTTTTCATTATAGCCCTTCTTGCCTGGCTCACTTTTCTCATGCAACCACTTTACAGACTGAAGAAACATATCTTCGCAACCTTCTCTGTAACAATGTATTTGCTGACAAATGGAACAGCCAGTAATTGCAAGATTCCTCATGTCCACAGGCAGGGCTCTGGCAGAAGGTCAAGTTCTTTCAGAGTCAACTACAAAGCTCTTTTATCTACCTAGAACAGGCCTTTTTGATACTTGTAAAATGTTTTCCATTTACACTGAGAACAAATTTGGAGGTTTCCACTGGTACCTCAGAGACAAGTGAATAGTGCCACTACCAAGTGAAGTTATTGCTGGCATTCATCCTTCCAGCCTTTTTGCATCACTTCTACATGCTGGTATATAGCTCTGAGTGCATCATACAGAGTGCAGATAATTACTTCAGTTAGCAAAAATGCACTGGAAAATAGTTAATTTTACTTAAATTGAGCTGCTTATCTTCTTTACTGTGTTGTCTCCACAAAAAGCTACAGATACAGAAGTGGGTGACTTGGGATGGCACCACTGCCACATTTAGAATTTTTTTCTCCTTTTTCACACTAAAATTTAGTGCATATATATATGAGTGCCATTTAGATGATCCAAACTTTCTCCTTTCCTAAAGAACATATGCCTGGTATGTTTGAGACAGTTTTCTACTCTCCTCTCAGTTCATGGACTAAATTACTGTGTAAGTCCTAAGTCAAAGTTGCACTTCCTTCCTGCCTTCCAAGAAAACGTTTGTTTTTAATTGGTACACTAGTAATCACACACATGAATCAATTATTTCACTGTTTTGCTGTGCAGTCCACATACATCTAAGTGTTTAATTCACAGAATCATGAAATATGCTGATATGGAAGGGAGCCACAAGAATAATGTAGGATTTATTAAGTATATTTTTAATATACTGGCCAAATTCCCAGTCCATTATTACTTGATGAAGTAATAACAAAGTTAGAACGTGTTAGATTATTTTTTGGTATTAATTTATTTTTGCTATTAATTTAACTTTTACACAAAAATACACAGCTTATCATAACCTTAACATCATTATAGAGCAAAGCAGATGGAATATTGTAAGTTGAGCTGATTTTAAAGTCCTCCAGTCTAGGTTAATAGTCTCTCTTCTGCTAGACAAACAAAACAGAAAGATATGATTATTTCCTTTGTTTAGGACCCATCCTCTGACAGGAGCTAACAATGAGCAATCCTTCCTGGAACAAGGCTATATCCTGAAAAGTGTTATGCACTGATCTTGGTCCAGCAGCTCAGTAGCTAACAACTTGGATGAACGAGGGCCAGAGCACTCAGCATCTTGCAGGAGGGAGTTCATAGTGAAGCAGCCTCTGCAGGAGACAGGATCACTGCTCTTTAGAAATGAGCAGGCTGTTACAACACATGGTTCAGTTACCAGTGGGGGGAAAAAAAGAATCTAAATATAAAGGCAGATTTAGTCTTCACTTCATGCAGAGTCTTTTAAAACATCTTGAATTAAACCTATGGTGTCCAAGAATCTGGATCACCATTTGACAGAAAGTATTTTGAGATATAAAACATGTTTTTAGAGACTACAGTAAAGGCTCATCATGCTACAAATTCATATGAATGCCATCTCTAGGTGAAAGGGATTCAGGAGTTAAAACTATGACACATGCTGTACGTTAACCCCAAATGAAAAAATAGACCTACTGAGGAGCTTGGGGTGAGATGGGAAAGCGGACTGAGAGCTACTACAAGCCTGGCAAGAGCTGCAGAGCATTCAGTTTTATTAAGACAACTACTAACAACTTTAGGACATAAATAAATAATACATACCATTCCAAAGCCATTGATGTCTTCATACTGTCTCTCATCAGAAATAAGTAAGAAAGAAGAAATATGTAGTATGGAGAAAGCTGTAGTATGGAGTCCACAGACAAGACTATATATACTTCATATATAGTGTTTTTCTTTTGTAAAACATGACATAGCTTCTAATAAATACATTACAGTAGAGTTCATGAGAAAAATGTGGCCAAGGGAAAAAAAATCAGAAATTGAAGCCATGGCTGAGATACAACTTGAATTTTATTGCTTTTAAACATAAATATTATATTCTAGGATGAACTGCTTGATTCACAGACCCCTTTAGAAATTGATGGAACACAAAAAGTGCTTCCCAGCTATTAAAGAAAGTGGGTCACTGGTTTCTGCATTCAGATACATTCAAATAATGTGTCTTTTTAAACTTTAAGCATGTCTTATTGTATACAGCCATCAGTAATGAACACGCATGCACTTTGCTGCATATGAAAATAGTGGCTGAGACACCAAACGTTCAAGATACTGCACATGCACTATTCATTAAAGCTCCCTGGCAATTTATAGGCAGAGCTTTCAGGTTATCTAAATAGAAACTTGCACATAGCTTCAGAGCTTGGAGGGTTCACACCCTTTTTAAATGCAGGCAACCTTTCTTCTCCATGAATTCCCATTAGGCCTCTATAATGCACTTGCCAAAAGGCTGAAGCTCAGCAGGTGTGGTCTTTCTGTAAATATTTCCCAGTGGAAGTTTAATGTGAACCTCTCACACATATAAAAATATAATATGCAGAGAAATGTTTCCTGGATAAGGACCTCAGTTTTAAAACTCAGAGGGGAGGGGACTATGTCTTCATATATACATTAGCTCTGTGTATTTGGAAGCTGCTAAATCATTTAAAGGCACAGTTCTAGAAAAGCCATAGGCTTATTCTGGAAACCAAAGGAGATTCAGGGTACTCAACACTCAGCATAATGTTTCGCAAAATGAAAGTAAAAAAGTGTAACTACATGTTTCCAGGTAGGTGGCATGAAGATTATTCATTTGGTCTTTACAAAACAGTTTGTAGATTAAATGTTGTGCAAAATGCTACGTGTAATTGAACATAATCTCAGTGCACCTTGGCACAGTCATGCATGTTAGGACACAGTGATTACAGTGCTGCTCTTCTGAGAGGGAGATTACATTTCTCACAGATTCTGTTCCTGACCCAACCGTAGTGTGTGACCTTATAGCTAAAACTGAACATACCAACATCTGGCCTGAGAGCAACCATGTTATACCATTTGAATTACCTTTCAAAGACAAGTTAAAATGGATATCTTGTAATGTAAGGAAGTTACCCTCCCCCTTTCAACTGAACAATCTGTTCAAGGGTCTGAGTCTGGATTCACTGCACATCCCACGTAGCTAATTCTTAGAACAAACAGTTCCTTCGGGGTCTAAAACGAAGATTCTGACTCAGTTGGAATAAATAATTTCTAGCAGGAAAGAAATCAAATTAGCTCAGTTTTGAGGCACACATGATCAGAGAAGTAAAAGCAAGTATGCAGTATAATTTCATCACAAGGAAACTGACTATAATAGTCAGTTACAAGAATAAGAGAAAGATGCTGCCTACTCAGTTACCTACTTTATGGAATCACTGTGTGGACCATTAGCTCCTGCCTTCTGCAAATGTGGACTTTCCAGTCCATCTGTATTTCACTAGTTAATGCTGTATTTACATCACACAGTGAAAAAAACCTGGGGACTCTTGCACTGGGTCAAGTTGTTTTTGTTAGTTTTGGTCTTTTTTTTTTTTTTTTTTTTTTTTTTTTTGTTGTTGTTGTTGTTTTGGTTTTGGTTTTTTTTTTTTTTAATTCTAGTAACAAAAGGGAAAAAAAGCCCACCACCTTTAGGTGGCAGTTTAATGAGGCACGATTTGTCACCTTATGATGAAGCACTATTTCATGTGATAAAGAAAACTGACATTTCTCATTAACATATGCTAATAGTACCACATATATCCCTTTTCTTCTTCCTCATGTCCAAATCCACCACCTGCAGTCTGTATTACCAAGGATAAATTGACACTAAACCTTATGCCAACGGCACCTCTGCCACACTGTGATTTCTGGGAACATAGCCCACATTCACTGTGCCACAATGACTGGACTTGCTTTGAGACCTACATTGCTAGAAGACTGGTGCCCCTTCTCATCCTCCATGCAGATGCTTTTGAAGCTATTTGCCAGAAGCTTTAATGTTTGCTTTTCTATTTGCTTTTTTCAGTTTCTGCTAGAGCATCAGCTAGTAAGCTGCTGTGACCTATTCCCACTGATAAATTTATGGTGGAATAAGCACCTAGTCAGGCTGCAGCATACAGGACTTGAATATAACAACCACTTAATGGACAGCCACAGTAAATTCATAACTGCCTCTCTGCAGACCAGTGCTCCTAACACATGGAATTAGCACAGTACAGTAGGGCCACCTTTATGCTTTTAAATGACAAGTTGGTGCATACATCTGAGCAGCTGAGTAGTGCTCCACAGTACAGCTACGTGCACATTGTATCCATCTCCTGCAGGCCTGGTTAGTATTGGCCAACCAAGCATTAAAACTGTTGAGAAAACAGAGGTGGTTTGGCCACAGATTACGGGCATCAGAGGTAAACCAAGCTCTGGCTTTCAGAGAACAGGGAGCCCACACTGCGTCGGGATACTCATGAGTGATACTCATACTGTTAGTTCACTTACCACAATTAATGTCATCTGCAGCATTTTTTCACTGTCAGAGCAAGTTCATAGAAGAACTTTTCCATACAGAAAAGATAGATGAGACCAGGATTTTGAGAAAGTCTTGTTTTTTCTGACTCATGAAGCTTGTGTTCTTTGCCAGACAGAGCTTGGCAAAAGAAAGTCTGACTGTATGCTTACAGCTGCAGGGAGGGAGGCAGAGTGAGATGCAGTTTCAAAAGTCCTTTCAATAGCAAATGAGTGAGTAATGAAATGGCAGATTATACTCAATCCAAATATTAAACATACACAATGGATTACTTTAATTTACTTAGCACCACTTAGGAAAGAGGCCTCTGAGTCATTGTAGCTGTTGTACTTCCCTCAGCAGTGCCTTTCTTTGGAGGCATGTCACAGCACAGACTGCATGGCCTGTGTAGAGATGGGATTTGCTGAAAATAAATAACATTCTCTTTTTAATGGAGATTTGGAGGTTTTGGGTAAAGCCATAAGGGAAACCTATGGTGTGAGCTTTCATTAGAAGAGTTATGAGGACTGTACAAGCAGTATTGGGAGAATAGAGTAACAAGTAGTGGTACATTTATTTCCATATTTATTTATTGTACGTAAACACTTAAACACATTTTGAGTAATCTTTTTCTTCGAGAAGTCTGTTCTTACAAGTATGTATCAATAAAACAGCTCACAAACTTAAGCAAAAAGATATCTGATTGTTTGCCAGGTAAGATATATAATGCTGTGCCGTAATGTTTTTATCAGTCTACTTCTAAAATTTCTCATTTAATCGTATTTCTCCCTACGTCTTGCTTATTGCCCAAATTTGTTTAATTTTTGGATAATGTTTCCTCAAATAAATAAACTGTGGCCTTCAACTGTCCCTTGCAGTCAATTATATTAACTAGGACAGCTATTCTTTGGACATTTTATAAGACACTGAAACGCTCATCTGAACTAGGCCACCAACTAATTGCTATGCATAGGCAACAACGCCGCATTATTTCTGAAACTCTGTCATTCTTGCCCTGTAACTGCAAATCCAGAGTAATGGTGAATTATCTTGTACATGACCCCTTGAAACTAGAAAATCTGCTGTTTAAACAAAGTCTCTGTTATTTCTTGCATTTTGCACAACAAAAAATAACAATGTACATTTCTACAAATTAAGGTCAGAAGAAATAATCTTAACTTTGTAAAAGGACATAATGCTATTTGGCAAATACTGTCAAACTTCAAAATGACCACGTTAGTTCATCTTCAAAATATTGTCTTAGAAATACAGCATCCTTTTGGGGTTTTGGTATGGGAAGTTATTGTCATCTCTGCAGAAATCTTCATTAGATGCTTGTTAGCTTCATATTAAGAATTTATGGTATGCAGAACCACTGTATTAAAGCTATAGTCTCCAGACCTTTGAGGGCCTCTATAGAGCTGTATAGAAAAACTCTTTGGATGACAAGGTGAACAGATCTATCAGTGAATAAGTTCATGGGACATTGATTGCTACTACCTGAGTAACCATGAGGTAAGAATCATCTTAAAAGTGGTTGGAGAGAAACACTCTATGCTCTAGTGAAGTGTAAAGTATGAGCCCTTACTTAAGTGCTCTCTTTTAGGTGTTAAGCTTGATAAAATGATAAACAGTGGGATCGAGTGCACCTCAGCAGGCTTGCCAATGGCATAAAGCTGTGTGGTATGGTTGACACGCTGGTGGGAAGGGATGTCATCCAGAGGGACAATCTTGAGAGACAGGCCTATGTCAACCTCCTGAAATTCAACAAGGCCAAGGGCAAGGTCCTGCACCTGGGTCAGGACAATCCTAAACACAAATACAGGCTGGGTGGAGAATGGATTGAGAGCAATCCTGGGAAGAAAGGAAGCTCAACATGAGCTGTAAAAGTGTACTTGCCAACAAGACAGGCAACTACATCCTAGGCTTTGCACTACGAAGGCAGGCTGAGAGAGCTGGAATTGTTCAGCCTGGAGAAGAGGAGGCTCCGGGAAGACCTTATGTCAGCCTTCCAGTACCTAAAGGGGGCATACAAGGAAGATGGAGAGGGACTTTTTACAAGGTCATGTAGTGATGGGACAAGGGGGAATGGCTTTAGACTGAACTCTCTCAGGTTGAGATTAGATATTAGGAAGAAGTTATTCACTATGAAGGTGATGAGGCACTGGACCAGGTTGCCCAGAGAAGCTGTGGATATCCCATCCTTGGAAGTGTTCAAGGCCAGGCTGGATGGGCCTTTGAGGAACCTGTTCTAGAGGGAGGTGTCCCTGCCCATTGCAGAGGGCTGAAATCAGGTGATTTTTAAGGTCCCTTCCAGCCCAGGCCATTCCATGATACTTCTTTTGCCTTTGTGTTTTGTACTCATGCTGAAGCCATTTACAAGTAATTGCAAACCAAGCATCACTATCATTGATGCCCAGGATTCCTTTACCTAGTCTTTATAGCCTACAGTTAAAGCAGAGTGGCAATTCTCTACCTCAAAAAGTACTGCCTCATCCTTCTTCCCTGATGATTCAACTGATTTTAACTTTTAATTGGTCTCGTCTAAATGATTTGTGCATAAAATACCTAAGCATGCCTGGAATCTCATGCGCTAAACCTCACATGTTTTGGCAAGTGAACTGCACGTAAAGGAACCCACACAGTTCCCTTTGCATAAGGAAGGGTTTCTGATGAACTAGGACTTGTGTTTGAGCTTCTGCCAACATTTTTGTCAAAAGGTTTGTTTTTAACATTGCTAATGATTTGGAAAACAAAACAGAGTTTGTAGAACAATCTCCAATATATTTATGGTAATTAACACGTGGAAAAGAAAAAGCCCTTCATGGGCTCTTGTGTATAGGAGATTAAGTAGTTAAAAGAGGAAAATTTCTGAGCACGCTTTGTCTGTTGCTAAACTGTTAAAATTCCTGTGCCAGACATAAACATGAAAGCAAACAATAGGAGTGCACTTGCTAATACTATTCCAAAATTATCCTAAAGGTGCCGAAATTGTTTGAAATTTTGTCTGTAACTGGCAGAGCTGAAAGAATTCACCCTCTTTTTATAAACAATGGAAGGAGTCTTGCAGATTTTCCACTCTTATTGCTGGAACATAGATCTGATACAGCAATTTAAGTAAAAGTGCTGTTTGGGGCCTTTTTCTAAATCCTATTATTCCTAGCAAGACAGTGAACTCCCAGCATTAAGATACAAATCATACCATAAAGTCATAGTAATTTAATTCTGGCATTCAAAAATCTTCAGTTCTGAATTCAGTGTTAGCACAACTAAAATGAAGCCAAGAAATTTTTTTTCTGAGACAGCTAACCAAACAGTCCAAAAATTTTTAATTCTCATAATCTGAAACATTCTTCCACAAAATACCTCAAAAAGATTTGAGATGGAAATAAATGTGCACATATAAATTTCTAAAACTATGTGCAATGTTAAATATAGACATTTGCATTAGTGATGAAAAGATAACACTATCCTTCAGATAAGCAGCCTTCGGAGTCTAGGAATATTTTACATTCCTCATCCCCAGCCAATTCAGGAAATTAATTTTAACAGGATATATCAAGGAAGGTTTGCTTGATTTTGAAGAGTTTGAAGAGAAGGAATGTGAGTTTTCACGCCTTTATGTAGGTCATTTAAGTCACTCCAGAGCGCCTGTATATCCAGAATACTGGCATTTTAAATCACCTATGAAATCTATTACACCTCACATTAGTTTTGTTCTTGTGAGATTACAAAACAACAAGTGAATAGTTGGGCCTCTACAGGTTTTTGTTTGTTTGTTTGTTTTTGGTTTTGGTTTTTTGTAGAAACAGAAAAATTCTTAGAAAACTGCACTATCTGGACAAACACTGGAAAAGGGTTGGATGCTTATTTTGAGCATTATTTAATCTTCTTGAAACATAAATACAGCCAGAATATCTTCTGAGAATATGCTGCACTGTGGCATGCATATTTTATTTGCTTCAAGCTAGATTTACTATAATAACAAGGACATGGTCTACCAGTCAAAACGTTAACACTGGGATGTGGGAAAATTAAAGTCTCATTCTACTCCAGGCCTACTGTGAAGCACAGGTGAGTGGCTACGTAGTCATGCAACTACCTCTGTATGTCTCTTCCTAATTTACACCTGACTTGAGAAGTGATGGAAGTTCCTAATGGTACCATGTGTATGTGGACATGCTCTCACAGTGCTTCAACACCTCCAACAACATGTACTGGGCCAGGTACAGCTTTTTTTCCTGTGACATCTGGACAATAGAATGTTGACTAACGGAAATTGTAACAGGCATTCTTACTGTTTTATTGATTTATGTATATATTATGTATGTTTATGCTGAAATAATTTTAGTATTTCTATGAATCCAGCAATGATTCCAAAATTGTGGAGTCTTAGGATACTTACCACTAGTTGTTGAAGCTCAACAGTATAACTAAATTTAATGCATGTAGGATAAAACCCTTAGCAGAAAGGGATAAAGTGTGAGAGGTATGAAGCAAGTTCTGAATAAAAAAACCCATTGGTCAAACAGATGTAAGTCTTAATAGAAGGAGAGTCAGAAATTGAAGAGCAAGATCAAAGAAAGCTGATGAATTCATGAGGAGGAACAGCCTTTTGTGGCTCTAATGAAATTCCTGTAAAAACGCCTGCACGTTCAGAGAATTTGTCACTCTCAGCAGTGTACTACTTGCAGAATCACGTAACAGTCCACGTTGGAAAGGATATCTGAAGTTCATCTGGTCCAACCTTCTGTTGTCAACAAACTGAACTTCAAAGCTGGATTGTTCATGGCCTTGTCAAGTTTTGAAATGCTCCAGGTATGAAACTCTTCAACCTCTCCTGGCAGCCTGCTCGAGTGCTCACCACCCTTCTGCTTGAAAATGTTGTGTTTAAGCCAAACTGGAGGTCCTCTGGATGCACCTTGCTACTGCCACTCTTAGCACTGCACTCCTCATCTGTGAAAAGAGCCTGGCTCTTGCCTTCTCCATACCTGTCTCCGGACCAGGGTGCAGTGTGGGCTGGAGCCAGGGGAGGATTCCTGTTTGGGCCAGCAAGGCAGGCAAGGTGCCACCAGCCATGGCTCCTCCCACAACCCCACTGAAGGGGGAGGGCAGGCTGGGCCAGCCGAGGGCAGTCCTGTCCATGTGTGCTGTGCTGCTGAAGCTGGTCTGAGGCTGAGCTGAGGATGCGAAGCAGGGTCAGCCCAGCGAGGGTAACCAGGGTCAGAGACAGCCTCGTGACCGCTGAGTGACTCAGTAGTGACGAGGCTGTGGAGGCCAGGCTGGCAAGTCAGCCCAGAGGTGGTCAGGGTCCAGGACAGTGGGGCCCATGGCCAGGCCCAGGGCTGTGGTGCTGCTGGGGCAGTGATCGATGACCCTGAGAGCTGATACGGGGTATTGAACCATGGCAGGGTGGGCGGGAGCCCGGGGAGTGTGGGCAGGGACAGGCAGGCTGGCAGAGCTCAGAGGGCTGGCACTTGGGCATTTCAAACCTTCTAGTAGATTCGACTCTTAACTTCAGGAGTACATTGTCTACTTTGAAGTAAATCTTTATCCAAATCACCTTTGTGGTATAAAAATAACTTTTAATAAAAATGTCATTATTAAACAATAACCTCATACTGCTTATACAGTTCAATTTTTGCTTCTCCTTCAGCCTAACTAAAAACATATCTCCCAGTGATGAAAAATTCAACTTCATTTTCGAATTACCTAGGATTGCTATCACTACTGTAAAATGTTTATGTTATAGAGACTTTAAAATGCTTCGATTCTGTTTGTAGATCATCAATCTTTTTTAAAACTAACCTTCCTGCCAAATTTGACTTGGTATTGCCAATCCAAAAAAAAAAATAAAATATAAGTCAGTAAACAAATGTATAGAAACAAATGTTTTCATAAATACATGAGCAGCAAAAGGAGGGTTAAAGGAGCATCTCCATCCTTTTACTTAGTCACTGTCCCTGGAGGAATTCAAAGGAGGTGTAGGCATATCACTTAGGACCATGGTTTATTGTTGGACTTGGCAGTGCTGGGTTAACAGTTGGACTCCATGATCTTAAAACTCTCTTCCAATAAAGTCACCCAGCCTCCATCCCCACACAAAAGGACCCAGGGTTATACCAGATCACAAGCCCAGCAGAAGTTAACAGTGTTGCACTATTGCAAAAAGCAAACATTGTGCTGACAAGTATGAGGGCATTGGTATGGTTCAAACATATGAAGTAAAGCTTTCCACTGATTCAGGGCGGATGAGGTCTTGCCTGGGGTACTGTGACCCCACAGTGAGGACCCAACTGTTACTATCAGTAGGTAATAGTTGGAATACAGATCTTAATGGGGTAAGTGTAGACACGACACACAAGTACCACCATAAAAGTAGTTAACTGGATGTTTTCATCATCCCTTTCTCTTCTTCCAAACTGCTATCCTGAACGCTAAGCCCTCCCCAGTGTCATAGAAGGATATGCAGCTCACAAAATTAACTGTTGTTCAAAAAATAGTTTAAGGGAGTCAAAAGCCTCTAATCACTCTTAGCCAGCCTAACACAAGGATATTTCCCAAGTTCCATTATTAAATATTTAAACACAGTGAGTCATCTTAATTAAATACAACAAAGAAATTTTTTCCTGTATTTATCTCTTCTTACTACTGGCTTGCCAAAGCAGGTTGTCAAGTTTCTGGCTGAGATAGAGTTAATTTTCTTCCTAGTATCTGGTACAGTGCTGCATTTTGGATTTAGTAGGAGAATCATGTTGCTAACACTGATGTTACAGCTGTGGCTCAATAGCGTTCACCCTCAGTCAAGGACTTTTCATTCTCTCATGCTCTGTCAACAAGGAGACACAAAAGAAGCTGGGAGGGAGCACAGCCAGGACAGCTGACACAAAGGGATATTCCATAGCATACAACATCATGCTCATTAAATTAAATCAGGGGATTTGGTCATGAGGGGCCAATTGCTGCTCAGGGATGGGCTGGAGTTTGGTCAGAAGGTGGTGAGCAATTATCTTGTGCATCACTTGGTTTTCTTTGGTTTTACTCCTCTTTTTTTGTTACCTCACTTTTAATTACTATTATTGCATTGTATTTTACTTGATTTTGTTTATCAAACATAACCCATATGTTTTACCTTTTTTTTGACTTCTCCTCCCCTTCTCAGAAAGTGAGTGCGCCGCTGCATAGTACTTATTTTCTGGCTGGGGTTAAATCACCCCACCAATCTTCCTTCTAGTCTATTTTTTTTTTCCCCTAGGACTGTTTCAAGTGGAGCTTTTCATATATCCTTAATACATCTGAGGATATTTGAGAGAGACAAGAAATACAGAAGGGGAGAAGAAACCATACATACTTATGAAAAATCATGAGTAAGAGTTTTAAAAGTGTTCCATATAGAAACCATTTGGGGAAAAGGATTAAGTGCCTGCCAGACGGGCAAACCCACTGTATTTTCTGTCAGAAACACACCAACAGTACAATGCCCACTAATAATCTGAATGTGGGCTAACATTTACAAAAAATCTGTATTGTACACACAGACATTACAAATATTTGGTCACTAACAAAAGCTTTATTTATAGTCCTATAAATAGGACTATATTACGCAATTATTATGCAGTCCTCTTTTGGAATAATGACCTTTGACTGCAGATGTAACTGCTGAGCATTACACCTTTGGACCTCTGGATTATTTTTAATGTTTGAATATTCTGAGGTCCTAGAAAAGCCACTCTAAAACTTGACCAAACTCTGTAAAGCCAATACAAATGCACAACTGAATTTGAAGGAAGGTATGAAGTCTAGAAGAAAAGTGATCACTAACAGCAGACTTGAACAAATGAATCCTTACTAATCTCATTAAAAGGTAAAACGTTCCAGGTCTCAAGTGGAAGATTTCTACAGGTGACAGGTGACACATGACACCATTTTTTCTCTTTTCTTTGGTCTTCATTTGGAGCTGAAAAGATCGGTCGCCCTTCTTATAACTCATTTATCTCAAAAGATACTTATGACTTAGTTTTTATTAGTGTTTGAACATAAGAAACACAAACAAATTGTACTTTTAGGAAGATACAGAGGAGTAAATTTGCACTTAAAGCACAGTAGTAAATGGTTTCTGAATTCTGATTACATAAAAAATACATATATCCCAATGAACTTGACTTTAATTAGCTGTTTTATTACATACCTTTTATAACTTGGGCAAAGTGAAGTCAGGACAAGTGCTTACCTCCGAGCAGGTACTCACAATGATTGCAATGACTTTTCACATAAATCAAAGAGGGTTTTTTTGTAAACAGTGTTGCAACATGAAGATAAAAATTACATCAATACACATTACTCTCAGACAAAATACTGCATTAGGTTAGCATTCTACCAGAATGGTTTCAGTGTACTCACAGAGAAAGGAGAAAGGATGTTTCTATGTTACCTTTTAATTTTATAACTAAGAAAGAGCTGAAATAAAACCCCATATCCTGATACCTACTAAAGGTAATATTCAGGACTTGGGTGGGGAGGAAGGTATTTAGCTAGCCAGACAAATCCAAGGAAAGCTAGATAATTGATCAGAAAGAGTTTGATCAGGTTTAAAGTTTTGAAGGAATTTTTAATTTTAGTTTATTGCTTTCCATAACACTGAGATGGTGGAGCAAGGGAGAAATCTATTTACTGAATTTTCTGCTGACTTGCAAGTCACGTTTCCAGAAATAGAGACTTGGAATGCTTCCAACTTTCCTTTGTTAGTTAACTGCAAACAAATTTTTCAGAGCTACTTAATAGGAAATTCAGTAGAGATTCTGTGGGAGTCTTTTTTTAAATAAAAGATTAGGTAGCAGTATGGATACAAGGCCTACCGATGAAATGTGAGGAGGTAAGTTTGAAAGATCTGCAAATTCTGTATCTGTTCATTGCTGCTTGACAACAGAAACCAAACCCTTCTAAATTAATCCTCTAGTCACACATTTGAAGCTGTGTAAATTCTCCAGCAGGACTGCAGCATCCATACGGAAATTATTTTTGCTTACATACATGAATTTAGAGGAATAAAGCCAAGTCATACAGTATGCAATGGGTTGTACACAAAGAATTTCAGAACATACTGCAAACAAATGCCGGGGCTAGCAGTACAAAAAACCAGCTAAACACCTGCTCTGCCCCAGTGCTCTCCATCCTGACCAGGCATAACCCCGACCACCACAGCTGAAGCCAACCCACAGCTAATTACATCAAACATGTGCTCCTGACTGTACGAAGCTATGCAGTCCGTCCCCTTCGGGAAAGATTGGATTTCATGGCCATTTAAATAGCAGAAGGAAAGTGAAACTTGAACGTGACTCAAGCGCAGAGGCCCGGCTCCTGCGTGTGGCTCGGCAGGGCCGCGGGGTCCGGGCCGGTGCGGTCCGGGCGCGGTGCCCGGCAGCCCCCGTGCCAAACCCAGCGTGACGAGGCAGAGCCGCGCCTGCGAGCCCCCCGCAGCAGGTGATCCCCGACCGGCCTGCTTCTCCGGGCGGCCTCTCCGCTGCGCAGCCTGCAGCCCCGGGCACGGCAGGGCTGCGGGTCCGTACCCCCGCTGCCCCTCGCACCTGGGCGGCCGCCCGGGTGTGCGCGGAGCCGCCGGTGACTCAGCGGCGCCCCGGTGACCCCCTCCCGCGGCGGCGGCGCCTCGCCGCGGCTCTGCCCCCTCCCTCTCTCCCGGTAGGATCATCCCACCCCGCCGGGCGGTCACCTCAGCAGGAGGAGCCACCGCCACTTTGCCTCCGCTCCAGCAGCGACCTGACGGCAGTCAGCCCCGCCGCGCAGCACCATGCAAGCAGCGAAGGGAGACGAGAAGAGGCGGGACGCCGGCCGGCCCCTGCAGCTCACCATGAAGAGGGGCTACGAGGTGCTGCGCGACCCCCACCTCAACAAGGTAGGGGCGGGCAGGGCAGGTGCGCCGCTGGGCGAGGAGGGCGGCTGCCCGAGCCCTCGCCGCGGCCCCTCGGGTGCCGGACGGCGCTGCCGGGCGCTGCCTGCGGAGCCGGGGCCGCCTCTCGCCGCCGCCACCTGTCACGGCGCAGCGGCCGCCGGGCCGGGGGCGGCGGGCGCGGGGCAGCCGCACTTCCTGCGGGCCCGGCGCCGCTTCCTCTTCCTTCGGGCGGCGGGGGGCGGCCAGCGCCCTGCCCGCAGCCGCCTCGGCGGGCCCGGGCCGCCGAGCCACCCCCCCGGTAGCCCCCAGGGGAGAGGAGCTGCAGCAGCAGCAGCACGGGGAGGAGGATGCTGCTGAAAGTTACGCCGCTCTGATGCGAGTTCCTGCTGCCGTGCTTTCCCGGTACCCTCCTTCTTTTCCAGTCCTCTTTTCCACGGATGCCCCACCTCGTTTCCTGCGGGTAGAAGTGGCTGTTGTTGCTGTCCTGTGTTTTCTGTTCCCTGGCAAGGTGGAAAATGTGTTTATCACTACTATTCCTCTCGGAGCTCTAAAATGCAACTGCAGTTTCTTCCCCGCTCTGCACCAGCGAATGCAGTCAGCTTTTCTAAGAGATGCCATAGCACAGCAAAACCTTTTTGATGCATTTCCCGTTTGCTTAAGAATGGTAATTCAGCTTGAGCAAACTTTCTAAACTTGTAAAACTAATCTGGGAAACATAAAGGTGAGTAGAGAAGTGTTTGCACAACTGCCTTGATAAAGATGCAAAGTTCAAATAGTAAAATAATTAAATTGGCATGATAAGCCCTGAATTTGCTGCCAAAATGAAAAAAACCCATATCTAGCACAAGAAGCCTTGGTCAGACTTTTACCTCCAAATTTCATCTTGCACATTACCTGGAATAGTGCTCTGACTTGTAGATTTGTATTAGGATGTCTATACAGTCATTTTGCTTATTGCCGAGTTGGATAAATTGACAAAACCTCTGTCTCTAGTTTTACTGGGTAGGTTGACTCATCACTAAAAGCTCCATGTATTAGTTAGATGAATAGTGCATTTATTAGTCTTGATGCTTAACTACAGAGTTTACTTAGAGGCTGTCTTAAGTCTGTGTGTAGGCCTGAGAAGGTCTCCTGAGGTCAGGTTAAAGGAAAGTTAGAACTTCAAAGATAAAACTCCCAAGAAGAAACCAAGGAGAGGCTGTGTTGCTTAGGTTTGCGTTTAAGCAGCTGTAATATTCATGGAAAAAGTCTGATTCAGCATAACCAGGAAGGCTAACCCAAAAGAAAACTCACCTTGTTTTAAGAAATAGAAAGGGGCCTGTTCTAATATGTGTTGACTGAAGGGCAGTTGTGGCAGGCTCACTGCAATGGTTTTCCCCTCACACACCTTACACTTTGCCTCTGAACACTGTACTGTAAGGATGGGTCGTGACAGATGAAGAGGTTCCGCTAGAGAGGAAGGGTTTTGCTTGATTTTAAGTTACAGGAGACAAGAGTTACAAAATATTCTGAGTTGGAGGAGACCCACAAGGATTATCAAGTCCAGATCTTAAGTGAATGGCCTGTGTGAAGATCAGACTGACAACTGTGGTGGGTTAGCACCATGCTCTCCTGGGTGAGGCTTTATTCTTTCATACTCTCTCAGCTCTGGTACAGCACATGTGTACCGTAAAGCAGAGAAGCAGGAAAAGATAGTCGTTCATTGCCAGCCACATCCACCCAGTGAACAGAATTTGGTGTTAGAAATGCTCAGCTGAAAAATCTGGTCTTTGTGCCTGTGAGAAAAGTCTGGTCCTGGTCTAGTAAAGGATAGCTAATCCTGTTTTCTGACTGAGGCAGGTGATGTTTTTGCAGATGTAGGTGTATTACTCCCTAATATACATGTGTCCACCCACACCTGATATGTATATATTCAATTTTGTATAGGTGCACTAAATTCAAATATGTTGAGGACTGCCCATATGGTTGCCAGATTGATAACTTGCCCTTGGCCTGCCTGCACACATGGAAACTGCTACTCCCAGTTCACTTTCTATTGTCAAGGCTGTTAAACTAGCATCAGGTTGCTGAGAATTCAATTTAAAGTAGATAAAATATCTCCTTTAATGATTCTAAAGTACAGGGATTTCTTGCAGTCCTGCAAGGTGCCAGCACTTTTTACTATCTTGGCCCTGTCAAGGAGTTGCAATTTCTCAGGATCAGCACTTCCCTTTGGATGTTGGTGCCAGTTTTAAGAGGCCTATTTGCATGTATGTGGCAGAAGTAGACTGTAAGTACTAAACAGTGGTATCTAGCAGTGACTTGTAGAAAAAGAAGGCAAATGATGTTTTCAGGGTCTCTTAAGACAGATACCCTGGCAAGCAGGTAAAGCTGAATTGTGCTTCAATATGTGGAAGCTTGGGGCCTGTGTCCTGAAATAACACATTCCTTTTCTCAGACAAGTTGAAAAATTTACATGGAACCATTTGTACTTGAACATCTTTAAAAACAGATGTAAGAAAAAATAAGTTCTAGATTTAAAAAGAAAAAACCCCAACCAAAACAGAAAACCCAACCCCAAAACCATGTCTCCATTTAGGTGCTCCATTTAAGTGTCCCACTCATTCAACAATAAAACTGGATTTCTGCACACTTGTCCATTTCTTTTTATACTTAACCTTCCTGGCTTTTGAGAGAAAGGCGGTGTGAATGCCAGTTAAACGCCCAAATTTCTTCTTTTCTGCTTGGCCTCTACCTCTACTAGGATGGCAAAATTGACTCCCTAGGCAATGTCATTCTTAAATCCTTTGTGTTTGACCATGTTAGTAATTCACAAACATGTCCACCCTTCTGTGGGGAAAAGTTCAATAAAAAATGTTTAGTGGTTTTGTGATTTATTTCCCCTTCCTTCCCTCCCCACCCCAGTAAAGCATTTTGGGTCCCCGAGTGCTTTGTGCCCTCTCAGCAGCAGTGTTACATCAAAAATCATGACAAACAGTGGATTGTAACAGACTGAATTTAATTACTTGAGGATGTGTGTCCAAGTCTATGGACAATAATCGTAATTCAGTTTATTGTCTGAAGTGTTAGGCTGTTAGTCTTTAGACGTGTATTTAGAATCTTTCTGGTAATTGTCTGTCTTTTTCCCTCAGGCAACCAAATACATTGTAAATAGCAATTACAAGGAAAGCAAACACAGTTTCACTTCTTTTCACTGAAGTAGATTTGGCTGGGAGTTGTATGCTCTTTAAGCTGATGAGCTACAGAAGTATGGAAGTAATTTGCTCTTTCCCTACTGTAAATCTCATTTACGCTTTATTCAGTGGACAGGTTTGCGATTTTAAAGCACGCAAACAATTTAACTACAGTTTCAATTTTAATTTTTTACCTTTTAATATTTAAGCAAATCACGTTTTCCCATAAGCTGCTTATTTTCAGAATCTTGGTGTGAAGATAGACAAACACGTGTTTCAATACAAACTTTCCCAATAGCCTGTATTAGTTGTCAAGTGTAAACTCTTCCCTGATTGAGAAACTTTTACATTCGAGAAATGATTTGGTTCCAAGCTGCTTTTGTATTCTTGCAGAGCAATTCAGTGAGCAGTAAATAAGTGACTATTAAATCTAAGTGCTTGAGGGCTCTTTCTCCTCCTCAGAGGCCTAATTTTAACTCCTCTACTGAGTGACTGCTGTAGTCATTGCTGAGTATAATGTGCTTATAAATTGTTGGTCCCTCTTTTTTTTCTTTCTGTTTATTCAGGTTGCACTAAAGCACTGTAGAATTTCAGAACAGACTGTCTGCTAGGTCTGCTGAATATCTGAAAGCACTCAATGTCCATCCCACCTGCAATTGCATTGGTGTTTTACCCTTACATCTCCCAGATGTGATGCCCCTGAGCCTTAGCAGGTTCTCACTAAGTGACATTAGTTGCTGGCTGGAGTTGATTGTCAGTGCATTGACTTACTATGGGATTTACTATAGAAGGATCATACTGGCACAGAGCAAAGATCCATTCATCCCAGTCTCTTATTTTTAACAGTGGCTCAACTAGAGCCCTCAGGAGAGGCAGAAGAGTGAGGGTGCCTCTGGTGAGTAATCAATTCCAGCCTGAGGGAATGCGCACGTGATTAGAGAGTCATTAAGATATGAATATAGGTCTCTCTTATCAGTTTACACATGCTAGGTGTACTAATTTACCAAAAATCAGTTGTAAACTTCATAGAGAGAATCATGGACTTCCCACTTTGCTCTACATTTCAGACAGTGGGATAAGAATACTAGTGAAATACGGATAGATCTTGTTCTGTGTGCAATTAGTTGCCTCTCTAAAAGCAAATTTGATTTTGAGAAAGTATAAACCTGTGATTGGATTGGGTGACATATAAAAGAGGTCTTATGACTTTGACATGAGTGGGCAACCCTGCAACAGGTCTCAGAAAACCCAAACCTCGGTAAAAAATCAAGAGTATTCCAGGGAGATTTTCTCTGTCTGATGGGTTAAATAGAGGAAGCATTTAAGAACTTCCATTAGATAAATCTATTCTTTTTATCAAATACTGAGCAACAGAAGATTATTTTTCCTTCTGTTGATAATGTTTGTATTTTCACATTTTAAACTTGCATGTGCTTTGGGTGGGTCCTCTGGAGTGGCCAATGCTCAATGAATGTTGCCTTTGCCATACCTGTAGGTAGCTGTTCTGGAAGAAAGCTGATGATGTTGGGGATGCAGGAGGAAACCACTTCTTTAAATTGCATGTTAGAATTATCTATAATTCATAATTAATTTGTAAGATAGATTTTCTGGAAGTCACTTCATATTGCAAGGGATTATTTCATTTTGAGGGGGTAGCAGGTATGAGAGTGTTTTTTAGATGAGAAGATCGTCAGCTCCATGTGAAAGTAAAGGTATAATTTGAGGAATTCTTTTTAGTATAGTTGCTGATCACTCTTACTGTCTTCTACTTCCTTTGACTTTTTGGCATTTAAAACTTTAAAGTTTTTAACAGTAATAGTTCTTGATTCTTATTCCTGCCAGATAGGCAGTGGTTGTGCTAGCACAAAAGCTGAATAAATCTGGTCTTTGAAGCATTTTAGGGTGAACTTTTATCAGTTTTGCCCATATGTTTGACAAGCATTACAATTTTTCATCTCTTACTGGGATTGTCAAGGCTAGTTGCTGTTCTGTGGAATGGCAGCCTAAACCAGGAGGCTCTTCAAGTGTGAGGTTGGCTCATACAAGAACTGTTTGCTTTTTAACAGTGGGGATCATAGGTTGCAGACTGACCGAACTGCAGCCACCTTTGCTTGGGTGTTGGGCTAGGGTGTGAGCTCAACAGTGGCTCACTGGTGGGCTGGGTGAGGAGGTTGTCACACTGGCAGTGTATTCTTCCTTCCTGTAAACACCTTGTTGGGGTGTGAGGGAGGAGTAGTCATGCAGGATGTCTTTTGTATGACTGCTTTTATTTTCGGTATGTGTGGAGGGGCTTTAAAAATCAATTCTGTGCTTTTTTCCACCTTTCTTATTTTAAGGTAGGTTGTCCTGCATACTATTAATAAGGAAAAAGTATTGGAAAAAGCATGAAGTGTTCAAATCAGATTATTTTATCATTGTCTTCTCTTTAATGCGTAGAGCTCACTGTGTTCATTGCCTCCAATAATTTGCTCCTGACCTAGTAGGTAAGTTGATGTCGCTGGTGTTATGGTCTTTTCTTCCTGTTGGCCTCCAGTTCTTTGCTTGCAATTATGAAACAGAGTGCTGAGACAGCAAGTTGGGAACAAAGTTCTGTGACTTGAATTAAAATCAAATAAAATGAAGAAGTTATGCAGTAAGCTAAATAGCAATAATAGCAACTGAATAGTGGTATAAGTTGTCACAGGAAGCTGAAACCTAGAATTGTTTTGCTGCAAAGCTGCTTCAGGCATTAAAAACAACTTTCAGTTGTATAATTTTCTTGTGAACTTCAGTAGTTGAATACAAAATTGACCTCTTTACTTTTGATTGAGGAATCCTATAGCCATTGGTTATAAATGCTGTTTGAATAGAAACATTAATCCTGGCACAGAGCACCTTGTAAACAGGATTTCTGTATTTTAATGGGGTTAAATGTGCCTTTCAATAGTAGGTTTTATAGAGATGCTGGCCAGAGTATACTTGAATGTTGTTTTTTTTAGTCTTACTTATGAATGCAGACAGTAAATAGGAGTAGAGTTCACTGAGAAATTTTACTTCTGTCTAGGTAAAATAAACTGCAGAGTGTATCTTGGAGTGTAGAAGTTCTTACTTTGCTTTCTGCACTTTATATATCCAGTTCTGCTGAACCAATGTCTTGAATCGAGCTGTTGCTGAAAAAAATAGAAGTTGTGGCCATAGGAGGCACAAGGTTCTCTCCCCCAGCCCTGTTTGTCTTGTGGAGGAGAGGAGGAAGAGGACTGCATGTGACAGCAATGTTTCTTACTAACCAATGACCAGAGGTTAAAATGTGCCATCTTTGCTTTGTCATGCTTTCCTTGCCTGCTCAGATGGGCTGTGTATTTCATTCATGACTTGCTTCTGACTGCTGTTGCCCATGCCTGCAGGGGTTGATGCAGAGTTTCATGCCAAAGGTCTCATTGCTCCAGGCTCTGGAGGTCTGGAAGAGAGTATTAACACCCTTCAATTAGGTCCTTCATTAATTTTTTTCCAGTTTATAGTTGAGAATTTTTAGTGGAACAGCTGTTTTGAGGAAGCTTCAAAAGCATCATTTAGTGGAGGATGTGATCCTGGGATTTCAGTCACAGTAGCAAGTAGTTTGTCCTCCCTGCAAATCTGAAGACCTCTTCTAAGGTGTCATTTGTGCTCCCCTGTACGGAGGTTGCCTGTGTGCTCTGTGGCCCATCAGGGCTGGAAGACTAACATGGAAAGGGCGGAAAAGAACAGAAATAACACTATTGGTTTGTGTACCTGTCTAATGAGATTGTTTATAAAAGAATTAAGTTTGTTTGTAGTAGGCCATTAGTTAAGCTTTGTTTGAATGTTCTTGTCATTCATGGAGATGCCTTCTCTGTACTTTGTGCCCAGACCAGGCCTGGCCCATGACTGGGAACAGTTTTACAGAAATTATCTCTCTTGTCTGGTTTAACATAACACCAAGGGGCTAAATCTGGTATAGGAAGAAGGCAATAGAATGTGGGTAGGATTACTAGTTTGTAATGTATGGTAGCCAAAATTTTGTACAGGAAACTGCAGACAAACATGACAAGCAACCATGTACTTACAAACTAGAATAGGTGGGACTTGGAACAAACTTCCCCATGGACAGGTAGAAGTAGCAAAGCTATGCACTAAATTGCAAGAGACTGGGAAAGGCTTTGGTGCTTCCAAGTGTTGTACCTGACGTAGGAATTCAAACATTTACATTAAGATGCTGATGGTTTCTATTTAGAGGCAGAGAATGAATTTGTCTTAACACTAGAATGTTCTGCCACACCATTCAGGGAGAAGAGTATCATACAGAGTCACCAGCACTGCTTTCTAGAAGGCCTTACAGCCATGAGAAATCTACCTTACCCAACTGATATATTGAGAAGCGTTATTTATTGTTGGTGTCCTGTTCTCAAAACCTATGAAGTGACATGTGGTTCTGAAATTTTAACTGTGTGACCTGTTTGTGGATTGTTTTGTATTTCTATTCATCTTCAAAAAAAAATCAAAGTCATGGATGAAGTCAAGGAAGATAGGGGAGGCCATCTAGTAGGTGCTTTAAGAAATTAAAATAAGTATTTTTTATTACTATTCATCCTATGCAGCCTGCACAGATTGAGCTGCTATGTCAGTCACTTTTCTTTACCTTACCCTTTCTCCCCTCAGTAGCAAATTTAGGCCTTTAATTGAGAAGTAACTGATTGCTGTCAGGCATATTGATACTGAATCTCCATGAATTTACATTTTAGAAATATTTCTATTTTTTTTCTAGAATAAAATTATATGCTTCCAAAGACAGAAGAAAATTGCTGTGTAATTATGTGTTGAGTTATCATTATGACTAATTTTCTTGATTTTGTGGCATGCAGCATGATAGTAGGAATTTTAAGGTTGCCTCAAAGGACTGTCAGTGTGACACACATTACAGTTAGCTGCAGGAGCTGGAACTGACAGGATCTCCCAGCCACAGGACACCTAAGGATTGGACCATACTCACAAATAAACTCATGGCTTTTATGCGGATGATGAATTTGTGTAGGAGGTATTAGGGAAAGACCTAAGAATCTGATCCTAATGCCAGTTTTAGTAGTGTAAGCTGAGTGTAAATGAATGGTAGAGGAAGTCAAGAGAGGAAGCTGCTGCAAAACTGCCATGAAATTAATTATGCTTTAATCCTGGTGCATTAATCCTTAAAAATATCCAAAAAACCAACCCATTGTCACCTGGAGAGTTTGAACTCCTTTAACCTCCACAGATTTATAAAGCTTGTTTCCTAGCAGCCAATGTAGAAAGACATGTTGAAATATTCATAGTTTGCAAGGTAAGTGGTTTTGGCTAGTTTGACTAATTTGTTTAAAGTGATGAATATTATAGTGTCTCATTTTGTATTTAATTAAGATGACTTTAATAGTCCAAATCTTTGGGTGATTTCAGTGAAAAAAATGCTGTGGAGAAAGCTAAATTTGTTTCTGTTAAAAAGAGGTCTCTATTTTTGTCTGAGAATTAGTTATGCGTATTTCTTGGTGTAGTTTATTTTAGGAGTTAATGAAAAATAACCCCTGCATTGCATGCATAAGGAAACATGTTTTGGTCTTAAGCTTTGCTAATGTAATTTGTTGCATAATTCCGGAAGCAAAAATCCTGCCTTAGAAGAAGGAGGTCACGGGGCACCCTGGAGGCACTCCTTCAAGGGCACTGTGTACTTTCTGTTGAAATCAGTGTTTGTAATTTACTTGAATGCTGTTAGTGCCAATTCCTGTGTGAAACACAATACTCTGAGCAGGACCTGAATTTGTTTACAATATAGAGGAAGCAGAGGAGGCACGGAGTAAACGCTTTTTGTGTACATAAAGAACACATAACATAGAACTGAAGGAAAAAAACCAACTCTTACGATCTGAATGCTTCTGACTTTCAGCCAAAGATGTGGAAAGATGTCAAGATGTAGTTGTCTGGTATGGGAGCTCAGAAAGCACATTTGTCAGTCTGAAGATATAAATGAGGCATAGAGCAACCATGAATTTTATCATGGCGTGTTTATGGTTAGGTTTTTACTTTATTGTTTGAGTAGCAGCTGTTACCCATTTCTGGCATAGAAAAATTCCACTTAGAAAAATTTATTTTTCCCCTCAAAAAACAAAATCTAACATTAAAACTAAATCGCTGTTCTGCTTCTTCTTATCCCTCTTATCATTAGAAGTGATTTGAAAAATTGAAAACACTTTTAAAAAATTGAAAACACCTTTGGTTCAATGTAACTTTGCTTAAATAGATGCAGTCTTGAGTCTTCTGTTAGTATTTTAGATTAGTCTGTCTTATTAATGAATTGTGTTTATCTTTGGAACAGAGTAGGTGCTATGAGGTATGAAATCATTTTGGTATCTAGTTCAGACTGGATATCACGATTTAGTTTTCTTCCTCTTGTCCCTTGTGAGTGATACCCTTTTAAGTTTTCTTTTGGCATGGAGTTTAGATAGTACTGCTCTGCATGAGAAGAAGAAGAAATATTTTGCAATACGTAATTCCTTTTTCCACACAGACAAAAATAATTCTGGCATTTTAATAACTAAGAAAAAAAAAATCTTTGCCTTAAATCTGTCCTGGAAGGGAGTGAGTGCATAGTGTGATTATGAAGCGTGCTATAACATTTATGGTACTGGTGTCTAGCTGACTTACTGGATTTCATCCTCCAGATACCTGACTTTACAAAGCAGATTTATGTGTGTGGGATGTATTTATGGAAGAGACAGTAAAGCCTCTTTACCTAAATAGTAAAAGAGAGTTCCAGAGTTGCAGATAAAAGTCAGAATAGAGGAACACAGTATTGTCCAAGTAAAATGAATATCTGAGTTTGCCAAAGCACTTAACGTTGGTTTGATTTGGCTTGAATCTCTGCTATTGAAAGGTAAATTTATCTGCTGCTATTTACAGGAAAATGGAAAGAAATGTGAAAATTCATTTCAAAGTTTTGATTTTGTGCTGTAGCAGTTATTGGAGTAATTTCCTAACATCCTTAGGTTTACGTAGCTTTGATTTTGCCCAAGCATAAGCCAGTTTTAAAATTCTCCTAGCCAGTCCTAGAAGAAAGGGCTAGGGAAGAAGGAAGAGCCTTCTTTCAGGGGATTTGGATTCAGGCTCTTGGACCTTCTGCAGCAGTGAGATCCTGCAGCCGTTTGTTCTTATCTCTGTTCAGTCTTTTCAGTCTTCCTCAGATCATATGTTTTAGGTGACTGCTTGACATGCTAATTCCAAAGATTTCTCTGAAATTCTTCCCTTGCTTTTGTCTGGAGCTCATGTGGGACAGTTGTCCTTTCAATTCCAAGACATCACCTCGGTATGTTTCAAGTTGCCTCTGTCCCAGGAGTGTTTTGAAGTTCAGTGATGCAAATTTATGACTTACTATAGTCTTGAGGGAGCATAAAATCAGTGTGGTTTATCTCTTTTTGTGTTGTTGCTTTTTGTTAAGAGTTCATGACAGATTTTCTGAGGTTGAGGCTTACAATTGCATAGCTTTCTGTAAGTGAAGTCTGGATAAAGCATTACTCTTGTTCATGTAATAGAGGATTTGGCATCTGTCTGTTTTTTTAGGTCAGTCGAGGGTCAGGTAAAAAAATAGCTTGCTAATTCTGAGTTATGTTTTTTAATTCCTGTAGAGCGTGCGAATTCTTATGTTTAGCACAACACAGTGGTTGAACTAAATGCATCTGTTCTAGGTGGGGATAAATAAACCTGAGTGAGGGTGCATAAAGAGGTATGAGATGTCTTACTGTACTGCAGTACGAAGAGGGCTTGCAGCACTCATCCTCAGCAGCTGCTTGAAAGGAACACTTTATCTAAGCTCAGAAAAAGTAGAGCATATCACTGTGCATCTTACCTGGGGAAACATAACCAGTGTGGCTCTTTCTAGTAGCCGCCAGTGTTGTGTTTGCCGTAAGAGCAAAAGCGTTCCAGGTCAGGAGTCTGCGCAAAAGTGGAGCCTCTGAGCTCCTGCCAGGCTATTTGTGGTACTGAGCTCTTGTGTACAAGGATAAAGTCCAAGTAGGAAATAAAATGTGAGTGCTTTCTTTTAAGGTGTAATTCTTGAGAAAAGAAATATTTCTGTAGGATAAAGACACTCATCCTCCAAACTAACATTATTTGTTAAACTTTCTAAACTTTGTGTCATTTATGGCAAGAAGTAACTTTCTTTTGGTTTTATAGTTACCAAGTCCTCTAACTATTCTTCAGCAAGCAGTAGTGGGTAAAATGCAGGTAAGAAGAATGGATGAATATAGGAAAGCATCATATAGTTGTCATAATGTACCTACCACCAGCAATTTAAACAGGGAGTGTGGCTGACAGACACCCTTTCTCGTTTGCTTTGAGGTACACTTGACAAGTCTTTAAAATCTTTCTTTGTCTTACTTCAGAACTATGTAATGTGTATGAGTATACACATTTTCCCCCCGTAATTAGTGAGCTCTGCTTCATCAAGAGAGGCAAAATATTGTAGTAGATTGAGCACTGGACTGGAAACTAGGTCATGCACTAAGAATATTAAATCTTAGTCATTTAGTTTTCTCATCTGAATAGGCAAACAGCATTTGAGAAGTGTTCAGGTTGAAAACTATTATGAAGTACTTGGTCTTGTATAATTAGTCTTTTTAGATAATGTTTACATCCTTGTCTTTATACTGCCACAATCTAGTTTCTATGTACAATTTCTTTCCTTGGTGGGGGAAATCATCTTCTAGTTTTTGCAGTAATCTGTCAGCAAGCTGATAGTTCTTTAAAAGTCGTATCTAAGTAGACCCATGTTGAATATGTATAGTCCTGACATATTTTATCCGTGTCCTTTTACCCTCTGTCATATTGCAATTAAAAGTAGAGAGTAATGGATATGCAGTCTCCTGAATATACAGTTTCCTAGATCTATGAAAATCCATTCAACAAGACTGCAAATCACAGCCTGTACTGAATGCTGTGGGGGGAAAATGAAGATCTGAATAGGCAGGAAGAACTCATCCATCTGTGTAGCTGAACCTGCTCCTGGCTTCAGGCCATGCTGTGCCACATGCAGATTAGTTCCAATTAGATGAAGTGGTAGCTGACCCTTGGCTGCCTCCTCTAAGCCTCCTGGTCCTGGGCAGCATTCAGAGGGTTGCCTCCATTCCAGCTGATTGGAGAGAAGAGGTGAGGAAGTGTTCAGTAATTATCACCTGAGTGCCTGGGGAAACTCAGGTCAATACTTTCTGCAAGAAAAGGTATTTTAACCTCCAGCTAGGCACTACTCAGTAGTTTTTAACTCAGTGAAACTTCACTTATTTAAGAAGCTAGAATTCATGTCTCCAGGACTTAAATGCATGTCATGATGTGAATGAAGGCTGACTTTTAAGGGTATATTTAGCAGTCTGACGATTTTGCTAGCTATTGAATAGGCAGGGGTGATACAAATCTGACACCCAGTGTTTTCCCAAACTTAAGAATTTTGATGTTGATTCCCTAGAGAAATTGTCCTGCAAAGAAATTGTGTATAAAGGCTGAATAAAACCATCTTGTATGCTGGAGCTATTACTGTCAAATATACATTTAAATTTTTTTTATTCTTTTCTAAAATGTGCTAAAAAAAATACATGTATATGTCTTCTAAATAGAAGGAGCTACATATATTTTCTTTAGGTTTGTATTCTTATGATATTCTTGGAGATCACACTTCTGTAGCATAAATACCCAGGAGAATAAGATTTTCTTTGAAAGATAACTCCATGAAGGTTTAACAATTAGCAAAATGAATCTATTTGCACATCAAAATATAGAATGATATCCTAATTCTCTCCCATTTTGTGATAATTTCTTCATTCAAAGTAGATTTTTTTTGTTGTTGTTATGGGTTTCAGCAGTGACCAGAAAGCCTACATTATGAATTAATATCTGTAAATGTAATCCTGAAAATAACTATGTAAGTAGCTACAGAAAGGTAATGCTTGTCTGGCCGTGCTCCAACTTGCTAGCAGTGCAACTCTCAAAGCATGGTAAGCATTTTTTTTGTCCCTGAAAATATTTACATGCATCTATTTACTTAAATACAAAGAAATAATCTTTCAGCTACCATGAGGAAATGTGGCACATGCATAAAAGCTCCATTTATTTTGTACTGACCTGTTACTTACACTTCATTACATAGGCAAAGCTGCCATATGGAGAACATAGCAATAGGGCAGCATTAGGCATACAGCTGTAGGGATCCAAAGCTGCATCTGTTTTGGTGAGTCTATGCTGCATTCCCTGAATCTGTTATACTCAGCAAATCTAAATAACAACAACAAAACAATAATAATAATGATAATAATATCCTCATTAATCTGATTTTGGTGCTGTGGGTGTTGTGCTACTGCTGTGAGAAATGCAGCTTGGGTTAAAGGTACTATGAACAGGAATTTTTCCTACCTGTCCTGTCCTTTCTTCACTTCACATTATATGTTGTTATAGGCAAATGGGTTTCTGTTTCCAACACAAAATAGATGTTTGCAGGAGCAGAACCTGTTTTGGCTGGAAACTTCTTTTGAGTTATAGCATGAAGAGAGCCTCAGCCTCTCTAGGTCGTATTTGCTGCTGTTTGATTCTGCCTTGAAATGAGTAGTTAAAGGAAAATGCAAGTTAACCATAGAGTGGTTTTGTTAGATGTGGCATATGGGACTGCAGTATTTGAAGTAATCACAACAGCATGTCTTGGTTTTAAATGAATACCTTCTAAACGAAAGTACTCCTCCTTTTATAGTTTTGCATACTAAGGACCTTGCAAAGAGAGTATTTTTATGAATGTTTTCCATGATTTAACTTACTCAGTTTAGTCAGTGCTCTGACATTTTATTTGTATAGTAAGTTTTGTCAAAGTGTGTTAGTTTAATTTCAGGGAAATTTTTCTTTTGGTGTATGTTTATTGCACTGCAATTGGCCTGTCTCAATGAGACTTTCCAATGCTTTGTCTCAGATTCATGAATTATTTTCTGTTGCTAAAAACTGCAGTGCTTCTTGAAATTATCTTTTTTGTGGTTTTTTTTTTTTTTTATTTTTATTTTTATTTTTATTTTTATTTTTATTTTTATTTTTATTTTTTTTTTTTTTTTCGTGAAGATTGTTGTCTGAATGCTGCTTAGTGAAAGAAGATTGTAATATCACACGGAATGTGAGTGAAATGTGATTATAAAACCGTAGTCTAATTCCTGTCAAAAGGGATCTCAGAAGTCCAACCTCCTACTCAAGGCAGGGTCAGATACGGAGACAGGACAGGTTGCTCAGGGCTGTATCCTGTCAGATCATGAAAATCTCTAAGATGGAAACTGTACAGCTTCTCTGGGCAACCTATGCATGTGTTTGTATGTAAAAGGAATTTGTTTTTTCATTATATTTAGTCTAAGCCTCTCTTTTATCTTATGCTTGTTGTGTCTTGTCCTTTTGCTGTTGACTGCCATAGAGAGTCTGGATCTATCTTCTAGACAGCCTCAGCATAGGTGCTGGAAGGCTGCTCTTAGGTTCCTCCCAAAACATGCTCTTTTCCAGGCTAAAAAAGTCAAGTTCCCTAATTGGGGATGTACTTCAGCCCAAATCATCTTGGTGGCCCTTTACTAAACTTGCTCCAGTTTGTCGATGTCTTTGCAATGTTAGGGACTCAGAGTTGGACTCTGCGGTCCAATGAGTGCCAAGTAAGCTGGATGATCATTTCCCTCAGCCCATGTCATACCATACTGCTGCTGATATAGCCCAGGGTGCTATTGGCTGCCTTTGCCTGTGCACACTGGTGGCTCCTGCTCAGTTTGCTGTCCACCATGTCCTTTTTGACAGACCTGCTCCTTCCCAGCCAGTCAGTCTGTCGCCAGCCTGAATCATTGCAGCCTGTATTGTTTACTTTCTGGATTGCAGCATTTTGCATTTGTCCTTGTTGAATTTCATCATGTTCCTGTCAGCCCATTCCTCCAGGCTAAGTCCCTTTGGATGCCAGCCCTGCTCTTGGGTATGTATATCCGCAGTTGCCCCTATTTGGTGTCACCTGCACACCTGGTGATTTTGTGCTCCACTGACTTCTCCAGGTCATTGATAAAGATGTTAAACAGGGCAGGTCCCTTTACATACTCCTGCAGCACTCTTACTTACTTACTGGGAGGTGCAGTAGAACCCATTAACTGATTCATTCTGAATCCCATCATCCAACAGCAGCCTTTTACTGAGCTGGTTGTCCACCCATCTACACTGTAATATCCCAACTTGGGTGCATGGATTTTTTTTGTCAAAGCCTTGCTTGAAGTGATATATCTGATGTATTCTGTCTTCCCTTGTCCATCAGTGGAGTCATTTTACCGTAGGAGGCAATCAGGTTGGTCAGGGATGATTTACCCTTGGCTAAAGTCCAGTCTGTAATTTCCTGCTTACCTTCTTCTGTCCACGTAGGATCCTGAACTGTAGTAGTCCATGGTCATTACACCTGAGGCTGGCATTGATTATTGTATCACAAGTCAGGTCTTTGTAACATGTGAAAAGCCAATCCAGTTTTGCATCACCCCTGACTAGCTCATCCAGAATCTCCTATATCATCTCTGACACTTCCCAGTAATCTCCTGGATTGTTTGTGTCCTGTCATGTTGTTCTTCTAGCAGAAATGAAGGAGATTAAAGACCATCATAAGAGCAGGGAACTGTGATCTAGAGACTTACCTTGTATGTATTCAAGGAAGAAGAACAGTTTGTCAGCCTGATATCTGATTATTATTTTTACTACATGTTGCAGTCAGTGATGTTAGTTACTTGGCTAAGCATTTATATTCTTCTTATAAGAACAGCAGCAGGAGGAAGAAATGTTTGCATGACCACTATGACCACTATGTGCATGACCACTATGTCAAACTTGTACATTTTGTTGACTAGAAGTCTCTTAGCAATATTGCACAAGTTTTAGAATAAGTGTAAGAAAAGAGAAGTTGTTGTGTTTCTGGTTCCCCTGCTGCTATTTGTGGAATTTTGAAAGTGTGATTTTTATTTTTTGTGTGTGTGTGTGTGTGTGATTTTGAAATCAGCACTTCTGTAAAGGAAATGTAGAGTAATTAGGGCAGCTGCTCGAGAAGCTGGGGAAATACTCAGGGAAACGTTCATTCTGTTTGTGTAAGTAGCTGTTTTGAGGGGAAGGTCTGTCAGAACCCTCTAGTTCTCGTCCCATCCTGCTCTTCATGGTCCAAAAGGAGGCCATCTGGGGCTGTTCTGAAGCAAAATTGTTCATAGTAATTTCAAGGAATTCTTCTAATAACTACTAAGTGAACAATCCCATCATCACTAAAGAACTTAATTTCACAGACTGAGAACCTTCTGGCTGGGTCTACAGAGTAACTAAGCTGTGGTGATTTTATTGCTTTTATTTTCCATACCCTGGTTGTTTTTACTGTCCTCAGCTCATTTAGGTTTTGGTGCTTGGAAATTAAACTGCAAGCCACAGTCCAAGTGTGCTGCAGAGGAGACATAAAGGACAGGTTTTAAAAGCTTCTACATAAACTGTGTCAAGCTATCTTCTGCTCCAGTTGAGTGAATTATAAAAGTAGCTACTACCTCTGTTACTAAATTAAGTAATACAAAAGCTAACAATGGCAACTTGAAACTCTCCTGGCTAGCAACCTACAGATAGGTTGCTGTACTTAAGAGTTCAAAGTGTGGTCTGTCTTGCTGTCATAACTGATTTCACTCACTTGAAAAAGGGGATAATCAGTCTTGCTCGAATTCTGCCTCTGATATTTGGAATCTTTCATCCTCTGTTTTTCCTGTCTGTTTTCAGCTTGCAGCTGTTCCCGTGCCAAGTACCTTTCTTAAAGCTGTTTTACAGCTTTAGGTTTTGCTTGGATTCTCAGTGTTTTCTGGATGCGCTAATAGTAGCCTAGAAACTGAGACCCAGGAGTTGCAGAATTACTTAGGTTGAAAGGGACCCCTGGAGCTGATCTAGTCCAGCTTTTTCCTCAAAGCAGGGACATCTTCAAAATACTGCAACGTGTATGAATGTAATGAAACCAGATCAAAAGGAGCTTGGTGGACCTATAGCCTAGAGGAAAGAGGGATGGCTGTATACTTTTACCTTTGAGTTCCTTAAAAAGCTTGTCCCATTGCACTGAAAGGTTGCTGAATGGACTGTCTACTTCAAAGGTGTAAAGCAACCTCCATGGCATTTACTGGCTAACTTACCACCTTCCTTGTTGTGGTCTAGGCCCTCAGACAATCTGGAGCTCTACAGACTCAGCAATCTTGGTGTATAGAGAAGAAACTTGTCTGCTAGAGGTTTGCCAGCTATGGAGATACAAGAGATATGAGTAAACTGTAAAGTCTGACTGGCAATAAAGAAGTTATATTGGGGCTGCACTAGGGCTAATCAATGGTAATAGAGTAGAAATAGCACAGAAAAAGCCTATGTGAGTCAGAATCTCCACATCTCCACTGATCAGGAACCTCTTCAGAGAGAAAGCCAAAATCTGTTGCTGTAGTTCCTCTTGGAGTTACAGGCTCTTTTTTTTCTATTTGCAGTTGTTCTGAGTCATGTGCAATTCCTATGACTGCACAACTCAGAATAATTTAATCATATTATTCTTGCTTATGTTAACATGTCAGTGGCAATCTAACGAGTATGTAATAAAAAAGAATGTGACATTTTTCTTTATTCTGTTGGAGAGAAAAAACAACTCTTGCTGTAGCCTGTCGTCATATTAGAATAGTTTCCATACCAATCTCTTACATCTTAGTTACAGTTATGTGCTCGCATGTATAGATTTGCAAACATATGCAAATAGTAAATGCTGAGGTTTATGGCTGGTATTTTCGATAGACAATGGCATAGATTTGTAGATCAGACACCCACAGTGTACAATGTTTAGGACTTTTTAATGAGATTTTGATGCTTGGAGCTATTAAAAAATAATTTTAATTTTGTTTGTTTTGTTTAGTAGGGAGCAGAATATTTGTGGTGGCTTTGTGTTGTGTTTGGTTGGTTTTTTTAGGGGTTTTTTTTTTGTTTGTTTGGGTTTTGTTTTTTGGGGTTTTTTTTGTACTTTTGAGCTAACTGTAGTCTGATCCCATGAACGGAATGTCTGCTTACAGCTCAGGCATATTAGATAAACTCCTGGAACCTATATTCTAATTGCTTTTTATCCCAAAAGAATTAATTTCAAGTGCTCCAAGACTGTTCCACAATATGAGTGAAATACAGCAAATGGTGACAGCCAGGAAATTTAATTCAAAGGACTGCTTCCAGTTCAAGCAAAATACCTAATGTGCATGTACCTAATATGTATCATTAAGAAATAAGGGATTCAAAGCCTTTGGTTGTCAGGATTTAGGCAATTCTGTAGCCCCCAGCATGTTTTAGTGGAGTAAAAATATTTCATTGTATGTGTTAAATATATACAGCTGTATGCTGTGGTTTAAATCCATGCAAGAGAAGACAGTAGCCTTTATACAAATTTCACTTTTATCAGACACAATTTTTGGTGTTGCTGGGGCTCAAAGTTTGTGCTGATGTACTGTGGTTTGTTTCTGTTTGAGCAAACATCCTTCTCATAACAAGGAGGTGAGAGAATTTCACCTGTAATAAGGTCAGTGAGATTTGACATGCACCAAAATGTGGGCAGCACTTTCTTGGGCGTGTCCTGCCATTTCTCTTCCCAGCTGTCATCTGCCCCAGCTGAGTGAATTGTTAAAACTAGCAAAGACAACTTAAAATGTTACTGGCTTACTACTTACAGATAGTTTGCTGTAGTTGAGAGAAGTACATGATTTCATAGAATGTAATAATGAAAGAGTGAAAAAATTGACATGTAGACCTGCCTGTGTACGACATGCTCTTGCTTTTTTCCACTTATACATAGCAAAAACCTCCTCACTTGGGAGCAGTGCTTGCTCTATGTGAATATAAGATAGGGTCTCTGAGTCAGAGTGATGAAAATAATTGCTGCTGCACTTACTTTTACTTGTGTTCTAAAAATTAGGTGGGGTCCAATGTCCAAATCTATTAGTAACATATGCATGTAGTGACATACAGTGATCAAATGCTCAAATTCCTGAATCTCCTACCTCTGCTGGATGGCTATTGCTGTCTTCCTGCCTAATGTCTTGATAAAGAACTATTTCATAGGAGCTATTAAAAAGAATTAAATAGCTACCTGGCTTTATGGTGTTAAGCTGGTAGTATCATGTTATAAAGTCTGTCTCGCTATTGCCTAGTGCCAATTCAGAAACAAAGAGTTGCATCTGATCTAGGGTTCATTGCTGACTTGCTGCCAGGATCCTATTCTGTCTGCAGCTCCTCATGCTGGCAGGAACATACAGCATTTAAATTCCCAAACTGCTGTTTTTAAAAAAAATTGTAGGTCCTCCATTAATACCTTTTTCTGCATATTCATTCGAGGCATAAACCCCATAAAACCAATTAATAAAGAGGTCTTAGAGCTTGTTTTACCAAAATGTGGAATTGAAGAACAGAATAAAGAACAAAGCTTTTTAACAGCCTTTTAGGAAAACCATATTTCTGATATTCTGATAGCTTGTAAGACCATCTGGAGGCCAGCTTTCCCATGAATTCTCCTGGTATGGGAAGTGTGGGAAAGAACATACAACAGTGTTTATATTCGATAGTATCGGTGATGTATCCTCTGATTTTTATTTTGGTTCAGTGATGTGCGTATGCCTAGGAAAATCTTCCAGGGTTAAAAAGTCCTATATTAGAGTGATCACCTGTAAAATTGTTTTTGCATGGTTCTATAAACCTTTCTGATGGTTAGACACTACTTCTTGACAAAATGTAAAACATTCATTTATAGGCTATAAAGCAGCTCTGGATAGGGGTTTTGAAAACCAAGGCAGAATACAAATTGTGTATTTCAGCATTTCTAAGTGTCCCACCTGAAAGGTTTCCAGAATGTTGTTTTTATTCTCAGAGTAGTTAGATGTTTTCTTGTATTTCTAGAAGAGAAAACTGATGAAGTGCATGCAAGAATCACCTCATTCAAGGGGCTGGAACACTTCAGGTTGTATAAGTGTGTTCTTCTGGGAAAGCATCCTGACTGATGTTCCATTTCCCCTTCCCTGCTTCAAAAAATGATGTGTGACATTGCTATCAGCTCTCCGAGCAAAGAGAGTAACACTGCTTTTAATTTGAGACATGGTACTGCATTAACCAGGGTTATATATTAGTTTCCATTTCATTTGGTTGCAAATGCGTGATCAGATTGAAGCATTTTTTGTGTGTGTATGTGGTTTGCACGGGCTGTTGAGCAGAAACAAGATACAGACCAAAATTATTTAACCAGACTTGCTATATTTTTTCCTTTTTTTTTTTTTTTTATGGCAATGATGCGAAGAGCTCTTAAAGGTTCTCTTGGGAAGGGATGGGCGGTGATTTTGTGGCGGGCTGAACAGAGGCTCTGCTGATGCAGCTGTGTTGGTGGAGCTCTCTCATGGAGGTGGGTGCCTTGCAGGAAGAAGTGTTTTGTCAGCATAGCTTTGCTGCTGTCCTAGACAACAGGAAGTGATCTTCCAAAAGCATTCTTCTGTTGGCACATCCAGCAGGGCTGTTGCATGGCTTGTCTGGAGTTTGTGATTTCCCCCATGAGATCCAGCTGGGCACATCTGTGTTGGCTTTATGTGGGCTGGTCCTATGTTGGACAAGAGCAGACATAGAGCTCTGCCAGGTCTTGACATCTGTAGAGTCTGAGCTGAAGCAGCACCCCTGAGAGAGGGATCTTCTCTCTTCCTCTCCCTTGCTGACACCTCTTACCATCGGTAGTGTTTAAAAAATAGTATTCTGAATTACTTTTCTGTGTGCAGAGGAAAATGATCCCTTTGGAATTTTACGTTAAAATATTTTAATCCATAAACAGATACTGTAGGGAATTGTTGTTAAAATGTGATAATTGGAGCTGTTTAACAATACAATATTGGTACATTTAATAATCCTCTCAGAATCAGTGTACTTTAATGTTTCTGCAGTGTCCACTGGATTTTTGTTTGTTTCTTTCTTTTTTACTTACAACTCTTCAAGGCTCAGAATTGACATAAAAAAAAAAATCCCTCCAGCAAAGTGATTTTTTTACAAAGTCAGACTTTAGATTTTTTCCTGATTTGTCAAATAATGTGGGTAAACAGAATATAAATACTAAGGAAAAAAATTGTCTGTCTCTAATTATCTAAGAACAATGCTGAAACAAAAAAAATCATGTTAGGCTATAAATATTTCTATGATCTAACTTAGAAGCAATATTAATTATAATTAGGACAGTACAAAGAACATGAGATGTCTATCTTTCAGCCATTAGTAATTTACATTAATTTACATTAAACTATGGATAACATGATGTTTTTACCTAGAGAAAATGAGATTAGATTGATCTGCCCACTTTTCATAATCCCAACTAAAAGTTTCTCCTGGAAGACCAGTAGATGATGCTACAAAAATTTGCCTCTAAATTGAAAAGTTTGATTCAAATAAACACAGTAAAGCTGTTAGTAACTATCAGATAATTATTATGTTTTCTTTTGTTACAGAGTATTCACCCATTGAGAAGAGAAGTAAATTAACTGCTATATTCTATACAGAAAAGGAAGAAGTTAGAAGAGGTTTCTTAGAACCTCTTACTCATTTTCTAAAATGAGAATGTGAAAATAAATACTTAAAATTAACCCTTAAAGAAGTATTTCTGTAACTTTTTTTTCATTTTTGAAGAATTATTGCAAACCTATCCTTTCAATTTCTAAAAACCTGAATTGAAAACAGAATACAAATCCAAACCCAAACAAACACCATGATCCAGAAAATCCTGTCGAGGACCACAGGGCAGTAGAGACTTCAGAGCAATGTTGAGAGCTGCTCAGCTCAGACCACTACTTTATGCTCTACTTACGATTTCTGTTCCACTGGGAAGTAGAACAAAATTGTTATTTCAGGTAATGAAATACTGTGGTTAAAGCATAATGGGCTGAACAATTTAGCATCTGTATGAATAAGCTGTGTAGTGAGAGAGACTGCACTATCTGCAAGCCTGAGGACTGCACATGTTATAAGGCAGGCTGCTTTTTGGAGTGACCTAGAAACGATGGAAAAATGGGCTGACAGGAATGTCATGAATTTAGATAAAGGCAGATGAGCAGCCCAGCAATTAGGATGGAATGACTCTGCAAGAGAACGGGCTGGGAAATAAGTGGAAAGAAGGCCTGTAGGAAAAGACCTGGGTGACCTGGTGACACAGTGAAAGGGTCAGAGGCCAGGGAGGCTAGTTTGAGTGTGGGAAATTTGAAATGGTTCTGAGGAAAAGTAGAAAGAAAAATTGAGGACAGTCAAGTGCAGTGGCGGGCTGCTTAGAGAGAAGTGGAATCTCCATCCTTGGAGAGAGTCAGTACTCACCTGGAGATGACCCTGAGCATCCTGGCCCAGCTGGATCTGCTCTGAGTAGGGCTGGACCAGTGGACCTCCTTAAGGCCTTTCCAAGCTGCATGATTCTCTTTTATTTGTAGCTGTCATGAACTCTGTGCATATAATAATGCTTTGGACTTCATGGATAACTACATTATAAAGATTTGTTCTCTTAAAATGACATCCAGTTGTTAACTGTTTTCCTATATTTTTTAGAAAGACTTTGTTTAAATTGATTCACAGTAGTGACATCTGACTTCTAGGGAGCAATGAAAGTGAAATTAAATGGTAAGGTTGGTTCAGATGATTGAGTATGCCATGAATGGTATGAATTAGGTGGGACTGTAAATTGCTGGTTAAAAAACAGCATTTCTTTTTTCACTTTAATACAGCCAAAGTGCCAAATATGTGCAGGTTAGGTGCTATTAAGGGAAATTAACCCAAGAAATCCCATTATTTCTAATCTGTGCTGTTTTTCATTTTTCAGCCCAATAGGGACTAGTGTAAAGTGTTGTCATCCATGGTTTTATATCTCTTACGGACATTCTATCCACTTCAGGGCAAATTTTTTTATAAATCAAATACTTTAGATGTAAAGTTTATAATTGCTTTAATGGGGACTTTAGCTGCCAGGAAGATATTTAGTGATGTGTGAGTTCATTACAACCACAAAGTTATAATTAAAACATTTTTTTTTAGTGCTCTTGTCAAAGTGGGAAACAAGTTCGGGATTTTTTCAGTTGATACATATATCAACTGTAGGACATCTGAATTGCAGCCACTTAGAACTGTCAGATGTTGGCATGACTTTTTTCTATCTAATTTTGAAGAAAGCTTGGTATGTATTTTAGCAGTTTCCTCTCTTTAGAAAGAAAAAAAAATCAAACAACTGGAAGCAGTCTAGACCTGCTCCCTCTCCAGTGATAATTATCTGTCAAAAAGTGCTCACCTGAGCAGATATTCTCAATTTCTGGTCAGCTGTTTCAGAGCCCAGCCTGTGGATGGATTTGTGGAGTGATGATGGAGGAAGAAGACGACTTATACAATGATGTGTTTTCTTTTGCTTGGATTTTATTCAAGCTGCCTGCAGTATTATTTATGGATGTTACCATTCCTTTATTAAATAATACACCTCTAAAGTCAGACCATACATCTAAGATCAGTACAAATGCTTGGGTAGCTTATGGAAAGCAAAGAGCAGAAAGAAATAAGTGTTGTTTCTTAAACAGAATAAGCAATGGTGATTTTTGTAATGCTATTGCGCATTTGTGTGAAATGAGTGAAAACATACGTAATGATCTAGATAGGTTTTTTGTTAATGGGTTAGAAGGTATGCTGAAATCTCTGGAATTTTGTTGCAAACCTCTGCCAGTGCTATGTATTTTCACTCAAGGTTTCATCTGAAACAAATAAATAAGCAAAGATGTTTTATTTCTGAAGGTTTCTGAATGTCCTGTAATGTAAAATTCCTCTTAGAAGGAGGTGAGTTGACTGGTTTTTGGTTTTGAACAGGCAGATTTCTTTAACAGTGTAACTGATAGCTAAGAGTGGGAAGGCATTCAAACTTGACACAGTTGTTAGTACAAGATCTACTGATGTGCAGAGCTACATGAGCCCAGCCAAGAGGTTCTCCTGACCTACTTTTAGGTAACAAACTTGGCTATCACTGACACTTGCGAAATTACAAACACTAGATACCATAGTATCATAGGTAACAACTCAAACTAAAGCCTTTGGGACTTAATTACATTTACTTTAAAATTGTGTTTTCCTTCTATTGATTATGTCAGAAGATGTGTCTTTGGTGAATTGTGTACTCTATGGAGGAAGTTAACTAGTTTGTCAAAAATATGTCTGTATGTGTAATAGGATGAATGTGGATTCTGTACACATAAATTCAGAATTTTCTAATTATTCTTGTTTATTGGAGTTGCTTATGTACCTTTCACAACCTGTGTCCCTACTTTAGCATGTAAAAGGTTAGAAATCTCTAAATGCCTCTCAGTTCATTCTCCCACATGTGGAAGAAATTAAGAGTATGTAGTAGAGGGATTTTTAATGTTTTCTGTAGTACTACTAATAATAGACTAGTTTAAGCCCTTAAACAAAAGCATTCGTTTTGCAGAAGACTAGTAAATAGTTCTGGTCCAACACAGTAATTTAAAGATTCCAGCTTTAAAAACTCGCCGAACAGGAGATACTTTCCCCATTGATGATGTGTTTTGGGTACCTGTTTTGTTTGAGGGACCCTTATATTCCCCTCTAAATTGTGCAGTTTGTAATTCCCACTGAAAGCCAGCTGGGGTTCTGGATTCATCCTTGTGAGCTTTCAGTGGGATAATGCTGCCCACCCCTGCCTGGGAAAAGAAATGTTGCCTTTTGCAGTGTGATTTGAGCTTTCCATCCAGGCATAATTAGGAGCAGACAGCAAAGTAGGGCTCTTTGTGTGCCCAGTGTGTGTGAAGCAGATTGCAGCAGTCCAAAGCTCTTCTGGCACAATTACTTGCAGCACCTGTTTTTTCCTTCTTGTATTCATCTGAGCTTCATTTCTTCAGCCTTCACATTTGCATTCGTGTGTGTTCTCTGATCTTAGTGTTCCTTACACAGGTTGGACTTGCTTTATTTTGTCCATGACTCCTACCTTTGAGCTCTCTTTCAGTTATTCATTGAAAATAAATCCTGTTACCGTTTGACTTGTGTTTTCATTCCCCATCTGCTTGGGCCTTCTGCTTAACTTTTCTGTTCCCATTGCTTTCAGCCACATCAGTTTGGCCTGCTTGCTCTGCTTACTGTCATGCTCTTTCAGCAGCTCCAAGCAGCTCCTTGTTGTGCCTTTCCTGTTCTTACTTTTCTTCTAGAAAAATCAGCCACTTCTCTTGGCCACTGTGAGGGGCTGAATAGGGTTGGTGTCCCCAGTAAGGCTAGTGACTTCACAGTATCAAAGTTTGCTCCCTGTGAGTAGTGGTTTTTCTATACTATAAGGAAGCCAGTTTTTCTCATGAATCTTGTGAACGAATCCTAAAGTTCAGTCTATGTAAATTACATTTCCTACTAGAAAAATAAGCTGTCTTTGGAAAATCTTGCATATTATAGCTTAGACATATGGTCTTATTTTGCATGCCAGTACTGGTGAAAGAAATCTGTTTCTTTCAAGGATTGCTTTGCTATGCTAAGAGACTTAAAACTGATGCTTCTGTACAACAGCAGAAACTACTTTGGAGACTTTGGAGCAGAAACACTTTTGGGGAAGGAGAGTCCAACTAGCCCCTCTTGAAACTAGTCATCCTGGTTTGGAAGATTGCCATTCCCACTTCACTACAGCAAGTAGTGTTACCTTTGCCAAAACAGTCAAGACCAGTGGTGAAATAAAAGGTTTTGTTTTGTTGTGAAGCTTGCCATTAAGTTTTCAGTCCACAGTCATCAGGAGTGACTGAGTATCTGAAGGCTCCTACGCCTTCACGTGAAATGGTCTGAATAGCATCTGGCAGTGTCACTACAGTAAAAGTAGCCAAGGTACAACAACCATGATGAATTTGGTCTACTTTTCCATTTAAAGTTCCTGCCATAAGCTGTCTAAAACCCCCCAAATGCAGTTCAGTTGACTGAAAGCTAAAGAGCAGATTTTTGTGCTCTTTGAAACACTGTTGGTTCAATTTGTTTTGTCATTTGAGTTCAGAAAATAAGTATGTGTTTTGTTATATGAGCTTTTCAGCCATTTAAGAGAGAAAGCATAACACCTAGAAATGGAAAATTTTCTGTTAGTGTCAAAATTTGTCTGTGCTGTGTTTTCTTGTTACTGTTTCTTTTCCTGTCGTCCTATTTTTTTGCCTTTGAAGACAGTGCAGATCCTTGACATTCTCATTCTCAAATGCAACAAATGCATTTGAAGAGTATCTATGTACTGTGAGCCTGGAAATAAGATATACTCTCAAAAATGTGTAGAAATAGTAAAACTAATAAAACAAAACCCGAGTGATGGCTATGGCTACAATGTCTGCACTAGATGAACTAATATCTTGGTACTATGGTTTTCATCAGATGGTCTTTTAACCACCAGCTACCTGGTGAACACTAAAATTCATTTAATTAAAGTAGCAAAGAAGTATCTGCGCTTTCCATATGAAACAACCAGCATGCCCCTATCCATTTTCATAACAATGCATAGAAAGCTAATGTGCCCCATAGAAACTTCCCCTTGGATGGTCAGAGCTGGAAGTGATGCTTGCTCAAGACCTCTGGATCCACTGGGACACAGACTTCAGTAAGGACTTTGTTGGAGAGGATTTTTTTCTTAATATAGCTCTCTCTTGCTCTCGGCATCCGAGAGAGGATGGGAGGCTGCTGCTTGCTGCGGGAGGAGTTCACTGTCCCACCAGGTCCGGTCCTGAGAAAATCTCCCACCATCTGCCTGGTGTGCCCGGAGCTCTGAGCTGCCTCCTCCTGCCCTGCTGGGGCTGGGCCGGCCCTGTCCCGCCGCCGCCGTTTCCTCGGCCCTGCTTGGAGGCTTTTGCTGCTCTGGCCCCGCACTGCCCGGCCCTGCCGGGACATCCCCGCTGTTCCAGTTACCAACACGGAGCTCCTGATCCCACCCACCAGCCCGGGATTTTCCACCGTTCCAGCCCGGTGCTCTGAGAGATCAGAGTGCCCCAGGCTTTGTCAAACAAGGCCCCTCGAGTTTTTCCCTGGTTCTGTTTACTATTAATGCTGTAGTTGTTGTTCTTGTTTGCCTTGTTATACGTACTAGTAAAGAACTGTTATTCCTATCCCCATGCCTCTGACTGAAAGCCCCTTTAATTTTCTAAATTATAACAGTTTGGAGGGAGGGGATTTGAATTCTCCATTTCCTAGGGAGGCCCTGCCCCTCCTTAGCAGATACCTGTCTTTCAAACCAAGACAATTGGTCTGCTAACTCAGTGTGTCCAGAACAAGCTTACACCAAGGACAGTAGATAAAGCTCACTCCAGATTAATTAGGTTTAAACAAGATATTCTCATTTTGTACAAGTGATGGGTCTGGCGTCATAGCATCCTTTAGGAAAGGGAGCAGTTATTCTGTTATGTAGCTAGAAGAAGCTTACAGTGGGTCTACATAGATTCTAGGAAATGTGAAAAGTTAGAGGACCAATATTTCCTTCAGATTCAAATAGACTCGTGTTTAATGTTTACTGTCAGGTTTACTGTACATTTTTCAACATCAACATAGAAAATTGTTTTTTAACATAATGGTGGGTGGGGTTTTTTTGTGGATTTTTTTCCACAGTTGGGTTCTGCTATTTACTAAAAGTTTAGTTTTACTTTTTGTGTTGTCTTAGACTCAAATTTCTGTGTGTGGCACAGTTAGATAAAAGGGCAACTAATCCTTGGTTTGCTTTGAAAACGGTAGCAACTTGAAATGAATTGGGTCTTCTGGGAGGAGATTCTTGTCATTTTTTCACCTTTGTGAATTTTCTTTCAGGTAGAGCTCTTGTGTGCATGATAGCAAATTCAGATGGCTTTATATTGGCTCTTTGCCTTTACCACCACTCAGATTTTATTTCCATAATGCTCACTTTCCTTCAGTCTACTGTTTGCTTTGATGAGTCAAGCTCTTTTGGAGAGCAGTCAAATAAAAAGAAAAGCAATTGATATACCACCCCATTTTATCACAGCTTTTTCCGTGATTTTTTTCAGTCTAATCTTTTCTATGCAAGCGGATACTATTGATCTGCAGGTTGTATCTTGGCAAAAGCAGAGCTGTATGAATGCAGCTGGCACAGCAGTTTTAAATGTTTTGCCGTTAGTAGATAACTTCCTTCAATCAATCAACTAACTTTTTGCATGCTCTGGAAGGCTTTGCATGACTTTGCTGTCTCTGTATAACTGGTTCAGTAACAGTTTTAGGTTACAAAATCAGAGCTCACACTAAAGTTTTAGACTGGTTGTATCTTATTTTCCCTGTTGAGTTTTAAAGAGTTTGCCTTCCCAGTCAATCTGGCCCTTCATTGTATTTTCCTCCTGCCTTAATCTAATGGGATAGAACTAAACAAAATTGTAGCAAAGCTTAGGTAAGATTACAATTTTCAGGAAGGTATATGATGTATGACAATATGCACTCTTCTATCCTGTAGCTACCGTTTGAGCTGCTTTAATACTCCCAGCCTGTGGTTCTAGTAATGTCTGTGGCTACTGATGACTACTCTGAATGTTTAAGAATTCAAAATGGAGAAAATAGTAATGAGCTTACTCAAAGTATTAAGTTGGCAAACTTTTCTTTGTCACTTTGTTCATGATAACATGAATTTTTAGTGACTTCTCAGCAAGAAGAATGGTGCAAGTAGAATGCTTATGGTTACAGCAAAATTTGAGTGACACTCTGCTGAATAGTAATTAAGGTTGTGCTTAAAGAGTACATTCAAAGTGTAAATATTGAACGTTGCTTTACACTTTGTTTTAGAGTACTGCCCAGTTCTGAGAAAAAAATGCCAAGATTGGGTGTAACAAGCTCCCGAAACAAAGGGTTTGGGTTGGCTTTTTTCATGTATACATGTGCTACCACCCCTTAGACTGAGATGATTAAAGGAAGGTAAATTTCCATCTGTAGAGTGGGAAACGCTCCATAGGTATGCAGTATATGCAATAAGCGTGTATGACAGAAAGGCTTACAGATCATATTACCAGGCTGTGGTAATAGAAATACTATAACTATAGGATTATTCATCTCATTTGTTTTGTCTGAAATAGTTCATTATAATCCTACAGAAAAGGGCACCACCTGGAGTCCCATTTGGACTTTCCTCAGTCTATGGAAGGTGCCCAGAGGATTAATTTTGAGTAGACATGCCACTTCAGGTACAGTAAAACAGCACACTACCCATGAGCAACCTGCTAATCTGTGTGCCTGGTGTTGCTCAACACGACAGTGCCATTGGCTCTCAGGTCACAGCTTTGTATTTCACCAGGCTGGCCAGTGCCCCTGTCACCACTTGGGACAGTAGGGAGAATGGGTACCATTGTAGTGGTAGAAGCAAAGGCCACAGCATTGAGATTGTTCTCTGCTCTACACAACTCTGTGTTACAGTATTTAAAATATTTGTTTTTGTTAATTGTTTATCATGCCAGTGAAATGAAATTAGTGGCTTAGTCCTGTCAGAAGCCCAGAATACAGTAGTTGGTAATCTGTTTAGTCTCTGAAAGGCAGCAATAAAATCTGTTAAGCATATCAGGTTTATCAAATCCCCTCAGGATTTCAGGACTTACTAACCTGTATTTGGTTAAGTACTTATTTCAGACAGATGGAATTTTTGGCAGTTACTGAAATTCCTCTCCTACTTACATGGAAATCATGCCTGACTCTCAAATAACACCTGACTTTGCAAATGTAAATATTGTATATTGGAGACTGCAAGCCTGGCAACTGTGCTTTATTTGTAAAGTTGTTACAGTTAGAGAGCTATTATTTGGCATTTTGTTTGGACTAATTTTGGTTAACAGTCTATTTTATGTCAGCTGATATTACTTTCATCTAAATTCCCTTCATAAATAGGGATTCCATGTCAGTTATTCCACTGGTAGCATTGCAAGCATCCTTTGATTAGAGTTACATATTAGAGATAAAGGGTACTGACTCATAGCATCTACTATACAAGTAAATTATTATTGTAAGTAGAATTTCACATATGGTCTACTAAAACCTCTTTTTTGTATTTTTACATCTTTATTTTTAAAAAACAACCAGCATTCAAATTATAACTTAATATGCTATTGTTATGTAAATTTAATATCTAAAAATACATCTGCACATTGATAGATTTTTACAAGACAAACATATTGACAAAGATGGTAGTTAAAACAATTATTTTTGTTACCATGATTCATCCAGAGGGCTAGACCTCTGAGTGGCTACAACCAGTGCTCTTGATCTATAGTATAGGTAAGCTTCATTGAAAATTAAAATCTGTCATAAGAACATACTCAACAAGTTTGTAAGTGATGTGGTAAACTGCTCTTGGTTCCCATAGCCATAGCTTTCCCAAGTAGTGGTCTTTGAGGGTAAGTACATCCCAAAGGAGTTATAGAAGAATAAAAATGGCTCAGAAATATCCAGGGACAAAAAAAAAAAAATAACCCAAACCGTTACATATGAATATTTGTTCAGCATCTCTGACTCTGCAGTTTAAACTGGCTTAGGCTGTTTAGGCTGCTGTTTGGTCTTGTCTGTTGGGAGCAACCAGGAGAGCCAAGACAGGTCTCTCTCCACTGGTGGAATACCTCTGCTGGAGAATTGAGTTGGGACACACAGACCACAGCTGATACTTGTTAGTGAGCGTGTTATTAATTTAGCTGCACTTACAAGGAGAATCGGGGTGTTGCTGTTAATGAAAGATAACCGTGTATCCATTGATCCAGCTCCCAGTTTGCTCATGCCTGTGTTGGTTGTAGCTCCCAGGTGGGAGCGGCAGTAGGGAGACAGCCAGATTTTGAGACAGCCAGCTCTGATTTGAGAGCATACAAATGCAGCTCTAGCAATTTTTCTGGTTGCTTTGGGATTAAATATCCCTGTAACAATATGAATAATTCAGAGTAATATGATTTTTCAATGTGATGTGTGGATTGGGGAGTCAAAAGGATGGTAGAGGTTTGATGTAGCAGCCACATATATGCAATTAGTGCCCCCTGAGGTACAGAGGAGTGTTGTGCATGGCTGTTGTCTGGTGCTGTGATAGCCTGCTGTGCAGTGGATTTATAGGTGACACTATTGCCAATGAACAATATTGATTGTTCCAATACCTTTGAGCTTCCCAGCTGTCACTAAGTGCTTATGTGTACAAATCTGAATTTGGTCTGTAGTCAATACAGTAATTGGAGCAATCTGGATTAGTGACTGCAAGGTACCTGTTCTAGAGTGAGTTTTAACTTTATCCTATAATTATCATGGATGGATAAGTGCCTATACTGCATATGAACAACTAAATTTAGAACCTTAACTAGACCCAAGCCATTGTCTTACATTAAAGCACAGCATGCAATATATTTTTCATACATTATTGTCTTGGTGACTTCTTTTTCTGTTTATTTGTTACTGTCTGTGGTTTGTGTAATGCAGTCTTCTCAAAATTAGGGTGAGGGGAGATTATACAATGCAAAAAGATTTTACTCAGTATGTGTATAATAAAACACATATATAGAAATAGTTTCTTAAAATTGGTTTGCTTGCTTACATTCAGATAATTGTTTACCTTAGCTTAGAGGATTGTTAAAATAAGGATGCTGTGATGTGTCGTTTCTAATGTGCTGGTCTGAATCATGCTTGTGTGCAATCACTGTATCAGCCCACAGCTTGGCTGCCAAGCTGCCCACACATTCCGATGATGGATTTGCCAAGAGAAGTCTGATCTCCTTCTGGCCATCTGCATTTGTTTTGAGTCATAGGTCTATGGGTGTGTGTATTACCTACTGCATTTATCTGAGCTTTGTTTGTTGGAAGCTCCTTTTGACTTTTGTTTCAGTTTCTCCTGTTGACTTTACTTCTTATGTTTGCTTTTGCAAATCCTGTGGACTTAGAATTGAGCTATGAGTAGGCTTCAGGTCACTTGATGTTTCTGGGAAAAAAACTCCTGTGTGTTCAACACACTGCAGCATATCTACCACAACACTAGAAAAACAGTTTTGAAATATAAATGCCAAATGTCACAATATAGTTTTTCAACTTAAAGTACTTGTTAAAAAGCTGTGTTTAGAGAAAAGTCCATAAAACCTCTGCCTTTGGCATTTTAAAACTTATATTGGACAGTTATATTATATAGGACAGTTTCTTCTTTTATTGTGTGTTCAGAGCTGTGCCCATCAGCTTTTGTATATATTTTTTATTTACCTTCAGCATGCCTTACAGTCTCACAAGTCCTGTGCATGAGGGCTTATCAAAAGGAGCACAAGTGCTATGTCTAAGTTGGTTCTGCTGTTTACACTTCACGAGTCCTCCTTCTTTAGCTTCTCCCCTTCTTCATCTTAACCAGGGTAGATACCAGGCAGTGTCTGGTTTTTCTAGCTCCAGTGAAGGCACTTAGCAGGATTCATTGCAAATTCAGGGATCTCAGCTGTAGGCCGAGACCTATAGAAGAATTGTGTGTTAGGTACTGTAGACAGGCAAAACCCCACAGTTTCTCTGCCAGAGAACCTAAGGGGCTGTTAATCGCTAGTTAGTACACTGATTTTTAAACCTTAATCCAAGATGCATAATCCAGAGCAAACTGATATACCTCATGAAATGCCTGACAGAGAATCTGAGCATAGTTTTGGGGAAAAATAACTTTTTTGGAAGATGGCAGGTCTAACACACAGTGACTTTTCTACTTGCAGTCTAATAATACTTTAAATAATGCGTGCATTATAAATGGTTATCAATGTTCTTTGCTTCTGAAAGCAAAGCTGTCATTTGTATGTGCTACCAGAGGATCACAACCGAAAATTTGTATTTTCAGATTCAGTTTTAATTTCTTAACTCTGTGCTATTCATCTTCAAACTGTGATAACTTTCTGTAGTTGAGCATATTTTTCCTCCCTGTCAATTTGTATTTGTCATTGTTTTCCCTGGCCTTCATAAACACCATTTGAAAGGATTTATTTTTTTCTCCAAAATTTGAATAATCCTGATTTTGTTTTTTCAAATTGAAACTAAATTAAGCTATTCAAACCCTTCTTTTGTGTGTAGTCTTTACAGCAAATATTCTTAAGAAGAAACAGGAATCTCTAAGTTAATGCAAGTTGACATTTTGCAGAAATATTTTTTTCTTCAGGTCCAAAAGAAACCACCTTAACAGAAAACTGTGTGTGAATTTACACCATTAAAAAAAAAATAGTCCCTTTCCTTACCTACTGGGGTACTTACTGTGACTGGTGTGGCCTAAAGCACTGGTTGCAGAAGAGATGTTTGCCCAAATAGCTGCATTAGCTGCCTCTACTTGTATTATTTTTGGCAGTCATGACAAATATGGGTAGAGAAAACAGAAGAAACATCTTCAGCCATATGTACTGTTCCAACACCAATTTCTTGCCATGAACCACATTTGTTTTCAGCAGAATGAGTTCATTATGAAGTGTTGTGCTCAGATTAGTTATTCTAAGTATTTCCTGGTGTATTCTGCCTTGACATGAATGTTGAATATGGATTATTACAAGGATTTATCAGGTTTCTCTGAAGTCATGTTTGGAGAATATAAATGAAAAATGGAGAGGAAATGCTTGTAAAACTTTCTTTTTTGCCTGTTCATAAGATGACTTTTTTAAAAAAACACAAATTATTTAAAATAGCTCAAAGGGATTTGCAGATCATTAAACTCTTAAATGTAGCTTAAAATGCTTGAAAACCCGTATGTTCTATATTTTTAGAGAGATTTTATAAAAACATTCTTTAAATGTGTAAAATTTTGCAGTTGTGTTTTTGGTTGGTTTGTTTTATATATATACATATTCTGATCCGAAAGAGGTTTATGACATTAGGTGCCTGAATCTGTTTTCATGTAGCTCATACCTACCAGGACTATACATACCTTTTTTTTGCTTCCTCAGCCAAAGAAGTTTTCCTTAAAGGAAATTAATTTTGACTTGGATTCCTCCCTAACAGTACTAACGTAGTATGAAAATCCAACATTGCTGAAGGCAAAACCTTGACCAGCAAAAGAATTGCCTGCAAACAGTCATGCATAAGATCATGGTTTCCTAAGGACTGCATCTAGTCCTGCAGTTGAATTTCTTCTGGAGACAATCTTATACATGAAGTGGTGTGAGCAGTGTGATGTGATGTGTGACTGGCAACTAGTAGTGAAGCCACTGATTTTACATTTGGGATGTATTGGGGAAAGAACTCTTCCCTAGTAATTGGAGAATATTTCTGGTCTTTCAGCCAAAAGTATTTGTCTTGTTTGTGTGTCCTTTTTTGTTTGGTTGGTTTTTTTAAGAATGGAATTTTTAAGAATGGAATTTGTGGGGTTCTGTAGTTCACTTGTTCAAAAAATGGATTCAGATCTTGAGCAGACAAGTGTTGCAGGCAGCTGTGGGGTTTTCTCAGAGCTTTGTCTGGCAGAGCTCTCCCTGACCTCTGCTCAGGGATACCAACTGCTGCGGTGGGAGCCTGCAAGGAGTGACGAGGTGCCAGCTCTCCTCTTTCTGGCCATGGCAGCAGATGTTGAGCACATCTGAGTCCCTCAGATTTGTATGCTTTTTTCATGATATCATTCAAATTTTTTCACTGCGCTTTTATGATTTAGGTGTTGAGAATGAGTTTTTTAACGGACAGTTTTGTTACTTTTTGATTTTTTTTTTAAATTTTTTTACTTTGTCTCTTCTTTTTTGAGACTCGTCCATCCCCAAAATACTCTGGAGACTGTCATTTTCCTCTAGCAGTATGTTAGACCAGCAATTCAGATATTTCTTTCTGATAGACTAGATGGTGCTTCTACATCCTTGCTATACCTTTTCACCTTCCTCCTCATTTCTTCCTTTGCCCTTCTAGGATACAGAAGGCTCAAATATACGTGTGAGTACTTGAGCGTGAGTACTGCTGTTGGTGGTTGTCTCCTGAGCCCCTGAAGCCTTATAAGCCTTGATTTTCTCCTTCCAGAGGCTGAGGAGAGAGTCACTGAGATAGAGAACCTTGGATGTAGACATGGTTTCCTCTTCTAAGCCAGCCTTCTTCTGTGTGTGGTTAGGCCAATACTTTCGTGTCACACCTGCAGCGAGGCCAACAGGAGGAAATGCGCTATTCTTCTAAATGAGTTGGAGTTTTTAGAAATGAAAGTTTTTACTACTAGAACAAAAGACAGCTAGGCCTTGGGAGAAATTGGAGAAGGATCTCTGCAATGAATACTGGCTGCCCTTTAGTGAAGCCAAATCTCATTAATGCATGGACAGGATGCACATATTGCTTTAGTACACTCTCATTTTCTAGAGAGGTTTATATAAACCTGGCAATTATATGAGCTGCAGATATTCTGTCTGAAGAAAAATGATGTCAGTGAAATCTAGTTTGTATTAAGAGAGAAAATTTGTCTCTATTGACTGTGAATAGAGGCTGAAACAGCTCTCGGAGGTATTTTGAATGTGCTCTCTGTCTTTTCAAGCACTGCTTGAAAATTTGGTTGAAAGCCAGTGCAAAAAGCTGTCTGATACAGGATGATGCTGTGCTGTTTATTCTGTTATGTGTTTTTTCAGTACTGCAGCTGAAGAAGAGCATTGATGTATGTGTAACTGCACTAGAACATCATTGTACCTGAGGGGCTTTGGGGGATTAGAGATTATGAGCTGACAGATAGTTAAGAGTGGAGTTGATAAACTGATAGATATTAAATACTGAAAGAGTGATGTGCAGTAATAGAAATAGAAATCACTGCTAGAGTTACAAAACTTCACAACATTACAAATGGAGAGACAATTTCAGAATTATATGTTTTTACAATGGGTTCTATTTTTTTAAAAAACTCAGCTTTTTGTGTACAACTGAGAGTCTGAAAGGATATTTATGCCTATGGAGCAGTAAAAAAAAAAAACCCTACCCAAATATTTGACCAAAATGTCTGTGAGAAAGGAAGGTAGTGAGGTGGCTGACAAACAACTTGATTTCACCAAAAGCAAACCAGAGCATATAATGAAACATATGAAACACAACTCTAGAAGAATTGCAAACTCTTAACTGGGAGGATTGATAATAACTATATTTTTAATCTCTATGATGTATATCATGCATAAAGCAATAACTCAAAATTGAATAAATTTGAATAAATCAAAACTAATTAGGCAGAGGTTAATATTTATGGTTGCGGTCTCTTGCCCTTACGCAGCTTTTAGATTGTCATACTGTTGGTCTTCTTTAAAAATTTAGTTGTAATACAAGCTACAGAATAAAAATATCCACATTGTTTATAATAGTTTGGATGCCAGGTAACGGAAGTCTGTCCCATCCAGGTGTGCATAAAATATGCCTCTCTGGAAAGGAAAGGAGTGTGTAAACCAAGCTGGACCTAGAGCCCTCTCTGCTGGATGGCTGGGAAACAACACTTCAAACAGGAAAAAATAAGAATTTTTATGTAGAAAAGAAAATCTGAGGCTAGTGCAAGAAATCTAGATGTAAACCATAAATCCTACATGATTGAAGTCTTCCCTGTTATAAGCAGATGGAATAGGATGGGACTTATTTAATAAAAATGACCTTCTCTTATTAAATTGTCAGGTGGTATATTTTAATGATAATTCTTCTGAGCAGATATGGGATCTGAGGGGGAAAGAAAAGAATTAACTGTTTATCTTAGAAATTTGAAAAATTTGTAATGTCTGTGCCAAAGAGGAATATTCAAGTAAAGGATTTTCTAACCATATAAATCCTAGAGGGGGTAGTTGGGTGCTGTTTTTTTGTAGTAATGAACCAAAGAAATTAACACTTACTATAAGGCTGTAGTAATACATGGAAAATACGCTATTTCAAGATGAAGTACTTTTTAAAAAAGGCATTTGGCAAGATGTAACACATGTGTTTGTTTTAAAAAAAAATATATTTTCCAGTAAGAGGGGAAACCCTATTATAGTAATTAAAGTCCATATTTTATTCCTAATGTAAAGCCAAACACAGACATTCAGAAATTTTTTTCATTCCATTTGACTTATGGAAACAGGGGAAGGGAGAATTGCAGAGAATTACTGGATTGTTACTTTACTACCAGCACTAGAAGATCCATTAAAACTATGCAGCTCCCTGAAGTCCAGTCACTTGGAACTGATTCTGAAATGTGCATAAGTACACGTGGGTTTTTTAAGCCCAAAAAAGTCTAGAGTAGATAAGAGGGATCAACATTGAATAAACTTGTGAGAAGTGTTCACTCTTCCTTCTTCAGTGGTTTTTCAAGATGGGATAGCAGCTGCAGACATTCATGACATTTCTGGTCACAGAAAGTTCATTAGAGAAAAAAAATGCCGCCTTTGTGTACGCACTTGGAAACCTCTGAAATCTCGTATGCGTGGAGAACTACAGCAAAACAGTTACCGAACATTGTTAAACTTGGTTTCCCTTCATTTCCTGTCTAGGGAAGGAGAAGCACATTTTGGAAATGTTTGATGTTTTGTAAAGCGTTCATTATAAGATATTTCTTTTTTTCGAGTTGTCATTTCACTTAAGGTAACAACTTGATTAATGATCAAGTGATTAACGATTAATTATAGAGCAGATAGTATGATGGGGTTGCTTTAGGGCTTTTTTCCTACTTTTTTTCAAGTCACAGTGACATAACCACTTCAAAATTTAGGTTTAAAATGGTGTAAGGAATGTGGACTAGTAAGATACAGGAAGATTATGTAGTATGTTTTTGTTCTGTAAGAATAAGCCCTATGAGGTGACTATTTCTGAGAAAAAAAAACAAAGAACCAAAACAAAAACAACAACAAAAACAGAAACAAAAAAGAAGAACCTGTCTAGGTAACCAAAGTAACTGACATGAATTTATCACATTTTATCACTCACCAAGTGTTTTGTGAAAGGCAGTAAGGGCATTGTGTAAAGGACTGAATTTGTTCTCTTGAAAGGACAATAGTAGTGAAAATGTAGACTGAAGGAAGGCTTTTGTGTTTATGCTCTTGTTTTCCCTGTTTTTTCCTCTCATTTGTTGACCCAGCTAATTCTAATGGTCACATAAACAAAGACGTTTTGAAAATCTGCTTATAGAAGTGGTAGTGAAAGTACCTCAGTAGTACTTATTTTCCACATGAGAATTAAAGCAGAAAGATTATATTGCTAATTTCTCCTCTTTAATGGATCTCAGTGTGTTTTCTCAAGTATTTTTTTGGCTAAGAAACAGTATTTTTTATGTAGTTGTATCACAGATATTGAATATTAGGCAGCTGTCTAATAGCTTCTTTATATATGCACACACAGACATCTTGGTGGAGTAATACATGCTACCTAACCTCTACTACATGAGCTTTAGAATATGTTTAAGCTACATGATAAGCATATTGCAAAGATACAGAGAGTTCTGGTGTTAACCTAAGAAAGACCCGTGCAGATCAGCCAGAATTGACTCTGGAGCAGAAGCAGTGCAGGCGGAATGGTGCTCAAGGAGAGCTGCAACGTGTCTGTGCCAGGGGCCCTAGTGTGAAACAAATGCATGCATTTCCTAGCTCAGATGTAGAGGAAACTCCTCTGACTTTCCTTACCCCCTCAAGCTGTCAGAGGTCTGATCCTGTCTGTCAGTCCTGCCTGGCTGTAGTTACCACAGCAGAGTAAAACTTCAGTGGCCAGAGTGCTCGAGGCTGATGTGCTAAGCCCACAGTCACGTTTCTGCTGTAAAGGCACCATCTTTCTTACAGTAGCTTGGGTAGTGTCTGAAGGTGTTTCAGACAGACAGACATCATTAAAAGCATGAAAATGAGTGGAGTAAATATATGGCTGCTTTCTTCTTCAGCTGTAACTTAGCAGTTTTGCAGGTGGTACTCTTGTGGTGTCAGGAGACATTAACTTGTTCTGTGCTGGAACGGAGTTATTGTATCTATACAGGCCTGTCTTCCTCTGGCTCAGTAAAACTTTTTCCTGAACTAATTACACAATTCTAAATTCTTAGAGTTTAAATTAATTTAAATAATAAAATTTAAATTAGTTTAATTTTAAATAGATTTTATGATGCTGGCTACCTGGGCTATGATTTGCTACAGAAGATTTTCTTAAATTAGTTATCTCTTGTGTACATCTATACATGTTTTGTTTTTGTTTTTTTTTTCTTTTTTTCAGGGCATGGCTTTTACCTTGGAGGAGAGGCAACAATTGAATATTCATGGATTATTGCCGCCTTGCTTTCTTGGTCAAGATGCTCAGGTTTATACAATTCTTAAGAATTTTGAAAGGCTGACATGTGACCTAGACAGGTAAAGTATGGCTATGAAACTTTATCCTGCTCACCAATTCATGAATCACTTACTTTTTTTTTGTATGGTAGTACAAATGAAATTTTGGGGTATTTTTTCAGGTTGTGGTTGTTGATTATTGGGAATTGTTAAGTTAAATACGTATTTTTGCTAGAATGCATTCTTCAGAAGATAAACTCCTGCTTTAAAATTGTAATTTTCCAGAACTGTTCACATGAATTTTCTTTGATAACCAAATGATACAAATGAACTCATGTGAAACTAAAAGTTAGTAATGACTTTACATGCATATAGATATATATGTATTAAAACATAGTAAATTTGTAAAATGTTGTAAAATTAATATGTAGCATAGTATTGCTGTGCTTGGGTATTTTTAAGGAAAAATATCTGGGAAGGACTTTAAATATTTATGAAACTAAATTTTTTTCCTAAAAAAATTATATTTTATAGGCTCTAGAACAAAACACTGTTTCTTCATTTCTTCCTCCTGTGCCTTTCTCTTCTCTGTCGTGGGATGTGTTTCTATCAGTATGTAATATATGGCCTCTAGGTACCCATCTGTTGGTGACAAGGTTTTTTTATAAAGTTGCCACAGCCTTTGTTTTTTAAGGGGTCAGAATAGGATGAGGACAGCCTTCCTTGCAAGTGAAGAGCTTGCAATTGTGGTGTCTTTTGTAGGTTAACTATTCTCCGGTGTGCTCAGGAGGACCATTATCAGTTATTACAGAGGCATAGCTTCCTAGGCTAGAATGTTTATGAGTCTGAGTTCCTGCATATAGGAAAGTGTAAAATTTCATGAATGGCCCTGATTCAACCATTGGTGTTACCATAGGAGAAAACTTTCTCTGTCCCTCTGTCCCTATCTACTTAACTCTGCCTTGAGGTAGTCCCTTCATGATACAGCTTGTTGTTTCATGTGTTTCAGGACATTTAAGGCAGTTCCAACTGCTTGTTTCAGCTTGAATTGCTGGAATTTCTCCTCACCTATAACTTGAAAACCAGAAAAAAAAAGGTCTTTACCCCATTGTTGTATGCATTTTTTAACTAGGAAAAAAATTTGCTCTTGCTTTAGGTCATAGCAGAAAAACACTCCTGCTTCTCAAAATATCATGGATAGAGCATCACAGGTCTAGCTATTCAACAGTCAAAAGGAGATTAGCAGTATTTCCAAATCTTAATTCTTTATTTTTTAGCAAAAAATTGTGGATATTCAAGTGGCTTTTTGCCAAAATGAAAAATTTCTTCAGGAAAGGAGGAAAGAATTAATCTTATCAGATTTAAATGACAGAGTATTAAAACTTGGAATGACATGCCTTTTGAACTGCAGTAAAACACTGAATGCTGAAGTTTTGATTGCAGTGGGAATAATGAAATAAAAATAACTGTCTCCAAGTATTGTGGGAATACTTTGCAGCTATCTTTATTATGTCAAAAAAAGGGAAAGAGAAATCTGTCTGTCTTGGGGTGGGGAATGAAATATTTTTTTTAAAGTATAACTAATCCATGTATAATAGACACAAACAATACAAAAGTATAAAGAAATATAATATGGTTACAAATAAATGTAAACAAAAGGTTTTTCAGAAGCCATTTCTTTCAGAGAATATTTTTCCAAAACCGCCCCTGTTAACCTTAAGATATATAAATACTTAATTAAGCAGAAACTTGGTGTCATTCTTTCCCACCTATGAGTCTTCTTTGGCATTTTCTTTTTTCCAAATACATGCTTGAGTAAGTAAGAAATTAGTTTCCTGCTCCTGTGACCAGACATCTGTAAAACAGAAGCGCTAACATTAAGTTATTCCATCCATGTGTCTTGAGCATTAGACTGTAGCTTGCCATTTTATACTATAAAGCCAGTTTTTATTATAATGCCTGCTTTAGTATAAAGCTTATATTGTACTGTGCAGCTCTGCAGTACAAATTTATTCTTGTTAATTCGGTTTTAGGGATGCAGTTCAACTGAGGAAACTAGCAAGTCTTCTGTTCACGGAAATAGCTTGAAACTATTATAAGCTAGGCTTTTTTCTAACTGTATCTACTAGTCAGAATACTTCAAATAATATTTTAGTAATTAACACATAAAAAAGTGAATAGCTGTGTTTATTTCTCAGTTTTATTCTGTGACGTGTGTCTGTGCTACTTTCTCAGCTGTAATTTTTGGTCCAGGTATTTGAATCTTCTCCTTCCCCTCACAGTGTGAATAAACAATAAACATAGCCCCATTTGTAATGCTGGAGAAGCTGTGGTGGGATCTCCATCCGTGGGAGATATTCAGAACCTGACTCAGCATGGACCTGGACAAACTGCTCTAGTGGACTCTGCTTTGAGTAGGGCAGATGAGGCAACCTCCAGAGGTCCCTTCCAACCTGAGCTAGTATATGCTTTCATAACACAAATCCATAGATCTTAAGAAATAAGTTTTTAGGGATAATCTTGGATCAATGCAAATTTTGTAAATTAAGTCAGGTTGTCCCTTAAGGATATTAAATTATATAAATCCAAAAGTACCCCCAAATGGAATTTTTTCTTTAAGAAATCATATTTATACTCTGTCTGAACACCTAGCAGATCTAAATTGACTGTTCATACTATGCTGTGTTTTCATAAAAAAAATTTCCTCATGTATTATTGGAGCTTTATATAGCTGTGATGTTTTCTCTGTTGTTTAACAAAATAAAACTGTGTTATGTGGTCTTCATTTAAGACCACTGATGGAAAGACTTGGTAACATTTACATGAAGAAGATACTTCTTTTTAAGACAACGTAAACATTGACATCATGGGCTCCTTTGCAGATAAAATTCTTCTGTGAATTGAGAGTACAAAAATTTGCATGTGCAAAATATGATTTGCAGGTATGTTTATAAGTCAAGTGTCTGACAATTTCATTGGAGTATGTCAATTAAGAGCCTACTTGGAGAACATGTGCATTACATGTGGTGAGCTCAGTCCTTAAGGCAGTATGTGAACTCTGGTCTCCCATATTTATATTTGTATCAAAGAATTTTAAAGAGTGAATGTGATCCTGGCACAATTACTCCTTGAATCTCTTCACTGATGAAGAACGTCAGAAGCTCTGGCTGTTTTAACTTGAACTTGCAATCTCAAGTGCTCCCTGTAAAGGCAGGTGCTCAAGGACAATCTTGTATAGGAGCATGCAGTTTTTGTCTTCTACTGAGTGTAAATGTCCTAATTCCAGGAAAACCCCCATGTTTCTTGCAGTATGCATCTAGCATAGTCTTTGCTCCCATAGAAGCAGTGATTGAAAAGAGGTGAAGGGAAGCTGTTGTTTTCCTTCTGGAGCTTGGCAGTAGGTGTATACTTGTGTGTTTTGCATCCAAATACAAAAGATTAAGTACAGGTATTTAAATATTGCAGCAGTGGAAACTGTTAAAGACCTTAGACAGAAGGGTACCATCTGATGAAACATAAATGCTGTTTGACAGCATCTTACATTGGCAGGATTGGCCTGGTTTTGTTTGGAAAGAGGGTGTGTTTAAATTCATAAAGCTAAGTTGATAGCTAGTACCATGGCATGACATGTTTTGGCACTGCTGAAATGCCTTTGTGAACTTGTAGCATGAAATTGTTGTACTCTGAAATACCAAGAGTTCATACACAAAGTAATGTGGAACAGCAGCAAATCAATTGCCTGGTATGCTTGGCAAAAGGAACACCAATAAGAGGAAAAAATTCTATTCCTCTAACTTAATTTGGAAAAGCTGTGATGAATTCTGCAAGTAATTTAATTTTTTTTTCTCCGCTGTGTTCTTAATTGTCTTTCTTCTTGCTCTCTATTGATACTGAAGTTGTTGTTCCTGGCATGGTGACATCTTCTGCCTGAGCTTTTCTTTCTTTGAAGAGTCACGCTGTAAAATGTTATACTGGATGTGTTAACACTAGGAGAGGGGCCATCAAATCTCTTTTCCAGAGAAGGCTGTCTTATTTTTTTTTTTTTTTCTTAAAGTTCCCTGTCTTTAATGAATTTTTATGTAGATACTGATGATGCAGAGTAATAGAGTTAAGTGTCTTACACGGGTTAAAAATAATAGCCTTTCCTCTCACCTTCTTTATTTACTCTCATATTTTTCAAGATAAGAGCAAAAAAAAAAAAAAAAAAAAGTGTGGTTTGTTCTGTTTTCACCTTTCCATTTTGCCTTGTAAAGTGTATGCCAGTGATAGTTGGGCCAATTATCCTAAGAAATCATCAGTAACTTTCTGGTAGTTACATCAGTTTTCTTTTGGGTTTTGGATGATATGTGGTTTATATCCTTTTGTTGCTACTGCATTTCATTCCCTTCATAATAGCAGACTAGTATGAAACATTCTTAGGTGAAGTAAAGGCAAGGGGGGAAGAAACACACTGAAATTTGAACGCTCGGCAGTATCCTTTGTCTGACTTGCCAGACCTTGGTTTTTGTCCTCTGAAACTCTACCCTGAAATCTTCATTCAAGACTCCTTGTCTGAGGACAGATAATATTTTTCTCCCTTTTTATAGCCCAACTTTTTGTTTTCACTGTTTTATTGCTTGTTTTCATTAAATGTGGGCTTCAGTAAAATATTCCATTAAATACTGAATTTTAAATATATATTTTTAAACACAATGCTGAAAAGCACTTCATGCTTTTAGTTGTGTAGATACTTGGATTTTGCTAAAAGATACATATTTGTTGTCTAATGCATTATAAACAACCCCACATTGAGCATGAAGCATTTTTGGTTTTCCCTTTAGAAAGAATTTTTGAGAAATTTGATACCCTTAACTAAGCAAATTTCAATGCTGAGAAAGAAGACATATATCTGCCATTTGAAAAGTAACCTTCTGATAAAAATTGCACTTCTCTAGAAATATTTTTCACTTTTTAATAGTATTTTATACTGATGTGGATATGATCAAGTATGTAATATTTGAAAATATAAGTAGTATGCAGTTACTCCTTTTGCAAGTTCTTTAGTATATCATGAATATAAAAGTGGCACGATAAATACGAATGAGAAAATAAACCCCCAGTTTAGTGTTATAGGACAGTAAAAACAAAGTGGAGAGTTTTAACAAACAAGGTTTTTCATTTGAAGGCCTGAGGAAGCCTTTTGCTAAGCTTTTAGTTTCTTTTGTAAAAGATTTCCTTGCCCCATTTACAATCTAGGCTTGATCTAAGTAATAAGAAAGGATGATGGAAAGGTATTTTATACTCCTAAGTAGCCAAACTTCATTTCAAAAGAAAGTGATAAAAAAATATAATACTGGCAAGTGTTTTGGAATGGTGCTGTGGCTCACATGGTGCTTGCAGTGTTCAGTATAGAGTGGGGGCCAAAAATATGCATGGTATTCTTTAGCATCACTTTAAATGTTCTCTGGAAACAAAAGGAATGTCTTCATATGTATTCACAACTACATGTGCAAGAACTTGTATTTCAAGATAAATGTTGGGATAGTCATCCTCAGGAGAAAGATTGTAATAAAGAAAATGCTCTGAGAATTCAAGGACATGGAAATATATGCTATATCATAATGAAATACTGGGAAAATGAAAGGCTATAGGGAAATGTAATAATATGAAAGCAAATTAGAATGTATGTATATATATTTGTAGCTGAGAACTACAAGAGCAGGATATAATTTAACCTTGGAGAACATTCAAAACTAATGTGTATGATGGAAGGTGGTTCTGATTGCCTCATGGTGATGGTATTTAGAGAACAACTGCAACATTTTGGTTTCTAGATCTTTATCTGTTTAGGGTCTAAAATACCCTTCATGACACAAGGGCAAGGTTATTGTTTTGCCTCACATCTGTCACCTCATTACAGTCACCAACTGCCAAACTGGCTTCACTTGCCTTGCCTTATAGTGCTCGTTAAAGGTTTACATAACAGATCCCAAAAGAAGTGCTCCCCTGATACAGGGATAGGCCAGCTAAGATTGAATGGAATGCATTCAAATTTACTAAGCTGTTCTTTGTCAGATGGTTACCTGACTATATTTGTGTCTTCTTAAAGAATGAATTAGATTTTAGTGGGGCATGTTGTGCCTAACTATGCAGAGGGAAATAATATTTAAGTACACATTCTCTAGGCTTTTAGAATGAGTGTATTCTATATGTGTCCTCAACACTTGTGTAATAAAATGATGGGCATATTAAACTTTTTGAGTGTAAGTAATAGTAATCCATTGCAAATTAAAAAACCCCTACATATATTATATACGTAAGTTAAAGATTTTGTGTAAGCCTATTGGTATAGAAGAGTACTTAATTTTTACAGCAATACTTAACATTGCTAAAACTAGTGAGTACGTAAGGTTTAAGATCACTAAATTCCTAAATTTTAAGTGTCCACAAAGTGACAGAGTCATACATATCTATCTGAACTGGTACAACTTGAACTCACTCATAGACTCATATCATTTGTCACACCTAGCACTGCAATTGGCTTCCTGATTGATATCTTGAAACTGTAATGTAGTTATTCAATGTAAGTGTGATGGTAGTCAAAAGCAGGTTAAGCTAAACATTTTTTTCGCTCTCTTTTATGATTTTTTTTTCTCATTGGTTTTCTTCTTAAATAAATACAGAACTTCCTCAAAATTTGTTTTAGTTAGGAGATATAACGTTGCAGATTTCATGTCAAACATAGACCTAAGGGATGAAAGGCCATGTGTGTATGCTTTGTTTTCAAAAGCTTTGTTTTTCAGTATTTATTCGAAGTATTAGTCTGGATTTAAGATAAATATCTATCGAGGAGAGAGCATGCAAAGCTTAGTGTTTTTAGTTCTGTTTTCTTAGGGCAAGTGAGTAAGCTTGTTTAATTTATATTTCATGCTGGTCTCATTTCAAGTGGAACAACTGATACACACGGATAAGATTCTGACAGACCAAATCCTCAATTGCAGCACAGTGTTTTATACCTGAGTATGTAGAGTTTGACGACTTCTTGATGGCTTCAGGTTCTCTGTCTCAACCAGTTTGTTATGCTTTGTGTCTGAGTCATTTGTGCTGTTAAGACGAGGAGGAATTTATATACTTTCAATAAGAGAGAGGCTATTATAGAAAAAAAAGTAATTTTAATTATCCAAACACAAATATATTTCTAAATCTACTTTATATATTCCCTTGATGTCTGTCTAATTATATGTAATTCTCCACAGATACATGCTGCTAATGAGTCTTCAGGATCGAAATGAAAAGCTTTTCTATAAAGTGCTGGCTTCTGACATTGAAAGATTCATGCCTATTGTTTATACTCCCACTGTGGGACTGGCTTGCCAACAATATGGTTTAGCATTCCGGAGGCCAAGGTATGTAAGTTTATACTTCAAATAAAAGTAATTGTATCTTGTTTTCCTCTTGGCAGATTTCTGCAGGGGTTTTCTAGCAGCTGCATGTAAGCCAAAACTGCAATAACTGAGATAATTCAAGCTACACTTTTGGGCTGCATTAAGCAATAATTTGTGCATTTCTTATCTGCATTAAGAAGGCAAATGGTTGGTTGAATTGCACTAAAACATGAATATATTTTTAATCTTATTAACTGATTTTAACTATTAAACTGTACATGTACTGTATTATACTTTATAGTATAGTTATTATACTGTTATAGAATCCTAGCTGCATATTCGAAGACTGGAGAGGAATGGAACCTTCATTTTAGATTTGTCTCAGAAACTTGAAAAGCATAGACTTTTGCCCATATAAATATTTATGTTACTGGTATTTTATACATACAGACACACAAACACACAGGTATATATATATATATGTAAAACCAATATGTATACAAACTAAGGATGCATTACATATTATGTGCATTACATACCTACTGATATCTTAAAAATTATCAAAAATCATCCAAGTGCCTGTTTTGCTGCTTAATAATTTCTTCCTTCATAGGTTGGTTACTGGAGTGCTTTTATTCTGTATACAATATTTGTATTTATAGAATGATGAGGAAGTGGCATGAAAGAAGGATAGACACTTCTGTTTCACTCTGCCTCTTGAACATCATCTCAGAGTTTGAGATTTATAGTAGTTGCTGTTTGAGAACATTGTGTATATCACTGCCTTCACGTGCAAACTGGAACAACACTTTGGAGCCTTCTGCAGAATTTCTTGGCAAAGAAAGAGATAAATGAGCTACATGTGCATAGCTCTGTTAAGAGAAATAGGGTTTTTACAGTGAAGGCATTGATCAAAAGTAAGAAGCTTGCAAGATGTAAGGGAACAAATGATTGCTCACAAATTCTTCAGCAGAAGATATTTGAGAGAGACTTATGGCTTCAAGGTTTTGTTCTTAATGTGAAAATCATTTTGGCCTTGTGACTGACAGAATAAGTGAGGACCATCTGGTCAACTGCAGAAAACAAGAATTCCCACTTCTGTGCACATTAAAAAGTTCGAAAATACCTCAAGAATCATTACTTAAACCTGTTTAATGATCTGTGGCTTTTAGGTGCCTCCCTCAGTAAGAGAAGTCATCTCTTTTTTCCGCCTCAATATTTACTGCCATGGCAATTTTATTTGCCTTCCAGGAAGTGCTAAATGTGTCTGGAAATTAGGTCTTTGCTTACACTGGTCTCATAACCCCTCATTTTGATATTCATTGCCATACAAAATATTTCACAAGGAGCACCTCTGCCCATGCATGTACTTTTCCCTTTCTCCCTAGATGAGTGAAGCATCTGTGGAGAAAAACACCTGGTTAAACTAGAGTCATGGAATTGTTAAGTGTTCAAAAGACCTCCAAGGCCATTGAGTCCAACTTTTGACTGAACACTACCATGTCAACTAAACCATAGCACTAAGTGCCACACTGAATAATTTCTTGAACACTTCAAGGGATGGTGACTCCACCCTCTCCTCTTTTATAATGCTTAACCACCTTTTCAGTGAAGAAGTTCTTCCTGATGTCCAACCTGAAGCTCCCTGGCACAGCTTGAGACTATTTCCTCTTATCCTGTCATTAGTTGCCTGTGAGAAGAGGCCAACCCCTGCTTGGCTACAACCTTCTTTCAAGCATTTTTAGGGAGTGATAAGGTCACCCTGAGCCTCCTCAGGGCTAAACAACTCCAGTTCCCTTAGCCACTCCTCCCACGACTTGTGCTCCAGACCCTTCAGCTCTTTCGCCCTTCTCTGGACATGCTCCAGCACCTCAATGCCTCTTTTGCAGCAGGTTGGAACTAGATGATCTTTAAGGTCCGTTACAATCCAAACCATTCTGTGCTCCTACGATGTTTGACAGACTTTTCTTGTTTAAGAAAAATACCTACAGTGCAGTCTTCTACTGTGCTATTACAGAGATGTGGTTTTTTTCCTAAGAAGAACCTTTTCTAAATTATTCCAAAACCAATTATGCAAAGCAACCAATATAATTTAGTTTGAAATTGCATTCTAGACCATGACTCATTTAGCATTAAGCCTTATATGCCAGCATACCTCATGAACAGCATCCTCCATGAGATGGATGGAAAAGAAAATATAAACATTAAATTTAATATTCAGAAGGTGAAAAGGAATAAAATATGTAAGATTTAGTCCAGGTTATATCATCTTACAATTTTGATTGATTTTTTTTTTTAAGAAGTCGTGATCAAGGAAAAGCATATAATCTGATCATACCTTAAAAAAAAAGGTATTCTCATCTGTAAGAACTGTCTGTATCTGCTTTATGCTGACTCATGTGTAAGTGCTGTCTTTACAGATAAGTGACTGTTTTTCTTGGACAATGTTTTTTTATTTCAGAATATTTTTAATACTGCCTCTTCCCACAGCTCAGAAAATGTTTGCTATTTCATAGTTTAATACAGATCCCGTTAGAAAGAGACTTGGAGGTAAAAAAGTTAAAAATTACTCAGTTGCTGCAGATTATATTTATCTCACTGCAGTTTGCAAGGCATTTTCATATTTACTTTACGGCTGTAAGGATTTTTTCCAATATTCAATATTCAGTTACACTTCTTTACGTTGTGAAATGAGTTTGAACCGCCTGGCTCACAAGTTATCTCTTGTGGCAAAGAACAACAAAATTCATTTAGAGTTCAAAAAGTAGGTGTCTCATGGAATCATTAAATGAGATCATCTTCTGTGAATCCCTTATGTGTTTTTTAGAAGACTTTATGGGCTCACATGATGTGCTCACAGTCACAGAAGGACTCTGTGGCTCAGGAAAAGGTTTTCATCCTGAAGCAATAGTTCGCAATTTTAGAATAAACATTCCTGGCTGACCAGCTTACCATCTGATTAAGCATCATTTTTCAAGAGAACCAGCTGCAAAGTAACTTGACTCACTGGTTTGAAGCTCATCTGTGTAATTGACATTTACTTGTAATATTCAGACTTAACTCAAGATTGCATTACTCACTCTGAATACTCAGCTTTAAATCCACTAGTTTAATGAATAAGAGTATTATTGTAGAAGTAAACAGTACAGATTGATAGCAGATCTGTAACATGCACCTACCTACACCACATTGTTACATAAAGATGATTTGGAAGACCAGACTGTCTGGTCTCCTTACTAACTGTTGAGGAGGATGAGGGAGGAAAGGATCCCTCAGGGGGTTGGTCAGAGAAGGAATTTGGACCTGTACAGATAGAAGCTTTACTTATGCTGGGAATCTAATGGGGTTCTGCTTCTATTGTAATGCTCATGCTATGTTAGAAGCATTATCTCAGAATCTCTGATAGGTCACTTCTTGGTTCAGAGTTTCCATCCATCATTTAAATTCCTAAAGTAAAAAAATCTTCAGTTGCACAAGGCGTGTACATACATATGACAGCTTTTGATTACTTACCAAGAAAGAATCTATTTCAGTAAATAGATTTCTGAAATACAACAGTTCTTTCATCCAACAAGAATAAATATGGGAAAGCTCAATGGAAATTTTCTTCTAAGAATCCAAAATCAACTTTTTATATTGTATAGAGAACACCCAGGAGTTTAAGATTCTTTTGTAAACTCAGCATTCAGAGAAGGGAGGTATAATTGCCAAGTACTGCTATGCTGAAGACTTCAGACATTGTTAAAGTGTTAGGTGACTGTTTATATATTGCCATTCCTAGAAGGAAAAGCCATTTCAATCAGAATATGATCACAGCAAGCTCGGTGGCTGATGCAGCTACACAGGCATGGCAGAGTTCTCTGAAATAGCTTCCCCATGCAGTCACAGACTGTCAGGCTGACTAGGAACCATTTTTAAAGCAGCTCTGTTGGGTCTGACGCAGTCTCTTAAAAGGCAAGGTATGTTAGCTTTGAAATTGTTTACCAGATTTCCTCCTCACTGGAGTGAGTGACTGACTCAGCAAATACAAATTTGAAACTTAGTCCTTTCCTTTCCTTATATTTCTCAAAAAGAATGTATTTATTTACATTTATTTTATGTATTTACATTTACAGTGATTCAGATGCACGTATTGAATGCAAATGTTGCAAATGTGAGTTATTTTTTTGTTGACAAATATTTACATGCTGAGATTGCCAGCTGCAAGATAGCATCTCTTTTTAATAAAGAAAAGAAATAGAGAAGGGGAAATATTTATTTCCTGTGACAGAATATGCAAAATGTTAGACCTTGGCATCAGAATTTGCAGCCTGCTTGCCAGCAGGTTGATCCTGTAGTACATTAAATAATCTTTTTGTGATTGTTAATGAGGCTTTTATTGGAATTATTTTTCATAATTCCAATGGATGTCTGTGGCATCCAAGTCTCTTCAGAAGCCAGATTTGGCTTACTGGAGGCCAGAACTTGTCAAGTACTCCATGATCACATGAGCCAAGAAAGTTCGTTTCCTGGAAGTTTTTTGAGACTTTGTCTCTCCTTCAGATGTGTGGTGTTTTCTTGATTGTGACTACTAGAATGTCTGGATTTATCTCATGTAATTTTTTCAGCAGTATAACAGCTGCCTTAGATTTTTTTCAGCACATCTAGATGTTTTTTTATTGCCTAGAAAAGCATACATGTGTCTATTTAGGGACTTAATTAATGTAATTGATGCTATTCGTAATTATCTTAGTATCTTCATTTAGTTAGAAGTAATTACTGGGTAACATAAAATTATATTAAAAGGTCAAACAAAGCACTAGTTTCACAGTTATTTTTCCTAGTATTTTCTTCTCTGAAAACTATGTAGAATTTTAATCTGTAAGTGGAAAAAAGGAAATATGGAGGCTTTTTAACCAATATCTTGTAAGGTCTTGGCTGATAGGGCAGCATATGAAATCAAAATGTTTTGCAATAAAGACAAAAAACCAGCAAAATGTTTCTTTGAAAAATAGTCTGTTGGAATTCTGTTCTGCGGGAGGATCTGGTGTGTGTATTAACAACATGGTTTGGGTGGCAAGTTATTTTGTAACATTTTGACAGAGAATTAGTATAGCTATAGCATTTCCTCTACTTTTAGACAATCTTTCTCTTTATGGCTTCTAAAGCCTGATGATGATGGCAGTTGCAACCTCTCACCAAGCAATTTTGGAATACGTGTTGTTCATTCTTCACTTTTGTCTTTTGTGAAAATGACAACTGTTGACATATTCCAGGCAGCATTTTCTCTTTCCTTTTTGTATTTCCCTGTGTATAGCCTTGCCATTGAGATCATGGCATCCAGTAATTTTACTTTCTGGCATGATTCTGATCTGCTGTTACTTTCATCAAGCTAAAAATTAGCTTAGCATTCTGTTTCTTCTGTGGCTTGAAGGTAAGGCAAATAGAATCTTCCCAGCAAAACATTTGCCCTGCTCTGAAAAGCTGGAAAAGGAGAATTAGCACAGTGTTGAACGCCTCTCTTCTCCTGGACTGTCTTTCAGACTGGATTGTGTCCAAGGTGTATTTAAATTGGTTTGACAGCAGACAGTATGCTGCTGCAGGGAAAGGTGTGAGGATCTTGCACAGAAGATGTCAGTGGGCCTCATTTTGGTCTTAGAGTGCTTTGTAAATATTAAGCCAGTTTCTCATGTAAGAAGTTAAGGAAAAAAAAAGTTATGTCTTGATTTTTGAAAACATTATGATATTATTCAGTTTATATGCATGTAGTCATCTGGTCTCTCTACAACTGTTGAATTCATGGCTTTTCATAATATTTTGGCAATAGGTTTCACCATTTAGGTACAGTGTGAATTTTTGTCTTTTTTTTTAAACTTTCACCTCAGAATAAAATCATGAATGATTAGCCTGAGTGCCAAACTGAGAGTTAGGTAGTCCTGACCTAGCATTATGAAGTATAACACCCTCCAATGTGCTAGAGTTTTTTGTATGTACTTGGTGCTTGCATTGTAGGTACAACCTACAGTACTTGGAGGGGGTGGTATTTACAGAAGTAACACTTGGAGTTGTTCTTCCATTCAGTCTTGTCTGAGTTGGAGCTTTATCTATTATTAGCCTCTTCCTTGTCTCATAAACTTCATACATGATTTCTTCTGCAGGTAATATTTCAGGAACTTTTGATCGTGGTCATAAAAGCTTTATCCTAAAGCACATCACAAGCATGGAATTTCTGGCTTTCAGACCTAAGTTTGTAGGTGCATTGCTCTGTTTTTTCTGGATGGAGTACATCTTGGCTGTGAGCAGGAGGAAATGAGGCCATCCCTTCTCAAAACATGACTCTCAAAATGTTTGGCAGCAGTCAATGTTTGGTCATTCTCAACACAATCTGCTAAGGAAAACAGCTAGCAAGACTCGGTGCTCTTCTATAGACATCCTCGGTGGTTTCTGAGCAAGAGGGCCAAAATTAAAACAATGGCCATGCCTTTCTCTTCCCTTGTTCACTTTCTTCAGAGTCCTGGATATTTCCAGGGGATCCCTGTCCTCATTTGGCTTGTACTGTTATTTCTTAATAATTTCTACTATCTGTTGTGGGAAGTTGGAACTGAATGTTCTCCCTTCTCCACAGATTTGGGGGACTCAAATTTATGTTTTCAAGGGCATCTGCACTTTGAGCTAATGGGAACTTACTTCTGTGGATTTTGGCATGTGATTATCTTCCTCATTTCATTATATCCTACTGAGACAGTCTTTTGAAACGAAGAAGTTTCATACAGATGCTTTTCACTAAATGGGAAAGACAGTTTGTGTGACAGTTAGTAATGCAGTATTTATTAGAACCTTCTTTTTCCTTTACTAAAACTGTCATCTTGTGGATCTACGTGCAGAAGACTGGACAAAAAGTACATGATCCCAAGTAAAATGCCTTTACTCTGACTAATCTTTTCTTTCTAGTGCCAATACCACATAAAAGGTAGGCTATATCCTCTGCAACAAATAAACTATGTATCTGCATTTTAAAATAGAGGTATTATTTGGGCATGTTACAGTTTCATATCAATAACTACTACTTGTATCAATATATAACCATGTTATTCTTCAATGTCTTCCTATTTTCCTGAAGTTGTAGGGAGATTTTGACTCAGTGCCAGCCTGCAATACTGCCTTCTGGTTACAAGCTCCCCGATTTCCCAAAGCAGTATGTTCCTTAAATGAAATGTACTTTAGGAGCAGAGATTTTATTTAGATTTCACACCTCTACTTGGCCAAAGATTCCACTGGCAACACTAAAGGATCAGGTCATACAGTACAGGAGAGGTCTACTTATTAGCTCTAACTCTGTACAAGCCATATTTATCTACTAAAATTTTCCCCTCATGGAACAGCCTCTGTAAACCTGACAGATTTTTAGTTTCTTAATTGTCAACATCATTTGACCCCCAAAGCAAACCTTTTAAAAGTCACTTCCTTTCAATAAGAGAACTTTAACTTTCCTTAGTTCAACACCTTTCGAAGGACAGTCTATGAAATGCAATGCAGTGTCTGCAAATGAAGTTACTCCGTCCTTCCTTTTGTACAGAATGATAGGTACAGTTGCCTCCCTTCTGCCTTGGGTGGCTTTGGGACAGCCCTGAAGTGCAGCTTGCTTTTGACAGTAGTTTGCATATTGTATCCATTTCCATGGACTGGGATTATGCACCATTCTAGTACTCATTTAGGACAACCCAGACAGTAACAGCTTGTGCCACATGAACAAACAGACAGCTGGAACAGACAACAAACACCTTGCAACTCAGTGGTTGGGAAGTACTAAGAAAAATGTGTGGGTATCTGTCTCTCTTCCTAGGGCTGTGCTGTGGAAGGGAAGGAGCTTGCTGCCAGATTTCAGTGGGATATAAAATAAATGGTCTTGCTGCATGTGTTTACAATTAGCTATCACCAGCAGTAGGGATTTATGCATTGGTAACATGAGCTTGTAGCAGAGAACTGTTATAGTCGACTGATAAACATCTAGTGCAAGTTTTTGTTTTGTTTTAATATTAAGACCTTCTTAGAGGAATCCTACACTCTCCTTCTATGCAAAGAGTTTTCCATGTCCCCAGTAATGCCCAATGTTATCATCTGATACTGCAAAACAAGGTACCAGTAGTATTTAGATGAGATGCCAGTGATTTTGAAGCATTACACTGCTTTATTAGCTCATTCTGTATATATCCCAGCCCATGCCCAGAGGATGTTTTCCTTTAGGGTTGTGCTTATGCTGGAGTTTCTCCAGCTTCCATTTTCTGTACATTTGTTGCATGTCCTTTGGCACCACACAAATCCCCTGCTTACATATTCAGCAGCTTCTCTGCTCAAAATACTCTCATTACTCACAGTCCAACACTGTCTCATTGTTGCATTTCCAATACAAGATATTTAGTAGCTTTTAAAAAACACCCTACAGTAATTCCTGTAACTGTATTTGATAAAGTCCAAAAGAGGAAGGAAAAATGGTGGCAAAATCACTGCAACTTTGCAGTAGCTTGGTTAGTCTAACATTGTAGTTTTCTGTCTCTGTCTGCAAGCTTTCCACATAGGTAGTCAAGTCTTAAAATGAAAAATGAAAAATCAAAAGTGAAGACAAAGCATACATATTTTCAGCCTTTAAGAGCATAACAAACAGGATGATTGTGTGTTGTAATGTATCTTGTGTCTCTCTATATTTATGGCTAGATGTTTGGTCCAGGAGCTTTCAACATACCACATTTGGGAGAGCCATATGCATAGGAGACTTCTGAAAAAGAAAAAAGGTTTTGGGATAGAAGTGGATCCTTTTATTTCTTGCAAGGCACTTTCATCCTTTTTTAGCAAAATTTTACAGCTGCATAAAATTGTTTTCTTGTGGGCACATCTCAGTAAAAAATGTCAGCAGTGTTACTTATAATAAACTTAAAATAAAAATACTAGGTCATAATAACTTTACTGAATCTATTGTAGAGTAGCAGTAACATTATGTAATTTGCAGCTGGGTGGAGAAAGTTTTGTGAAGCATCTGACATCCTGACCACTGCTCTTCAAGTGGTGGCACTGAATGTCAGTTCTTCTTTGGCTAATGAGTATTAGGTGATTAAGCCACGTGCAAGAAAACCATTATCTTTTAGAAAATGATGGGCAAGGGCCTGCTGGGAGCATAGATCAAATAGATGAATGTGCATAAACCAAAAAAGCTAGTCACTCTTGTAAGGAAAGCAAGGACTTCCAGCTGAAGGGGGATAGTGATATGGAAGGCTTAAATCAACTGGCAGAAATAAGGGAAATGTTTACTGAGAAATACAAAAAAAGAAAAGCAAGCTTTGGTTTGTACTGAATGAGAACCCATGCCTTTGGCACAAAGATGGTCAAAAGCCAGTTCTCATTTCTGCTTCTTCATTCCCAAAGTGACTACTTTTAACATGAATATTTATTTAGTCTTAAGGAAGAAGGGGGTTTAGGGGTTCTCAGAACTTCATTTTAGTACTCTAGTACACTGAAATTAATGATTGTTTTCGGCATTCTGGTGGAAGTTTCCACCTAAAGGAAGAGCTTCCTGTTCCTGAGATGAAGCTGTAATGCAGCTTACAGAGACACAGCAGCACATTTCCATTGCAAAAGTTCACAATATTATGACAACTTTACTGTATCAGAGGGTATTTTTTGGTTGCTTTTTACTTTTCTCTTAGCATTCTTTAGATTTATTCTAAGAACATATGAATGTATGGGCTGCACTGTATGTTGAGGGTCAGGTTATTCATACAGCCTGTTTTAGGCAACAGTATGTCTGAGAGTTTCCCTTGGTCATCCAAAAGGAGCTTCTTAAACATGACACGTAGATATTTATCTCTGACAATGAAAATATGGGACATGGTTTGCTTTCTGTTCAATTAATAATGTGGTGTTTTGTTTTGGTTTTTTGTTTTCTTTTTCATGAATAAGTAGTATATAAGCATGGGGAACTTATCATTCTCAGGAAAATAATGTATTTAAAAAGATCTCCATTTTGCTTTATTTCTGTTTGCTGCAAGCAATGTGCCTATTTGTACTTTCACTTTGCCACTTAACATAGAATGTAGCAGTTCTCTAGTTCGTGCATTGAAATGGATTCTTCTTGAGGGTGGTTGTAATGTCAGTCATTTGATGAGTGATTTGATCATTCAATCTTAGAGTGAAACAAATGTCATCTTTGAAAGATGACATAAAATATTGCATGTAGCCTTTCAAAGGCAATGCCTTCAGAAGAGCTTGTGTGCCTCCTGACACTGGACTTGAGCCTTTGACTCCCTTGAAGAGGCTGGAAGCTCTCCAGTGAAGTTTCAGAAAGACTTGTGTTGTGACTGCTGGGTGATGCTATTTGAATACTCCATCACCCCACAGGGCTGGCTCTGACTCCTCTCTAGGTCCATCCTGTATCCTGTGCTTCGTTTCCTGTATGTGTGCAGTGAAGACCAGCAATATTGGGTTGTGTCAGCTGGGATCGTTGTGTGCTGCATTTTTTCCCAAAATGTTGATCCTGACTTCATGAAATTAAAAACTTTACAAGGGATCATGACTGAATTTTTAAAAAAAGAAGGGAAAGTATAAGACTATTTGCCTCTGATGGAGGAGGTTAATTTTTAGCACAGTGGCCAGATACATTGCAGATGTTTTAATGCTCAAAATGTTTCCTTGGGGTTCCATCTATTATAATTATTTCCTCAAATTTTATGATAAAGGCTTCTATTAATTTTTAACTGAGTCAGATTTTTTTTTCTTAAATATATTCAATTCCCTACAATTAAAACCACTTTCTATAGGTAATATACATGTTTTTCTGGAAAAATATTAATACTTCTGTGAGTGAATTTCAGAAAACAACTGTTATGTTGGAACTTTGTTAACATCAGATTACGTAAATCTTAAGAATAATCATGTTTCTTCTCAGTTTTTCTGTCTGAGATTGAGCTGGACCTGCAGGTCTTTTCCTCATGTTAAAAGTTGTTGTTATTTAACACAGTACTAAAAATTTGGTCTGTCTCATGCATTCGTTCATGCTGTGAATTTAACAGGAAGTACAGAAATAGTGATGCTCATTGGGTTGTTTACATTTTTAAAAATGCGCAAATGGTAAATGGAGATTTGTACTTTTTCAAAGTTCATTTTCAGCAGTTAGGCTCAGCTCTACAAATGGAAAATAGTGTCTCATTTCAGAACTGACTTCTTCATTGAAGTGGAAGTTGGGTAGGATATGCCATAAGAAGCATTTTTTAATAAGTTTTCACTTTTGTCCTGGTTAATAGTTACTGAGAGCAAATCATGGTGTTTTAAAGGTCAATTAATGGGCCTTAAAGGACATTATTGTCTAAATATGGGAAATTTTCCATGTTCCAATGAGCCAAGGCAGCACAAGTTGTTGAAGTAAATAGGACAGTGATCTCACTTGTTTGAGTATTTCACAGTTTAAATAGCATTTAAAAGTTTTTTTTTAGAAAAACATCACTAGCATTGCAAGATTCCTAGTAGATAACATGGTTGATGTTTAATGGTGGTTTTCTATGCAGTTAACATTAGCATAAAATAATACAAACATGATTGCTATTGAAACAGAACAGTAGGTTATTTTTTGTCTTAAAAATGAATAGGTCTGGCTCTGGTAAATCATTCTCTCATTCACAGTCTTCAAATAGTTCTATTTATGCCCATTAGAGTGTAAGTAATTAGGTTATTTATTGAGCAACTGTCAGAGGAATTTAAGTAGCTTCTGGAGCAAAAGAGCTCCAGTGCTTAAACCATAGTATTTTGCAGAATCTGCCTTTTCCTTTGCAAACAAACACATCCCATTGAATTGCTGCTGTGTGGTTAAGCAACAATATGTAAAAGCTGATTGTCTAGATTAGTGATGCTCTATGAATATAGTAAAATCAACAAGTTCATGTTTTAAGAAGGGGCTATAAAAATATAACTTGATTTAGTCTTTTTCTGTATGAAAAGGATGCATCGTTAGTTTGAACATTCAGACCAAAATGCTGTGCAATTAGAGGAGGTGAGGCACTAAATGAAAAAGAGTGTTAGATATCTAGATATACAGTAAAGAGTGTTTTATATGAGTAGTGTGAAATGTCTGCAATGACTAAGTCCATTAAGTTTTTACTGTGAAGTATTTTAGTATAGTTTGAGGTGAACGTTATGGTTTCCAAAATTAACTAGAGATTTTTTGATTATTAGTGAAGTGTCAAGCTATAATTACTCTTGGTACCATGTAAAATTTGTTTTAAGGTTTTCCAGCATAAGGCTTGTAATGCTGTGACTCTGATTATTTTTACAATGTAATTTTTTGAGGGTCGAATGAGAGTAGTTGAGGAATTACTTTATTGGGTTGCTTTTTATTGTACAAAAGCCATGACTCCTTTGCCCACTTCTGGAGCCTGAGTTTATCTGATGGGCATTTTACAGAGTAAAATCAAAATGTTTCAAGAAAAAGAGATGCTTTTTGCAAAAATCCGTGTGCACTCAAATTCATAATGTAGGGCTTACATGCTTCGGTAGCATGAATCTCAAGGGGCTGAAAAAGTCCAGACCTTTTGGAGAAAAGTAGTAAGACAGGACTGATACAAGTTTTATCTCTGTTCCTTTGTCATTTGCCTTCAGTCTGTACTGCTATGAGCAGCTTGTTTCTTTTTTCACTGTCACCTGCTCTGTTGTGTTTGAGTTTAGAAAATGTATGCTGTATGCAAGCTCTGGAACCTGTTTCAGATGCGGAAGGGCAGAGAGGGCAATGTCTGTGTGATCTGGCCCCTGCCCACAGGTGTATCAGGACTGTTACGGCAAGTTACATGACTTACTATGTTGCAAATTGCAGAATAGCAGCCCCTGGTTCCCTAATGCCACATGAGGTGGAAGAGGGAATCTGCTGAGACCTGAAGTCAGTTTTCTGACCCAGGATATGGGCAGAAGGAATTGTATGTGGAAGTTCCTGGAACCCATGGGGTTGTTTGAACCAGCTCTTCTGACTGAGTGCCACCTAGTTGAGTCACTTTGAGGCACACATTGTCCATTGTCAAAGAAACAAGGCAGAGCCATGGACTCTACTTGAAGATCTTGGGCAGGCTTGAGTGTAGTGTGGATGTTGTATTTACCTCTGGCAGCATTGCAAGTACTGCAAGTTGCTGGGGCTTGCATCAGAAAAATTATAATATTAAGTAGCTATCTACCCCAGTTATATATATTTTTTTTAATTTCTATCATTGTAATTTATTTTTAAATACTGTTTTAACATTTGTACGAAAAGATTTTCCCAGCATCTGAATCTTTGTGTCACTAGAGTTATGTACCTTTTATTTCTCTGAACCTTATCCTTTCTTTTCTGAAACCTCATTCCCCTGAGGTCATATTTTCAAATGCCAGGCTTACAGCTGCTGTCTTTTGGGTTAACTTTATCACCTTCCTGCTCTAGAGGCTAATTCACATTGGATACTGTATGGTTCTGTAAGTAGCCCAAATGTACTTCTCTCTTATCTGTAGGTGTTATTTTTAACTGTAGTGACTATTGGAGCATGACACTCACTAACAGGGATTGATGAGCAGCTTTGAGGGACTTGGGCGTGTGAAAGAATGCTACAGAGGCTGAATGCTACACTGGATATAAAGACTGTCATGAACCAGTGTTTTTCAGAAGATATTCTTGAAATAAAACTAAATGCTGGTTTGCTCCTATAGCTGAAGATAGACTGTTCAGACCCCTTGACATAAGCATTTCCCATTTACAGGGATTATGAAGACTGTATTTTTCTGTATTTTAATCATTCCCCTACATTCTTGTGCCGAATTGGGCTTTTGAGTCGCTATAAAAATATATGAGGCTTTCGTTATTCTTTTATGTTTAGCAAAGTGGAGTTGCCAGATGTTAGCATCTGTCTTTGAGAGCATTTAATGTCTTCTACAAAATAAATTTTATAATCAGAAGTAATTTACTGACACACTGATTTACTAGTGACACAAAGATTCAGTAATAAAACCAAATGCTAAGTATGAAATAACACATAGTATTTATAAACTTTTATCTTTTCAGGATTAGTATCTTACCCTCATTGTCATTCATATGCTGCTAGAATTTACCTTTTTTATGAAGTACATCTTGCTCATGTACAGCTCCACACTTTCAGAGGTTTTAGCAGTACCTACTGTTCTCTTAATGCTCCTGTCCTATTTTTGATCTCTATTTTTGATTAAGTCTTTATTTTGCTTCTTACAAACTTTTCTGTTTAAATGTGGTTTGAGTGTGCCACATGTAGAAAATATAAAACCCAGGTTTCTTTAACACTGGATTCAGGATTCAGGCTGACAGTCAGTAGCAGCTGCTATTTCAGCATCAACTATTTTATAGATTGGAAAACATACCTGTGTATTGCAAAATAATAAAATTCATCCCTGTACAAAGGGAAAAATAAAGAAAATAAACAAAGCTGTCAATAGCTGCATTTCTTAAATCAGCCCATCTCTTGTATTTGTTAGGCCTCTTTTGTTAGTGGTCTTGCAATGCAAAGGGACCTGCTATGGTAAGATGTAATGAAAACTCTGAGCATGTTTTATATGGAGAAATGAGGCCACATTAAACAGTCACAATGGGAAATGTAGTGAAAAAAGAACAGAATGTTCTTTGGGGAGAACATAGGTACTCTTAGTTCCTAGTACAAAGTTTGTATTGTATTGCTTTTTATGATTTTAAAAATAGGAGGGAATTTCAACAGGGACCAGGGAAGTAGTTTATCTCTTTCTTGCTAAATGCAGAAGTTTGGAAGAGTCTAGGCTCAGAAGTAAACTGTCGGGCCCCTGATTTTTTTTTTTAATTATTATTAAGCTTGTTGATTTAGGCTGCCTGGGGAAGTGAAGTCACCTCTACTGTAACTCTATGTACAGTTCATAATTCAAATAACAGTCTCGAATATGTAGGGTTGTAGGGTTGTGAGAAAAGTCTGAACTTTTTTTCATTAAACATGTTTGGCATTTTCTGAGACATGTTAAGATTGCCTCCTGTTGTTATAAGAAGAGGAAAGAAAGGATTATTCTGTTACAATGACACATTTTCCTAAATTGTCCTTTAATAGAAAATAGACAAATACATTGCTGGTAGATCATTGCTTCCTTGAAACATAATAAACAAATGCTCCATTTAATTCTGTTGACTTTGTTCTCATAGATCAGATTTTAATAAAACAGATGCAAATCATGTGCTGCAGAATGACCTCCACATAACTGGTAAAATTTGCTACAGTGTAGTGAGTTCAGTGACCCAAAATAGATACACTCTTTGTTGAGTAGATCTTGATGTCCTCATGTGAGCTTCCCCCCTTACTCTTCAGTCTTACTGCTGGTGTGATGAGAAAAAAGGAGGCATAGTTACTTCTTTGCCTAATTATTCCTCTGCTGTAGTTTCCTGCATTTTCTGTCTGAAGTGGCACTAGCAGTGCTTGCTTTGGCTGGGCTGGTATCAACCAATTCTGAGTTGAGGGCTCACTGGGGCAGACTGGCTCTAGAGCACTTCTGCAAGTTGTGCTTAGGCAAGTTCAATTATATGTGCTTAGCAAGACAATCTGCACTGCACCATGTTCAAAATGAGCATATTAATTAGAAGACTGATCTGAGGCTGCAAGCTTCAGAACAATTTTAACTTGCAGTTTTGGGGATTGGCCTTCTTGCCTTGCAAGAAAAGATAGTATGTATAACTGAGATACCAATTAAAATAAAAAGGACCACACTGTGTTCTAAAACCCACAGTTGCTTTTCTAGTGAGCTTGCCAACCTGGACTGCTCTGAAAGTGTGTGAAAGAGAACTTAATCCTGCTTCCCCATGAGTTGCTTTTCCTCTTAGAAATGTGAAATATGTGGATGCTGAAAAACAAGCAGCATATTCTTTCCCATAATATTTTCCCAGTATCTTGCTTCTTTCTCCATGTGATTATATGTATTACTTGTCCACCTGCTTTAGCAGCCCCATCCTGAAGTGCTTTGTCAGGCAGGTGCACATCCTGCAGGCCATCTCTTCCTTGTCTAGCAGAGCAGGATTGCATCACTGCCATGACTGTGCTTATATTTATCATTAATACTCAAATGGAGAATTCAGTCATATTTCCGGACTGAAATCCATGTAGAACTGAATCCAGTTTAAATCATCTAGCTGGCCCCATGCTTCATTCTTCTTGTAGCTGTGCTATGACAGCCCCAAAATAACTATAATGTCTGTTAGCCAGCCAAATTGCTGGCTACCTTTTCAGCTTCTCAGCCCCATCCCACCTTATGCAGTTGGTACTTTCCCTGGCTATAGGATGACCTCATGGAAAAGAAAACCCACATGTAGTGCTACCTTTGGATGACTGTCTGCAGGTAGAATTGCCAGTGAATTCAGTCCCAGTAATATTTTTGTGGCTGACATCTTTGCAAGTCAGGGTTCCTCTTACCAACCTGGTGTACCTACTTGCAGAGAATACCTTACAGAAGAAAAGTTTTTTAGTTAAAGAAATGAAGGATGAGAAAAAGAAAGCCAGAGAGAAGAATAAATAAATCTTCTCTCATATTCTGTTCCTGTTCCCTTAAATTTAGGAGCATCTTCCTGGTCAGGCCAGTGTGTCCAGAAATATTTTACTAAACTACAGAAATAATGAAGGGAAAGGGAGAAAGAGGGGAGTGAAATGCTTTTGACATCACTATTTACACTTCAGCTTCTATTTTCCATTGTGGCTTCATCTGATCCTGCTTGAACAGATTTCTGAAATACGCTCTTAATACTTATTCAAAGGTCCTTACAAATGTTCTAACAAAATTCCTTCTGGAGCAGCCACCCTGCCTTTATTTTCCTCTGCTAGGGAATTTATTCCTTAGTGACCTCTCTCCCTAGCTTGCAAGGAAGAGGTCATTTAGGCACACTGGGCTGGGCTCTGACTCTTTAGAAAATCAATACAAAATCTTGCTTCATTTAACACAAATCTATTAGGCTGGTGTAAATTGGAGAATGGAGACAAGGAGAGGAGTGATCCCACAAGATCGCTTTCTTTCAGAACTCTGTGCTTGCTTTCACATACTCATCTGTCACAGTTGTCTCTTGAGGCTAGCAATTTTGAAAAGATGTACTTTATGATTTAACAGTTTACAGGCTGTTTTATAAAATGATGCATGGTACGATACATCAAAAATGAAGTATCATGTATTTTTCTTTGCTGTTTTATGGCATTTCACTATTAAAGGACATATTTTTTCAGGTAGCTGTCTCACAAATAGATATGCTTGTGTGCAGTAAATACTAGAACTTTTCAAAAGTGTTGTAAAATTCACCCACCTGTCCCTGAAGACCTGTTACCTCAACTGGGATGGAGAAATTAATTTGCTGACAGGTGCAACTTATTAAGAAACAACTGAGACACATTAATATCTAGTGTCTTAGTTCTGAGCATGGGAAATGGACACAGAAGGAGAATGAAGTAGAAAAGCCAGGATGAGAGAATTTCTAGTTCTAGGGGAAAATGCATAAAATAAAATTCTTTGGTTAATCACAGAATGGCTTATGTTGCGTCCTAAATAATAAAGAATTTCAGTTGCATATTTTTGACATCAAAGAGTGAAAGAAGACACTGAATATTAAATACAAAATTCAATATAAAAATATAAATCACATGATAATTTTTATATAAACATCATCTAATATGTTTGAAATATTTAAGCATATGAAATTAAATATAATATTCAGACTAATCTTGCTGCCTTGGTTAGTATACATTTAACACTGCAGGAGATTTTTTTGCTTGACTTGGTATATGTGCAGTCATACCTGACAAGCATTTTCCTGACTTACTAGTTTCATTTAGACCTACAAGACCCACTTGTATGAATATGAGTCTATCATATTCTGGTAGACTTAGATTTCAATTATCTTTTCAATAATGTTATCTAATTTTTACATAAAAAAGCTTTAAAATAGGCAACGGGAGATGCTTTTCAAATAATTCCAGAAGATAATGCCTTATACTTACTAATGCAAAATGCAATTACAAGATGACATCTTTGGCATGAACTTCTTTATTGATGTTTTCTTTGTGGATTTTGGGAGATTGCGTTTAAGCGCATTCATGGGTTTTGAGAGATGGCATTTTTCCACTATCTCACATGAAAAAAAGTAGATAAAAAATGGAATTAAATGAACTCTGAGTGGACCTGAATGTAAATCTACCTGTCAAGCAAAATAAATGAAGAATGAAATGCTGAATAGGAGAATAAGATACTATATCAATTTTGCTTAGGTAAAAACCAGAAAATGAATTGAGAATTATACTTTTCTATTATTTTGTTTTAAACTCTTCTATAGTGGTGGAACTAAAGGCCAATTTTCAAACACTCTTTGGAATAAAGATTTGTTCTGTTCAGTATTGAGGATGTTCTCACACTGTGAGAACACATAGCTAAACAAATTTCCCGCTTTTGTAACTCAAAATGGCAATCTAATGAAATAGGGAGACTGTTTTCTAAACACATAACTGAATGCTCCTGATGTATTTTATGTTACGATAATATCTGGCTTATTTCAGGTTTTGTTCATAGCTTAAAGCTTTGGCCTGTTCTTGTTTGTAAATGTTAGGACTGCTGAGGCAGTAGTGATCACTGTCATAAGAGGAACTCATTTTGTAGTCAGGGACAACTAATGAACACATTAGGACAGATCAGTTGCTGAATGAGTTGGTTTCAGAAAGGATTCTTACAGGTTCTCTCTGCTCAGTAAAGCTTTACTTGGTTACTTGTTCTCTGACTTCTAAATTCTTTAATTTACTTATTCATACAAAATCAAGCTCTTATCAAACTGATAATTTTCCCAAATGTGTTGGGAACACATTTGCACAGATTTAATGTATTATTTGATTCAATTATACTTACTTTATTTATGTTACATTGTATTTATATTACATTGATTTATAATTATTTAATTACCTGTTTATATGAAAAGTATTTTTTTATTTGCAGAGGTCTTTTTATTTCTATCCATGACCGGGGTCACATTGCTACAATGCTTAAATCCTGGCCAGAAAGTGTCATCAAGGTAAGTACAGTTTTAGTTGCATAACAAAGCTGATGCTCTTTTGTACTTAAGATGAATTGCTTAAGATATTTTTGTAAGCTTTTCATCAGTTTAGGTTTTGGTGACTTCTTAATTATTTTTTTCAACAGAAGGAATGCTGTTACAGCCAAAGTTGGAGGCATTTAAAGACTTACCTTTTTAGCTATAGGCTTCCTTTACTGATTAATTGGTCAATTACATTGATTATTATGGAAAAAAGACCTCTGAATCCTTTTTCTGCATTTCAGAAATCAAAGAATGGTTGAGGTAGGAAGGCACTCATCTAGGCCATCCTCCTGCTCAAACAAGGTCAGCCAGGACAGGTTACTCAGGGCTATGTCCAGCCTTTGAGTATCTCCAAGGGTAGACACCTCACATGGCGACCCCATTCTAGAGTTTGAGTTAATAGTTCTCTACTTATGGTGCTTCATGACCTCTCTCAAAAAAAATTAAGTTTCCAACTAAAATGGCTTGCTACCAAGTATGACAAGGAAATTATTGTGTTGTCAGCTGTTTGCCATACTGAGAACTTCTCCCCTTTATTATGAAAATCTTTCTTATTAGCACAGACAGTTTTTGGGGTTTACTAAGTTATTACATTTCTGTCAGTGAGAGTACATGCTTCCTGATATGTGTAAGTATGATGGAGTGTGTTGTTTACTCAAGGGAAGAAGACATACATCTTTGAAGAGTAAGAACCAGGTGGTTGTAGACATCTCTGACAAAGGTCAGTAGGAGTGACTGGCTCTGGTTCTGTTGAAAACAGACATGACAAAACCCAGGAGTTTGTGGTTCTTTTATTTTGTGGATAACTTCCTTTTCCTTCCTATTCTGTTCCCATACTGTTGACAGAAAAATGTTAGAGGGAATGATGTTCTCTTGTAATGTAATACTAAATACCTCTTAAAGGTATTTATATTGTATTCTTAAAAGTTTTATATGAAAGTCTCATTTACAGTGAAGCAAGAGTCTAAAATAGTGTAACAAAACCACAGTAAAATATAGTAAAACTGTTTTTTGCTTTTGTTGTACTATTGATTTGTTTGCACCTGTTACAGTTTTTACATGTAAAATAAAAAATGATGGTAAGAGAATAATGGAATACTTAGTACATACAAGAAAGGAAGTGATTTTTACAGTGCCTTCATTTCTTCCTCCAGGCTATTGTGGTGACGGACGGTGAACGTATTCTTGGGCTTGGAGACCTTGGCTGTTATGGAATGGGCATTCCTGTTGGTAAACTGGCACTTTATACGGCGTGTGGAGGAGTAAAACCTCACGAGTGTCTACCAGTGATGTTGGATGTGGGAACAGATAATGAGGTAAATCCTTTTCTGAGGTGTAGAGAGAGGGGGTTTTGTTACAATACTGGCTTCGATTCTGTTCATAAGAAAAATGTCTCATCCTAATACACAGTGTAGATATACTCATCCTAATGTGCAGTGCAGACTGTTTTGTAAGGTTTGAGTAATTAAGAACACTGTTGTCTCTAAGCATGTGTTGCATACACGGTACATGTAAAAATGTTGTATAGGAAATTTGGTCCCAAGAGGAGGAAGATGATAGAGTGAAAAATATAATTTAAGGCAGCATTCGTTATCCACTTCTGTCACAGATTTTCTCTGCAGTGATTTCCGATATGAATTCTGAGTTCAGATTCAGAATAACTATGCCCCTTGTTTTGGTGAATTGCTTGAGGCTGTGGTCTGATCTGTGCTGGGAAGATGTGTCTATGTACTTGCATTGTATGTTCCCTTTGGTTATAAAAAGCACTGTAGTGCTATAAATTTTCCCCGTGTGAGGTTCTAGTGCTTCAAGTAAGTGGACCTTACCCTTTTTAACTTGGCTTCCCATTTGTGTGAAATGCAGAGGTTTAAACTTGTTGAAAACTGGCTCTCTTCTTTCTGGTACTCTTGGGATTACTGGTTAATTACTTGGCCTTGATCTTACCTTTTTTTTTGTCTGAGAGAATATTTGAATACTTGAAGACTCTAAATTATGTCAAATTAAAAAGAATGCCACCTGCAATGTATTAACGCTTCTGTAGAAGTAAAGATTTTGTATTGTAAATGATACAAATGTTAACCTTTATGCATGGTAAGTGTATGAGAGATTTATGTGTATTATAGCTAAACAAAGCATACCTGCGCCAGTAGATTTAGCTGGGGCTTCTGGATTGCTGATTTTGGGTGTGTGCATCTTCAGCTTTATCCACACATCATCACCCCTGTCCCAGTGGGGTCATTTAGGCAATGCATGATGAAAGCATTACTGAACAAGAAATGTCTGCTCTCCTCTCTCTGTGTCCCACCAGAGCCCCCTTTCTAAAAGCAGACAGGCTTTCTTGTGAGATGTATCTGAACAGTGTAGCAAGTAGCCATATCTAATCACATAAAAATCTTACTAGCTATAAAATATTTTTATTTTTGGTCTGAGCAGTGGGGACAATTTTCTAATTTATTAATAAATGTTTTTAGGCAGTTATTTGCATCAACTACTTCTGATACTTGTGTAGGCTTTTCATTTTGATTTTATGCTTGTGTTTCATTGTAATTTAAATTTTTTGTGGCATGTTATTTGCTTGAAAGATACCAAACATCTATATATACACACAGCAACAGCAAAACAGGCTTATCCATGCCAGTAGCCCAACTTTCATGTCAGTGTTGGTGTGCCAAAGCATTGAGTTCAGTGTATACAAAGGAGTGGTGCACAAAGTATTACAATGTGCATAAAATTTCTGTGATTTGAAGCTTGTTGATGCTCTGAAATACCTTCTGATTAGGAAGATGCCTTTTGGTTTTTTTCGTCTTGGGATATGGCTTCCTATATTAGGACCATAGGGAATGAGACCTCTGAATTCTGCTCTTGGGATATGAACAGGTGTGACTTTGCTGTACCCCTTAACTGATTACATGACATGGGCCTGATAGTATTCATTAATGGGAGCTTGGATATAGTTCCCAGGCTTCTTTCGTCAAAGTCAGGGATGCTGGGGCACCATCTCTCTTAATTTCTTCCCTCAACACCCTTCCTCTCACCCAGCAGCATATCCCCTGTTACCTCCTTAACACTCTTGTTCATGTAACCAGTTGATGAGTCACTATAGAGAACTGAAATGACCAAAAAGCATCCACATTTTGCTGGCTAAGTTGATTGTATTAGGCCAAGCTGGCATGGAATTGCAATGCAATTCCTTATCTTAAAAGCTAAACCTCTTGAACAAATAAATGTATTTTAGGCTGTATTTTCTTAGTCTAGCCAGGATTTTCCACAGTAAGACAAAATAGAAATCACTCTCACAACTTGTGCACATATAAATAATAATGATACTAAACATGTTTTCTGAAATGTGCAGATGTTTTCCATTTAGATTAGTTCCTTCTCTCATTCTGTGGGAGCCTCCCTGCTTCAAAGGACATTTTAAAATGTACTTTTGGCAGCTGTAATGCGGAGGTGCACAACCTGCAAATTCTCCAGAAAGATTAATTCTTACTCTAAAGCAGATTGCAAAAAACCCTAACCTGACAAGCTGTCATCCGGTATTGTTTTGTTGTGTACAGAACTCAAAACAACTAACTTTGAGGAGCAACTCACTCAATTTGAGATGGTTATTAAAGTCCTTTTTACTGTAAGTTTTAGCAGAGGTGTTTTTAGCTAGGTTATTATCCTGTTATTCATAAAATCAAGGAAAGAAAAGAGAAGCAAGTAGAGCATGTTTTTATACAATTGCCTAGATAATAAGCAAGAGAAATGGAAACTGCTTATTTATGGGTAAAAAATTGACCTCATAGAAAGTCCCGTGTGACTAAGCTTGTAAATGGTTCCAGGGAGTCAGTGTGGGACTGAGTGTCCAAAAGAAGCAGTGTTGACTGCTGCCAAAAATAATAAGCCTGTTTTGTAAGATATTGACAAGACCAGTAAATACTGAGGAATATTTTTATTCAAAGCATTTAAAATATTATTTGGAGTACTGCTAGTTATTTACTGCAAACCATGGCAATCTCACTAAAAGTTAGGCCTTACCAGTAGCCATGTATATTTTAGCTGTAAAGATGGTGCTTCTTAGATGGGATTTCAGTACAATTAAAACTCACTAGGCATTAGTCTGAGTGCTGGTATGAAAGTGTTGGAAATTTTGAGATGGTATGATCTCTGGATCCTGAGTGTTCATCTAATATTGCAGAGATATATGTTAAATCACCTTGCAGTGGTTAAAGAAATAGACTGTATAAGAAAAATGAATAATTGTCAAGATAAACGCAGCTGCAGTTTATTGGAAATCTACCTGAAACACATGTTCGGCACTGGAAGAGGGATGGTTTAAGAATGATGAAAAAAATCAAGCTGGATGAAAGGGAAACATTTAAACATCAAAATTTGAGTGATGATAGTTTTCTGCTTAAAAGATGTGAATAAACAATGTTGAGACAAGCCTTGTTGGTTAAAAATTGATCTGGCTTACAGGGATGTGAAAATTGGCAGTTTAATAAAACCAAACAAATAGCAAAGCCTAGTAAAAGAAACCAAGGTCCAAAACTATCTTTATAGGCAGTAAGAAAGCAAAAGACACTAAGGAAAAGTAACATAATGAAAGTAATTATGAATAGTAAGAATGAGGTTTTCTGTGTTTCTTGATGCTTTTCCTTAGTGATGGTACATATGAAAGTATTAGATTGTCCCTAGAAATATGGTAGATATTCTTAAATATAAGTTTTACCTATCTTGACAAGAAGTCCCATTTCCCATTTTATTAACAGCAAGTGAATATGTTGAAAAAGCTTTAAAATTTTGTCAAGATCTTTAAATCAGAATGTCCAAATAATGCTTTGTCAGTTCTTTTTTTTTTTTTTTTTTTTTCAAAAGAAGTAAAAGCTGTCTCTGTACCACACCGAGCTGGTTGTGGAGGATGTACTGGTTTTTTCTTAGGTGTATCTGGGATGAATTGAAAAAATTGGGAAGATTGGATTTAAGGTAAGGCTCTTATTGAAAATTCAGTGATGCTGGTCGAATGAGAGTTTACAGATTTTTGGTTGACTTATTTTTTACTTAGAAAGACAGTTGAATTCTTACTGTTTCTCTTAAGAAACTAGACTAATGAAAAAGCAAAGCAGGCCTCCTGTATTACTGGAGAAAATGCAATTTGAAATATGTATTTCTGTGAGGAATAATAAAATACTTGTGGGTTTATGGTATCTCAGGAGATTTTTTTTTAGCTCTGCAATGTTTAATATCTTTATCAGTGACTTGGAGGCAATATTTTATTGTTCAGGGGTCACAAAAGAGACATGGTTTGGTTAAAGTACTATTATCCAGACAGAGGAGTAATGAAATCTAACAAGACTGATGCCTTGTGTTATATAGAAGTCAAACCAGTGGTGAAAGCGTTTCTTTTGACCATAAAAATTTTAATCTAATACTGGATGCTTAGCAGAGGAATGAGAACTGTGTTTATTTGATACCTTAGAAAAGCTTTGACAAGTTCATGGCTGCCAGACCAATTCTAAACTGATCACATGTGTAAATTCAATACTGGCACTAGCCAGTTGTGGGGGACTTGGAAATATTATGTGTTAGCTTTGAATTTAAACCATTTACCATAAATTTCAGTTTAGGTAGAAAGCATTCAATTCTTTCAAACAGTACCTTCACACAATATGGAAGAGCCAGGACAGCTCATATTGGAAGGACTTTTTACACAGGCAGTTTCTAGCAGAAGACATGGTGGTGCTCTGAGCACCAGCACAGTGCTGTGTGGAGTGCCCAGGGGTCAGAAGTCATTCCAGCTGCACTGGCTGCAAGGAAGCTGGACACACAAAGATTCTCTTGCCCTGTGTAGACATAGCTGAAAAGCTGATTGCTCACATGTATATGCCCTTAATGTGCAGATGAATCATGATGGCCAGTTTGCTTTTAAAAAATGTGTCTCTGTTGTTTTTTATTTGTGTAACTGTTGGTCTCTTCTCCAAAGTAATAAGAGATAGGATTAGAGAAAATGGCCTCAAGCTACACCAAGTGGGTTTTAGATGGGATATTAGAAACAATTTCTTCACAGAAAGGGTTGTTAAACATTGGGACAGAGTGCCCAGGGAAGGGATAGAGTCCCCATCCCTGGAGGAATTTAAAAGCCATGTAGCTGTGATGCTTAGAGACGTAGTTTAGTGCTGGACATGGCGATGCTGGGTTAACAGTTGGACTTACTGATCTTAAAGGTATTTTCCAAACTAAGTAATTCTATGATTCTATGATTTAAGCACTGAAAAGTGCACAAGAGAGAGAAATATGCAGGGCAGCTGCTAGGGCAGCTACCCCTTCATCTGTGACAGTTCAGGGACTTGCTATTTCAAGTTGTTTCCTGCATGCTTGCTTTGGAATTATTTTTTCTCTTAACTTACTAAAATATTGAAGTACAGGAATGTGATGGTTCTCACAGTTGCCCTAAATAGGTCAATGAGCATGCCTGGGCTGGCAGTTCCAAGTCCTCTGGAGGAATGACAGGCATCTGTGCTGGAATATGTAATCCAGAAAAACCGAGGTGTAAATTCAAGCTCAGATTTTCAGCTTATTCTGTTTAGTTTTTTGTATTTCCCCAAATTATATCCAATTGACTGTTCCAAGAATTAATATCAGCCTTCCAAGATTCATATTCTTGAGGAGTACCTACACATAAATGTGCAAATGAAAGTTGTTGAGGAAACAGAACCAAACCTGCTTTTATTATTCATATTTCATCCAAAATAGAAACCTGGACAGTAGAAAATTGAGGTAACGTGCAATTTCATACCTTATCAATCTAAAGATATAAATGTTTCAAAATTATGCCCAGCTGCAGGGATTTCTAAATTAAAGACAATCACAATTTGCATTCATATGTAGAGTAGTGGCACTTTTACACTTTTTTAAAAATATAGTAAATATGTAATGGGAATGATTATGCTCTCTGATTTTAAAAAAGTCCTGTTGCCTTCCTCTTGAATGATGATTGTTAGAACTGGACACATTTCAGTGACAGTTCTGCTGTAAAATAGCAGTAACATTTCCTGAATTCTATGAATAGAGGTTGGTCCTGTCTATATAAAAAGAGTCTATTTTTGTATCTGGTGCATATATGAGAATCTTGTTTCTAGGTTTTATTCTCCATTGTGTTCCCTAGTAGTTTTGCATATTCTGCAATACAAATGACACTATGTGTGATCAAAATAGGTTTGCAGATGTGCAGCTTTTCATTTAGTTACGTTAAAATGTTATTGACCAAACTGACCTGGCTGATGGCAAGAGGCTTTTTTACATGTTCCACAAAACAGTCAGGGCAAGGAAGGTGCTCAGAAGTAATGCTGTAGCCCAATGGTGCTGAGTTCCAAGCATGACCATTTGTAAAACTATTGATGAAGTAAATATTCTGTGAGTTTTTTATTTTTTGGTTGCTGCCCGTCTGTGCCGGTCTGGTAGGAGATAATTGCACTTTCCTTTATGAGTTAAGTTTTATTGCACAAGTGGATTTTTTTCCCCCTTAGATCTTGCTGCTGTACTGCCTTCCCTGGTAGTATACAGGCAGCACTTGAGCAAAGGAGTAAATAAATGACCATTGCTTTTTCTTCCCCTTCCTGAACTTCAAGTTGGCAAGAAAACAATGTGATTGGATACTACTTTTTCTAGAGTCAATGTCATGAGTAATTTTTTCCATTCTCTCTTCAGTGTTCAGAAGAATTGAAAAGTAAAGTAATATCTGAACTTAAAGTCCTGTCCAACCCACTGTGAAGGAGACAAAACCCCACACTGTCTTATTTTGTCAGAATCAGTATTCTCCTTTTAAATCTATACAGTTATTTGAAGTGGACTGAGTTTGTATTTAAAGAGTCAATGGACACTTACGTCTGATTTTATAGATGCAAGTTCTAAAATTGAGGGGTTTACTGTTACCTTTCCAGTGTGTTTCAGAAGGACCATGTCTAAAATAAATATGGCATCATCAATCTCTCCTAAACATGCTTTATTTAAAGAGCAGGAAAACCCAGCACTGTGCCAGAACCCATATTACAGACTTAAAAAATGCTGTGGAGAAGGGATGGCACTTACAGGACCCACCATTTTCCCTCAGTGCAGGGACTGGTGAGGGACATGTTTGACTATATCACAAGTATCTGACAGCTGATGTTCTTCAGTAATTTTTGAGAGTTTTCCTTTTCTTGCTCTTTAATGTTCTTACTGAATAGCTACAATATGTCTGGTAATACATTCACAACTTGAAAACTTCATAAGTTATTTTTACTCAGTGTTTTAACACAAATGGGTTGAGAATCTGTAAGTGTGGTAATAAATCTAGATTTACCCAAGGTACTGAGATTTCCAGTGTGTTTCAGTCTTCTAAAGACAGCCTCTTAGAGTTTTTCTTCTATCTGTCCCTAGCCTTCTGCAATTTTTAATTACTGTTTCTTCTGTATCTTCTGCCTTACTATGTATTTCCATGGCTATATTAAACCTTCAAGAAGACTGTGTACAAATGTCTTCTTCTTCCTAGGGGATGCATTCTACTAATGATAAATTAAGAGAGCTGAAACACAAAACATTGCCTACTCCTTTTATGAAGTAATTGTGCCCAGAGGGGAACAACATTTCCCACAGTATTTAGAGCTGTTAGAAGTTTTGACTTATTTGCAAATGTAGAAGATCATTTGCTGTTCTTTATCATGGTGTTCCCAGGGGAACATGTTTTATCTCCTCTCTTGTTTTCATTTAGCTGCTTTTCTCATATTTTGTTAGGCATACATCAGCAGCTATGAGTACCAGTGCTTTTACCAATAAAACTCAAATATAAATGGGTCTGGATTTTAAACATTTATTCTCTTTAAATATTATTCTTAGTTTCAGAATGTGTACACTATCAGCATTTTCTTTAATGTCGTAGTCACTTGTAATGACCTTTGTTGCAGTAGAAAGGCAGTCTGTGTTTACATTACTATTGTTATAGTGCTCATCTTCTTTTGCCCTGATAGAGGGTTGAAAAATACTGTGATCCTTATTTCCTGTCAGTAGCAAAAACACTTACAGTCCTTTCTAAATAAATAAATTAATTAAAAAAAAACAACGGGGAAAGATTTCTTTTTCACCAGGAACTTACTGTTTTTATTGTACAACAAAAGGTTACTGCATTTTTAAAAATGCATCCAGTTATTCTAGTGTAATTAAATTAAAGGGGACTTTCAAGTGCATATTATCTTTCTAAGATGCATGTTGTATAAAATAATATATTGTTATATATTTCAGTGCCTGACTTACATCCACCATCATTCTAAATTGCCTTTCCTAAAGTTCCCTTATGCTGTCATAAAATACTAAAGATGTGTTTGCAGTCTGCTTGTAACCACCCAGCCTTTCCATGTTGCCTGTGTATTAAACCCAAATCTAGACTTTTCTGGTACAGCCACTTAGGCAGAAATGTTTGTGCCTCTTTCTTTCCTGTACTTATGATTCAGTGGAATGGACAGTTACAATCCTGTATTTGAATTATTAGTCTTAAGAGTCTGGGGCCAAACCAGGTAAGCTCAGAAAGGCTTAAAAAGAGATGTGGAGCTTGACAGTCATCTTAACCTGAGCTTGTCCTCTGAGGCTGATTTTGTAAGGGGAGCAGGTGCTGCTTCTTGTAGAGGAACTGTCTCAAGTGATCTGATGAATTGTATTTTAAAATAATTGTTAATCTCTTTTCTTACTTGTTGATTATAAAAAGAGCCTAGACTGGTTTAGATATATATAGTATCTAGTATAGGTTCTTAAGTTAGCTAACATGAATTCATACTCAGTTTGCACTTCACTTGCCTCTCTGCATCTGAGATGTGATTACTGTGTGAGTCAGGGGACTTTTACAGAGACTGAAACTTGGTTTGAACTTATGTCAACCTCTTATTAAACAAACTCTTGGTATCCTTGAGAAGTGTCATTCTACTGCTCTTTAAGAAATGCCATTCCACTGCTTAGTGCATGAGAAGACCTCAGCAATTGTCTGCTACTTTTGATCCATTGTCATCCATTAAACTTGGTCATTTTGGCTAGGAATATATGGTATTCTTTTTCTGAGACTGTTAATTTATTATTGTGAAATTTGCTATTTATGATTATTTCTTTTGTGAAATGTTCTATTTCATTAGACCATGAAAAATGTGAAAAAACTAGGTGGTGCCTCAGATTTTCATGTTTACCAAACAATCTGTTGGTAATAATTTTTAAGAGCTGAGAAGTTGAAGAAGGAAGGGTTTTAGAAGGAAGAATATAGATGGTGACACAGGATTTAAGTCTCAGTTTCAGCTGACATTAGAAAGAACGAGCTGTGTTAACAGCAGTTCTGTCAGTCCATTTAATTTTGTCTTACTTCACTTTTCAGAGCAAGGGGACTTATGAAAGAGGGCAGAAATTAATATCTAGAAATGCTTATTTTGGATAGCATGCATGAATATCCATAGACTAAATTGAAGGCAGACTTTGAAGATACATTGGACATTTCCAATTCTTTATGCTCAGAAGACAGCAACAGATAGTGTTTGTTTTCGTTGGCTTTCACTGTAACTGCTGTCAACCTCCTCAGCAATTTCACAGGCAGTGGGGAAGACTAGAGAGGAAATGGGCATAAATATAGCCATTATCACAAAGGTGGGAAAATATGTATTATTTATGGCTCCACATAACACAGCCTAGCATCTGGGACAAAGTTTGTCATGCTTGAATTATAAAGGTGCTCCTACAAATGTTGGCTTTGCACTAGCAAGTCTACTTTGTGCACAGAAGGACTTTTTCTTTTTTTTTTTTTTTTTTTGCTAGTGGTAGGACAGATATGTTATTGAGATGCCAGCACCAAAATAATATCAACATACTTTTTCAGTCCAGGGGACACTGTTGGCGTGACTTGTTGGTGTAGGAAGAGGTCCAACCCATTTGGCTCTAGCAAAGAAGATATCTGAATGTCAGCACAGGAGGCAGGGATGTCAGGGTCAAAGGAAGGACCATGTAGAAATAACTTATAGAAGTAAATGAAATAAATAGATGTAAGTTTAATAAAACTGAGGAGAGGTCACAGCAAGTGGTAGAGATTTATAGTTACATGTGAATGGAAAAAAGTAAAAACAAAATATCAGAACTGTTGTTGTAGAAATGAGATATCCTAGTAACCTCGAATAAGATTTTCAGTTCTGTAAATGGTATCTGTTGATATGTTAAAGTTCTGTTCAGTTACCTACCTGATGGACTTGAGACACTGCTGTCATAATGTGTGAGCTGATACAATATTAGCAAAATCCTCTTTATTAGTATGATATTTGAGTGGAAAAGGCTTTTGAAGGTTTTTTTAAGGCTTATGTTATCCTTGCAGTTTTTCAGATGAAAATTATTAAGGTGGCATTCTTCTGAATACTGCTGATTAATAACAAGCCTTTACTGGTGTTGTCTTCAAAACAATGAGTCTTTGCTCTTTGCTGATTCACTTTGTTGGTGGTTTGCTTTTTGGTTTTGGGTTTGTTAGGGGTTTTTTGCTATACTTTTGTCTGGTTTTGAAAGCTGGGTGAGTCCTTATAATTAGACATTCCAGCTACCAATCCTAAACAAAATTTGTAAATGTAAGTGCATGAACATAAAGGGAATGCTGTTTGTCGCTTTGCAAAAACAGTATAGAAAAGTTAGATGTATTAAAAGTGTTTGAACCACCCCAAGCAGCTGTATCTTGTCACTCTCTTGATTAAGCTAAAAGTGTAATGTATTGAGATAGCTGCAATCCTGCTAACTTTATAGGAAAAAAGAAATATAAATATCTCTAACTTCTCTAAAGCATTTCACTGTGGCTAGACTTGTTTTTTAGGGTACTATATAGGCTGCCATGAATACTGTTTGGGCTCTTCTTAAAGATTGTTGTTTGGTCACCTTCTGTGATTTATTATAAGCACTTATGGCTGGGCCTTCAAATAGGTTTTAGCACGTCATCCCTCATGTTTTTTGAGAGCAAGAAACTTTCAAAAAAGTTTGGTTGCAGTAATCTATTTCTATAGCTTCCAGTTCCCATCATCCATCAGCTATATTTCAAAGTGTAGGATATTGTAACATGTTTCTTGATGTGTGACAGGACATGTGACTGAGATTTTAGCCATGTAGCAGCTGGGGTTCATGAAGAAGGAAAAATTGTAGTCATTAACTCTGTGGTGCCTGTGGGAGGTCAGTTGTGTAGGGAGCTTAATGGTTCATCTGAGCCTTTTCTGTGATTCAGTAAAAGCTTTTCTAGAAAGTAGATATCAGGAGTTCTAGGACATTTCTTGTGAGATTTCTTCTGAAAATTATATGAATAAAATACATGAGATTTTTCAGATTTCTTTCTGACTCTTACTTGTATGTTAAGATATTAGTGCTTATACGCAGCACAATGTGCTGAAGTCCTAAATGATGTTGGATTCTTCAGGACTATTGTTTTCTCAATAGGCAAATGATTAAGTTTTTCAAGAAATGCCACTGGCACACAGACAACCATTTGTTTTCAGTTTTACTGTGTGAAAGCGTTATGCATGCTAAAATTGTGTCTGATGAAATGTTCCTCCAAAACCATGGTTCGGAGTGTCTTCCAAGTCCCAACTCAAATAACAGGCATTTGTGGAATTGGCATTGTCCCTATCCCTGCAGACAGATGTTAACATCAGGAGAATTCTCTCAGACTGTTAAACATAATGCAGAGTATTTATCTTGCTGTTTTGTTTTGTTTTCTTAAAATACACAATTGATTACCCTCCCTGTTCTCCTCACTAACTCTGCTAGATATGGTTCTGGTAGCAGGTTGAATCATAGAATCATTTAGGTTTGAAAGACCTGTAAGATCATTGGGTCCCACTGTTAATCCAGCATTGCCAAGTCCACTGCTAAACCATGTGCTGAAATGCCACATGTACTTTTAAAGACCTCCAGGGATGGGAACTCAACCACTTCCCTGGGCAGCTTGTTCTAATACTTGAGAACCTGTTCTGAATAGAAGCCTCTGTATTCAATCCATGGTGACAGTGCCCTGTTCATACATTCCATCCTGTTCAAGCATTCCATTATTGTCAGATTGGCACAATTAACACAGAAAATGGATCTTTCTATACTGTTCCTCAGTATTTTTCCAAGATTAGAAATTATTTCCCCTTCATCCTGGTAATCACGTGCCTTAGTTATGAGCTGTTTGCAACAGCTGCTGCGTAAGTAAATATAGATTTAGAAGAAGGACCTGGTGAATCCCTGTGGTGGTGATATACAAGCATGGTACTAGGAGAACTCTGGTGCTTTAAAGATCAGTCTAACAAGGAATTTATTACCTTAGTTTTGAAGGTAACTTTCTGTAACAGAAGATGTTGGCACAATTGTATGTTAAAAATTGAAAAACTTTTTAGTTTTTCATTTTCTAGTGTGAAAAACTGTCAACCTAACTTGCTAGCTTTGAAGTCACTTTTTCTTTTTTCAGTTACAGTACTTTCATAAACAACATCTAAATCCTCAGGAAAATGCCTTCTTTTCTCCTTATGAACAGTGCATGACTCATGATGGCCGTTCTCTGAAATGTACTTCTAATAGCTTTTAGAAGTTAAACTGGTTGAAAATCATCAATGTAAGCTGTTTGACCTCAAAGAAAGGTTCCAATGGCATTTAAATTTCAGGGCAATACCATTATTTTTTATCCATTGGCTAGCAAAGTTGTACTTGTCTGTTTCACTGCTCAGCTCTTCCCAGGTCTTTCCTGATTGGAAACTGCCATAAAGATCAAAGTGCACAGAACAATTTTTGCCAGATTGTCCAAATAAATTTACTGCAAGCATTTTTTTAGTATCAATTGTTAGTTAGTGAAAAAGCTTTGTTATTGTTGTATGAATCTTTTATACTGCGTACTGGAAAGGTGAATAGGTGGAACAAAAGCCAAATTGCTCTGAAAAATATATAATTCATCTGATGTCAGATGTATTATTGCTTTAAAAATTTTTAGTTTTTAGTATTCCATATCAAGTATGGCAATATATGGTTAGCCTAGCTGTAGTGTGTATTACCTGCAGTTTTCAGAACTCACCTAGTAAAGAGGTTCAAGTGTCATTGTGAATTCCAGATTGTTTCGAAAAGAACTTGGGCATATGCATCATTAATGGACCCATGGCTGTAACTGTGTGCTTCAAGTGCTCAGAAATCTTGAATTACACCTAAAAATCCTAAGATAAACTTTCTGTAAAAGTATAATTTCTATAAAATATTTTATAATTACCGGCATTTTGGAATTTAGCTATGAGAGTTACTCAGGTGTATCTAGAGACTCACACTAGAAGGCAACATTGCTCTCTGCCCCTGCACTGTCAACAACCCTTGAGCTCATCATCCATCACTTGGTTCCACAAACTGACTCGTGGACACAAGTGAGTCATGTCCCAGTCTGGCTTGGAAGAGACAGCAGCCCCTTACAAAATCTGAAAAATCAAGTGCATCTTGCCCTTCGCTGCTGCAGCTTCCTGTCTTTGGATTTTGCACTTGGTGCTCCCTTGCTAATGAGGGCTCACATTAACCACACATTTGTATCTCAGGTATGTTTGTGAATGTTACCCTCAGGGGGCTGGGTGCTCTTTCGCTTTTCGTGCACACTCACAGGAATGCGTTTGACTTCCCGGAAGAGCCCTTTTGGTAGCCATGGCACGGGCTGGAGGGATGCAGGCAGATGGTGCCGTGCGAGGGGGCTGGAGGCCTGTGCCCCTGGGCACTCAGCCACTGTCTGCCCACAGCACCCGCACACTGGGGCCTTTATTCAGTGCCACATGCATGCGCCGGAAACATCCCACAGAATGTCCTTGGCACAGCCTGGCTTTGTGCAGGCTTGCTTGGGGACGGGCTGTGGTAATTTCATAGCGTGTTACAAGATTCCTTCATGAAGCATTCTTTCCAGCCATTAGAGGGATTTTTATTTTGTTGTTCAAGTTTGCTGGAGCTGACAGTTTTTCAGCTGGGCAAGGCTGTCTGCATGCGTGGGAAATCACTAGAATATGAGCAACAGGGTTCAGTGAGCATTCAAAGCCACAACTGGTAATTCCACTTCAGGTAAAGAAATGAGTAAGCTCCCTGAGCAGAAGCAAGCACAGGATGTAAAGGTCACATTGACACTTTAATAACATTATGAAATTAAAGAACGAGTTGGGTTGAATAAATGAAGTCTGTCTTTAAGGAGAAATAATTTAAAAAGTCTAGTCTGGTGTGCAAATCTATAGTATTATTATGCATATATGAAAGATGATATATTCTCTATATTTTTTACCACAACCTTAAATTCTTTTAAGCAGAATTTTTAAGCACCATAACTACTTTCCTGTTACATTGGGATATTGCTTCACCAGAGTTTTAATAAACTTTTATATTTTGAACTGTCTCAAAAATTCATAGTACTCTTTGCTAATAATTTACTCCACAGAAGTCATTCCCTTCAAGCACTGCATTCAGGATTGATGACAAAGGAGCACTATGAATGTGTTATCTTTTAAACTCTTCACTATTGAAAGTCTAGAATTTTGTCTGAACAGACAAGGGGCAATTTTCAGTGATGTTTTTAGGGTTACAGGTGGGAAAGTCGTAATTATAGTATGGCTGTATCTTTGTCTCTAAAGAAATGGCAGCCACTTGGTTTTGGCAAGGTGAGCACAGCTGGGCTCAACTGTTAAAACTCCTGTCCAGGGTTTTTCCTCCTTTTTTATAGCTAGAATGACCCATTATGACCCAGTTTTGGCCTCCTATTTTGGGATCTTTTGTGACATCTGGTCCTGTGGAGGAGCCCATGGAGGAAACTGAGGGACAAAGAGAGCTACTGCTCTGTATGCCAGTACTGTCCTGGGGATGTCCAGGTAAAGTGTTAGCTGAGACTCCCGAAGATGAGATCTCCTCCTTTTAGGGAGAAACAGAGAATAAGGCTCCTTTTTTTTCTTGTGCAAGAGGCCTCTTGCTAACATTTGCAAATATGTTGACGAAGGTCTGGTGTTTAGATAGGAGGGGCCGTGATTTCTTCTTAGTGAGTATGTCATATGGCTAGTGTAATTCAAAGAAAACAAAATGTCAGAAAAAATCTTTAGTTCTTTGATTATGCAACTTAGTTTTGCAAAGTATTCTACACCCTCAAACCCAGTTAGTAGCATTCAACTCATCCAAAATTCATACAGCATTTGGAAACACAGAATTTGTTACACATTTTAAGGGCATCGTCCTGTATTTCAAACTTCAAAACAAGCTTATTCAAAGAAAAGAGCAGCTTTCTAGTATAATATAAATTGAATTGAATCTTTCTAATGCCGTGAGAGCTGCTGTGAGCAGTTCTTGAAGGACAGAAAATCGTGATCAGCATGTTAGTGCTTACAAACTGAAAGTGTAAATGAATGCAGATTGATTACTGGGTAATGAGTATTGATGGGAGTTGAAGTTAAGTCCAAAACATTGGCATGTTCCTAACTGGCTAACTGTTTTTATTTGAAAACGTTTCATGTCAAGTGAAATTTCAATCTTGTAGAACAAAAATAAAAGTTTGGAATATGCAACTTTCCTAGAGAACAGAAACCTTCCTGTGTTCACCAACCCTTCCCCAGCCTGTTAAAACTGAGACAAGAAAGTTACAAAAAGTGTTTAGAGTGTATTAATGTAAGAAAACATTAAGACTTGGAAAAGCAGTGGCCTCCCCCTGGTGTTCTTGGTAACTGTGTGCCCTGTTAGACAAATCATGCTCTGAAATGTGTTTAATTTCTGGTATATGGCATGCCTTTGTCCCAAAGCTGCAGATGTCCCATACAAATACAGTTCTCTTTTAGCTCTATAACTGTGGCTCTAATGCAAATCATTTCCCATTGTAGAACTGCTGGAGGATTTTGGCATTTTAATGGTGTGGGGTTAGTTGCTACTCTGAAGCATCCCCGTACACCAAACACTGTCTAGGTAGCACTGATTGATTCTGAACTATCTCTGCTCCATCTTTGTTGGTGGAAAGTCTCGGGTCTTGCAGATGTTCCCCTACAATTTTCCATGAAGCTGTTCACTAAAGTATATATTTGTTCCAAAGAAATATCTCAGTGCCAAGTTTGAGAATAAATGACATTTCAGCGTGTTTGTGCTCAACTGATGAAATATTTAAGTGTGCAGTTTTCTGGTTCTCACTGGTTTGGCTTTTGTAGCTAAATTAGAGCCAGGTGCACAGCTCAGCCCTGCTTTAACCTTGATAGTTTGCTGATCTCTTTAAGTAAGATGGCATAAATGGTTTGCCTTTTTCTTAAAACCCCCAAAGGTCATTACAGTTTTAATGCGCTCAGGTGGTGCTTCAAAGAACTCCTTATTTTGCACAGCTAATTCTAAATAGATCTACATGGTATTTCCACTACCAGAACTTCAAATAAGCCCTTTATTTTTAGAAAACACTATTTCTGTTGAAGCTTGAATGTACCACATTGGTAAACTTAAATGTTTCAGAACTTTTTTTATTTTAGTCTTAGAATAAACATGTCTAAAAATAAGCTGGCATCAACTTTTTCAGTATCATGTGATATGCAGTACAAACCCACTAACCTGGAAAAAGGAGAGTTATGTTTGGAGGGAGATTTTATTTCCAAAAGAACAAAACAAAGTTTAAGCTTTGACAACAAGCTGGGTAACAAAAGAAACCCAAGTCATTGAGGAAAAGTACCTAATCATCATGTCAGTTTGACATACTTGTTTGTATGAGGGAACTTTTTTTTTTGTAATCTGTTTTGAAAGCCATGAAATAGTTGGTAGCAAATGTTAATCTCTCAAGATGTGTGAACCCTCTAAAAAAAAAAAACAAGCACCACGGTCCTGGTTTGCATGGTGTTGACCTGAATAAGGGGATAATGTGCTTAAGCAGCTTATTCATTCTTCAGTGGCCTTTGGAAAGGGAGCAACTCCACAATGGTTTGCCACTCAGGGCACAGATGTGACCACTGTTCTTTTCACTTGCTGGATGTTTCATTCTTTTGTGTCTGCCACGGGTTTCTTCATACATTTTTCCAAACAATTCCATAAAGGAACTTTTTGGGGCTATTTCATGTCAAACTGTAACGTTTGTTAAGCAGAATGCACTGAGCTGTAAAGGAATTCTGAACTCTGAGTATATAGCTGGCCAAGCTTTTCATCAGAGATGTGTTGCTGAATTAATTGTCTCTGCTTGTGAGACTTCCCAGGCTAGAGGTTTATATATACTCCAGAAAGACTGTAATAATAGTTTTAATTAGTTCATATTAAATTTCAGCATCAAAGATAGGTGAATAAACTCAGTGGTCTTATAAATGGAGCTGCTTTGGAGTTCTGAGTTTCTGTGTTGACTGTAGATTTAAATGCTCACATGAAAAATGCAGAAATAGCAAAAGGAGTGTAAGAGCCTATGTACATTTCAGGGCAGACCCATGACTGGTTTAGCACTTTTTGAACAGAGTAATGTGATGCCTGTGTCTCTTGAACTTTCACAGAATCACTGCCCATCTAAACTGCCTCCTTGAAGGAATGTGACTGATTCCATCTGGCTGCAAAGTGTTTTAGAAATGTCTTCAGAATTTAAAACATAAAGGGACCAAAGATTTTTGTTTTCATTTTGAGCATTGTTTTATAAAATGAGAAGTCAGACATTGCTTAATAAAAAGCTTGTGAGAGTTCTTTGAAAAGAGCAAATCAATTTAGGAAGAAAAATTAGGGGAGTTGGAAAGGGATTAAGTTATTTACTCTGAATCGGACAATGGAACATGCAATATCCATGCATAGGACATGTAATAGCCTACTGGCATGGAAAACTGCCAGTGGGATTTGAGAAATGAGATTGCTGTTTCTGAGTCCTACCATGATGTTTCTGACAGAGGCTCCTGAGGCTTGGCAGTTCTTCTATCCAACCTTGTGTGCTTAATCTGGCAGGAAGCATGAGACAACTCGTATGGGCTCTCCAGAACTGCCTGAAGATTGCGTGTTGTTAAAAAGTTAATTTGCACTTCCTGTGAATTCATCTCCCAGATATATAAATTTATCCTTGATTTTTCAGGTTTTCTTGAGGTCATTTTAATAATTAGACAAACTCAAAATGGAACGGAAAAAATAATTTCAGAAATAGTTATTGACTACAAAGTTTGAAGTGATTATATCAAAACAAGAAGACTACACAAAAGGGACTTTGACAGAAACCAGACCAAACTCTTGCCAGTTTTTCCTACAGTATCTAGAACAGGTAGAGAATTATTATTTTGATTTTGCTGCTAGAATATTTAGGATAATGTGAATACACAGGCAAAATTATTTCTGAAAAAAAATATTCTACTTAGACATGAATGCTAAAGTGTGTTGGTGAAGGGAATAAATAAAATACTTACAGTGTAATGACATCACCTTCATTTACAAAGTAATTTTAATTTTGAGCTTTATTCATGTTTCAGTTCAAAAAGCTGAACTAACAACTTCTGAATAGCTGTAAGTTATGTATTACAAATTGTTCTGAATTGGTGATTAATTTAGGAAGCTTTATTTAGCAAGAAAATTCAGCTTTTAAACATGCTTGATTTTTTAAAACATTCTAATCTTATTTCTTTGTGGAAGTGGAGAGAAAAGAGAGGGAGCGATAAACATCTCTATCTATAGGTCTGCATCAGGAGGCAGAATGCCACCAAAGATTGTAGGTTTCATAGTGGTTCAAATCATTCTTTAACAGGGGCTTATGACCCAGAGGATTTTTTCAGTTTTACAGTGTAAAAAAAAAGCTGGGATAGAAAGTTAGGCACTTCTCTACAATTCAGAAATCAGATTTCTGTTTTCCAGTCTGGGTCAGGCAAAGAAAGCTTTCCAGACTTTTTGCTTCATTTTGCATTCTGAAGCCTCTTTCTTGGAAAGAGGAGTTGGTCTGTATTTTTCTTTACAATGTTTTTCTATTTGAAGCTGATGTACAAAAGATTTCTGCCACCCTGTTGAGTTTGCAAATTGTTTTTGGATGAAAAATGTTTAGTCAAGCTTCTGACCTATTCTGCAAGCTGTTTGGGAATGTGTGGGATTATATACAATAATACAATCCTCATTATATACAATGAGGAAATTAGCTTATTTGTTTTCAGAGGCATGTGAGAAATAATAATAAAGAGTGTCTTTATACCTGAGTTCTTGAGAAAGCCGGTGGAAGTGTGAGACTTGCTGTGGAGAAGTACAAATTCAGTAATTTGTAAGTTATAATTTGGAAATCCGTAAGACCTTCTAGTAGTGAAGACATGGAATGATACAGGCTTAGTGTTTTTATGGGAAGTATGGATCATAAAGCTAAAGAAAGAAGAAGTACAAGACTTAAGTGTAGACAAATTCAGAAATCATATCCAACTGATGGAATCTGGATAGCTTAAATGAAGAATCCTAGAATCTAAGCTGATAATCTAATAAGTTTGGAAGGAAAAGGACAAAGTGTTGGGTATGTTTTGGCATATTAAATTCTGGAAAACAATACTATTTTTGAGTATCAGCTCATCAATACAGTAGAAATGATGAGCTCTGGGAGAGATTTGTGAAACATGATGATAAAATTAAGGAAAATGGCTCTTGTAAAATGTCAGAGCACTTTCAGGATATAAAAGAAAAATAGAAAATTATTACCTAAAGCTTTAAAAGATACTTTTGAAATTTGACATCCCAGAGTAAACTTTACTTTTTCACTTGAAAACTATTCACTTGCTTTGAGACTAGGGTATCCCTTTTCCTTGATACAAAAGGGTGTTTCTTTAATTTCTTTATGTTTCTTTGGTCTTAATGTAGAGGTGGATAAATTGATATGTACTTCATATGCTTGGGTTAATCCCCAAACACTGTATTTTTGTCCCCTACTTATTAACTAAGAGTGTAGTATTGTGACTTGCTCATGTTCAAACTTTTTTTTTTTCAACAGGCATTGCTGAAAGATCCTTTGTATATTGGGCTGAGGCACAAGAGAATTAGAGGTCAAGCCTACGATGATCTTCTTGATGAATTCATGGAAGCTGTGACTGCAAGGTAAGTGATATATCTCTGCTACTGATGGGTGAATTCCACTGTGAACTTCATCTTGAGAGAAATAAAGGTCAGTAGCTTATGAAAAGATGACAGAGTTGTTAAGTTCCAGATCATTTTTATTTTAAGCATAGTATTTTACGAGTTTATAACTGCCTTAACTATTTACCTTCAATATTGCAGTTTTATGACTTATATGAGCAGTAAAATTCATCTGAATATAAATAAATTTTCAAACTTCTTTTTCAAGATTTAGATTGTTAAATATTTGCTTAATAATTTTCTGTGCCTAGTGCTGTGCCTATATGATCGTCTCTGTCTCTGTGATTTCATACATGAGATGTCAGCAGACTGAAAGAAGCTATCATACTTGGCAACCCCTGCCTCTGACCCCACCAAACCCATGACAAGACTAAGCTTAAAACACTGAAGTGTTTTAATTTTAAATGTCATGGTATGGACCTATACCAAGTCAGCTCTTTCACTGCTTGTCTTTTCCTATACAGAAAGTAGTTAAATTTATTATTAGACTGTGATGCATAAAATACTTCTCCTTGCATGTCAAATAACACATTTGCTCATATTTTCCTTGTTTGTTAAAATATTTGGAGTTCTAGCTCTGCATTCAATGTGTATATCTAAAATAGCTCAACTGCCAGGGTCCTTAGAGGAATGTGTTTTCTGCATCTGCCTCCCAAAGATGAGGCTGAGCTGTGGAACCTGGAAATACTTTCCAGCTCCTCAGTCTTGCCTTGTGCTCCATCTGCATTTGAGACCTTACCTGGACATACACAACTTCTGTTCTTTCTGCCTTGGTTTCTGTGCAAAAGAAACTTGGCCAAGCAGGTAGTATTTATTTCTGTGCCTGAAACACATATTCCTTCATGTACTACTACAGTCTTCCCCATCATCCCCACTGCCACTCCCTTGTGCGTAATCTTCCTATGGAAGTTGCTGGTTTGACTCTATCCTGTTGTATGTTTGCTACTCTGCTGAATATTCCCTTGCAGATAACATTGATGAACCTTCCTAATAGAGTCACCTCCCTAAAAGAATGTTCAGAGCATTAGAAATTGCTCTGTGGTCTGTGTTCTGCGAATCTCTAACATAATGCATTCTCTAACTCGCCCTTTCTTTAAAATGAACCACTGTTTTTCATACTAAAGGAAATAATCAGAGTCAAACAGAAGATTATCTCAGTAATGTTTGAAGGTCTGGTTGACATGCTCTTTTTACTTAAAGCTCTGTAATTTTGAGCAATTTTACTTTTTACTTTAAAGCTCTGTAATTTTGAGCAATTTGTGTTTGCTTGACCTTCTGAAAGATCACTTTGTTCTCAGCTACATCTGTCATGGTCAGCAGTGGTTGAAGTTCATGTTTGAAGTGGAGCATTTAAAAATTGTAATTCCAACTTCACGTGGTTTACTTGTGAATTGTTTTGCCCGTAGTGTGACACCTACCTTCATTATGATACCCATTTACTAAGGAGAAGGGAAAAGTGATGCAGTTAAATCAAAATCAAGTCCAATTGCTCAATAATTTTACATTTCTCTAAATTCAGATTTGTGTTTAATGTGCCGCTGGCAGACTCAGCGCCTACAGCTGATTCTGGCATAACAGGTCTGACTGTTAAACATGCAGGTCATGATTCTCTTTATTGTGGTGATCTAGATAATTGTATGCTTTGGTTACATGATAGTTCTTTTTTCCTTATGAAAATTTCTATTATGTTTTTCCTCTTCTCACTTTTCTTGGCCTTCTGCTGGCTGTTTCACTGAGCAACTGTTGCTTTGCTAATCTTAGATGCATGTTTGGTCTCTTACGTTTTATGTTAATCATATTTATTGTTGGTTATTGGCATGGTGCTCCAAAAGAAGCTTTCTTACTTAGCACTGCCTAATCAGTTCCAGGAATGGGATAAATTCTGGTGAAATCTGCTGTCGTGGTGTTTTCAGTATGTCTCAGAGACATACATAATCATGAACATTGTAAAGCACAAGGCTGTCATGTATTTTTAATAAGTCTAAATTAAAGACAGGGTGATGACAGATATTTTCAAGTCGGAAAGCTATGTGAAATACCTATTTTAGGTCTTTTTCACCTTCATAATTCTCCAGAGAGGCCAAATGCTAACAAGTGAGAGCCAGGTTTTAGCAGCATTGCCTGGGAGCAAGAGGGAAGGGGCAGCAGTACAGGGTGGTGCAGTCTGTAAGACTTTTTATTGGCTTCCAGGGAATTTTCCTAGATGTCATCATGATTGATTGTTAAATTTTGGAAATCTAGATTTTTATAAGCTGATGCAGCATAACTTATAGTGTTTCATGTTGAAATGTCACCTTTATATAGCAAATGGCATAATAATAAAGAAAATTCTTTGTAAAAAGGTATAGTTTCATCAACTGCAGTACTTTCCTCTTCTCAGCCTCCAGTGATATTCACCACAAAAACGTTCTTCTTATGAAACAAAATTATTTATGAAAGAGTCAAGATTAAAAGAAAAAAAAAACCCAAACCAACAAACCCAAAACTTAAACTAATAGTTACTAAAAGATTTCGGTACAGTATCCAGTGTGCTATCATGGCAGAATGGAACTAGTACATTATGATTTTTCCCAGATGAGGGAAGGCAGAAACATATGGAAAATATCTGGATTTCTGGTGACAAAAATACAGTGAACAGCTTTTATTTATCTACATACGTATACAATTATCTATTTATTTTTTTATTACCAGTGCCAGCAGCTACTCTCTCTGAGGGCAGATACTGTAATTTCTCTGGGCATTACCAGGTGGTTCTTGCATTTGTGTGAGTGCAGTAATTTAGAGGAACAGGAATATTCTAAGTGGAAGGAATATTTTTTGACAGGAGAAAAAAATGGACAGTTGTCTTCATCAGTGAAGAACATAATACCAACTGGAATTCAGAAACGTTTGTTAAGTTTCTGCCCTGTGGAGAAATGGATCATAAAACATTTTACACAGACAAGTACATTTTTCCAAATGACAAGTTGTTCTTAAATATCTATGTTTACAGAGGAAACTTTGAGAGGAGGGATTGCTAAACAACACTTTGGTAGCTGGGATAGATCCACCAAAGCTTCCTATGTAACCAGAGAAAATAACTGTGTTTTTATTCCAGTTCCTGTTTCTTCTCTGCTTGACTGTGATGATGCAAAGAGAAATATATCAGTGGCCAAGAGGTATTCATGTACAACAGTGAAAGGATTATGGAAATGCTTGAGGGGAAAATACATAGAATAGAGATGGAATGAGAAATGAAAGGAGAGGAAAAAAGCATCTTTTCAATAACAAGGTCATGGATTTCCTTGTCTAATGCAAGTAGACTTAAAGAGTATGGAAATTTTTCCCTATTTCAAAGGATATTTCATTTTTACAAATCTGGTAAAGATAACTCCACCATGAACTCCTCAAAAGAATATCAGAGTAGGAAAGAACAGCATTCTACCAGCTTGCTTTCTACTGCAGATCATCCCCAATAGAAGTCATTATACTGGGCAGGGAAAATAGTAACTTGCACCTCTGGCCTATGAAGAGATAGGAAACTTAGAAAATGGAAAGAATCTGGTGGAATTTCCATAGATTATTTCCTTGCCTAACTACCACAACCCCAAAGAGTTGGATGGAATTATTACTCTGTTGTGAGCTAAACCCCGTGGATTTGTGATGTGTATGAGCAGCCCTTTATCTCTGAAATTATCTTTCTCTGTGTATGTGACAGTAAGTTTTCAGTTACACTTCAAGATACAAATAATAGTGGTGGACCCTTAAAAAGTAATGCCATGTGTTGTTTACATTCTCTTCTATAATGATATTTTGATTGAATCCTTCCCCACCCTTTCTGTATGCTGTGCTTTTCTCAACTCTGTGAGCTATAAACCAAGCTGCTGACAATTGTAATTCACTGTGTTCCATCCTAAATTACCATGATGTAGTCATTATTCCTCATTTGCCTGATTACATTATTCACAGATGGTAGCAGTATTTCATTTCACTTCATGTACTACTTTAAAGCAGTGTTTTATGGTAAATATGGTTTAGCTAACTTTGAGAACAACTGTAAAAGCACTATATCCACAAAATCAAAACTAGAAAAATATTTTAATAGCTGTTTTCATTTAGTAGATTACATTAGAATATAGTTCAATTTGTGACTAAATTAATTAATTCATACAGCCCTTAATTTCAACAGGAGAATGTACTGGCAAGAAGTGAACTTATAAGGTGCACATAGCTGTGCATCATTAAGGGAGTGGTTGGACCACACAGTCATTCTGACAGTATGTCCAAGCACAGGTTGTGAGAGCATTGGTGCCTCTGTCCTCTTTTGCACTGTAGTGGTGCAAGACCAAGACTTATATCGTGCCTATATGTTCCCATATTGATCAAGCTTAAGTGGCTGTCAGAAAGTGTGCAGGAAGAAATGCTGCTGCAACAACTCCCTCCTATGGCAGACTTAGTGAAGGTCTTTCTCCGTGGAGATTTTTTCCCTCATTGGAACTTAGGCTCTTTGAAGCAGTTTTTCAAGTCTATGCCTGCCTTCCACATGGACATGCATGAATATTCACTTCTCACTGCAGACAGCAGGAGATGAGAAAGGTGGGACCTTCGACAGTAGCCTGGAGGCTGCCTTGACTACAGCTACAATTGCTCTTTCAACCTAGCCTCAGATCCTTCCTGTGCTTACATCTGAGATTCATTTCCAGTCGTGGATGGGCTTGCATTCTTCCTGAAACTATCTGGGTCCAGGCTTCCTTGCCCACCTAGACTCCCGGGTGGGCTTTTATATAATCACAAGATAAGGCCATTCAGAAGGCCCTGTAGCTTGTTTGATTATTAAAGAAGACTCTTGGACTAAAAAGACGTTGTGGTTTTAGATGAGGAACTGTTGGATAATGGACAGTGCTGTGGAAGAGGAAAACTCAAACAGTTTCATAATCAGGGTTTATTTTGTTGTAATAGGTCAAGCAACTGTGATGGTTTGCCTGAAGAGAATCTTCAAATTTTGTGATTACTTGTAACTGATTGCACTCGCAACATTTAAATTGTCAACAGGTGATGCCATCTCTAGGAAGGTTGTTAAGGAACCCTGAACCTTCCCCAGGCTACCCTGCTTGGAGGGGTCCCTGCTTGGAATTGTCCTCACCTGCCTGTGTAGAGGGAAAAGAGAAGTAAACTAACTGAACTGTGTTTCTTGAGATGGGATGCTTGTGTGCACATTTGGCACTCTCTCAGTTGCCAGATCCAGGGAACTCTGACATGGAGGAAAGAAGACTTGGTAGAAGACATCTGCTTCTTGTGTTCTGTTATGTAAGAGGGAATAGGTTAATTAATTCACTCCTGGTATGAATATCCTTATAAATACATCACAGAAAGAAGAATGTAGGCAAGCAATTTTGATTGGTTGGTTGATTGGTTGGTTTGGTTTTGTTATTTAGTGCCTTGTATCCTTCTTCTTCCCTTTCCTGTTGGTTCATTTGGTGGTTAAAACGTATCTGATTGCTGGAAATGTTACAGATATATGGTCTACAGACTTTTTGGATGCAGTAAGTAGTATAAGGAAAAGTGAGTCTGTCAGTGAAGCAAAATCATAGCTGGAGAGACAGAACCTAATCACATCAAGTTTATTTGCAGAGAGAGACTTATTAGTGTTTGTGATGCAAGACCTTAGAGAAATTCTTAGCAAAGATCAGCAGAGGAGCCTTGAAGAAATAAAATAAAACCTCATTCATCCTTTAAAGAAAACTAAAAGGAACAAAATCCTCAATCATGGTACTGAGAGGGAAGGCTATTGTTTTGGGTTTTGAGATAAGATAGAGAAAGGGGGGGACTATTTTAGTATTTTTAATATGCCTTTTGTACCAAAACTGAATCTGGAGCTCAAACTGGATGTATTCATGTTCTAATAATGCTCAATTATGTCCCAGACTTGCTGCAGCCATTCAAAACTCAAGTGAAGAACATGCTGTTCCTAGACTTTTCTTCCCCAAACTATTTTAGAAAGGGATTTTTCAAATGGAAAAGGCCTGGATAATCTCAGTTACTTTCCTTCGTCTTTTATAGCTCCAGCAAATGGTGGGCAGCATTCCCAACAGAAGTTAGCTGGTGCACTGTATTGTAAATGGAGTGAATGTTGATTTATTTGAATAATCTGTGTGAGTGTAATATTTTAACAAGGTTTATATTGTTGTTACGGAAGTACAGTAGTTTTCCAAGCTGTCAGAAGCAGCAGTTTTTTCCTTTTTTTCCCCCCCTCTTTTTTTTTTTCCCCTTTGGAAACTCTAGTAAAGTAAAATATCAAAACTTTGGCTTCAGTTCACATCAGAATGCAGTAACTTATCTATGCCTTTTATCCCAGCTCTGTGTCTTTCCCACTAGAAGTCAAGAAGTACTTCTACCTATATTTCAGCTCTCAGGAAAACTGTCAGTCACTGATGGTCTGGCTAATTGGATTTGAGTACCTCAGTGCTTCATCTCTCTTTGGTCCTTTACCAGAGAGGAACACTGCTGTGCTTTATTCTGAGTATCCCACCCAAACTGCTGCTGCTGAGATTCCTGATCCAGGGCAGTGGATCAGCCCATCCCCAGTGCTGCCTCTGCTGCCTGGTTGCCTACAAATAGTAAGCCATTAATAAATATCACTGACAAAACCTATTCATCATTGGGTTGCTACTGACTTGGTTTTGCCACTGGCTGATTTAGCAACAAACCATCATGGCTCACTGTTTTGTAGGTCAGATACTTGCAAATTGCTGCATAACTGCATTTTTATACTGTTTTTCATTGTAGTTGTATCCTTTTAAAATAAAATCTAACGTGAGAGAATAGATACATTGCCATGGATCTGCAGAGATATCCTAGAACTGAAGTTTAGATGTTTTCATACCCAAGTGTCTTTTTTTTTAGGTGTTGTCATCACTCTATTAAAAATTGACAGTGACATTAGCCAAAGAGCTATAGTCCCAGATTAGGCAAATGATAATATTCCCAGAATTTAATTATCCATGCTCCTTGAGATTGTTGCAAGACAGGGGACTTGCTAGACTCAACAAATTTTTTTCAGTCTTCCTAGGAAAATTGCAATGGAAACTTCAGTGACTTCCCTGGCCATCCTACAATCCTAGTAGTAATCCATATGTCCTTGCTTAGCCATATAGTGTACTGAAGCGTGGACAAACAGCACTTCTGAAAATCAGGATGCTTCTCTTTTGGTGCCTAACTGTGGATTTAAATACTTGTAAAGTGCAAGTATTTTATTGTATACTGAGGTTATGGCCATGTTAGTCTTTCAGCTGTGCAAGCCTTGTCATATGAACTCTTTGCCAGGGTTTTGGGACTGGGATTCAAAAGCATTCCAGAACTGAATTCTGGAGTTGTGTGCATTATCAGTTGAATGCTGGGAACTGCCTCTCTTCTTCTATCCCTGCAGTCTCTCTATACCAATTCATGCCAGTAAAGCAAACTGAGAGCTTGCTTAATTGAAGGGAGCTAAAGACTGATGATCTTAATTGCAAGATCACACAATTGATTCGTTTCACTGATTCGTTGTTTTTTTTTTTTTTATCTAGAGTTAAGGAGACAGTATTTGGTATCCGCAGAATTTTTTACCCTTTTTGGAAATTCCAGATGCACATCTTATTTTTGCATTAGCAATCACTGGTGTTTATAAACCACTGTAAAAAATATTACCCGTGGCTGAAAAATGCAATATGACACTTCAAGCCAGCTACCATATGTAAGTGCAGTTAACTGAGACTTCACAGACACTCAACAGTGCTGCCAGTAACAACTTCTGAATAAATCATGTTATCTGTGTAGCTAACGTGTTTGTTTAATAGCAAAATCATAAAGATTCTTTGTAATTCTGTAAATGAATTTCTTTTAATAACTAGATATTTGGAGTTCCAAAGTATGCTGATTGTATCCCCAGAAACAAATAATAGTGATCTGGTAGGTCGTCTTTATATAACTGGGAGTGTATATGAGAGGAAAAAAGGAACATATTTTGAAAACTAGACTGTGGTATGAGTGATTTGAAGATCTTTTTTTCTTAATTCCTTATTTTTTAGATGTTCTTAATAATGTAGTGGGAAGAATTTCTACTGCTCTCCCTGCATTGGCTCCTGCAGAAGAAAAGTCATTACTGTTCTATCTCTGGCACCATGGCACTGATAGTTCTCCTTTTAAAAGTGGGATCTAACTTTGTACAAAAGCAGAAAGCTGGTTTCCATTTCAAATATTATCCTTTTGAAATAGTGAGAGAATAATTAGTGAACTATATTTCAGAATTTGGTGGATTTTATCATCAAAGTTAATTGTTCATGTACTTGCTGATCTGTAGTGGCTACTGGAAAGAGATTGCTGCAGGGATTGTTCAAAATTAACTATGCAGAATTTAATAAAAATGGAGTTAAGTACTGCTAGAATAAGTAAAACCTCCTTTCTAGAATCACAGAATGATAGAAGATATTATTTCTGAAATACTTAGTTAAAGGATGTATAATTTAATTTGATTATAATTGCTTTGTGATTAACTTCTACTGCTATAAGTAAAGTATGCTACTCCTTTAGGTTTTTTTCTCTCTACTTATTTTAAAAGACCTTGGTGGAATAGATATTTGGGATCTTTGCTCTTTCTTGGGATAGAGCTCTGATCTAAAAAACATGTACAAGAGTTTTTTTACCTTCAACAGAACATATGAATAGGAGCAAGCTTATTTGTGTCTGTTAGATAAACTGAAATTTTGTGATAATTGCTAGTAATAGAAGAGTCTTCAAATCTAATGAGGAAAAAAAAGGCTGGGAAAAGACAGTGTTCTTTTAATAAGCCATAAGCTGCCACAGACAATTTAACCAGTGTTAATTTCAGGTATTATATATGCTTTGAAAATGTTTAATCAGCTTCTTTTTTCCTAGATGTCATCTGTGTTTGTGGTATCATATGTAAGAACAGAAAACACTTGTGCAATTCTCTGAAATCCAGTTCTCACAGTAATCTCATATCTCATGTGCTTTAACCAACTGTGAGAATCACCAAATTTAGCAATAATATTTAAATACTTATACTTGCTTACGTATACTTTGATTCTGCACTATTAAAATTAATTGATTAATTACTTAATTTAGCCTTTTTCACTAGCTGCAGAATAGAAAGCCTGTCTTGTTAGAGGTTTTGCATTTGGCAGCCCTGCAGTCATCTGAAAACCTATGGAGTCATTTCTCTGGCATGATATAATGATCCAGACATTAAGGGATCTTTTTACAGTATCAAGTTTTTATTAAAATCTTTGATTATGGTATTTTCTTCTGAAAAATGAATTATAATGTGAGCACATGCTTCACATGGAATACTACATTTCTTCAGCTGTGGGAAAACAGTGATTCTACTGAATTTATACTGGGAAAACAGTTACAGAATTCACAGAATCACTAGGTTGGAAGAGACCCTCAAGATCACTGAGTCCTACCCAGCCCTAACACCTCACCTAAACCATGCCACCAAGTGTCACATCCAGTCTTTCTTTAAACACATCCAGGCATGGTGACTCCACCACCTCCCCAGGCAGGCCATTCCAATACTTTATCACTTTTTCTGTGAAAAACTTTTTTCCTCATATCCAACCTATATTGGTGCAGCTTGAGACTGCGTCCTCTCGTTCTGTCAGTTGCTGCCTGGAGAAAGAGACCAACCCCGACCTGACTACAGCCACCTCTCAGGGAGTCGTAGAGTGATAAGGTCACCTCTGAGTCTCCTTTTTTCCAGGCTAAACAACCCCAGCTCCCTCAGCCATTCGTCACAGGGTTTGTGTTCCAAGCCCCTCACCAGCCTCGTTGCCTCCTCTGGACGTGCTCAAGCCTCTCAATGTCCTTCCTAAACTGAGGGGCCAGAGCTGGACACAGCACTCAATGTCCTTCCTGAACTGAGGGGCCAGAGCTGGACACAGCACTCAAGATGTGGCCTCACCAGTGCCCAGTACAGGGCAAGAATGACCTCCCTGCTCCTGCTGGCCACACCATTCCTGATCCAGGCCAGGATGCCATTGGTCTCCTTGGCCACCTGGGCACACTGCTGGCTCATGTTCAGCTGCTGTCACCAGTGCCCCCAGGTTCCTCTCTGCCTGGGAACTGTTCAGCCACACCTTCCCCAGCCTGTAACATTCCAGGGGGTTATTGTGGCCAAAGTGCAGGACTCGGCACTTGGACTTACTGAACTTCATCTTATTGGACTCTGCCCATCCATCCAACCATTCCAAGTCTCTCTGCCGAGCCCTCCTACCTTCCAACAGATCGACACACGCTCCCAGCTTAGAGTCATCTGCAAATTTACTAATGAAGGACTCAATACCCTCATCCCTGTTGTCAGTAAAAATATTGAACAGAGCTGGCCCCAGCACAGACCCCTGAGGGACACCACTGGTGACTGGCCACCAGCTGGGTGCAGCACCATTCACCACCACTCCCTGGGCCATCCAGCCAGTTCCTAACCCAGCAAAGAGTGCTCCTGTCCAAGCCATGGGCTGCCAGCTTTTCCAGGAGTGTGCTGTGGGAGACAGTGTCAAAGGCCTTGCTGAAGTCCAAATAGACAACATCCACAGCCTTCCCTGTATCCACCAGGCAGGTCACTTGCTCATAAAAGGAGACCAGGTTGGTCAAACATGACCTACCCCCCCCAATGCCATGCTGGCTGGGTCTGATACCCTGGCCATGCTGTAAGTGCTGCATGATGACACTCAGTAGAAACTGTTTCGTTACCTTACCAGGTACTGAGGTCAGGCTAACTGGCCTATAATTACCAGGATCCTCCTTCCCACCCTTTTTTGTGAATGGGTGTCACATTGGCCAGCTTCCAGTCATCTGGAACCTCATCAGTGAGCCAGGACTGTTGGTAAATGATAGAGAGCAGCTTCACAAGCTCATCTGCCAGCTCCCTCATCACCCTGGGATGGTTGAGTTAAATAATTCATCCTACACATTTATATCAGCTGATTTAAGAACGCCATAACAGATAAAAAGAAATGCTTTGTTAAATTTCTTAATTATTCTAAATTTGTATAAAAGAAATGATTTTTCAGTTTGAGGCAGACTACACAGTCTAAGAACTTGTTTTCTTTTCTTTGCCAGAAAAGTATAGAAGCTGTAAATTATATATGGAAAATATTTTTAAAGAACGATATTTTCAGGATAAGAGAACTGAGTGCAGCTGGTTTTGTATGTTTTCCAAATCAGATTTCCAAATGGGAACCAGCTGCTCATCTGTAGCTGTTAACTAAAATGCACGGTGGCCATTTTTGAAATAATGTATGTGAGGAGTACTGGGTATGATCCTGATGTCAAATTCAGCTGCACATCCTCACTTAATGGCAGCAACACCTTTAAATGCTGCAGGCCCATAGCCTAAAGACACTTAAGTGACTTTTTGGCGAAAAATCCAGAATCAATGAGGAGATCATAGTGTATAGAATCCACTGTGCATTTTTAACTGGCATTCTACCTGCAATACTCAGCCTCCTGCAGCTGTGCTGCTCTATTGCATTAACAGACACCTCCAACTGGGCAGGAAGCCCCTAAGAATTGGTCTCTGGATGTAAGAGCTGGCACTGCTGTGCTTTTGTCCCAGATGCCTTCTCCTTTGAGCTCTACAGGCAGAGCTGCTTGATGGTATCTAGTAGCCATTGTTCTGCTTCTCTGGCTTTGGGTTGTATTAAAAACTCCATAATTCTGATATTTTGTAACCACACCTATTGGTATAAAAACACGTTACGGAGCAAACTTTGAAAGTTTTCAGAAGACAAGGAAGTGGCTGTTTCATACAACTTCAGGTATGCAGGACAGAATAAGGTGCTAAACCAAATCTTTGTGCTCTGTGTTTGGGAGCAGGAGGTCAGATGGTCAAGAACAAGGAGCTAATATGATTATAAACAGTTGAAGAGGTGAACAGAGCTATAGTGTTTCCTCAGTTGAGGGTTGTTGGCAGCAGTTTTGGCTCACAGAGCAGAGGTATTGTCAAAGAACCACTTAATAGAAGGTGGGACAAAACAGATTTTTGACAAAGAACATAGTCTGTGCTCCAAAGAAAACCACGAAACTGGTTTTAGCTTGAATAAATGCTGCCACAGTTTTCAAATTTCATCTCATTTTGTTGCCTTGCCTTCTTTCTGTGTTAGAAATCCTGCTGTGATTGGAAAAAATGGGAAAATTTACCTAAGTAATGTTTTTTGGCTGAAAAACACAGCAATATTGCTGATGGAGGTTTTAAGTAATGTTCTGTGCCTGAGTATTTGAAATTATTGTTTTACATGTAGGTGTTTTAATGGGGTTGCAGGTATGTAATTGAACTGCACTGACATAAACTAAGCAAGGTTATAAATATAAAATCAGAGAAGAGATTTCTAAACAAATGCTCAGTTCTATAAGGTAAAACCTAAAAGTGAAAAATCAATACTAACTAAACTGCCCGGGATGTTGAGGGGTTTTTTTCATTGTATTTCTTCCCCTGTGTTACAGAAGTGTCTTTGAAGTGGTTGAATCATTCTAAGAGAAATGGCCAAGGCTAACTTCTGCTTCTTCACAAAGAAAAAAATGTTTTTCAAAAAAGGCATCAAGCTCCACTCCTGTGTTCAGTTTTAGAAGTCAAATGTGGATGTGTAGTACAAACAATAATAAGTATCTCCTTTAGATAAGAATGGCTAGAATGGAAAGGAATTCCATTTTAACTGTAGTTATTTTCATTAGAAAAGAAAATGTTTTAATTTTGCTCCATTTTTGGTAGTATAATGCTTTTAAAATAGAAGGGGCTAACTTTTGGTAGAAGTAGGATGCAGGAAAACAATTCCAGTGTGCTACTCATCTGTCAGTCATAAAGCAAGAGGGTGCTATGAACTAATTTTGAAGTTCTGAGCAGCACTGATGGTACCATAATAGACCTGGCTTAGATTGCTTTTATCATTGTGAAATGTTATGCAGTTTATAGTAATTATAGACTTAACTACCATCTGTGCTAGGGACACTTCTCTTGCAGCACCTGACACTGGGATTCACTGTGCCTGTGGTTGAAGACTTTGCTTAAATGTCACATTTACAGGAAACTGAGTTCCTTCATTTTTAATAAGGTTAACATTTGTTTTTTCTTACTTAGTTATTAGTCAATAAAGTCCAGAGTTCTATTGCTCAGAGGTGTCAGCTTGAAACTCTTAATGCAGGCATGACTGCTGTATCCTCAGAAAGAGCATGTAATAAGAGATGATCCTCTGCTGGGAAAATTCTGGTATCTTCTTTTTGTATGCTTTCCTCTTGTGTGTGCTGTGTGAGACTACCAGTGGATTATATCTTTTCTGCTTTAAACTGAAGTTCCTGGCTGCAAAGACCATGATGAGTGAGGGAACTACACCACTGCTAAAGTACTGCAACTTCTATCCCGGTGATGCTGTGGATTAAGAATAGTGAAGGCATCTAAAAAATGCCCCCAAAACCCAAACCAAAACCAGAGTAAAAAAGTAATTTGCAGATTTTGCGGATTCAAGCAGCTCTGATAGACCAGCTGATGTCAGAATGACTTTTTTTCCCCCTAATATGGTATAGAACTTAGGTTTTGAATGTCATGACACAATTATTTGTGGTCTGCTTGATTTTTTTTCCTTCCTTGGTGGGAAGCTTGGTAGAAGAAGCTTTTAAAGACAATAACCTTGTCTGGTGTCTTGGATGTTTTTTGCTTAACAGGACAGCACACTACCTCACTGGTAAATGAGAAAATGAACCCCACTTCTCTCTGGATAGCTTTGTTTTTTGTCCTAATCCTACCTGTGTGCTTAGCCATTTTTGTTCCACCTATAATTATCTCTGTTCCTTCTGTCACAGCTGTTCTCACTTTTATATCCTCCTTGGTTGCTGATTTGCAGTTCTAAGTCAGGTTTTCTAAATACTAAATTGGTTTATTTTTTCAATTACTTTGTTTCATGATCTCCTGCTGTCTCTGTCATGCTTGGGCTGGCTGCTGTATGTCCCAAGTCCTTGGTTCCTTGCTTGGTTCTGTCATAGCACACCACAGTTCCCACCCTTCCCTTATTAAGGGGTATACAGATGATAAGCAACAACTGCTGCTTTTCAGCTTCATTAATACTTCCTTGCTATCACTGTCCCCACTAAAAATAAGAAATATTTAAATAGTTTTTAAAACTGTTTTTGTAGATCACTGAAGCATCTCAAATTTTGCTTCTTATGCTTTGTCCCAAATGGGATGTAAATTAAGTATTTAGTAACATTGCTAAGTACAAAGGACTCAGCAAGATACTATCTTTATAGTCTTATTTTAGAGTGATTAATACATTGTATGTAAGAAAGAGGAGACGGTTTTTTTCCACAAACATCTGTTTATGATTTAAATTCTGCAAAATATCCAAAAAAAAGGCTGTGTGGTGAATACAGACGCAGAACTTTCGCCACGTATCCTGCTGTCCTGAGGACTGCTCCTATACTACTATTAATTTTGTTGGTATGATTCCAAATCAGTTATATAGACTTCCAAAATATTTGTAGTCACATACCTTATTACTAAACAAAAACAAAAAGTGAAAGCTTGGGGACTGTTTTTGTAGATGATACATATTATTTGATTAATCCTGCAACATAAGATTATGGTCAAAAGCGTATTGTCATTATGAGTGAGTTTTACTGTAAATAGATGGGAATGTATTTGAGAAAGTCAGGTTTGCTCCACATGCCTTTTTTCCTTTTCAGCATGTGGATCTGTTCCTTTCCAGTGACAGATCACACCTGTTTTCCATGTAACAACCACCTGGTCTTAATGCTGGGGATGCAGCCCCCTTTTTCACAGCTTGCTCAGTCTCCTCCAGTTAGATCTGCTCTGGTCAAGTAGTGGCATGCAGAGCTAATCTGTTTAGAGGGATCCAGATAAACATTAAATTTTGCACAGCCTTACTTCTGCACCAACAAGTTTTTTTGTATTTCCTAGCCATCTCTTGGATGAAAGAGAAGCATGTTACGTCAGTGTTTAAGAGGCTTTTGGGCGATGGCCTTAATAATATGCCTTGACTTATGGTCAGCCCTGAGGTAATTGTAGAAGAGATGATTACTTACAATAGATGATTCCTATAGGTCCCTTTCAACTGAAACTATTCTATTTTCTGTGAGCACTGGCCCTGTTGAAAGAAGTATGTATTTTTCACTTTGGATTGTACAATTTGCTGAGGAGACCTCAATGGTGAAGTAAATATGGATTCTATGATTTGTTTGTGGTTCTGCAGTTTGAAAACTTGGCTTTTTTGGAGATCTGTTATGTTCCAGATAGTCCTGCTTAGGGCATACCCTGTACTTCTAGGAGAGCAAGTTGTTTGTTTCTTGGCATAAAGATAAGGCTGTCCTGTACAGCAAAACTTACTAGATCTGTATTCAAATTCTACCATTTTTTTTTTGTAAAAAAAATCACGAAAAATGTGAGATTCCAGCATCTAAAACCACTTTGATGTATTAAGAAAGTCTTTCTTTAAAGTACCTTGAAGCTACAAGAAATGGTAATGGAGATTTTTTTGGACTACACAGAATCACAGAATTTCTAGGTTGGAAGAGACCTTCAAGATCATCAAGTCCAACCCATGCTCTAACACCTCAACTAGACCATGGCACCAAGTGCCACATCCAGTCTTTTTTTAAACACCTCCAGGGATGGTGACTACATACGAAAGCTGAGAGCTGACAAGGAGATTTTTGTAGGAGAAAGTGAAAGCCACAGTGTCACTCATCCTTGCAGGGAAGAGATTCCTTTGGAGCTCAGGTCATAGCATTTATTGCTCATGACTTCAGAAGAGTTCAAGAATTTTTGCTGGAGATTCAAGCCAAACCTTGGAAAAGTTTAGCTGTTGAGTGCTATATCTAAGAGCCCACCTCTGGGCATGTGGCTAGTGCAGGATAGCTGTTGTGATGCTTCTAGCCTTTACTGGTGATTGAAAGATTAGAAACATCATCTGGAAGTTGCAAAAGGACATCCAGGGCTTTTATTTGTAGTGTTTGTCTGTGGGGGATTATTATTCTTTATGCTGTGCAATAGCTTGTACATCATAGCCATTGTACAACAGCTCAGACTGCATAAGCTGAGTATTCTTCACTGTATTTAAATGTTTTAACTACTTTCACAGCACTATCCATGCCCCCCACTGGGAGGTTAATGAAGGAATCCCTAGAGACAGTCTCTTATCACTCTTCCGAGTTGTTATCCCAGAAATTATATCATATTTATGAATTCACAAAATCTTAATGTGCCTTTTTTTTTTTTTTTTTATGGCTCAAACAAAGAAAGGAACTGAAAGCATTTTGGACACATCTATACTTCAAATATTTAATGGTGGGTGGGGACTTGATTATTTAGCTGAATTTTGTAAAGATTTAAAGCCGTAGTTGTCTACATGGAATGCCAGGAAATGTAGACATTTTAAAAGATGCATGTGTGTATATATGTATAAATTTATAAAACAATAATAATTCCAGAAGTATAAAATTGGCTGTAGTCCTAGTTTTTCAGTTAAAAATAATAGTGCTGGAGATATTGAGTGGATTCTCATGGCTTTAAAACTGTTTTACCAGATCATTGCTAGATGCTTTTCTTATTTAGTAGACTTTAAACATTTCCAAGAGCTCATTATTCCCATCTCTAGGGAAGAGACTTTGCAGACAGCTACAGTTATTGTACATCTTTCCTGGCTTTTTTGAGGGAAGTGGGGGAGGGAAGCAGTGTAATGGACATGTGTTTCCTGACCAAAAATCCATCCCTGTGTCAATGTCCTGTAAGCATTTGAATGAGAAACTGAATAAATTCAACAACAACAAAAAAGTATCCCCTGACTACAGTAGCTAATGTCTTGGTCCACATGATCTAGCTTCCTAAATCATATAGGGGAGAGATGTAGAATGAGGAGGGACTTTTTTCAGCATCTTTGTCAGTTTGAGAGAAGTTTGCAGAACTAATCTCAGTTCCCCATCTGATCCTAATTTTTGGCTGAATTCAGTTTATCGTTGCCTGTCAGAGCCCTGAGATAAATGAAAACAAAAAGAAATTGGCTGGGTTTCTGTGTAAGAAAACTTTTTCCTGAACCCTGAAGGAGGGTGTTCAGTAGTGATGCAATACCCTACTGAAAGCACTCTCCATGTTCAGTTGGTTGTCCTTTCATTAAGTAATTGGGGTCAGATGGCAGCTCTCCTAAAGCTTGTGAAAAATACATTTTACAATTCATCATTTTCTTTAATGTAAATCACATATTTTAATTTTTGCTGATTATTGCAGCTCACAAAAATTAATTATGAAAATACGAGGTACTCTAATTGCAGGATAGATGAGCATTCAGATATTTCCTGGTGTTTGCTACTGTACTAGCTTACCCTTTTAATCTATTACATGGAATGTTGCAATGGAATGTACAATTAAGTAAATAAGCAGTTTCAAATTGTAACACTTACTCTCCTTTGTGCCACTCTTATTTTTTTTGTCAGCCTTTCATAGCTTCTTGAAGTGGAAGCAGTGGTTTTTGCATTACCTTTTGCATTACCATTGTTTGAGCACATGATTCAATATGATACAGAGTTAGGAAACAGTTTTCATTTTTTGTCTGTTGGCAGTGAGTAGAGACATTTGTTATTTACTTTCTATTTTTATTTTTTTATTTTAATATACAGATGATCCTGCCAGTATGAACAAATCTTATGATATAATCATTCTGACCCTATTTATATTTTTAGCTACTAAAGCCTACCAGCAAATAAAAACGTTATTCAAACCAAGATCTAAGTTGGTCTTTGTCCCTCAAAGGTGGAATTTGGAGACTGAGGACCAAGGGGAAATACAGATGCCATGCTCTAAGCTATCTCACGTAACAAGAAAAATTATCAGCAAGAGCTTTTACATTAAGGGCACCCAGATGAGATTCTTGGATAGTACATGACAGTTTACATTAGAGGAACATCATTTGACAGCATAATTCTGATTATATTCAGTATGTTACGGATTGTATGCATCCACTGAACTACAACTAGCAAGTGAGGGATGGATTTTTGGAGCCAACTCAGATGCCACAGTGAATGTGAACATGCACATTTAGATATTTGTCTGATACTGTACAAATTGGAAGCATCATTCAATCTATTAACTCACATTCCTTCATAAAACTTCTCCCCATGCAAGCATTTCTTCCCAGAAGGGTGATTATGCATATGTGTATTTGCTTCTGAATGACTGGAAGAAAAATTATTGTAATACCTTCCTTTTGCTTCCTCCCCACGTTTCTGCAAAAAACTAAGTATTTTGAGAGTGTTGGGTCACACAGGGCTTTTTGCGGGTGTTCTGTGCTTGGCATTACCTGAACATAGCCTTTAAAAAGGTCATGTGTATTAGTTGACAGGGAAAATAGCTTTCAGAGAGGTGGTTGAAAGAAATAGATAATATTATTAACATAGAATAAGCATAATTAGCCTTTTACACTTTGTAGACTATGTAATCTATTACTATAAATACATTATCAGACCTCGTTCAGAAAACTCACAGTCATAGGAATTACACAGACAAATCAAAATCTCTGCTTTATGATATGTAATAATAATTGTCATGTTAAGCAAGCGCAAGCTGAGCTTTTTTATTCTCAAGAAAGCACTACAGAAAGAAAAAAAACCACCCTGATTTTCTTTGTTATGCACTTCATTGCATAGCGTCGATGTTGCACAGGAGTAGAATACTTTGCCTTTTTTTCCCACATGCACATATTTTTTTCTGGAAAACCTATTAAATACCCTTTCCTTACTCAGAAGTTAGGTTTCTGGCTGGCATGAAGTGACAGGATGATTCATCTCTGCAAGCAAAGTTCTTTGATTTCTTCTGTGATTTAAGGTTTTGGATTTTTGGGATGTAGGGTAGTCTTAGGAAGCTGGAGAATCTTAACTCAATGGATTTGTGAATGAGTAACCCCAGAAAACAGTAAAGTTGCATTAACTGGCACTCTTAAACTCCTCTCAGTGGGTGCTATTCTCCAATATAATACACTCAAATAATGAGTACTCAAGCAGACCAAGTAATTCTAACTATGGATGTGAACACTTCAATATTCACTAGACAACAAAGACTGAAAGTCAGATTATTGGCTAATGAAAAGGAATATTAACTAATCTTGAAAGGCAGATGGATCTCTCATCAATACATCATGGGCAAGGGACTTATTGAAGTAACCAAGATATTTTTTTTGGCAAGATAACCTGAACATACCTATCAATTCTCTGAAGTTATTGGAATACATATATGTATTAATGTCTTTGGATCATAGAAGTCATAGAATTTACCGGTAATTACAATTAACAGGAGGTTTTTGTATTAACAAAAATGCCAGAAAGGGAATCTGGAATGAGCATAAAACTTTCCTTCACGCTTCCCTCCAATCCTTCTAAAAAGGTGTGATCTGGGTCTAGTTTCAGTGTATCTTCAATGGTGCTTGAATCCAATAAGAATTCCAATAGTTCATCCCCAGAAAAGCAATTTAACAAATTTGACAAAGATTTTTTGTTGAATTAATATTGTAAAATCCAAGGTATAAGTGAGTTAGTTATATGCAAAAAGCAAATAATATGGCTAGTAATAGAATTTAGAAAAACCATAAAAAAATATTCCTTTGAACTATTTGGTACATCCTACTTTTGCAGTCCACTGTAGGTGGTATCTGAGCCAACTAATTTGAAATGCATGTATATTCTGCAAAGTCAATATGCCACAGCCTTATCCAAGGATTCTGGTTTATATGTAGTGTTATGTTCTAAACATCCTGAAATAATATCAGAGAAAAGGTGCATCTCAGTGTGCTGCCACTATAATGCAAAATAATATCTTAAACATGAATTTCTTCCTTCGCTCTGTGACAGACATGAGGAGACCATTTGGTGCACGTCTGATGTTCCCTGGGGAAAGTGTAAATAATAGTGTGAAAAGGAGAGGTAGGATTTGGCTTAGCAGAGGATTATAAGCAGTTCTGAAGAGCATGCAGCCACTTCCTTTTCTCACTTAGTCTCTGATTATACGAGCTATAATTTTATACAGTACTCTTTTGAGATCACTGATATAATCCCCAGGATCTTGAATATTTGAGGAGACAATGAGGAGGAGCCATTTAGAACTTCTAACCACCTGTTTAAAATGTTAAAATAGAGTTAGAACACTTCTGGGACCTTAATTTAGTCTCCAATTAACCTCTTTTCCAGTCATTTTTAATAAATATTTGAATATAAATTTACCAATGAGATAGTTTGGACTGAAAAGTTTGAATTTACTTCAAAGGTGGTTTTTAAGAAAGCTGAATTCAGGATGGTAAAGAGTAACTGTAGCCAGTAGCACAGGCGGTAATAACATGTCCAGTGTAGGTGAGCTGGAAGTGTTGCCAGTTTTTCAACGTAAAATACAATGTTCATACTTTCCCTTTCTCTCGGGATTCCAGAACTTCTTCTTCTGTTTCTGCAATGAAAGCAACAGCGGCTGTTAGTTCTTTATGATGACTTCTGGAAAAGACATTACCCTTATAAATATACCATTTTATTGAGCTCGAGTATTCCACTTCTGTGGCAAAGTTCATAAACATTCCTCCAATTTTTCCCCTTAAAAATCCAATTAGGAGTGATTTTGCAGTTAATACCTGAAGTCTTGACTTCATTTAAATGCTAATAGTGCTGGCAATTTTTGGAGTGTTGAAGAGCCATTAAAGGAGTTTTAGTTAATCTTTGAAGCTTTACTCTTTGTGTGGAGCTTTGAACATTGTGACTTAGGTAAACCATATCAGTAAAGCAGAAAAATGTGTTTAGCTTGTAGTAATAAAATGTGATTTTCCCTTAAATTCTGGTTAATAGTTTCAAAACAGTAATTACTTGAGTACTTGAGAAAAATATTCTCTCAATTTTGTTTTCTTTCTTACCTTTACATAATACCAAATTTCTAAGGACAATTTTTTTAAAAAAAAATTCTGATTAGTTCTGAACTAATTTTATGTGGTCATTGAACTAAAAACATTTTGGAGCTTTTTTTTAATGTGTGAATCACTCAGAATAACTTTAATCAATCATCACATGTGATATCAGAGGGCAACCAAGCAGTCAAAACTTGGATTTGTTATACTGATGTGACTGGTCAGAAAACCACGTGTGCTATGGAAGATGCAAAATGTGCTATAATTGAGTGGAAGTGCTCCAGTTTTAGGCCAACCATCACAAGTCTCGGAGAAGTGTGCTGTGAAGCCCTTCTGAATGTCTGTTAAATTTTGTTTTCTTCTGAAAGATAATGATTTCCCTTATCTTGCTGATGCCAACTGCTGCAGATAAAATGTGTATTTATTGACTTGGGTTGCAGTTTCACTTGCAAACCTGATTGGAAAAGCTTTTTAATACAGGGTAGTAATCTTGTGGCTCCAAAAGTGCCTGGTGCTTTTATCTTTAGAGAGTGTCTAATACTCCTATAATCATGCTAGGAAGCTATAGTCCAGGTTTTTACTGTTTTGTACATCTGCTCAGGGAAGGGCAGAAAGAAGGAAGAATGCTGTCTGAGGAATGGCAGCTCACCATTTCCAGGACCTAAAGAGTTTGGTTGAACACATGCTTACATTGATTTTTATAATGTTACCTGGGGTAATATAAATATAAAAATAACATTTGGGGTGTCTTACGTCTGATGTGCACTGGAAATGTTCCCTATTTTTATAGATACTTAATTTCTGCTGAGTAGCACTGAGCTGGAAAATTAAATGGCACCAGCAATGCTACTCAAACAGAACCAACCCATCTTCTCCACGGAAGTAACAGTGCTCTCTATCTCACTGTGATGTGTAGGATGACTCTGATGTCCTTCCCTGGGCACAGCTCTTCTCTGTGTTTATATTTTATTGGAATAGATTCCAAAACATTTATAGTCTTGGATATTCTCCCTTGTGGATTACAGTACTTTCTGGCCTTTTGTGATACAACCCGGGTTTCCTTCCAGGTGGTCCAAATGTTGCTGCCAAACTCTTCTTCCTCTGATGTGCTGTGTTCACACTTCCTCTGGAGAAAATGTCTTTATTGGCTTTCCTGTACCAAAAATAGTTCTTATTCTTTCGTGGTTCTGCACAGCTTTATTGCTGCCTCTACCTCATTTCTGCTTTAGTTATGCAGCTCTGATACCTTTTATTTTTTCATGTTTTGCTTAGGAGGATTTGGGTTTTTTTCTCCATTAATGTAGAATATCTCCCCTGTTACATGTGCAGTGCAACCTTTCTTCGTTTCTTTCAGGTAGCCATTCAGAACCTACCTTTTGTAAGCCCTTTTATTCATCCCACAGAGTGCTGAGCATGTCAACTTCATTAAATGTTTGGAGAGTTCTATGTTATTTAAGCAATTTTTAGCCATGTTCAGTGTATTACAAGTTTATAAGGACAGAAAACATTTTTGTAAACTAGTTTGGCCTTCTACATAAAAAGAGGCATTTGGTTAGAATCAATTTGGTTTGATATTTAAATCTTTAATTACAGACATCAGAAATGGTCATTATAGTGCTATTTATACTATAGAAAATACAAAGGTGAGATTGCTCTGTCCATACTTGTCTCTTATCTGTTCAGCCCTTACTTATGCTAACCTTTTTGGCCGTGATAGTTGCTGAGCAATAGCATATGTCCATTAGCTATGGCTTATGGCTTTTTAATTTCTTTTTTTTTAATCCAGAGTAGCATCCTTCACTTTTGATCCTTGGTTTATAAATTTACATTTGTGAGGAGAGACTGGGAGCTGGACCTGTGTATTCCTGTGAAGCAGCAGCTCATAGGCGTGTACAAACATTGGAAGGCAGGGTTTGAGCCAATGACAGGACAAGAGAAAATCATACATTGACATTTTGCTTAAATGTAAGAGAAATTTCAGCCTTGAAAAAAACCCACTTTCCTGTCAAGGGTGACTGAGCATTGGCACAGGTTTCCCAGAGAAGTTGTGGAGTCTCTGTCCCTGCAGATAGTCCAAAAGCTGTCTGGATATGGTCCTGCCCAGCCTGACCCTGCTTGAGTGGGTGGGTGGTGGGAGGATTTCCAGAAGTACCTGCCAGCCTCAGGCATTCTGTGGTTCTGTAATATTTCACTGTAATAGTTCCTCAAGTTCCTCAAGTCAAACAATATGCTGTCTAAATAATGCTTTGAAAACAGTTAGCACCCTTTTTCTTAAAATTCTGTATTCTCCATTTCTTCAGTCTAGCCTCCAATATGCTTCTTTTCTCTCGAGTGTAATTTGTGTTGCAGGTATAAAAGATATTTTAATGCCTTAAAACCACCATCAAGAATTTGGAAAGGGAGAGGTGTGTTTCATAAATGATCAAACAGTACAAATATTTGGAGTGTATTCATCTATCAGAAATGCTTTAAGTACTGCTGTTACAACCTCCTTTTGACATTTCTGAAAGCTCATTACTTCTTTGCCTTTTAACAGTCAAGATGAAGGCTGTCAGTGGTGGAATTCAGATTTCCATCTGTTCATTATGCCTTAAGTAGCAGAGGGAAGGAGCAGATGTGCTGCCCCAGGCTTTCTACTAATTTGGCTATCCAGCTGGATCTTTTATTTTGAGAAAAAGACTTATAATTATGTACCAATATAATCAAATATGTAAGGAAGTGCAGTCATCTTGGTTCAACCTCCTAAGACTACTTAGCAATCTTTAGATTCTGGCAAAAGATACAATACCTTTTCCAAAAAGGCACTGCATTTGCCATAAATCACTCAGGCCTGATTCACTGAGGTGTCAAAACAGGCACTTAAGTTAAAGCAAAGGAGTAGTCTTCCTGACCCAAGCTGGAATTCTCATATTTTTAAGTAAATAACCTTAATAAATTAGACTTTAATTAAGTAGTATTTTTAAATACTATTAGATTCAGTTAAATAAATACAGTTAAAAATTACTAGGAAACTTTTGGGTGTAGAATTATCAACCAAGGGATTTTTTTTTTTTTTTTTTTTTGCTATAATCCAGACCCTTCTCTCTATTTGGAAAGTGAGAAAAGTTACTGTCTGGGCAGTGAATATATGAAGGTTCATTCTCAGGAAAATGCATCTTGTATAAGCAAAATGCCACACGCAATCAATGCAAACCCAATTTGTCCAGCCAAATTGAAATTGAAACTTTTACTTTTTCCAAGGGCAGGTCTCATTTTTATACAGAAATCTGAGAATGTGTCCAGAGAAACATATCTTGCCTGGATTTAGGAATCCAGGCTTCTTGGAATAGATGATTCCACTAATCACAGTAATTATGAATAGTAATATATGTAACACAGTATCTTTCATACTAAAAGATCTGCAGAGGACTTCCCTGTAACAGCTCTGTGCAATTGTTGACCACTGTTCACGTGCTGCTGTACTTACTTCTTTTTGATGACTTTTGCAAAATTTAGAGCATAAAAAATCTAATTTTTAGGGTGTGCAGGTGCATACCAACACCAGGGCAAACCTCAGAACTGATGGTCTTATGGTATTTTTCTTGACAAAATAAAACTGCTGACAATCTGAACCAGACAGTAAAAATCAGTAACTTTTAAAGATTACAGTCACAAAGTAACCAGGAAACACCAATTTGAAACTAGGTTCAAATGATTTTAAGTTTTGTAGGATGCCTTATCAAACAGTGTAATGCATTTTACATGCTCTTTTTTTTTTTTTTTTTTTTTTTTGATAACACCAGTCCTTTTTTGGTTTAGCATAAACTCATTTAATTAAAATTTAAAAAGTAAGCTTGAAGGGTTTAACAAAGACCACTCTATTTTTTGGGAGGGCAAGAAGTGACACACACTTTTAGCTACAAATAAAAGTTCATGAAGAATAAAACTACTTACTATTTCCAGCTGAGATGGATTTCTTTCTTGATTTTCTGTTTTTCTGATTTAGTCTGCTCAGACACTTTACCAATCCATCTGTTCAGTACCATTCTTTCCCTCAGCCAAAGGTGTCACAGTGCCAAGTCTCTAAAGAAGAATTGAAGATGCTGAAAAAAAAAAATCTCAGGTCATCTGTTTCAAATCTGCACTCATCTCTTTTAAGTGAATGTAAAACTGAAGGTAATTTGAGATTGTTCTTTGGTCTAAGTCACAGTTAAATCAGCTAAGTAGTAACACTGGAAAAAGCAGTAGAATAGCTAGGAGAGAAGTAGAATTACATTTTCAGACTCCCGGAGTTTTACTTTTAAATTAGGTGGGGTCAGGATCAGGTAACAAGTGAACCAGTACGAATTCATGAGAAACCATCACAGTAATTCAATTTGCTGTTTACTTCAAATTCACATGGAACCATTTTTTTCCCTAAGGAGAAAAACTACCAAATTTTACAATACAGTTTTCTTCCTCTTCATATTTAACCTGAGTGTTAGGCAAGCCCTCGTACCTCTGCATTCATGGAAGTTTGTGGGGTGTATTTTTTCATGGCAGTGAACTGGTCAGCTGGGGCTGATGTTTGGGCATGTCAAGAACTAAGTCTAAGAGTTTGGCTCATGTCTGACTTTGTGAACTTTGAAAAGTGAAATTGATTTGTATAATGTGCATTATGCTGTATCTCAGTACTGCGTCATCTGTCTACCTTCCTGCTGAGAGGACTGTTTCACAGCAGAGAGGAGGCAACTTGACACAATCCCCCATAGGAAATCAATTTGACAGCAGTCAGTGGAAGTTCTTATGGAACAGAGAGGTGGATTTATGTTAGAGGGTTCAAAAAAGCTGATTTTATTATTCAGTCTCATTCCTAAATATTCAAAGCATCAGCATGTTTCTGATCATATGGTCTGACCAGGGTTGCTCATGTGTGACACTGAAGGAAAAAGGGCCCTGGCTGTCAAGTCCTCAGTGCTTTCTCTGGCCTTCTGGTGATAAGTGGTGATAGATTTGATTTTATATAGGTCTTCTATGCCTTTAAGATCCAGCAGCTGTTCTGGCATGCTTATTTTGCCTCAGGGTATTTCTTATTTCAGCCTCTATAAATTTTTTGTGTCTGTATGTCCTCATGTTGAATTTCTTCAGATTGCAGTATGACTTCCTGCTGTGCCTGCAGGATAAAGAGTGGTACAGGTGATGTGCTGTGATAGGGGTTGTTGCTGTTTTCAAGGTGCATAGTCCTGGACCCAGAGGTGTCTTTGCTATGGCCTTAGCAGAGCTCAGGGCTATTCATCTTGATGTAAATGAGAGGTTTTAAATTTTCCTTCAGTTGGCTTTTTTCTTTGTTGTCTGTGTGTGCTGTTGTTTTCAGCTCTGTTTTGCTGCTGCTTCAAGTAGTGCACACATTTCCATTCAGACTTCATTCACACCACACTCCCTAATTCTGTTATGTGTGAACTGGAGAAGTCAAAGTTACTGTCAAGCCTGGTTCCTGACAACATTGTTGTGTGCTATACTTTAGAACAAATATGAAAATCAAAAAACAACAACAAAAAGAAACCCAACAACTTTCTTCTTTGCAAAAAGAAGAAATAAAATTCTGCAGTGTGGTAACTTACTTTTTTACAGCTTTTATATATTACAATCCTAAGACATTTGGGAGTTAATTCAGTCAAGTATTGAAGTAGAAGAAATCTAGTTCAGGTTCATTAGTGAGCATCCATATGAATCCTTCAACAGCGCTTTGAAAATGCACAAAAACTAAGCGTGGGTGTGTTTAGAACTTACTGTCTCAGTAGGATGGACTTCGAAAGACTTCAATTTAAAGAGCAAGTAGTCCTTGCTACAGTGTGATGCAACCACACAAATGGCTGATGACCAATTAGGTTAAAAACAGCAACTATCCTTTTCTTGTAGCAAGTGTTTCTGATTGCATACCACAAAAGCTTATGATTTAATTACCTTTCATCTTAAGAGAAGCCCTTTATATATAGAGGGCCTGACTGGAGACAGAGAATCTGGTTTTGCTTCTCTGTTTATGAACAATAACATCTAGGCCTACCACCATCAAGACCTTTATAAATGAGCACTGCTCTGTTCCTAAGCCTTTCTATTCCCAAGGCTGTGAAGTCCACACATGTAGCAGTGCTGTTGACTGGGGGAATAAAAAGGAGAAAATCATGAGTCATCTCCAGCCCATTCTCCTTACTACTCCTGGTATAGAAAGACCATGGAAATGAATAGCAAATCTGTTCAGGACAGGGAAAGAGCAAGCAGAAGAGTGTTAGAAGCACTGGTACAGTGCCAGAGCACTGTGGTTGTGCCAGGGAAGAGTAATATGGAAACCTTTTGTAGAGTTTTATTTCCTTAAGAGAATATGAATGTGAATAAAGAAGGGGTCTGCTGCTGGTAGTAGGATGGGTGCTAAATGCTGCCATCTCCCACATCTCCATGCCTACTTTGGATATGGACTGAGCTCATTGAGGAAAGGAGTGGTTTGGAAACAGCAAATGGATATGAAAAATAGTCCTATGAAAGTACGTGCTTTCTGTAGCTAAAATAAAACCAGTGGTTGCCTACAGGGGAATAAAAAAGGAATTTTAAACGGAGTCCTTCATGTGGAAAGCAGAGATGCTGACAGTTTCTATTAAGTTCTTTAGAAAATCTCTTCCTGTGAAGAATGTCCTGTCTGACTTGCTGGTCCAATTCAGGACAGAGAAAGTTATTTGTAATTTAATGATACCTCTTCTGGGAAGGTATTTGCATTGTAGAACTGGCTGGAGCGCAGTGCACCTTGGACAGATTTTTGCCCTGTGCAGCTGTAGCACATCAGCCTGTTGGAGAGGCAGCACAAGTAGTACCATCTGCTGCAGAGGGGCTGGGGTGCTTGCTGGAGGGTATCTCATCTGGGCCACCTTTTCCACAGAGTATATATGGAGTATTTATTGTGCAAAACTCTAACCCCCTCATTCAAATTGTGTTGAATTTAAGCAGCGGGTTACAATTGTAGCAGAAGAGGTGCTGGGAGGGATGTATGACCTCATTGCAGCAGTTTAATTGCCTTGTGAAATGGAGTTAAAGATAGCTTGGAGGAGAGGAGGAGGAGAAGGCACCCAGGTCCTAAGAGTTGTTAGGAGGGAGGGCGGGAAGACATCCAGGCAAAGCCCTGGCACACAGGAGTTTGTAGCAGTGTTCTTTATGCTTTAAATCTGCTTTGAGCAGTGGGATGTATGGTAATGAGCAAGCTTTCAGCATTTGGAGCGGGGAGGAAGGACATAATTTCCACATTGTCCTGGTGCACTATAAATGGTTCTGGCTGGCAGGGCAGCTGCGTGACGCACAAGGCAAGGAACACAGCACCAATGTTGCTATCATTTTGGTTTGCTCCTTCTTAGAAATGGGTGGCAGCAACCAATTCTGATGGTTTCTAAGGCTTTTTCAGTTCCAGGCATGTATGAACAACAACAACAACAATAAAATAGTCAAATAGTAGTTTGGAAGCTCTAAAAACCTGAAAAGCAACCACTTGTTCCTTCAGGAAACTTTCCAAAACAATGTCTGGCAGTAAGAACAAATGATCCAAATATACATCCAGAAAAGCTTCTTAGCTGTAGAAGCAAGCATGGGTTTTACTGATCATATGGTTTGAATTCAAAATGATGCCCAAACTTCTTTAGCGCCCACTGTCACCAAAAGCCATATTCTTGAGAGTTTTCCCTGTTGAGGTCTTAAGAGCATCGAGTTGCCAAAATACTTTTAGTGTATATTTGGGATGGTTATAGAGCTGTGGACATTCTTTTCCCGCCTGTTACATAAAGATATACTCTGTAGAATTATTGGGAACATTAACATTGTTGTCATAGACAATTGAATATAAATTTACTTATAAATGGGGAAAACTTAGCTAAGACTGTCACAAAAAATATGCTGTAAATTGGGAGAAGTATTGAAGACATTTTTTGGCAACCACATGTTATTCAGTGGGATGGTTCATTTTAATTCATTGTCCAGCATTTGCCTCCCATACTTGATGACAAATATGATGTTGCATGCTTGCCACCTCTGGTCTGCATTTTCTCTTCATAACAAAACAAAGGAAATATGGCTTTGAACTTCTGTCCAGTTGGATCCTGATTCAGACTGCCTGTGTGACTTGGAGCAGGAATCCAAGTACACAGAAAGACATGAGTGACAAAACAGGATTTACTAGGGGAAACAGTGATCTGGATTATCACTTTGTAGGGACAATTTATATTTGTTTAATCAGCTACTGCAGTGACACATCCTTAACAGGCAGAAGAAAGGAATTCACAGCTACAAAACGCCTGCAAAAATCCATCAGTCCTAGGCAGGACTCAAGCCAAGCTATTGCTATCAGAGAAGTGTTTTCCAGAGCATAAAAATATTCAAGAACTCATTAGTGCATTCGTTATGGTTGCACACTGAGGAGGAATGTCTACCTTTTTTTTTTTTTTTTTTTTTTGATAGTGTAGAACTAGATCTCATAATTTCTTCTGGTTAAGACAGTTGGTGCCCACTTGATAGTTTCTTTCTTCCATTTATTTGTACCACCTTTCAGTATGAACATTCATGTTGCCTACATGTTCCTCCATTTCCCCAGTTATCCCCTGTGTAGCCCTGGGTCAAAAGCAGTGATAGCAGAACTGTTGTCTCTGTTTTGAGCAAGCCATAAGGCATGATATGTTTTATGTGACTCATATCACAGAATCAATTAGGTTGGAAAATACCTCTTTTCCAGAAGAGATCAAGTCCAAGCTGTGGCCAAACACCACCACATCAATTAGACCATGGCATTGAGTGCTACATCCAGTCTCTCCTTAAACACCCCCAGGGATGGTGATTCCCCCACCTCCCTGGGCAGCCCATTCCAATGTATAATATCCCTTTCTGTGAAGAAAGACCTCCTAATGTCCAACCTACACCTCCCCTGGTGCAGCTTGAATATGTGTCCTCTTATCCTGTCATTGGTTGCCTGGGAGGAGAGGCTGACTCCCACCTGGCTACAACTTTCTTGTCACTGGTTGTAGAGAGTGTTAAGGTCTTCTGTGAGCCTCCTTTGTCCAGGCTAAAGAACTCCAGCTCCCTCAATTGCTTTTCACAAGAGTTGTGTTCCAGCCCCTTCACCAATTTCATTGCCTTTCTCTGAATGCACTCGAGCACCTCAATGTCCTTCTTGACTTGAGGGGCCCCGAAGTGGCCACAGCACTCGAGGTGTGGCCTCACCAGTGCCAAGCATGGGGAAACAATCCCTGCCCTGGTCCTGCTGGCCACACTATTGCTGATACAGGCCAGGATGCCATCGACCTTCCTGGCCACCTGAGCCCACGCTGGTTCATATTCAGCCACTGACAACCGGCATCCCCATGTTTTTCTCTGCTAAGCAGCTTTCCAGCTGCTTTTCCCCCAGCCTATAGCCCTGCATGGGGTTGTTGTGACCTAAGTGCAGGATGCAGCACTTGGTCTTGTTGAACCTCATACCGCTGTGTTGGCTCGTAGATCCAGCCTGTCCAGATCCTTCTGCAGAGCCTTTCTGCAGATCAACACCCCACCCCCATTTGTGCAGCATTGTAACAGAATAAAATGTCTGCTTGCCTCAGGAACTCTGCTGCTGGTGACTTATTCAAAATAAAAGGTTTTTAGTTTATGTTGGAGATCTGCATGTCTTCAAATTTCAAAGAGGAAGATAAAATTGTCCTAAGGTATATGATTATGAAGTTTAGCTACTTAAATAAGCAGTACACCTATTCTTTCACACTATCATATTACATAGTAGCCCACTACTTTTAAAATAAAAAGAAATACCTCTTAGAGAGTTTTCTGTCATGACAATTTCTTCTAATTTTGTCTCCTAATCTTGACATGCCTGAAGTTGCTGTCTTTTAACGTGCTCCCTTTTAGTAGTCAACCACAGTCACTGAATGGTGGTTTTAAATGTGATGATTTTGTTTGGAGCAAATCTATTACTGCTGTTTGAACCTGCCTGATTAGGCACTCTGTATTATTGGAGGAAACTCAGTGAGGTCAGTCTGTGCTACATCTGTGTCAAGTATTGATGGAAGAAGTTAAGATGGTCACATTTTAGGATAGCTTCAGGCTTTGTTTTCTCTTTTCATAATGTTTGAAAGATAACATGACTCACAGAACTTTAGTTCCCACATTTGCTGGAATTCAAGTGGTTTGAAAGGCACAGCAGGGTTTGATGACTGCGTGTGGACAAGCACCAAAGTGCTTGGTTCCCTTTTTATCTCACAGTCATTTGTGTTCCCTACACACCTGTGAAGAGGTGCAGTTCCAGCCAAAAATTTGCAATGACTGCAGGGTATGAGGTGCAAACAGAGAGAACATGTTCTACTTCCATGAGAGTTGATTCAAGCAGTTACCCTTTATAGTGGAGAAGCCACTAAAACTAAAACTGTTCCGAGAGGGTGAGAAGGGTGTAAGGCTATTACTGAGTGATGCAGGAAGGAAAATACTGATTTAGGTTTTGGCTCAACTTTCTGCTTTCAGTGATTGTGATAGTAAGGTGTAGAAGTCATAGAAGAATTGATGGCTCTTTTGGTATGGTCACTGCTTCCAGAACTGCGTGACACCTTTGTAGCAAGTTCATTATTGCTAAGGGATTTTCTGGAATGCCTGATATTAACTATTTTGTATTACCTCAGATGTATGTCTTATCTGTTAGTGGTTTTGAGAAAAAGAATACTCCAAGCAGAGAAATAGTGCATAATTTTCTTGCCTCTCATGAGTACCCAGCTACTGGATTTGATTAGACTTTTTTGAGAACATAGACCTCAAAATTCACAAGTCTTTGAGGTACTGCTGGTCGTGTGCAGCACTGAAGTCTCAGGTTTTTACCTGGATGTTACACGTGCAATGCATAAGAATGTTGCTTAGAAATTTTTCTGCTGTGATGCCAAAATCTCAGAGGCCCAGAGTTAGACTGCATTCATTTTTTCCATTTTAATTAAACAGCCATGATATCTGGCCCAGAGAATTAATATGGATAGTATGCCCAGTATAAGATGATTATTGTCTACAGGGACAGTCTTTTAATATAACTCACAGGGAGTTTTAGTCTTTGTCTACAAAGGTAATGGATAAGAAAACAGAGAAAAATAAAATGCAGATGAGAAAATGGAATGTTATATATGGTAAAATAAAGAAATAGAGCAGCCTAATGACATCCAAGAAACACATATAACCAAGCTCCAGGATTCCAGAGTGATAATCTCATTAGTTTCATATTATTATGCAACTGTCAGTTCCTAGACCCTTATGGAATCACAGAAATTTATGTCAGAAACTGAATCAGGTTAGAAATTTAAATTAATTATTGAAATTAGCTCTAGTTTTTGGTTTTTTTTTTAACTCAGTTGTGATTTACAGTACTGGACTTGCCAAATTTTCTTTTAAACAGTTGCCTCTCATTATGCTGCTGAAGAAGTCCAGTTTTTTCCATCAAACCTGAAGATGTATTTATTTTCAGCAAGGATTACCATTCCTGCCAGTGGAATCCCCATAGATTTGGCTAATTGTAATATGGCTGTAAATATATGTTTTCCATGGAAATGAGTTTAGTCACAGGAATTTTTTGTCTTTTTTTTAAAAATGCTGAAAGCTTTACTTAATGTGGTTGCCAAACACATGTATGGTTTAAAGAAAAACTCAGTTAATGTATTTACACTGAACTGTTCACTATATGTATGTATTGCTTTTCTGGATGAAGCATGAATTGACAGCTTGACTTGTCTCATGGATTTGTGCTGTTAGCAAATAAGGAAACCCTCCTTTAGCTCAATCAGGTGTGCTGTAGAGATCTTGCCCTCTTGGAAACATCTGTGAACTCGAATCCAGTCTTTATGTAGTTTTTGTAGATATATTTTCATTGCTTTGTGGGTTTTTTTGCTTTTGTTGTAGGAAAGTACTTGAAAATGCTGTATGTGACTGGTTTGCAAAGAATCCAGAGACAGTACTATTAAAAATGCATATAAGGACTGGGCAATGTTTACAAGAGCGTGTAGTGACAGGACAAGGGGGAACAGCATCAGACTGAGAGTAGGATTAGGTTAGCTATTGGGAAGAAATTCTTTATTGTGAGGGTGGTGAGGCACTGGAACAGGTTGCCCAGAGAAGCTGTAGATGACCCATCCTTGGAAGTGTTCAAGGCAAGGTTGGATGAAGCTCTGAGCAATCTGTTCCAGTGGAAGATGTTCCTGCCCATGGCAGGGATTTGGAACAAGATGATCATTAAGGTCCCTCCCAGTCCAACCATTCCATGATCTATAGTGGTAATATTAATTTAATTTAACTTCTTACTAACTTTTATTTTAAGACTAACCTTACTGGCACAGCAGGGCAATTGTCTACTTGTTAGGTGTTGACATAGAAATCTAGTGCCAGGAGTCTTGGGTTTCCACATTGAAAAAAAAGAAAAATACAGTGACAGAAATACAGAGTAGTTTGTGTTGGGAGGGACCTTTTTTGGTTCACTAGGTAATTGCTCAGTGGAGACTTCTGTTGAGATGTCTGCAGAGGATGAAGGCCTTTTCCACTGATTTTTCTATTCAGAACTTAGAACTGAGTAAATACTATTAGTAGTATGATTATGTCTTCTAAATAATCTGTATGAACGTAAAGATAAGGAATGTAGCAGAAATATGTTGAGAGTTGTATGATTCACATTATACTTGTATTCAGAATCTGACCACAAATGTTACTAGCTTTTTAATGTATAATTTTGAAAACTTTTTTAACATAATGCATAATTTCTTGTTTTTCTAGATATGGCATGAACTGCCTCATTCAGTTTGAGGATTTTGCTAATGTCAATGCATTCCGCCTCCTGCATAAGTACCGTAACAAGTATTGCACTTTCAATGATGACATTCAAGGTAACAAACTTTTTTTTGTCTTCTCTTCACTGTTGTTCCCACAAGCTAAAAAAAAATAAGTCTTAATTTCCAGAGGCAAAAACATCTATCAGCTTTATTGTGATATTTGTAGATGTACAGATCACATTTTGCCCTGGGTTTCCTCAGCATGGATTTTTGGTGAGCTGCATTTGCTCTTAACCTTTACCTCTCATTTACACCTCATGCTTTATTTAGATGTTCACTCTTCCAGTTTGAGGTTTTTTTTAAGAGTTTAGAATGTGAATGGCTTTCCCCATATAAATTACTGATGTCTTTGAGCAAATGTCAAAGCTCAAACCTGGACTGTACTTTCTTAGTTTTTTGTCACTTCAGTGACCACTGCTCCACTGTTCCTCCATGCAACTGGATTGATAAATGTCAAGCTGTATTTCAGTTCTTAAGCTGACAACTCAGTTAAATATTCATGTAATTTTCCTCACAGTCTCACTCAGTTTTAGAGGGAAATGATCCCCTTGACTCTCTTTTTCCCACTGGAATCATTCTTGGCAGCTGGAAAAAGGAAAATATTTAGGATGGAAAATGTCAACAAGGGGGATTCCCCAGTGCTCAGTCTCAACAGGCATCTTGTCCCTCCCTCCTGAGAAGACGACAAGTAGGGCTGAAGAGGCGTATGCTACTACTTGGGTTGCCTTATATCCAGTCAGGAAAAGAGCACTGGAAAATAACTTCCTCTAGGGCAGTAAGTGTATAAATTCCTCTAGGGCACTGCTCCCATCCTTGGGAGGAGGCTGAAGTCAGATGAGCTGACCCAGAGAGGACCCTTGGGGTATCCAGCTGCCTCTTATCCCTCATGTTTCCTTGGGTATATGAAGGTCTCAGCAGTGACAGGTCGAAAACAGAAGTTAACCCATCTTCATTTCTCCTGGTTTTCAGTGGCACTTTAAGCTAACTATTAGGAGCTGGAGTTTTCCAGAAGTCCTCATTGAGTCGTGCTTGGGACTTAGGTCATATTTCAGTGACTCAGTGCATGGCAGTGGATTCAAATAGACCTTGTCTTTCTGGTGTTAGGGATTTGGCTATCCACATGAACCATGTTCCTGCTATAAACCAAGCTGAGTTCTACTTCTGCATCTGAAACAGATTATGGAGAACAACCTCTCAGATGGGAAATAAACTAATTATAAAATGTCATTTCCCTTTGTAAGTAGCATGGTGCTTCCTACCCTGAAGGATCTGAGTGTAGCCATGGCTACAGCACTTCATTATAGCAAGCCAAACAACATCCAGAAGTTTCCCTGGTTGTTTAGAGGCTCAGCTCCCCCAGGGAGTTCCCTTTCCCTGCAGGATGAAGGTCCTTAATCCAAATCAGAAAGAGACTCAAGTAGGTTGGGGTTTCAGAGAAATGGAAGTTTTTCAGCAAAAGTGTGCCAGCTATGGGTAAACTTACTTGACAAGGCCTTCTATGTATTTGCATTTTCAAACCACTTTATTCTCTCTCATGCACCTTGGAAGGAGGTGTCTTGACGTTCAGAAGTGTTGGAAGGTATCCCTTTGGCTTTTCTCTGAGCTGCTGAAACAGCTATGGGCCTTCCATAGAAGTGCAGCCATGTGCATTCTTTTAATTTACTGATTTTCTGCAATCCAATTTGTGCTTGTGGGGCCTTTGATATTTTCACAAACAGTGCCTGTGACCTTTGGGTGATCTCCATCCTTAATATTTGTGTAGCTTCCAAGTGGTGAAAGTGGATGCATTTATTTCTGGTCTCTGTCAATTGTCATCATATCCCCGTAGTTACCTTCAGTAACTTTTTTTTCATAGCATGTCATCTTCTCCTATAATGTGGAAGTACAATAACAACCCATTGATCTTTTATCCCTCTTCCTATTCCAAGTTTACAAACCCTAAGGACCTTTCACCTAGCAACTATAATGTGAATGGATGGTGCTAACTTCTTTAACTGTCCTTAGAGATTTTCAGATTATAAATAGCATGATTTTTTTCCAGGCTACTTGAAAGAGTGGCTTGCTCTGTATGCAAGTTGTATTTTCTACAGCAGTAAAGCTGACAAGTAGTGCCAGGCCAATAAAAGCAAAGAAACGTAACACTGCATCTAATTTGCCTTCATCTTCTGAAGATAGTGCTGACATGGTATTTTAAACACAGTTTCTCCTAGTACTAATATTTTTCAAGAGAAGGCTACTTTAAGATCAAAAGAAATGTTTAATATCTTTCCTAGAAAGGCTTGAGGATTTTTTCTCTATATAAGATATTCAGAGAAGGGATTCCTATATATCTTAGTGATGCAATGAGGACCTTTCAGTATCTCAAGTCTAAAAAATACCCTAGTATATGATCCTGATTTCTGACAGACACTAAAAAAGATAAAGAAAACATGGCAAGCTGCATGCACCCATCTGCAAGTACTGACTTGGACAAATGCAGTTGCCCTTTCTTAGTTCACCTGCCCCTAACTGACTATGGCAGAACATTTGGAAAAAGTCTGCCAAAACACTGATCACAGAAAACCACTAAAGACTGACCATTAAGAATCACCCATAGACATATTTAGGAATTTCTAGAAACAGTTTTTATCCCTGCTACAGCATGGCCACATCCTTTACATTGGAGAAAGTGTTGTAACTTTTTCTACATTCTCTCTCTGTAGACAAGGAATTGAGAACAAAGGTGAACAGGATTCTGACCAAATGGTATAAATCTGTATTGGAATAATAAAATTTTTTGTACTTGAACATTTTATAAAGCATCTTTGTTTTTGGATAGGTGGTGAATTTCTTCCCTCTGAAATTATAATAATTTCTCCATATTTGTATTTTCAAAGTATCTTCTTACAAACACAATAGCAATGTTTCCTTAGGGAGAAAATATTCATTTTTTCCCTTGGATTCCTGTCGGGCTTTTTTCCTGACCACAAATCAGCTTGATGCTTTTTTTTTCTCTCTCTCTGAAATACAGAGACAGATTATTGGAAGAGAAAATCAGAGAAAGCCTTTGGTTTAAAACAAATACTTTTATCTGGTTCTAACTATTAGAGAACCTTTTCTAGAACTGAGTGGGTTTGATCATAATTTCCCCTATGGGAGAAATATGAATTAATTTTGTAATGTCAAACTTCACAACATTTAGAAATTTCTGAATTAGGTCAGATTGCTAGCTTTGCTTATCTCAAATATATTTAGGAAGGAGGTGTCATAAGGAAAGGCTGGAATTTTCTAGAGGATATTATATGTGATGGTTTTTCTCTTTCCAACCCCTGCCTGGGAATGACCCATGGAGCCTGTGTTGCCAAACAAAGCTGTTTTTCAGGGTGAGAGATGTTTTTTGCCTGACTGCCTTCAAAGGAAGCAGACTTGGGGTTCATAGTTTGAAAATTTCCTTAAAGAAGCTAGCCAGTTCCCTTCCCTGCTGCAGGGAGGTTGAACAAGATCTGCTAAAACTGAAATCCTAGGTACTAGGCAGTGCTGAAATCCTGCTTGTGGGTGGGATTGGCTTGGGCCACACCTTCCTGCACCTCCCAAACCCAGGGTGCCATAGTGCTCCCTTTCCACACCCATTTTGACTTAGGTGAGTCTGTTGAGTTTCTACTGCTTGAGCAGTCAGTGGCTTAAGGCATGTTTGCATGTCTTTAGAGCTGTGCATTTGATTCCCGTGGGTCTCTCGGTGCTTATGTGGTAGCTGGTTGCAGTCATTGCTGCCATGGATACTTTTCAAATAATGGCATAAATTTCTCTAGTCTTGCTGCCTCTATGTAGGTCAAATATTTCAATGATTGGAATTGTTTTCATCTTTTTCCCCTCTTCTGTACTTAAAGGTTGTCTCAATTGACAATGACAAACTTCTGTAGTATAGAACAAAAATAAGTGTTTTTCTGCTCTGTAGTACTGGAATTGCAGTTCTTGTAACTTCACAGTGCCCACAGTTGCAGTGCTTTCCCCCATAATGGACACAGGGCCTGTATTTTATGCCAATAAAAATATTTACAGAGAGAGATTGCACTGGATTGGAATTAACTTTGGTATCCGTCATGACCTTAGATGTCATTAGTTTTTAACAGCTGTGGCTGTTTGATTGCATCAACATTTTATGAAAAGAAAGGAACCTAAAATAAAAATGCAGACCACATATAACTTAATATAATTATTTAATTTTACATTTTGATTTTATTTAAAATATATGTTAAGTGTTCAGACTGCCATTTGAATAACTAGGAAATTATACCTGGAAGTTATGTTGTGACCAATTCAATGTTAAGTCAGTGCCATTCTCAGAAATCAGAATTTCTGTGTCACAAGCATTGTTCTTTTTAAGATTCAATTCTCTTAACATTAATATAAAAAATTGATACATTTGGTACCTGAAAATTTCAGTTCTTGAAATCAAATTGTAGAGAAGATTTTGGGTTTGTTGTTATGGCTGTGATGGGCATGGGGCTTCCAGTTCTTTCTCTGACCAAGATTTTGAAAAATGCAGAGTGGAATGACATATAATAGCTCAGATATTTTTATCATATATCTCAAATTCTGATATGCAAACTGTAGAAAACTTCTTTCATAGATGTGTGCTTTACTTTCAGAGACATTGTCTTTCAGGTGAAACATGCTGAGATTTTTTAAATTAAATAACTTTAAAAATAAAATATTAAAACAATCCTATTAAGACATATGCTGTAGCATTATGTGAAGTGTATTTTTCTTTCGATATATTCAGGATATCACCTCTTTGTTACTCACTGGTAGATTGACATTGAAATCAGTATGTTTTCAAGTAAATCCCCTACTGTACCTTTTGTGTAATTTTCCATGTGTATACACATGCACGTGTATGTACAAGTATTCCTGTTTCACATTTTGCTCATTATGGTTTTAAAAAAGAAATCCATTCTCCCCGTGTTCCAGGGCAGCCAGCTCCAGGTGGCCCTGCTTGCTTGAGCAAGGAGTTGCACTAAATGCCCTCCCAGCCTCAGCCATCCTGTGCTGCTGGGACTCCGTATCCTTTTCCAAATATGCCAAATGGTTGGTGTTTTAGAAAGGCCATGGATTTCCTTTAACATATTCATGCTCAGTTGGGCAGTTTACTGTAACAAGGCTAAAGAATCTTGCACAGAAAACAAAGACTTGGTGTACCCTGAAATTTCCCATCTATTGTGTTTGTGTAAGACATGACTTACCTTCGTAGGAAACTATAATGAAATGTTTGCAGTTGCAGCAGTTGACACTGTTTTAGGAAAATATCCTTTGTTAAATTTGCTTTGATTAATCTTCTAGAAATCTGTGGACAGTAGAATGGGTTTTCAAAATCATATCCTTGAACAATGTCTATCTTGTCCTGCACACAACCAGAGGATTTAACCTGTGCTCTGGCCAAGCCGATTCTCTCCTTCCTACAGCAATGACACTCAGAAAAGTGATAAAATTCTGCTTGTGCCTCCTGACGTCCGCAAGAAGTGGTTCGCATCTGCCTTGGCAGATGGATGTGAATTGCATTTTGATTCATTTCAAGAACTCGAGCCAGTATTCAGGGTGAAATTTAAGGTCATGGCGTTAGTCAGAGCAGTTCCGGTTAAACAGATCTGCTATTCAGGCTGCCGGTGCCCCCTTTCAGTGGGAAGGAATAAAGGAAGCTGCTGATGAGGAGTGATGACAGCCACTGCCAGCAGCAGTGATAGTGGGTTCAGTAATCTAATAAACTGGGTTATTATTCCTTTCAGAGTCAAAAGGCTGAGTAAAATTGGTGTGGAATACTTTTAAACCCTTTTTAGAGCAATTCTGTGCAAATCGTGATTTGAGAGAAATGTCATATTTAAGCCTTTATCTATTTCTGTTATAACCTTTGTTCTGAATCACCCTCATGAACATACAGGTAACACTGGCTCACATCCCATGCAAATATTCAGTGGGATATTTGCTGAATGTTATTGATATTCAGTGCAGGATTTTATTTATGTTTCATATATCTTCTCTATTTTTCTTTAAAGCAGAAGATCATGTAGTGACAGAGTTTGTAAAAATATCCCAACTGGTAATCCTTAATGACAGTCCATTTTTCTGGCTAACAAGCTTAGCAACCATGAAGATAAGTGGTATCCCAGCATTCCCATTTGTTATAAATCTATGGTGTTTCATTTTGACTCTGTCGCCACAAAGCAGCTTGAAGAGCAGCTTTCATGGCTCTCTGAGAAGTCCTCTCATGGGGGCAGGGTGCTCTGGTGGCCACAACTTCAAGGAAAACAGGGGTCTTACAGTGCTCCAGCTCAGCTTTCCTTTTCAGGAGACCAGATTGACGGTCCTGGGAATGAGCTGTGTTATGGAGGCTCCCTCCTCCTCCTCCCCTGTAAGCACAGCTGTGTAATATAAAATAGGAGAAAGAATTTGGCATCCAACGAGACCATGGGATTTTGTTCTTCCTGGTTCTGAGGATAGTTTGGTAGAGTACCAAGGGAAACTGAGAGCACACTTTTTGGTCTTTGCCAGCTTGGCACTTGCCAGAGGAAGACTTAATTTCATCTGGGAAAGAAACAAGCTAATTCTTGGAGACTGTGGGGTGGAAGTGTGTCAGCCTGATGGTTGTTCCCAAAGCCATGCCTCAGAGGAACCATTTTTAAGATTTTTTTATTTAGAAATCAGGGACAGAATAAGTCATAAAAATTACTAAAGAAGTAAAAAATGTCAAATTTGTATGGTCTAAACATTAAGTGGGCTGAGAACAAGGTGTCCCGTATTTCTGATGGTTGAAATGAAAAGTCATAATCAAAAGCACGTAACAAACTTAATTCTGAAGACACGTGTTTTTAAACTGTTTAAGTGGATTTACTTGAAAAAGTGATTTTCTAACTTTAAAATGTTCTTAAATTTTATTAAGCATTGCCTTTTATTTTTGAAAAAGTAACCATTCTTGACACTCAGATGATCCTTCCTACAAACCACATATTCAAACCCAGCCTTCAACACCCAAATAATGTCATTGAAGAAAAGGTTTACCCAGTACGAGCCTTCCTACTACTTCTGTTCTTTTAGATCCTGTAGTTTTAGCTACATATATTTGAAAATCTGTGTGCCTGCAGCATGAATGCCTGTTTTGAGCATCTTACATTTAATGTGGGGATTACTGCTGTCTCAGTTTAAAATTCTCCTTGTTTTTGAGAAGATAGACTTGTGAATAGCAAATTTTGGGGAGCTGCATGTTGAGGGCAACTGTCCAATTTTGTCAGGCTGGTCATACCCGTTTCACACTTTTTATGAAGGAAGAGTCAGTAGCAATGTGAATTTGCCCCTCAACTGTGTGGCTTGTAGGCAATTGCAGTTAGGGCAGTGGTGATCAGGAACAGACCTGTAGGAGCCAGCAGATCTTCTCCTTGCAAGTTCTTGCAGGCTTCTCAAAATAATTCACGGCCTCATCTTTGATTTCCTTGAGTCAGTCAGTGACAGCTGCTGCCCAAAGAGGGAAGAATTGGATTCTTATTCCTGGAACTGGACGTTGCTGTGCCTGTGTTCATCTGCCTGTGGTCCAGCTCTCTCTGAATCATATAGGCATTATCATTTTTCAAAGACTGTTGAAACCTGTGTTTTGACCTTCAGTACTAATTGCTAGTGTCTGGACAGCTTTTTCAGTCCTAGACAAATCAGTGCTGTCTGCGATTGGTTCTTCAGAATCTCCTCTAAAAACACAACTTTGCTGGAGGTGTTATCTACCCCACTACTACATTCCCATCCACGGGATGTTTTTATGGGATCCAAGTTCCTTGCAGGAATAGAGTCTGATTTTTTTTTTTCTCTTTTAATGGGCTCACCTTATGCTTTAGTGATGATAATAATTTGTGAAAAATACAAGCTTGTTGCATGAAGTCACAAACACTTGAAAGAAAGTCTTCCTCTTCCAGTAGGCTTTGTTGGGGAGGAAGAGTCACCTTCAGTCTTTGAGTCAGAAGAGCCAGATATGAGGTCCTAGTGAATAATATAACTTTCTTGAGTGACAGAAGCTGACAGCTTGACTCAGCAGTGCTGACAATTCACCTGTAGTGCAGTGTATGGATTTGGGTGCAGCAGTTCAAGTTAAGTAAACTTTCTGAAAGAGTGGAAGAATTGTTCTGTATCTGGGTTGTTCCAGATAAGAAAAGCTGATTGGAACACCATTTGTTTTCAAATGTAATAAATGACTTCTTGCAAAATAAAAGGCTTTCCAGTAGTAAATAAGAGGCCAAAATAGAAGAAGAAGAAAAGAAATGTTTAGATTTGAAATTTTCAACCTAAAGTACAGTTAAGCACTGGAATAGCTTGCTGAGGAGATATAAGAGTATTTGAAAGAAGACTTTAAGGACAACTTAGACAAAGATATGTCAGCAATCACAGAGGTTAGATTTACCCTGCCACTGTGAACAAGTTTGAGTTAGATGCCTGCTTAAATTCTTTTTTTGCTCTACTTTTTATTAATAGCTATTTCTCACAATGAGGACCAAAATTTCTCCATTCAAAGACAGACAGGTATCTTGTTCTCTGGGGTTCTGATTTGGAGAAGAAAGATCTCCCTGGGCTAAATCGTAAAACTAAATGTTAGCTTTTTTCCCTCTGTGGCATAATTCAAAGATAGACTTGAAAGGTACCTCCAATGTTTTAGAAGATACTAAACTGAAACTCAGGTCACAGTGGACTGAACTCTTAGATAAGGTGGCCTTATTCTTTCAGCTAGTTGCCTTCTCTGTAAATGTTCTGTTTGATACTCTACTCTGAAAAGCTCCCCATGAGAAATGAAGTTTTATTTTAGCCTTGTATTTTACTGTACTTGAAGTATATCTATTTGAAGAATGAAACCAGTAACTTAATTTTCAGTATCTGGATTTCTTCAAAATACTTCTGTCCAGACTCTCACACCATTCTTTCTTAAAAAAGGTCATAACTAGAATATTTTACAAGAGTTTGAATGGCCTAGCCATTATACCCATCCATAGAATCAATCAATTGTATTTTATCTAATGTTACTCTGATGATATTCTCACATTTAACTTTTGGAAGAATAAAGTAGAGCAAACTCTAACTCCACTCAACTATTTGTTACTACCCTCAGTACTTGCATCTTTTAGCCAAAATATGCTGTGATATTACGTAAAATGTAAAGTTTTGTAATTGTTTTGAGAATAACCATATATATTTTTTTTATTTTTTTTTAATTTCAGGAACTGCATCCGTTGCTGTTGCAGGTCTTCTTGCAGCTCTGCGCATCACCAAGAACAAATTATCAGATCACACAGTGTTGTTCCAGGGAGCTGGAGAGGTAGGTATTTTTATACATGGGGAAAATTGTACTATGATGACTTTTATTAATATTTAATTGAGTTACATGTGCCTAATAAACAAGATTAAATGGGTAGAATGATTACTAACACCTGCTGAAAGTTGATTTTTAGTTCAAATGTAAATTTACAGAAAAATCTCTGATCATCTGGTGAAGCCTTCTATTTTTCATAAGACATTTTTTGGAGATCTGTTCTCTTTTTAGAACTTCAAGTTTTAGCTCTTCTGCTGTGAATTATTGAACTGCTCTCAATATAACCAAGCAAAACATTTTTTGAAAGATGAGGAAATAGAGTGGAGAAAGTAAATATAACGTGTTTACCTAAGTCAGTGTTATTTAGTAAGAAGTGCCCCCTTTTTTTTATTGAATATAGTTTTTCAGTATTTCACATATTAAGGTCATCCATTTCTGAAGATCTTTATGCACACTACTTTTTTATACTATTTTTTCAGTATTAATTTCTAAGCTGCTGACACACAAGTGCAGACTGTACTTATCTACAGTGTGACTTGTCATCTCTCATATGAAGCCTACAACCCCATGCTGGCTTCTTTAATTTCATTAAATATTTGGTGCCATGTCTGCAGTTTTCAAAATGGCTTGTATCCATATATGCCATGTCATCACCTTACTGTGTCATGACTATCTGTCTCTCTGGAGTTCCTTCCCCTGGTTTTGTTCCATGTACAACAAGCAGATGAATTTATGGTCTAATGTTTATTTTTTTGTCAATAGTTTTAGTGTGGCCGTTGCTGCAAAGAGGTAATGGTAGCTGTCAGCCCTGCTGCAGGAGTTGCATTTTAATAAAACTGCTTATTTCTTAAAAAAACCAAGGGAAATCTCAACTGGTTCTCAGTGAAACTCAGTGATAAAGAAGAAGCAGCAGAACCAACCCCCAAAAATACATATATGGGTCTGTAATCAGAGAGGTTATGCAGTCTGTTGGCTTGTTTTGTTGCCTGGCTTTCAATCTGTACCTGTATGACATTTAATCTGTTGGATGAAATATTATAAAATCCAGAAGGAATGAAACACGTTTCAGCAAAAGATTGATACGTGAGTTTTTCTTTCCCCTGCTTTGACTGGGAGCACAGCCAAGTCTAGAGTTACAAAACACATGAATAGTAGGTAAAAGGAGGCTTACTTTTCTGATGGACATCTTAGAAAAAGATAAGAGCAAAAGCTCTTGTGTTTTACTTTCTGGCTTGCAGACTGCTATTTCCTTTAGTTTAAATTACAAAAATTTCAAAGAAGAAAAAATATTTCATGTATTCTGAGATGAATATCAGAGAATGATAGAATGGTTTGGATTGGAAGGGACCTCAAAGATCATCTACTTTGACCCTTCCTGTCATGGGCAGGGAACCTTCCACTAGACCAGGTTTCTGAGAGCCCCATCCAACGTGGCCTTGAACACTTCCAGGGCTGGAAGTGTCATTATGTGGAATAAATGTTAGGTCTAGCATTTTCTAGTTTCCAGCCTCAACATTTATTGTGCTCTCCACACTCTAAGAGCCATCTGAAGATTTATCTATACTATAATTGATCTATATCATTTAAGATTTATCTATGCTATTCTTCTGCTTTATGGTTTCTAGTTACCACATGGTAGCAACAGTTCGTTAGGTTTAGTTTATGAAAAAATAATGATTCAGTTTTATTGTTTATTAAAATGAGAAAACTTACCTAAAATAATGGGTAAGTGAAATATGTGAGATGGGGATTTCTTTCACTTCTTGTTTTGTACTCTATTTTTCTCCTTTTTCCTTCAGGCTGCATTGGGGATAGCAAACCTCATTCTTATGGCTATGGAAAAAGAAGGGCTACCCAAAGATGAAGCTATCAAAAGAATATGGTTGGTTGACTCCAAGGGATTAGTCGTAAAGGTAAAACAACTTTGTCATTACTTTAAATATCACAACACTACTTGCATTCTGTAGATAAAGACAAGAACATATTTTCTGTGAAAGCAACTGCAACAATATCTCTCTTGGCATAGTGAGTTGTTTTTCTTTTTTAAAATTTTTTAAATTAATGACAGACTGCCATGTTACTTGGTGGGGGGATGAATATGCTTGGAGTTCCTGTTCTATTTCTATTAGTGATGAGCACATAATGAAGAAAATTTTTCAGCAGTTCATTAAAAAACGTGTAAGAAAAGAAATGTTCAACTTTGGGGTTTAATATTTCCCATCTAAATGTGACTATTATTTGTTAGCACAGTGTTTGACAAAGATTTATAGACATATTACTAGGATGACAGGCAAGTCATCCTTCTGCAAGAACTGAGATGCATTGCAACAAAAAGCTTCTCTGCACAGTGACACAGCTCATGTTGCAGATGTTGTGGTCTGCAGTGCTATCAACACTGGTCAGAATTTGAAGCTGCTGAGAGACTTCATCAGTCACCCTTACCTCATTCCTTCCATGTGCCAAAATAAAGAAACATATGAATTCCATGTGCCAGAATAAAGAAACTGGTATGTTTTAAAAGGTGGTTATGTATTTAATAGTTTGTGAGCTACTTAAAGGAAATGGATGAGAGGTCAATTGCCTTTACTTTTTCACCTTGCTGGTTGGTGTGCAGTATTTGTGGTCATCTTTGTTGGTACCACACTTCAGAGTGTTCTTTGGCTGTCTGACATTAAAGGTCTTCTTTGGTTCACACAACTGTGCATCAGGAGGATGCATTCTGCAGGCAGTGTCTGCTGGCTTATTGAACAGGATCACAGCACCTTTCACTCATACTGTTAAAGGAAAATAGTACAATCATAGATATTGAGATGGGTAAATGTTACCAAGGTCAGCTTGGTCATCCCTTTCCAGAAGGCACAAAAGTAATCTGATCAAGTACAGAAGAATGCAGGTATCTAGGACACGGATTTTTTTTTTTCCCTCTGGTGCTTTTTTTTGTTTGTTTGTTTAATGAGTATTTTTAATCCTTTTGGTTTTCATCTAAGAATTTTGAAGTGATTTTATGTCCAAACATAAACGACTGAAGGCCTGTGTATTGTCTGTGGCTGCGGAAACCTTGAGGTTGCCTAAGAGGAATTGAGTTGCACCATTTCTTTCACCATACAAACTGGGCATATCAATTTATACAACTGAACTAAAATCACCTCTTGGTGATTAAGGAAACAAACTAACAGGGGCAGGAGTGTAGGAACTTCACAGCCCCGAAGCAGTAAAAGAGATCTCTGCTGCATGTCCATCCAGCTGAGGTGGTTAACCAGCCTTTCTTCTTGCTCCCTGATTTCTTATCCCAGTCTCTTTGCACCTCTCACTGCTAATTTGCCAGTCAGCTGAGAATCTGGGTTGTTGCTTTTGGTACGCAGAAACTCATTCCTTTCATAGGTCCTAAATTTTGAGTGACTTGGTGACTGCATTCTTTCCTCACCACCTTTGAGCTTCTGCGCTCTCAAGCAGTGCCAAAGCCAATCAGTGTCTCACACAGCCTCGATGTTCCTTTCCTCTGCTTATTCTTCTTGGTGGAGCTTTAATTTGGGTTTTGTCCAAAAAGCAGTCCACTGAATTTCATGTCCTGGCTGGAGTGTATTTGTGAACTGTTTGTGATCGCCAGACATAACAGCTGTCTGAGGTAGATTAGGGCTGAATTTGTGGCCAGATGTTGATGCAAGCAGCAGGAACCAACGGTGCATATTTCAGGTCATTGCTTGTGTTCCTGGAAGACCTGGCAGCACCGGTTTTCCCATCTGGCCATCCTGAAGGGCTTGAGAATGGGTGGGTGCTTGCTGCTGTGTTGTGTTTGAGGGACATCTGTCAGTGCAAGGCCTGGGCTGGACATAGGGAAACATGTTCTTGGTCTAAGGCTGTGCAAGTCCTCTCTTGGCTTTCTTCTGCAGCAAAATGTTCCCCTCTGAAAAGGTAAAAAAAAAAAGGGCAAAATACCCTCCCTCCAAAGAAGGAAAATACAATGTAAGCTTCAAGAGGCTTGAGATTTAACTGCTGGAAGTTAAATATACAGTGAGTAAATAAACTATTCCTGGTTCCTTTTCTGGCCTGATAGAGAATTCTGTGATTTAGACCCACTTAGGAAATTATTTTGGCTTTAGCTGATTGTAGAAAAATGCTGCAAGGCTTGAAGAACATTACAAACTCTTAGAAATGAGATAAGAGAAGTAAAATGAGGAAGATTTATGAGAACGAGGTAAAATCAGAAGAACTCTATTATTACAAACCCTTTCATTATTGCTAAGGTAAGAATTACCAAAATTAGAGCATAGATCACCAGTTAATCAAATTTTGCATAAACTAAACTGTCACTTATTTCTTACTACGAAGGACATCTATCAAAGGAAACCTGATCAATAAAAGTCCCTTCAAATTTGCCTCACCAAAACCTGCTTCCAAAGAATTTTATGTGAAGCAGGGAGACCATTTCATATTTTAGAAATACTCTGGTCAGTTGCTTTAGCAGTATAAGAAATAACATAATTGCTGAAGACTCAGCAGTTACTTTGTCCAACTAAACTAATTTTTACATCATTTATATTCTATGCTGGCCTTTGATCATTAATTTTGCAATGTGTTATTATAGGTTTAAACATTGTTTCTCCTTTCATCTACTTTCTGTAGAATTTCAACCAGTTCTATCCAAAGCAAAATAACCTGGAAACTGCTGCTGACCTGGCTGCAGTTTCCACCTTTTTCTCCTTCTCCCACCCTCAAAAGCTGCCACGAAGTCACTTATCAGGCTTTTGTTGCTGAATTTTTCCTTTGTGGCTTTTTAATTTTAGTTCAAGTGCAGCTGTGTTTTCATTCTCCTGTTAATTTTATTTTCCCCCCATGGGAACCATCTGTTTTCATTAAACCAAGTCCGATGACCAACTTTTCTGCTATGTTGTGGTAAAAGAGGTGGTGATGGAGGCAGTGTTTGTTATACTGCCCATAGTTGTGTTCTGTAATTCCTTCTAGAGAATTTACAGTGTTGTAGATACCAGTTTGGGGTATCTACAAGTTGTTGTTTGGTCTTTTAAAGTTTGTTCAGAATGCTTTTTTACCTTTCGAAACTGTTTTCCAAAGTTGGGTGAGGAAGTTTGGCACATGATAATATCATTAGAATTTTGCCACTTAAACGGTGTGACTTTTTGAAACTTAATGTCTTAAATATCCCAGTGCATTAAAATGGAAAATTTAATGCTTAATTAAGAGACACTTTAAAGTTGGTTGTGCACTCTTGTGTACTTGAAGATTATACATAATCAGTTGGGACTCATCTTTAGTTCTGAATTTCTGAATTATCACTGTCTGATAATATGATTATCACAATCACTGTTTGATGAATATGTATAAACAATTGTTTATATGTATAAACAATTAGTGTCTCCCACATTCCATTCCCCTATTCTCAGTGTTCCCATACTTTATTTCTGTTAATCCCACAGATTACATAAGTGTGTGATGTGTGGTGAATATGTTTTGTATCTTCTTTACAGCTGCCATAGTGTCATGTTTAGCTGTATCAGTAGCCAAGTCTTAGTCCATGAACTTTAAAGACAGTAAATTCTTTTGTGTCAACTAGTTGAGAAGAGGCAGAATGTGAGAATGTTAGGATATTCATAAGGTACACCATTGTCTGAGCATTTCAGTAATGTGCTGCAAAGGCTTCTATTGCATTTTGTTTTGTTTTGTTTTCTAAGGCAATACCAAGAACAGGGTAGGGTGATAGGCAAGAAGGTTCTTGGAACTTCCTAGAAATATGATGCAGTTAATAAGGCATTTTTAATATTTAAATGGACTTAGTAGAAACTTCCCCCCACCTTCTGGCAAGGATGGCTGCTCCTGTGCTGAGGGTGGACAGGGAATGTTCCTGGGCTGCCAAAGGTGCTTCTCTTGAAGTGAAGATTTTCTGTAATTTGCAAGGCAGCATTACATTTTTGTACACCACATAATCTCTAGTGCACAAAAGTTGTTCCTTTGCAGAGGGATAAATTACGTCCTTAACTTTAAAGAGTAAGTCACCATGGAAATGTTTCTTTTGACTGTTTTGCACTTTATTCTTTATAGTTCAGCACAGTAATACCTGTGTCTAGTCGAGCAATTTGTATTTTAAATATCCATTAGGTGTGTGATCTTAAACCCTGTATGACAAGCACAATAATATTTACTGAGGCCTGATGGCTGAAGGCCTCAGAATACTGATCTTTTAGTATCACAGGAAGACTAAAATAGATCCCAAAAATGTAACGATTTCTGTGGTCCTAATTATTTATAATAGAGGTAATCAGGTAAACCTGTAGATAAACCCGTAAAACTATTTCGTTTTTCATCCTCTTTCCCCCATTCCATTATCCCTGGCAATCTTATTTGCAAAAGATTCTCACAACCAATTAACTGGCATTGGATATGACCCTGATTAAAATTCATGGTTTGGTCAAACCTGGGTACATACATGGTTCAGTCTTTGCTTAGAGAATAATGCAAGAGAAAGGGGGACATTTGGGAATGATACTAGAATTTCAATGCCAGACTCATATAACAAGTGAAAGAATTTTCAGAGCTTACAGTGAAATATCATAATATTGAACTGAATCCCATCCAGACTGTCTGTTACTGATTTTTAAAATTTTTTTATCAATAATCACTCTTTTAAGAAGTTTCAGTTTCATACTAGATAAGAACTTGATAATGGTTTTAACTTTTATATACCACTGTCTGCCAGTTCTGCTAGCTTTTAATTATTTCTAGCTTTCTTTTTATCAACAGTCAATTATTCTGACACTTCTGTTTTTGATCAGTTCTTTTATGGCTGACTGCAACTGGCTGGGACTCTTGGAGCCAAAAAAATGATTTACATTTTAGCAAAGATGCAATGCCTTGGGTATCTCCAAGGTGCCACAACCACCAAAACAGTTTCTGCCTTATTTTACTCATGTAACATCCCAGCAAAGCAATCCTTGTTTGCTTCATCAGTTTTTCTGATGTCTGGGGAATTAATCTGTGCACTTTCATATCGCATTTATCATGTTCTATATCAAGAACAAGTTTTACAAAAAGGAAACATTAATTTGTCTCTGAATGCTTGTGGCATTATTCATGCTCAAGTGAGGACAAGGGAAAAGGGTGATTGGTGGGGTGTTTCTCTAAAAGAGACACCACCAAAACTGTTGTCTTTGTTGGCATGTAACTCTGACACTATGTGCATAAGATGTACTCATGAGATGGGGACCTAATTTGGGCAGCTTATTACTTCTTTTGCTCATGCTCTGTTACTGAAATTAATGATTGATTTGCTCCATTTTCTGCTGTTCTGTGGATTTGTGGTTTGCTTTGGTTCTCAGATCTTATCTTCTTGAAATAATTGTCTTTATAAATTTTGTCCTGCCTTTTAACCTTGTTAACCTATTTAACCATGTGTGCTTATTTACATGGAAAGGGTACTTTATAAATTTTACAGGACTAAAACAGCCCTATTTTTCTAACAATGTGTTTTAAAGTCAACACCAGAATTGTATTTCTTACTGTAATTGTATGTTTTACTGCCAACTATTATGGCATTGTCTTCTCAAAAGGTTGTGGTTTTTTCACACAATTGGCAACAAACTGTTTATTATTTGTGTGCTCAAGTTGCCTGGTTTGGTTTTAATGTATTTTCTTCACCTTTAGGAGTTAGATGATGGGCCTGATCAGGAGGCACTGTAACTTTGTAATTAGAGTCTCAGTATGGGGTTTTGGGAGGGCTTACATGTCTCTGCTTTTCGGTACCTAAATGAGGTGGCACAGGAGTGCCTGTCACCTGCAAGCCCTTGGACTTCAGTCAACCCCTGCCCAGTGAATCCATATCCATACCTCCACCTTTTTCATTTTGCATTTTGTGACTTCTTGTACCTGATGCTGTCCTGGAATTCTGGCTGGGGGAGCCTGGCCTATCCCCTCCCAGCCTGCTCTTTGTGCCCTTCCTGTGCCATCCCTTTCATGATTTGGGGCCTCTCCGTGGAGGTCCTTCTGCAGTCCCTGCCTAGAGCTCTCAACAGCCTTTAGACCTTGGATTTACTTGTGATGAAATAGACAAAAAAAGCCACATAGAGACCGTCTCTCGAAAGGGAGGTGCTTCACCAGCTTCTCCCATGACTCTTAACCACTTTTTTTTTTTTTTCACAATTGCTTTTCTGTTTGTTTATCTTTTAACTCTGAAGTAGGGAACTTTCAGGAAAAATGCAAGTGAAACCAAAACATTTGCAGTTGGAAATACTCAACTTACTAATGGACTGCTCTGCTCCCTGGTCTACAGTTCTCATGTCTTTTGTGGTTCTCATGTCTTCAGTATTTAAGAACTTCAAATTATTTTATTAATTTATCTGTGTACTGATCTCTGAGCTCTTGTTTAAATAAGCCACGGTTGACACAGTGAAATGGAGGCAAGTGTTTATATAAATAGATTTGTGCCTCCCTGGTTGTGAGACGGGACGAGCGCCAGCACCGCCTCAAATGTGGGACAGCACAGTTGTCAGGGTGCTCTGCCTGATCCACAGCTGCCTCCCAGCTGATGGAAGAGCAGTTCTGGGAGAGCTTCCAGCTCTGCCTCTCTGGCCTCACTGGCACAGAGCTGCTCTGCTCTTCAGCCCTGCTTCCTGGGGCAGCCCCGGCAGGACCAGCTCAAACAGGCCATGGCATTGGGCTGCATATTGGTGTTAAGGTTTGCCTCCCATCTTCTAATTTCCCATATAGATGTCTGCTGTGCAGTCTGGTCTCCTGTTTTCACAGCTGGTTTCTATGAAAATTCTCAGGGTTTTATTGATGGGTCATTTTTGTTTGTTATCTGAGCCTCAATTTGGCTATAATGTGACGATAAGAGTAGCTTTCTGTGAAAACTGTCATGTACATTTGCTTGAAACCTGATCCCTGTTGATCAGACCCTTAAACTAAAAACTTCAGAACCCTCCCTGAAACTGCTCCCTATAAACTACTTTCATTTCAAATCCAAAATACAAGCATTTTTTTCATAGAACTATTAACTACCGAGTCCTTGAATTGAAAGGTCCTGATGTTCATGTGACTGTGTTTTGTAATAATAAAATAAAATACCAATGACTCTGACCCATTAAGGAGTAGAGACATTTTTTGATTGCCAACATCTTTCATTCATAATGTCACAATCAGAGAATGCTGCTATTGTTTCTTTATCTCTGTACTTCATCTGCTGATTTAACACAGTCCACCTTTGTAGTTCATCTGCTAATAAAGAATTTAGTTCATATTACTTTCCATCTCAGGTACCATGGTGACTTCTAATATATCTGTTTTCAGGCTGCTTTGTTCTCTTTTGTTCAAATCCAAAATCACCTAAATGTTACTTGGTACAGAATTATACTGTGATAAAGGCAATACTTTTCCACTAAAAAGCAATTTCTGGCATTTTCATTTTGAGTCATTGGACTTAGGGATTATTAATCTTTTTGAGTGTTATTAATATTCTCATCCTTCAGTATTCTAGTGAAATTATATTGTATAGTTTATTCAGGCAGCCTGATTATCCATTAAAGATACTATGATTTTCTTTGTGGTACATTATTTTTTAGTAGTTGGCTGTTTTTATTTTCTGGGTTGTTTTGTCCTTTTTTTTTTTTTTTTTTTAAATTCAAGCAAACTTAATATAATGCCCTCAGAAAATTACTTATTCTATAAAAGATTAAAAAAATAGGATTATATAGCATTTCAAATTATAAGGAAATAGTCTTGGTGCTTTTTTTATTTCTTTCTTGAGATGATGAATATATTTGAGAAATAAAAACAAGAAGAATATATAACCTCTTTTTCTCACTTTGCCTTCCTCTTTCTATTGAAAGAATTTGTGAGTTTGTGTCCTCCGCTCTAAATAACTGCACAGGTATCACCTTAAATCTCTTGGTTCATCTGTGGATTTCAGTGTGAAAGACTTTCTATTTGAATTTGGGTGTAGATGTACATAAAGATATATGTCTCTCCCTTGATGCAGGGGAGAGATATGTATCTTTATGTACATCTACATATTCTATACATAATAGAAAACACCTTAATACAACTTAAGACAGCTGATGCCTGGCCTAGAGGAGTCTCTGTACAGCTGTTAGAGCAACAGTGCAATAACATCCTTTGATAGGAGCTCCTGCAGAAAAACCTCTCCAAAAAAATCTGTTCCCTGTGTGGTGAGAATTGAGGTGCTTCAGTGAAACAATGAGACTGTGCAGAGGTTTGGTGTACTGCAAAGGTCTTTAAACTGCTGGTTTTTCTGAGCCCTTTTCATTGACTGAATGAATTTTTAATGATGCTGGAAGAGCAAGACAGTGGGCTGTCGCTATTGTATTAGGAATGGCTGAAGTAATGACATGAACTCCAAGATCTTCTCATGGCAAAATGCAAAACTTTCATTTACTTCACATACTTTTATAGACAGTTCTGAGAGAACAAAGACATGATTGGTCATCAAACCAACACTTCACCATGACTGGCCACTCAGGAGCAACACCCCTCAAAGACTTGCAAGTGAACGGCAAGCTGGACAAACAACACCTGCCAAAACTGTTTCAAGGACTGTTTTGATCCTCCTCACAGTTTCTCAGGCCAGTGTGAGAAAGTTATGTGACTTGATTTCACACAGACTCTGCTGACACAGACTCTGCTGTCGCGTGATCTCTCGCTTTCAGCACCCACAGTGGACTTAGAAGACGTATCTGAATGTGACTGAAGATGATGTTTCTACTTAAAAGACTTAGAGCTTCATACACAGAATCTCAGTGCTCATTCAAACTCTTCAAAGTATTGCATATTTTACATTTTTTCTTTTTCCTATTAGGAGAAGAAAGGAAATACCAGTAAGCTCTGTGCCATGTTAGTATCTTAGGATTATGGAGATGCAGGCAGACCAGAGCAATTTTTGATTTGTGCTGCTTTGTGTTGATCCTTTACTGCTCATTTCCCAGCAGCCACAGTCCAAAAGCTGGCTAAGCCAGGGCTGGAAATGGAAATGTCAGAAGATGTGCTCTGTGCTTCTGGAAGATTTTTTAGTCAGAGCAGCTCAGCACTGATAGGTTCAGCCACTTCACATCTCTCCAGTGTCAGGAAGGAGACAAGACAGCAAACCACATCCAGAATTGAAACTTCTGAATTTTGGCTCCATCCTCTTCTTTCTGCTGGCTGACAAAAACTCTGTCATTTCTTATTCCAGCTATAGGCATTCAGGGATGAACGTCTGGAAGCTTGTACTAAATGGACTGGCAACCCCTTATTTCAAGGAAGATACACAAAACTGAATTGTTTCTTCCTTCCTGTAAGACCTTGCTTGCCCTGTTGGCAGGGCACAGAGGAAAGCTAGTCATACTCTTGCCTTTCTACTGGATGGAGAACAGAACTTAAGAATTTATCAGTTTGTGGAGAAAAAAAATTCTGTCTAAAGGACTGGCCTCTAAACTATTGAAGTTCTGTAATCAAATCAACTGCTTGGTCTTGAAATCTTGGATGTGGAGCTTAGGGAGGTCATATGTAGCTCCTTTGGGATCACCGAATTAACGATTAAAATACATTTCTGACACCTCTCCTATGAGGAAAGGCTGAGAGAATTGGGATTGTTCAGCCTGGAGAACAGAAGGCCCCAGAAGACCTTCTATCAGCTTTCCAGTACCTAAAGGGGCCTATAAGAAGGCTGGAGAGGGACTTTTTACAAGGGCATGGAGTGTAAGGACAAGGGATTTAATCTTGAAATTGAAAGAGGGTCAATTCATATTAGAAATTAGGAAGAAATTTTTTTGCAGTGAATGTGGCAAGACACTGGCACAGGTTGCCCAGAGAAATTGTCGATGCCTCATCCCTGGAAGTGTTCAAGGTCAGGTTGGATGGGGCTTTGAGCTGAAGATGTCCATGCCCCCAGCAGGCTGGGTGGAAGGAGATGATCTTTAAGGTCTCTTCCTACCCAAACCATTCTATGATTCTAATTTCTTTTAAAATATATATATTAAAAAAAAAAAAAATCCAAACCCAACCCAACCATACAATTTCTTTTATAAGCATTTCCCAAGCAAAAATCTCTATGCACATAGCTGTTGTTATTTTTGCTAAGCCACATAATTTAATATTCCATTCTTAGTTAATATGCTAGAAAAATATTTACTTGGAGACATGATCTATGTTGACTAATGGGATCAAACTAATTCAGACCAAAGCTGAATAAATAAGTAAATTTTAAATTGTTTGGGTTTTGACTTGCATTGGGTTTTTTGTTTGTTTGAGTATTTTTTTTTTTTTTGAATGGTAGAATATCATGTGTGAAATTAAGAGCAGCTGGAAATTAGAGTAAGGCAGAAGTGAATCTGACCTGAGCTGACCCATCTGGCTAGCACTAGTCTCGCTACCTTGCAGCCTGAAAAATGTTGCAGTGGATCACATCCTTACTGTTTGAGTCTTTGTAGCCAATGAAATGAGAGATCATTGTCAGTATCAGAATTTTGAATCCCTGGTGTTTTATCAGTAAGTGTTTTAACACCTACTCAAAAGTCAGTCAAGTGTAAAACTGTATAAAATGTATGTCTGCTTCATGAAGGATTTTGGTTATTTGTTTTGACGGAAATTGAAAATTAAAGAATAGCAACATTTTTATCCACTAAGATGTCAGCCTGACCTCTTGGCTGTTTCGTACTGAGGAAAAAAAAAAATCAAAGGTCACCTTTCCTGAGCAATCTGTCCAGATCTACAGATCCTGGAGGGGCTCAGAAGTACCAGCCTGCCACAGCCTGAAGCGTGAGCTGGTCACAGCCCTCGGAGAGGTTTTTTTTTTTATCCCTTGGTAGCCCAAGGCAGTCTCCTAGAGGTTGTATTTTAAAGTCAGATGGAAAACTGGCCTCCTCAGCAGCAGCATGATGAGCCATTAAGGAACCATCTAAAGAAGCAGCCTGGGACTGGATGGTGGCCTAGGGCACTCACTCCTGGCTTCCCAGCAAACCTGCCACCAGGCATTTCAATTCCAACCAATCAGCAGATTAGAATAAGTGGCTTTTTTATAGTATTTTGAGTTAATCCTAGCAACAAGCTTTTGGTCTGGAAGTCATAAATGTTGGGGTTTCTTTTTCTTTGCTGCCTAAAAAGAAAGCTTCATATTTTTCCCTTGAAAACATTAAGGAAAATGCCTACTTTAAAATGAGATGGGTCTAAAGTGTGTGTGTAGACTGTGGGGACATCTGCTGGGATGCTGGGAAATGGCAGACTGCAAAATGCATGTGGTGGTGGAATGATTCAAGCATTAACGTGCCAAAAATGATTAATACTGCGGCATTCCCTCAGGGCTGACAATTCCACATTTTATCCACAAAGGAAATGAAGTGCCCCTATCTCAGTATTTCTGGGCTGATCATTCTAGGAGAACACTTAAGACCTGCATAAGCCCATCCAGACATAAAAATGTGTAGAAAAGAGAGATCTGTGGAAGTGCCCTGTAATCGAGGATGAGCCAAAAGCAGCTGGCATGCTGTGGGGCAGAGCAGCTCAGTCAGTCCTGACCACATGACAGCTTCCTGTGGCATCCTTGGGATGGAAGCACTTTCCTTGCAGATGGAAATGAGAAACAACCTCTTCTGCCCACCAGCTCTGGTGGTGGCTGAGCCAGGACCAGCAGAGGAGCTTCGGTGATGGCACGACCACATGCTGCCACGCTGCAGAACTGTGGTCTGAAATGAAGCATCAGCTTTCTCAGTTTTGTTACAAAAACTAATTGTGGCTTATGTCTGATGCTGTATGCAGGCCTAAATTGAGCCAAAATTTTGAAATTCATAGACTTCGGTGGAATCATGGAATGAATTCTGTTCCAATATGTCAGTGGGGCCTTAATAATCTTGCTAAGATTAAGGAAACTTTCATCTTATCACTTGTAAAAGGTGTGGCTGGGGAGATGATACATAAATGTTCTGGCTATTAGGTCAAAATTACATTCAGCATTCAATTTTCCTCATGTACTTCTCTATACATTTGTTTTATCTGCATCTTTCTCTCTGAAATTGTGAGATGTTTCAAGGGCTGGAACCATCTTCTAGACTTGTGTTTGAAAAGTGCCTTTGCAGTAGTATTTTCTGCAGGCATGAGACTTAAAACGAGGGGTGGAGGAATGCTGGTTTTAAATGTTTCTCTGAAGTTTTCAGATGTCTGTGTAGAGACAGAGCTCTGCATATTTAGACAACTAACAGAATTTTCACAAACTCTGGCCCATTCTCACCCCACACTCCACTTTACATTGAGCTCAAGCCCACTTTGCAGCCCCCGTCCATGTCAGTGATACTCTGTAGCCCTTTCTCCTGCATCTGTCATATTCTGTTTGGAAACTTTGTTGGGCATCTCTGGGTGGAAATTGCCAGTAGAGATCAGGGAGAAAGTTTTTTCACAGCTGAGTCAATTTTGTTAATGCAGAAATGGTGCACCAGACATCTGGTTAGAATTGTTTTTATTCCATCCTTAATAATGAATGACTTCAATATGAAAAATGTGAAGAAAAATGTAGGCTCCACTATAGTCTAAATACTCACACCGTATAGTCTCTGTACTTTTAGACAAGAGCAAAGCTAAAAAAGCAAGGAGAAACTATTTTTATTTTGCTAAGTTCAAAATCTCATATAATTGCTCAAATGGTGGTGTTCTACAGCTATTTTCATTTTAAAGTACAATTACTGAATTTATTGACTGCTTAGAGAAATAGATTAGTCCTAAATTATCCTAAGCGTGTTAGCTGTACACAGTGTAACTTTGTCTGATATGATAGATGCAGAAGTAGAAATTAAAACAGGATGTGTTAGACCAGATAATTTGTAAACTGATTATCCCAGGATATTAAGTTCCATTAAACTTAAATATATTTTTCTTGTTGTTCTGTACTCAGGGGCGTGCCTCATTAACACACGAGAAACAGCGTTTTGCCCACGAACATGGCGAAATGAAAAATCTAGAAGATATTGTTAAAGATATAAAACCGACTGTGCTAATAGGTAATTTCTTTGACTTTAAAGCAATGACCTTATTCTTCGTTAAAAAAAATGGGGATGTGGCTTTGTCTGAAGAGAAGATCAAGTTCCTCTGAACAGAGTTTACCTTTGTGTGTTTTCAGAAAACACTGGGTGCATAATGGACTCTATTAAGCAACTGAAAAATAGTAACTATCTGAGCATGTAACACTGCTTTCATTCTGAGACGTCCATTTTACAGGGGAAAGAATCTGACTGGGTTTAAACATCTGATGGAGGACCTTACCACCTTCCTAAATTACTTCTGTTGTAGTGTGGAAGGTGTAACATAACCTCAAATTTAGAGTGAGAAAACTGAGCCAAGCTCATGTAAAGCTCTGCAAGTATGAGGGTGCTGTATCTGAGTCTTCTTTTTGCTCACTTTAAATTCTTAGCCAGCAGTCCTTTATGCAGACCAAAATGCAGATTTTACAAGACTTTTTCTTTTGTAAAAGCTGAAGGATTGTGATCTCAATAATGGATTGTTCAGCTCTCTCCAGTTTGGTTATTGTATTTCAGTGACAGTTTCAGGAATGAACTGCAAATACTCTTGGTCTTTTTTGAAATAAGTTAGACTGGAAGATTAATCTATCTGGCTAGTAAAGTCATTCATCAGGTGCTAGAAAACTGAAACGCCACAGTGATAGTTATCCTACATTTTAACAGTTACATTTTTGACCACCACATGGTTCTTGTTCAGTAAAATCTGCTTTTGCCAGTGGTCATCAGTGAGGTAAATGAAGTGTTTCTTTTCCTGTGCTACATGAAGATATATATGACTGGAAGAAGAGACCAAGTGGTCCAGAGAATTTACTTAGTATACTTCAAGGCTGAAAAAGCTAGAGGGACAGAAGAGTAGAATGAATGAATATTTATCCAGATAAAGGTGTGTGGATGCTATGGGAAGATTTGCTGTCATGAAATATGGGTTTTACCATGTATCATTTTTATGTATTAACCTATCTCTCCCTCAAGGTCACTTTCTCTTATCAATTCCATATAATGAAGTCTCTTCCATCAGAAACAGCAATAGAAACTAATATTGGGGATTTTTGGTTTGAGTGACTAGACATATGTTCCCTGGAGAACCAGGAGTCACGGGGAAATATGCTGATAGTCCAGCTCCCACTGTTTTACTTAGCTCTATCTGAGCAAATCCTTATGCATTTCATTGCCTGCAATGGCTCAAGGAAAAGTTTTAATTCAGAGAGACCCCGTCTAAGAAACTGCAATTAAAAGAAAAAAAAACCCCAAAATAAATAAATAGCCATAAGCATTTGGTTTTACCTTAAATCTTACTGTTCTTACTGTTGGCTGTCCAGAATCAGTTTTAGAAGACATTAAACACTTGGCAACTGAAGATTTACCAGAAACTAAGGTGTATAACAGACCCTTATACAACTGTTCATCGCAGAGTGGCTCAGCTGGTCTATTGGAGCTTTTGCATCTAAGCATCCCTGTCCATTCCTAGGAGCTGAAGTACAGAGGACTTGGAGTTGCAAAAAAATAGTAATATGTGACAGATGATAGCATGTTCCATGTGGAATCAGTCAGAAAATACTCTGAGATGCCTTAAAGAAATGGTAGTCCTTAAGCATGACCTTCAAGCCAGCTCTGAGTGGTGAGGGCCCCTTTCACCTCCCCCCTAAGGACCTTGTGCTCTCCTCAGGCAGATCCCAAGCTGTCCTTTTAGACTGTCAGGATGCTCATTTGAGCATCAGTGACGAGACATTGCAGTACTGACCTGAGAAAGGGCCAGGGTCCAGGCTCTCCTCTCCCAGCCTGGCTTTTAATCCATTTCCACTCTCCAAGAAAGGGAAAACAAGCTCTTTTTCCTGCTTTTGAAACTCAGATGCTATGTGGAAAGTAGAATGGGGCGTCAGGCACTGGGGTCTCTGAGGATGAAGGAGGCTACCTTCTCTCCAAGCCAGGTGAGAGGAGCCTCTAGTAAAATAAAGATCCTTAATTTCACTCCAAGATCTGTTTATCTGTTTATTTTCACTGAAGGTGTGGATATCCTTGAATCCCCAGCTCTTGTAGATTATTCAGAACTAGGGGTGTAGTTGGCATCTCAGAAACATCACACACCGCCCTCTTCGATTGTGAATTGTCTGAGGTCCAAGATCAAAGTACTGGCTGCAAGTCCCCAATGCATCTAACTTAGGTTAGATGATTTCATCCTGCAAGAGTGGCATTCAGCTCCTATGAATAGCATTAATAAGTGTGGACAGTATAGGGAATAGAGAAGCATCTCTGGTGCAATGAAAAGGGATGTATTAATAAAACCTGTTGCTGTCAGAGAAGGCCTAGACTCACTATTATTATTTGTCAGCTCAGCTCAGATGTAGAAGGCAGAGACTTCACTCATTATGTCAGAAAAAACTGAAATCTGACACACTGGATTTGGGAGAACCTGTCCAGTCTGTTGCATGACTTTAGGACCCAGAGCTGCATCTATCTAGTCCATACTGGACCTAGCTGCAGGTTAGGTGATAACATTTTTATCTTACACAAAGCGCCTGAGAAAAGGGAAAGGAGAAATTCACCAGATCATACAGGGACAAATAGGTTCTGCCTTGTGCTAGGGATGATAATGAAGTTTCACTATTGCCAAATCTTTTATACAAAACTTTATTTCAGCTACATGTTAGGAAAAAGGTTGAACTCCATTTTAAAGAGGGAGAGAGAAAAAGGAGCTCTGTTTTTTACAAGTGCCGTACATTCTTACTTTGAACTAATTTAATTTTTGTACTTATTATGTGTGTGTTTTTCTTCTTTAGGAGTTGCTGCAATTGGTGGTGCTTTTACTTCACAAATTCTTCAGGATATGGCTGCTCTAAACAAACGTCCTATAATTTTTGCTCTCAGCAATCCTACCAGCAAAGCAGAATGCACTGCTGAGCAGTGCTACAAATACACAGAGGTAACCAAAGATTAACATCTTTCCAGTCTAAGTCCTGAAAAGTAAATCTGCAATTAAATTTTAAAAGGGAGGAGGGCAGAGGGCGGAGTAGCAGGTACTAATCATTACTCTGTACATAGATAAAATGAGTTAAATTAAGTAACAGATTTTTCAGATTTTTTTTTCAAGACAATTTCACTGAATTCACTTATGCTTTCACTCTCATAAAAAACATTTCATAGCTTATATTGGTGTAGACAACAGTCACAATCTTTATTATAACCAAAGCATCAGTCACCATCAATCATTAAAGCATTATGTCCCTTTCTGAACTATGCCATTTTATATAATATATACACACAGTGGCATGCTTTTCATTTGAGATTTCATAAATACTCTTTATGGTAAGAAAATATATCAACACATGAAACAGAATCTTTAAAATCATTCTGTATTAAGAACTGGGGTAATTGACTCTTCTTACAGTTTTCTGTTACATAAACATAGGTTAAAATTAAGAGAACTGCCCTTGCTTATTTATTATAGAAATACTGATAAACACATTATCTTGTAATTCAGCCTAGAATTTAAAATGTATGTGTACCTGACTGTATGTGTTTCAGAGAGGATGTATTTGTATTTCTTGTCAAATACAGGGCATTTTGAATGACAGTTCCTTAGTGTTTAAAAGACAAATTTAGCATTGTCCATTCTCCACAGCACAGATGTAATTACAGCACAGTGCAGGAGCCAGGGAAGCAATCTACATGAAGGGTTGGTTGTAGTGGGTAACCACATGCAGTAAACAGAGCAAAAGACACTCTGAAGTATTTGACCTGTCACCAAAACATATAATAAGCAGGCCAGGATTATAGTGCATGACACCAAACAAAACAGAATATTCTTCTGAAGAGCTGACTAGCAACAGTGGCCTATTTCAAAATGCACTGTAGTTCATTTCAGTTTCCAGTTCTCTAAAACGGGCAGTGATATTTCTGATACAAAGTGCCTCTGAAGTATTTAACAGTGATATTTATCACTTTAGCAGTGCCAGCATAAATAAAGGCTGGGTTTTCTTCCTATCTAAATTCACTGCTTAAATTCGAGGGTGCTCCCTCCCCAGAGAGGCAGCAGCCAGAGGCCTTTGGGCTGCAGGCACCGAGGCTGTGCAGTGCCACTCCCACATGAACTGCAACCTAAACTGAATTAGAGGCAGATCTCTTGTCCTCAGGACAAGGGTTGTGGTGTAACTTGTACCCATATAGCTAAATTCCCTTAATTCCCCCAAACAGGCTGGCTCTTCCCTACTGCCTACCTGCACCGGTCTGGGCATGATGCCTGGGCCCTGCCAGCCACAGTCCTGCCTGGCATTACCCAAAAATCTGTTGGGAAACATTCTAATGGTTTATCAGTACTGGCAGGTGCCTGAGTTGGTGCCCTCACCCTACTCAGTGTGTTACAAAGAGGGGGCCCCCAAGGTCCTGGCAGAGGAGGTTCCACATTGACTTGTTGCTCTATGGGATGATGTTCTTGGGACAGAGCTTGCACCTCTGTCATTCTGTTGAGCTGTGGAATGGGCTCAAGGGCCTGAAGTAGGGGATTGGGAAGAAAAGAGAGCTCTGCCTGCCCACGGCTCCTCAGAAATCACCTCATCCAGAAATGTGACATTTAGTTGCCTTAGTGTCTTTTTTTGGGGTGCTTTGCTATTGGAAAAAAAGTCCAATACCATCATCTGTTGCTACCATAGCAGTATTGCCCACTTGGGGTTTTACAACTCTGTACCTCCCATGGAGCTTCTTCTGGCATGGATGCACAAAGTGAATAATGACTGCTGGCTTCAGTTTCCCTCCTAAATTGTACAGATAGGGTTAGACAGCCACAGAGAATAATCACCAGTGATCTCCAGGAGCAGCATCTTGATGTTCTTGTGATGTATTCAGGCAAATATCTCTAACACCCTCTCAGAAGAGATGCTAAATAGATGCAACCCAGCTTCCACAGGGGTGGATATTTAAAAGGATGTGAGAAATATTTCAACAGCAGTCTCTCGATTAACGCACTTTCTTTTCCTTCTTACAATTTAGGGACGTGGGATTTTTGCCAGTGGAAGTCCTTTTGATCCTGTCACTCTTCCAAGTGGACAAACTCTCTATCCTGGACAGGGTAACAATTCCTATGTGTTCCCAGGAGTTGCCCTTGGTGTTATTTCATGTGGAATGAGACATATTGATGAGAATGTATTCCTCACGACTGCTGAGGTACTGTATTCAAAATTATTTAAATTCCTTTATTTAGTGACTTTGTATTAATGAGCAATTAAACAGGAAGAGTTAGACTTTAAAAATGGAAAAATACTGCTTTCTGTGTAAGGCCTTTATTTGCAAGGTGTATTGTTCTTCATAAATTGTGTTTGAACAAGTAATTTTTAAAAAGTTAACCTTTGGCCTAGAGTCACCTGACATAAACTTTACCTTGTTGGGAAAGAAAGAAAGATTTCAGTACTGTCTTACCACAGGTAAATGCACATATGTACAGTTTGCATGCAGAAGCACATAGGTTTGATTCTAGATTGAAAGGAATTACTGTTATTGATGTTAGAGGCCTTGGGGTGACTCGTGTATGTTTTGCTTACAAAAAGTGTTTGAATTTGAATTAGAAAGCCCTGGGCAATGCATATTGGTCTGACCATGTCCGTGCTAAGTGATGGAAAGCCTGGTACTTTGGGGTTTTTTAAAGGGTATGGAAATAAGGAAGAAGGCTACCCTCAGTTTACCACGTTAACTCCAACTGACCCAGGCTCACTTCAGGGGGAATTTCTGCCCAGTCCAGTTTGTACCAGCTACAATCCACAGCACTTCATCGAAGTGCAGTGTCCTACTCCTCCAAGAAGCTGTATAAGCACACTTGGGAATACATGGATAATGTAGGCAGTGCACCAAGGAGGCCTCCAAGCAATAAACTGGAACATTAGAATTATGGAACAATAAAAAAGAAGGGGAAAAAAAGAGTTTGAATGCATTATTCAGCTCCTGCAGCTTCTCTAAGGAATATTTCATTCCAGATTCTTGTTCCTTCTGTTCTCTTCATGGTTTAAAGGGAAGAAAGTGGTCCTTGGCTACTACTCAAGGGCAGCTGATAGGCAGTGTGATCCTATGACAGGCAGTATGTCATACAAACTTTCTTAACGGGTGGGCACTTGCATGCTGTCCTTGTTGGACTTTCAGAGGTTTTTAGGTTTTTTAAGATGCATGCTATGTCATCTTTAAAGAGGTTTGCTGACAGCAAAGAAAATCTGTAAGAAAGACATTGACAATTTCCATCTTTAAAATTAGTAAAAAGCCCAGCCTGTCTCCACTGGCTTTAACCATCATAGAAGGGCAATGATCCATCTCCTAAGCCTTTGGATAATTATATCTTCCCTTTAAATCCTCCCCTGTAATTTCAGTTGGATATGGTGATCCTCACTTCCTGGTCTAAACTGCTGTGTTAGAGTTGCCTAGAAGTTGTAGAAGTTGTTTCATTTTGGTTTGTGTGAAATGGTTCCTATATATTGAGAGCTGATGACAAAAGGTGGCACATGTGTGGATTGAACTGTGTTCCATGTGACAGTCTATGAAGTCAGAACAAGTTCTGAACAAAGAAATGTAACAGTCAGGGCAGTAAAATAGTATCAGAATTTGTGAGGAAGCTTTTAAATTCCCACTTGAGATTCCTTCCTGACTCTTTGGTGCAGGTTTTGCTATCAGTTGCCTTCCCTAGTAAACTCTCTTGAAAAGTTTGACATATAAGAATGTGGTTTTTGTCTTGCACAGAAGGTTCTGTTGGTGGCGGGATCCCTGGGTAGCTGCTCCCCTTACTGCTCCCAGCTCAGGGCTTTCACATCTGGTCTCTTACATGTGAGGGGCTGTGGGTGAGCTGAGCTGATGGGGCCAGAGGAATCTGCCAGATGTATCAGTGGTGTGAAGGCTGGCAGGGATGTATAGGCCCTTAGCTGAATAATTACAGTGCAAAGCAGAAGTGCTCTTTTTGTTTTATTTTCTTGGCTTTTTTAATGGAAGGATAAAATCAGAATAGTTTCATGGGGGTTTTAGAATAGTGCTTAATATTCTTCATTTGAAATGGAAGCATCCAAGATGCTGCAAAATTTAGAGAAGCAAACCCATGCATTTTGGGTAGAGGGACCCTCTTAGATTGCCAAGGTAGCTTACCTGAAAAAAAGAAATTATAAAAAGTAAGCAGCCCAAGCTGCATGCATGCACCTCCTGCTTCTTGCTTTGCCACCCATCCAATTAAATCTTGATTGAAGTCACAAATAAGTAGTTATTATAACTAGAACAGATTTTGCTTTCAATGTTCTTTTCTTCCTGCCAAGTAAAACAGAGCGTGATTTGACTTTGGATGATAAATCTAAGGTACTGTAAGCTGTAATACTCTTAACTGTGGTCAGGTGTTTTGTGGTGACAAGGGATGTTGCCTATTCTTTTAAGTCCTACCAAACACAACAAAAGAATTATGAAATAATGAAATATTCTTGCATGTGTGATCTGCAGTTTAGTTCAGAAATAATCCTACAAAATCTTTTCATTATGGAGAATATGTCCTCCAAAAACCAAGATGCCCCCACTTGCTTTATGCCATTTTGTCTTGGTTGCCTTTCACTTAGGTTCTAACGCTTTGCTAGTTTTTCTATTAAAAATTAATTCAATTAATTAATGTTTAAAACATGGAAATAGCCATACTGGGATACTGGGTTGGACCTAGGGTCCAGACAGCTTGGTATCTTCCTGTGAAAGCAATCACTAAGAAAAGCTGAGGAAAAGAGGATAAATAAGAGAAATGCAAAATGATCCTTCTGCTGAAGTGGCTTCTCAGATTCTGGCAACATTTACTGTATAGCCTTCCTGTGCTGGATGTTTTACCCCTGTATGGATTTTTCCTTCATAGATGAGCCTAGTGGCTTTTAAAACATGTTTATACATGTTTAAAACTTTTTTAAATGTTAAAATGTTAAAACATTTTTTGTATGATTATACATATAAAACACGTTTATACATTTGAACATCTTTTGGCAATTAGTGTCACAATTTAATTATGAGTCCTGTGGAAAAAGAAACTCATAATTTTCTGCTGTTTGATGATTTGGTTTCCCCACAGCCTACATAAGAAATGTTCACCTTCAGTTGTCTTTTGCATTTCCTTTCAGTCTTCTCCTTTTCTCCCAAGTCTATTTTATTATTTTTTGTCTCCTTGATCAAAAATAATTTTTGATTATCTTTTTTATTCTCTATACTGCCTCATGATTCTACCCCATTCTTGTTTGAAGTATGTGAAGAAAAACCACACCCTGCTCAAAGTGGTGTTACATTTTGGATTTATACATTGGCACAATTATGTTTTCTGTGACACCTTTATTTCCTCAGTAATCCCAAATCCATAATTTTCCCCCTGCCACTGATCTGATGCTCTCAAGGAGTGTTTTTCAAACACCACATAAAGAGGGTAGAAATGCATTTTCTTTGGAAATGCTCGGGTTTGTGTTTTTGCATAGTTTTCAGTGCTGTTACAGGAGTATGTCTGAAGGAACAGCATAGCATCTGTACAGTTGATGTTGCTACTTCTTCTACTTTGAGCACTGCCCAAATATTTTGTAGCTTGCCTTCTATCAAAAACAGAATCACAAAAGAGAAGTATCCACTCCTGAACCTTTAATTTTCAGTGATGCAGTCAGAACAACTTGCTGTTGATTTCTTCAGCTTTCATCTTTCCTGCAGAGCCCTGTTAAGCTGTTAACATCAGGGACCTCATGTTGTAAGTGCCTCCTTACATTCAGATGCACATCAAAGGGCTGTGTATCATTTTGAGATAACCTGGTTGCTGTTATGGAGAGCAGTAACTTGATTTTACATTCTCTTAGCTCCCCCTAGAGGGTTTTTCTCTGCTGTATTTCTCAAGATGAGGTTTAAATGTAAACAAATACTTTTTCTGCACTTGTTATACTCAAGAGCCTATTGCTCTTGTCAGCATTATAACTCCAAATGAAAAAACTTAGGACATCTACCAATATTCTGGTTAGATTGCTCAAGAGAACATTGAGATCTTTTGAACCTGGAGTTACTTCAGTTCAAACTATTTACCTACTTCTGCTGGAAGGGATGCATCCAGACATTTGTTCTGATGCAGTCCTAGATGTTTACAAGGCTATGTACAGGGTCCTATTACCCTCATGCAACAGGAACTGTAGGAAGTTTTGTTTGTGCTTCATTTTAAATATTTTCCTAGATGATTCCCTCAAAAGTGCACTTGCTTTCTCTTTGGGCTTTGTTATCAGTTGTAAGTCTCAGCATTTCCTGGACTTTTCTGATGTTTTCAGAACCTCTTGGTGTGTCATACATGGCTTCACCAGGTGTTATCCGGAGCAGAGTTTTCTGTCCATATCTGGATCACCCTGAAAGGCTATTTCAAGTCCCCAAAAGACAAACAAATTGTAGCTAATGATAGCACCAGCTGCCAGTGATTTCATTCAGAGCATTTTACACTTAAGGGTTTCAGTTCTGTTCCCTGCACAGGTTAATGTGACAACTGTCAGAGTGACAAGTGCTTCTTTATATTTTAGAAGTCTTTGACCCAACTGCAATTGTTGGCTGGAATTTATATCTCACAATGAACTATTTGCTAGTTTATATGTGTCATGGACTTACTCAAGACTTAAGTAACTTCTATTGTCTGAGTGAGAAAAAGGTGTAACTCCCTAAATTTCTAATTCTTGTGTACCTTCTCCTAATGACAAAGGTGATTCTGAAAAATGTTGTCTAGGTGGATTAAGCAGTATCTCTGTGATTTGCCAAAGCAGAAACATTTCTTTGCTAAAGACAATATCACTGTCTAATTAAGCTACAGCTGCACCTGCATGTCAAGTTAAACATGTTTGTATTATTTCAGGTTATAGCACAGCAAGTTACAGAGGAGAATTTACGGGAAGGTCGCCTCTACCCTCCTTTAGTCACCATTCAGGACGTGTCACTGAAGATTGCTGTGAGGGTAAGGCATTTCAGCCTTTGTGGCTTTCTGTCTTCCCACCAGCTCTACATAGTTTGATTTTATCACCTAACACCTTCACACAAGTTGGTTGATGTCAATTGATATTGGACATGTAGTAGTTTCAAAATTAAATTTTAAATTTATAAATGTGAAGGTAAGCCAAATACAAGGAGACCTGTGGAACTACAGCGAGTGTGTATGTCTGTAGAACACAGACTCTGCTGTTCACAACAGTCATGTCAGCTGCACAGCTGAAGGGCTTTTGGCCCTTCGTGGTTATCAGTTTCAACTTTTTTCTTGTCTTCTGTGACCCTTTTTTCTACAGTTGTTGTTTTCTCTCTTTGTCACCTTACTGTAATTCCACTTCATATGCTTCTGAAAGAATAACAAGGAGCCTTCATACTTGAAACAGTTTCCATAGCTTCACTCATTCTGTGTATTTAAGAAAAGAAAAACCCTTCTCAAAGTTCATGTCTTTTTAGGCAAGTAGTAACTGTTTTGTAGATGTGAAAATGTTACTTAAATTCCTCAGGCAAAATCAAACTGGCTCTGTGTCTGGCAGAAACATAGTGATAGAAATTCCTCCCCTATTTGTGCATGTTATAGAAAATACAAAATAAGGAAAATGTTACCAAGGGACTCTTTCTGCCTGTTCTCTGTTGAAACTTTATTCCTGCAAATACTTATTCTGGCTCATACAACCCAACCCAAGGGGTTTAGCAATGGCCTCTTGCCTTTTCCAGGAGAGGAACGCTATCTAAATATTTCGGAATACCAAGCATTGGGTATGAATTCAGACCTTATTCAACCACAATAATTATGTGCACAGACCTGAAGATATCCTTACATAAACACCCAAACTGCTTCTCAATCAAATTCAGATTAATCCTAGAAAAGAAGTCTTAATAAGGTGACTTGGGGTCTCAGCTTCTCACCAAACTAGAACATTTATGTTTTAAAGAGAGCTAAGGAAAGCAGGAAGAAGAATGTCTCCCTTTTATTCAAAGGAGGAGCATTAGAGTATTTGCCAAATAGTTTCAAGCAGATCTTTTCACAGTGCTGTGCATAAAACCTGCCTGCCAGACTTCCTTTGTTTCACAGATGAATGTCCAGTCTGAAGATACTTGTTTCTCAAGTAGGTGATCTTCAGATGTGAGAGGCTACTTTGATGTGTTTAGAGAGCTCCAACCCCTTCTACACTTAATTTTTGTTGCAGCTATATTTGTGATGCATAATTGATTCACTTAGGTATGGTCTGGGTGAGGAAAAAGCAAATGTTTGTATTTCCCCCAGCCATCATGTGCACTGCGTAGGACTATTTTTTCCCCATGAGTTTACTTTATTTGAAGTGTATTATCGAGCTATGGCAAATACAAATACTTCTCTGATACGCAAGAAGCATGGAAGCTTTGAACAAATCATGCTTTTCTTACAGGGCTTTGGGAAGATAGTAAACCAGGATAAAGTGATGAGAGAAAAGCAGAAATTGTATCTCAGTGCTTGGGGCTTGTGGAATATTTTATCCACCACTGCACAGTAAAAGCTAAGCCACTCTTGTGCAAAGAGGAGCACTGTATTTGTAACAGTCTGAACATGTAATCCTCTTCAAAAGTAGCCCAAGTCAGAGACTTTTAAACACAAACATCATCCTGTTGTAGTCTTATTCACAGGGTACTAACCTGGATCCAGTGTGAACACAGGTGACTGCCAGCACCAGAGGGTGAAGTCTCTTCTTGATTTTGAACTAAGTCCTACTTTTAAATGCAGTGAAGTGTACTCAGATAGTTTATCAGCACTAATTAGGATTTTAATGCATCTTTCCAGATTGCAGAAGAAGCCTACAGGAATAACACTGCCTCCACCTACCCTCAGCCCAAGGACCTCGAAGCCTTCATCCGCTCTCAGGTGTACAGTACTGATTACAACAGCTTTGTGGCTGACTCCTACACCTGGCCTGAGGAGGCCATGAAAGTCAAACTGTAAATATTTAATGAAGAATGAACAAATCAGCTGCAGTTAAAAAGCATTAAAATATTAAGGTTATTTCTGCCTAGGACGCCTAAGAATAGCTAATTTTTTAAGATGCAGAAAACTTTTTCTAATTCATAGTAGTTGGTTAGAAACTCGGATTGAGAAACGGTCAATTACACAAATAAAAATTAATCTGAGAAATATATTTGCATTTGGTTATTTTGATTGTTATTTTAATTGAGATATCCTACACTACAGTTTGACGCATCTTTTTGAAAAAAGTGGTTGTATCTTGAGTCAAGAGTTTTGTCACAAACATCAATGGGAACTTAAGCAGATAAACAGACACTTAAAAATGCATTTGATGTTTTATCCATTACAATCACAGTGTAATTTGCATAATTTGTGAACCTATAATTAAAAAAAAAACCAACCCAAACTTTAAACAACCATGAGGTTAGAATATTTTATTCCAGAGAAAATCCTTACTGGTCACTCTTGTGTGGAGTTCTGAAATGAAAATTTTTCAAAAGAATTAAACCTGCAGAACTTTTTGTTCACATCTAATTAGAACATTTTAACTTTACTAACAATAACATTGAACATTACTAAAATTTAAGCTAAGGTAATGTCCTGTATAAGACCAAGGATTTCATTCCCCCACCAAGATAACCACTGTTCTGATCCATTGCAAATGTTGGCCTAATTTCTTGAACTCCATGTTCTTGACAAAAAGGGAATATCAAAATGCCAGGAATAGAGTTTGAGGAATTTTAAGTTGTTAAACAATTACCACTCCAAGAAAAATAGAATATATTTTGTGCATGGTTCTGGAAACAAAGGTTATTGGAACATTTTTTCTGTTATCTGTTTCTCTCTAATCTTTACTAAAGAGATTATCTCTAGAAAACCAAATATTAATTTTATTTGTCTAGCTCTGTCACAGCTGCAGATTATAGGTCCCAAATTCAGAAAAAGAGGTACTTTCTCCCTCACTGCCTAATGGGAACATGTCAACATTTTTGCCTCACTGTGCTTTAGGCAGAAGTTATATCACATGAACAGTACACTTACCACAGTGAAGGAAAAGACATTAATCGTAATCTGAGCAACCAGAAACACTCTGCATTTCAGTGCCATTCTCTGCATTTCAGTGTATTGCTATTTGTGAGAAGGGTATTGAAACATTTCCTTATGTTTCATTTGAAATAAAATAATATCTGTTATTTATGTTGTCCTCAGCTGAGCATGCTGAAACACAGTCTTTGAACAGCTGCAGTTGAGTGCCTGGGCACTGGAGTCGATCAGCCAGAGCTCTGCAGCCAGCAGTGAGCCTGCTTTTATTGCTTGGTACCCATTTTCACTTTAAAGCACTCAGGCACAGAGTGAGAGGTGGTGGGCTGGTGGTCCTTCAAGGCACAGCTGCTGGGGACTTTTCAGTAGTGTTCTTCAACTACATATTATATTGATGACCTTTAAATATGATCATGCACTACAAACTGGAACACTCACTATCCACATCCACACTCAGCATGCTTCCCCCCAGGCAAACAGTGCCTAATGAACCATTAACAGCATTGCCTCTTACAAGCTGCTGGAAAATTCTCTCCATGCTAATTAGACATAGAAAGGATTCTTCAAGTTATTTGTATTTTTATGTAATAATAAATATATATATATATAGGGGCTTTTTCCTATTATCTGTATTTTACCTATACTTCCTTATGTAATGTAGGGGGGAGAACTGAACTTTGTCTCATCCTGACCCATTTTCATTTCCAAGGTGTTTGGCCTGTGTAAACATAAAATGCCATGAATTGAACAGATGGAAAATTGTTATTAACATAACCAGACAGACACTTTGCTGCATGACATCCTTGCCTCTAAATTGAAGAGACATGGATTTGATGGATGAGCCACTCGGTGGGCAAGGATGGTTGGTTGCAAAGAGTTGCAGTCAGTGGCTCGATGCCCAAGTGGAGACCAGTGACAGTGACATTCCTCAGGGGTTGGTATTAACGTTGTTGTTGTCGGTGACATGGACAGTGGGACTGACTGAACCCTCAGCAGGTTTGCTGATGGCACCAAGCTACGTGGAGCAGTCAACAGCACTGGAGGGAAGGGGTGTTATCCAGAGGGACCTGGAGAGGTGGGTGCAAACCTCATGGTGTTCAAGGCCAAGTGCAAGGTCCTGGCCCAGGGTTAGGGCAGTCCCAAGCACAGAGAGACTGGGTGGAGAACGGACTGAGAGCAGCCCTGAGGAGAAGAACTTGGTACTGGCAGACAGGAAGCTCAGCATGAGCCAGTGATGTGCACTTGTAGCCAAGAAAGCCAACTGTACCTAGGCTGCATCAAAAGCAGCATGACCAGCAGGCTGAGGGAGGAGATTCTCATCTTCTGCTCCCCTTTTGTGACACCTCAAACAGACCGTTGCATCCAGCTCCGGGACATGAACATAAAAGGAACATGGAAGTCCAGAGGAGGGCCACAAAAAATGATCAGAGGGCTGGAGCACCTCTCCTATGGCAACTGGCTGAGAGAATTGGGATTGTTCAGCCTGGAGAAGAGAAGGCTTTGGTAAGACCTTATAGCACTTTTCAGTAGCTGAAGGGAGCCTACAGGAAGGCTGGAAAGGGATTTTTTTACAAGTGCATGTAGTGACAGGACCAGGGGGGAATGTTTTAAACTGAAAGAGAGTAGGTTTAGATGAGATGGGAAGCAATTCACACAGCACAGTACAGATGAGGAGACAGAAGTATATAATTCCTAACACACTGGAATGTTTATCACCTTGCAAGTGCTTTGAGGCATGGCTCACAGAGACAAATGCCAGTTTTAGACTCTTAGAAAATCAGTGAACACGTCTCAAAAATACGTGGCAATTCAGCACGAAAGCTGAGATTAACAACTTGCAACGTTCACCTCAGATGTTAAAGTTTCCCTTTTCACAGTAGCTGTAAGGCAAAATATTTCAGTGTTAGCAACGTCTCCTGCTCTCCAGAATTAGAACTCTTTATCTTTTTAAACAGTTCCTGTCAGCTGTCTGAAAGTTTGCCTTCAACACCAAATAAAATCTGAAAAATGTGTCCACTCTGATGCTGTTTCAGGAATTCTAGAAACTGGCCAAGATCCATGTGATAGTCATTCCTCAGGCCATAATCACCATGTGCCTGAAACTGCAGGTCTTCAAAACTGTGAAAGAGACGAAGATTGTCAATGCTTCCCTCCGTTTCTATATTTTCCACGTGCTTGCATGAAATGTGCTTCCAGTTGGGGTATCTAATAACACGCCAGAACTCGTCACAGTTTTCTCGGAGTCCCTCCACACAGATGACACCAGGTTTCCCAGTGAGGCAGAAGCCAGTCAGATTTAACTTCTTTGCACAGTCAAAAATCTTTTTCCTCAGTTCCTGCCTGTAGATGTGGTGGCTGTAGATCCACATGCGATGCAGCATTTCCTTAACCCCAGCTTCTTCAGAAGCACACTCAGACGAGGCCTTACTGTTTTCCAAGAAAGGCAGGCTGTTGTCCTTCACCCACTGCACAGCCTCACATACACACAGATCTCCTGAATCCACAGAGCTGATGTGAGATGCCAGACGAGTATTGAGCTGCAACTGTTGCTCTCTGTGCAGAGCATCTGATCTGGCAAAGAGCTGAGGAGCCACCTGAGGGTACATATGAGGAAGAAGAACCTGCAATTCCACCTTTACCTTAAAAACAGAAGACACACATACACAGAGAGAAAATTAATTCTGCAGCTGCTGACAACACGCTAGATTCTTCTTCCCTGAAAGAAGCAGATTATGAGATGTAATCAAGATGCAGCATCCTACTGACTGGAATTATTTCCACTTCCCTTTTGTCCCAATAGCCTGTTCTTTTGTCTGTTCCTTTTCTTCTGTTGCATCATGCTGTCACTTTCACAACACTTCCCATGTTATCCAGGCAGCTTTTGTGCTGTTCACAGAACTGATGCTATGGCTTGGGAGAAGGTACAGAGTTACCCTTGAGGGATATTTCTAGTTCAGTGTTGCTACAGCAATGAACTGTTGGAGTCAAAGGCTTTTGAGAATATCATCCCTTACCAAATGCACATGGCTAATGAACTCAGCCCAGCTGCTGGAAAAAATGGCCAAGAATTACATGAAATGGTGTTTGTATTGTACCTACTGTATATATAGAGACACGTGGCAGGAGTGTTGCAAATACTTGATCTTAAAGGTTGCTCCCAACCCAAACCATTCTGTGCATTACCATTATTTTAAGCAAGTATTCACTGTAAAGAGGAATCAGGATTATAGGGGGTGAAAAGATTGATGTATGTTTCAGGGAGACCCCTAGATTATCTTATCTGATCTCTTATCAACATTATGGGGCTGTTGACTTTCTCTTGGTTATTTCTAGTGCCTTCAAACAGAGCACCACAGTTCTCTGGCAGCTGAACCCTGCCTCTAGTCCAAGAGCAGGAAAGGATTTATGTGTCCTCAGTGCTTCCAGCTCCTGTAGAATATTAGGGGGTACTCACTACAGTGTACAATCATATGATTAGTCCTGCAGAGAGAAGTGAATCATGAAATGACTAATTATCGTTCCAAGTTCCTTGACAATCTGCTGTGGGAAAAAACCCACTACTCCTACACAAGCCCTTCCTACATGGTTTATAAAACTTCTTTCTGAATGTTGGTGAAAGGGTGCATTTTAGAAAGATACTTGAGCTTGTACCTAAAGTTTCAAAAAAAATCATGAGGCCATCTCATTACCCAGTAAATTGTTCTAATATTTGATTACCTTTGTTCCATGGAAAACTGCTTTTAGGCTGAGTTTGTCAGTTAGTCACTGCATTAGTATGCACTCTGACCTGTGTTCTCTGTGCAAGTATTTACATCAATTAGTTCAATCCTTTTCTTCAATCAGTTAAACTGTTGTAACTCCTTATACTGCAAGTTTGGTTTCTCTGCTCATAGGCTGCTTTTGGTTTTGTGTTCCTGTGACTCCTCATAATTGCATTCTGCATTTGGGGCTATTTTTACATTATTGTATTTTTAATGCAGATGTTAGCAGCAGCCGAGATTTTCTGTTACTCTTGACTTTCCAAAGAGCAAACAAACATGCAGTGGCTTTTTACCCCCTTCCTTCCGGACAGTTTTCAGGTGTCTGCAGGAGTAAAGACAACACCACCCACGAACAAGTCTCCTTGGCAGCTCTCACCTTCGCCTCCCCTACATCGAGCGCGATGCGATATTCCAGCTGCGGGGGCAGGGCTCCGTCACCATTCCTCAGGTAGCGCTGGATGCTGGGCACGGCATCCGCATCCAGACTGAATTCGCCTCTTTTGGGAAACATCGAAAGGAGCATTTCCACTTCCAGCAGCTGGAGCTCCAGGCATTCTTTTACCGTGACAGCCATTGCACTGCCCTCCAGGCACGCCTGGAACGAGAGGGCTGGAGTCAATCCCCGGGGTTTAACACATGGTTCAGCACCACAAGGAAGCCCCACGATTCTTTAAGGGCAGAATTTGGTTAAACAGGGCTGGACACAAAGCGCTCAGCAGCCGAGCCCTCACAGCCCCGCAGCGGGCAGGGGGGTCAGGCGGAGCCTTGCGGGCCCTGCCGGGCTCAGGGATGGGAAAGAGCGGGAAGGAATCCCGCGTGGGCAGTGATACATTCATTATTTATGTTATTTATCAGCAGGTACACCCCGTGTTGTCTGGGTGTCCTGGTTCAACCCTGGCCGGCAGCCAAGCCCCACACAGCCGCCTCCCCAGCCCGCGGGATCGGGGGAGAATGGGAAGGGTAAGAGGCAGAAAATCCACTGAATGAGATAAAGACAGTTCCATGGGGAAAGCAAAAGCCGCGCACACACACGCGAAGCAAGGAATAAATTCCCTGCTTCCCATGGGCAGGCGGGTGTTCCACCAGCCCCAGGGGAGCAGGGCCCCATGACACCTAACAGTGGTTTGGGAAGACAAGCGCCATCACTGCAAACATCCTCCCCTTCCTTCTTCCCAACTTTGTATCCTGAGCATGATGTTCCATGGTCTGGAATGTCCCTTTGGTCAGCTGGGGTCACCTGTCCCAGCTGTGTCTCCTCCCAAGCACCCCCATCCTGGCAGTACAAAAATCAGAAAAGGCCTCGGCCCTGTGTAAGCCCCGCTCAGCAACAACATAATCATCTCTATATCATCATCCCTGTGTTGAGCACAAATCCAAAACACAGCCCCGTACCAGCCACAGTGAAGAAAATTAACCCCGCCTCAGCCAAAAGCAGCGCACTGCGGGGGTAACTCTGTAATCGGAGCGTGCTGCCGGTGCAGCGGTGCGGGGCCGGGTGTCCCGGGGGGCCGGGTGTCCCTGCCGGGCCGGGTGTTCCTGAGGGGCCAGGTGTCCCGGGGGGCCGGGTGTCCCTGCCGGGCCGGGTGTCCCGGGGGCCCCGCCCGTGCCGGGCCCGGCCGCCGCCGCTCCCGGACCTTCCGCCGGACGCTGAGGGCGGGGGCGTGGCCCGGGCGCCACGCGGCGGCCGCTGCCCCGCCCACCCGCCCGCCATTGGTCGGTCCGCAGCGAGTGGGCGGGGCCGCGCCGGCTCCGTGCGGGGCGCGCGGCGGCAGCTCCGGCGGGATCGCGTCCCACCCATCCCACCGCAGCCATCCCACCGCAGCCGTCCCGTGCTGTCCCGCCCCAGCCCGTGCGGCCGGGCAACATCGCCGGGGGTCCCAGGGGAAGCAGCCGTGCAGGGGAGCGCGTGTCCGGCTGGCCCCGCCCGCCCGGCCTGCTGTCCGTCTGCCGGTCCGCACGGAGCCGCCGCCCGCGGGCAACATCCCGGAACACCGCTGGGGGCTTCCCTGCAAGCGCCTGAGGAGGCAGGACACGCTGCTTTTGGGCTCGGAAATCAGTGTGTGGGGCCGCGGCCGAGCGCTCTGAGCGGCTGATGTCACGGTGAGAAACGGGAGGCTCCGCTGCGGGAATTTGTTGGGTTCCCTGGATCCAGCCGACTGGGAATCGTGGCTCTCCTCGCCTCGTCCCCGTGTGATCTGCTTCTGTCTGATCACGCTCTGTTTATCCGGTGCTCCCCTTCCCTGGTCCTGGTCCCCCTGCGGTCCCGCCAGGGGGTTGATGGCAGCGCCTTCAGGCACCCGCAGCCTTCAGAAGGTGCAAGTGGTAACAGCGAGTGTCTCCCCTCACTTCATCTGTGTTGCTCCCTCTCTAGAGATGGATTCGGAAGCCCTTAGGAAGTACTCGGCGCTGCACCCCCGGCCAGCCGGGCTGACCCTGCAGTACGGCACGGCTGGGTTCCGCAGCAGGGCCGAGCACCTGGATCACGTCGTGTTCCGCATGGGCCTCCTGGCTGCCCTCCGCTCCAAAGCCGTGACAGCGACCATTGGCATCATGGTTACAGCCTCCCACAACCCCGAGGTAAGAGCTGCCCTTTCCTTGGACATGTGGCCAGGTCGGTGGAACGGTGTGAAGCGTTTCCGCAGAAGGGTGGAAAGATGTAATGCATTTGTTGGAATCAAAGCTCATCATAGCACTGAGAGACCAGATCCTGAAGACACTTGGATCTGCTTAAAGCATTTAGCCTGCTCCCTGTAAATATGATCTCTGATCTATCTGAAGTTATTTTTCCCCTGTACACAGAAGTGAGATTTTTTTTTCATGTGGAAATGGTGTAACATAGGAAACATATCATGTTGCAATGTAACTTTCTAATGCTGGGAAGCTAGGAGTAACTTTGAGAAGAGAAGAACCCTTGAGTAAAGTCTGTAAGTTTTAAAAATAAACATGCAAATGCAGCGATTACAAAGCAGGCATTTAGACTTTTGCTGCTGTGGAGCATTGGAGGTTATTAGAATCTCCCCTTATGTAATTTTAATGTCAAATGAATTTCATACCAAAATTATAAGGAGAAAGAGCTGATTTCTCAATAGTGCTTCTTTGGGGGCTTGGTGGAGGTTTAAATAAACAGCTAACCTATTGCATCCCAGAAGTTCTCCACTTTTAAAGAAGCAATGTGACTGAACCATGTGTTGTGTGTCTTCAAAGAGGTTTTATTAGTTCCCCACTTTTAGACTTACTATCTTTTGTTCTTTTGTTTTTCTACTAAGGAAGACAACGGTGTAAAGCTGGTTGATCCTCTTGGAGAAATGCTGCACCCTTCCTGGGAAGAGTATGCCACACAACTAGCAAATGCAGAGGAGCAAGAATTACAGAAGGTGATAACTGAGATCTGCCAAAAAGCAGCAGTGAGCCTGCACAAAGATGCCTTGGTTTTTATTGGCAGAGACACCAGGTAATGACAAAAGGCTGTAGATATATCCTACTCTTATGGAAGTACCAGTACTGTCGTCAGGGGAATTGTGTGGGTGCTGTGTGATGTCCACCTGTGTCCAGCACTTTACATTTGTTTGCAATCCCTGGGGGTGTTGGCTTTCAAACTTTATTGGGAATTGCCTACAACAGAGAAAGGTTTGGATTTCTTCACAGTCAGTCTAAATCTTCTGGCAGGAAGCTTGTAGAGTCTTCCACATGTGCTTCCTTCCCAGGTCCATAGATAAATGCCTTTGCCAAAGTTATCAGCTGTACTTGTTGTTTTCCAGGCCAAGCAGCAAGAAGCTGTCCCAGTCAGTTATAGATGGTATCCAGGTTCTAGGTGGTCAGTACCATGGTAAGTTACATTTCTGCAATTCTAATCTTATTTCAGGGTGGTTGTGTGGCTTTAATGCAAGGCAGGGCAGGGGGGGGCGTTATGTTTTCATAAGACAACTTGAAAAATTTCATGTTTTTCCTGTACTGCATTTGTCTGTTTACTGTACAACTTATAAGCAACAATTAATTTGCAATTCCATTCTGAATGTTGTTCCTTTTATTTCACACTAGATTATGGTCTGGTGACGACACCACAGCTCCATTACATGGTCTGCTGTCAAAACACCCAAGGGCAGTATGGGAAAGCAACACTGGAAGGTTATTATGAAAAACTGTCCAAAGCTTTTATGGAACTGATAAAACAGGTGAATAGTAGGTGTTGTCTTCATGCAAATGTACAAAATTAATCTCTTCTGTTTGTTAACCTGTTTGGTCCTGAAGTTTCCAATTCAGCATGCTCTAGGTGTGGTTTCTCTAGGGTAACAGTTCACTTTGCCCCTTCTTCCCTTGCACTAAGTCTCACTTCTCTGGAGAGAGTCAGAGGCACCTGAAGATTGACTGTGCCAATGGAATAGGAGCCCTGAAACTATCAGAAATGAAGCCCTACTTTCCACAAGAGGTGCTAATTCACATATATAATGACGGAACCAAGGAGAAACTCAATCACTTATGTGGTGCAGATTTTGTGAAAGTTCACCAGAAGCCACCTGGAGGTATGTAGTCAGTAATTTTATGTTGCTTTACCTCCTCTGCAGGGTCTGGCAGGTGTCCACATCCTTGGGTAAGTGGAGCTCCCTGTTTCTTACTAAGTGACTGCATGAATGGTTCTCCTTGTGCAATGGAAAGAGGCAGTAGCATGGCCAGGTTTGGCACATCTCTGTGTTAGTCTGAACTGCTTTGAAGAGCACAGTATCTCTCTGACTGGTTGAAATATGTTTGACAGTCTCTTCTGAATGTTAAGCTGTCAGAGTCCAAAGATCAGTCAGGCCTGGCTCAGTTTTATTTATTTTACTCTCCTTTGTATTAAGAAGAAGCACTTTTCCGGGTTCCTGCTGAAGGGCTGGGTTAATTAACAGCTTGGTGCCAGCAGGCTGACTCTTTGACATAAACCAGTGAGGAAATGATTTCAATCAATTTTCTGAGAATTGTATAAAAGCAAACCCCTGAACTGGGAGTGCAGGCTGGTTTCAATATGTGATTATTTGAGGCTAAACTGAGTTCTCCACTGGACAGCTGCCCTCTCACTGCAACTGCTGGCCAAATCTGAACACCAGGATATGGTGTTGCTTCCCCTTCCCACACTGGTTGTGTACTGGAGAAATGCAGTGCTGGGAGCAGCACAGTGGCAGTGGCTGCTGGGGATGGATGCTTGTGCCTCATGTCTGGATCCTGGCTTTAACTGTGCCTGAGTCATTTGTATGCAAACCTATGCTCTGAAAAGAAAATGTGTTTTCCTGATCGCTCACTGAAATAAATTACCTGATTTTGTTTCTTTTCCTGTCTTTAACTTGCATTTGTAACTCTGTGCACTAGGGCTGGACATGAAGCCCAATGAGAGATGCTGCTCTTTTGATGGTGATGCAGATAGAATTGTTTATTATTATAAGGACACAGCTGGCCATTTTCACCTGATCGATGGAGATAAAATAGCAACTTTAATTAGTATCTTCCTAAAAGAACTTCTTGCCAAGGTAACTCTAACATATGAAATGAATGCTGGCATTTTAATTTGTAAAGTATAAAACAGTCTAAGGAAGCTGTGTTGCTTGGTATGTGGTCTCTCCACATCTATCTAAAGTGAACAGCTTTAAAAAGACATCAATCCTGTACCTCACTGCTGTGGCCAAAAAAGGGTTTGGAAAGTCTAAGCTTGAAGAGCTGCTTCAGCTAGATCCAAGAAAAATCAATATGGGATGTACAAAGACTTGAACAGAATTCATGTTGTTTTAAACATACAGGAGTTCTGAGTGAGCTCAGAACTGGTACGTCTGGTACCCAGGAGTTTTAATTGTACATTTAACAGTTCTTTCCATTTATCCTTTTTGTTTGGCTGTGTACCTGTTGGACAGTAAAACTTGGTTTATTGGTTTGCTCAGGTGAAACAGAACTTCAAGATGGCAGTGGTTCAAACAGCTTATGCCAATGGGAATTCAACACGCTACCTCCAGGAAACACTGAAGGTATTCTCCGTGTTTTTTTCTGGGTAGTTTACATTTCTTTTTATTTTGAAAGTAAATGCCACTGTAATATGATTGCTAGAAAAATTAAAATCAAGCAAGAATAAATTACTCAAAATAAATTTACTCAAAAATAAATTACCTCCAGTAGTGGCTAAATTCTTGGTGGCAAAGGAGACGCAAGAGAGCAGAGCTTAAAAAGTTCTAGTCAGCTTTTATTAATTTAAAAAATGTTAAATGAAAGTCCCTTGGTACTTAAACAAACTGAGGGCTTTATAGCTTTGCAACCAAGCGAGTCAGTAAAGACTCCTTGATACTTTAAGACTGTTTCATTTGCTGCAGCAAGCTAAATTTTCAGGAATTGAGAGAAGGTATTATTTCTGTTTCTATGTGAATCTAGTGTGTTTCCTGAAGCTATAAACTAAATTGGATTTTTCTAAGTTTGGAGTTTATTTCTTTATTTTTTGAATTAGCCTTTATTTACATGAATAAATGAAATCTTTTTAAATTGGGTCTGCAGAAATAGTGGAGCATTTTAGCTCTGGGGCCTCAGTGACCATGAAATGTGTTAGTTTTCCAACAGTCCTTCCAGGTTGGTCCTCAGTTTTCCTCCTGCTGAGGAGAGTCTGTAACCTTGTTGTCATTCTCTGCACACCCTTGGGCTGCAGGTACCTGTGCACTGTGTCAAAACAGGAGTGAAACACTTGCACCACAAGGCCCAGGAGTTTGATGTGGGTGTTTATTTTGAGGCAAATGGACATGGCACAGTAAGTATGAGCATGTAATCCATATGATCAGCCACTATGTACAAAATTATAGCTAAATTACGTGGAGAAGGAAGTCTTTCACTCTCTGCTTAGTTTTATAAATGAGACTTTTTCTCCTTGTTTGAAAATAGACTTGTTTACTCCTTCTGTCTTTATCACAGCATTGCCACCAGCTCCTCTGTGCTTTATGGGGGGATGGGAATTCATGGTAGCAAACATTAATGATGGCTATTTGGGCTTAGATGGTAATAAAGTTTTGTCCTACTGCAGGTATTCTGGTTTTGTCTTGACATGCTCTCATCTTTTTCTTCTAGGTACTGTTTAGTAAAGCTGCTGAAACTAAGATACGACAGCTGGTAAAAGAGGAGAAAGATGATGAAAAAAGAGAAGCAGCAAAGATGCTTGAAAACATGATTGACCTGATCAACCAGGTAAAAACTGAGAGAACTGAACCACAGTGTTGGCAGGGTGACTCCTGTTTGTGAGCTCCTGTCAGGCTGCTGCTGGGGACTGCTGGAAGCTTCCTGGTGAAATAAATCCTGCCTCCGTCTTGGCTGCTGCAGTGTTTTTCCCTCCCTGTTGGCAGACTGTTGGCGATGCTGTCTCAGACATGCTGGTTATTGAAGCAATCCTGGCTCTGAAGGGTCTGACTGTGCAGCAGTGGGATGCTCTCTATTCTGACCTTCCCAATCGGCTGCTCAAGGTCCAGGTGAGTTACCAGCCATGCTGGCTCAGGCTGCAGCAGCCTCTGGGGGCCCTGCTCACAGCATCTTTTGCCTGAACACATTTTGATAAGCTTCATTTTAAAGCTGAAACAGACCATGAAAGGGCAGAAATAGGCCAAAGAAGCTGGGGAAAAACCCAGAGGAGGGACAAGAATTTCACTTGGACTAAGATAGAAATACGACTTTTAAAAAGATTAAATAATAGCCAACTATGTCAAATGGAAAAACCTGACCAAAACTCTTCAAATTTTAACTTAAGAAGAAATTCTAACTTTCAAATTAGAAAAATCCTGTTTTTCTGAGGCCTTTTGGGCAGCTGGATTTTTCTTGCTATGCCACTTTGTATGACTTGAATGTTCAAGCCTGTATCCTTTCCAACAGTCAAAGAGCTTGAGCAGAGGGTGCCATGTGGCAGCATTCTGTTAGACACAGTAAGGAAGCTCTGGGCTCTAATGCACTGGAGGAAACAATTTAGGTTTCTGATCTACTGGGAGAAGCTGTAGCTTCACTTCAAGCTGATCAAGGTGGCATGTTCAGAACTGACCCTTTTTTAAACTGAGGGCTCTCCCGACTTTGTTAATAGATGCTGCAGGGATCCTAGGGACCCCAAGTGCTTGAGTGGCCCTTTATTAGCTCCCAAATGGAGCTCTTCTCCAGGCAGCACAACACAGCCAACCCTGATTTCTGTCTTACCCCTGTTTCTGATGCCACAGGTCGCAGACAGGCGCGTTATTGACACAACGGATGCAGAAAGGCGAGCGCTGACGCCCCCGGGGCTACAGGAGAAAATTGATGCCCTTGTGAAGAAATACAAACTGTCCCGGGCGTTTGTCCGTCCATCAGGAACAGAGGACGTTGTCAGAATCTATGCTGAAGCAGACACACAGGTCAGAGCTTGACTCATTTAGGAGTGGGCTTGTTCACATTGAACAATCTTCTGCCTAGCAGGGGGTGAGGAAGGAAGTCTGCTTCCATACTTGTCATTTAATCATGCTTAACAAATACTAAATTTGGAAAAAAGACTGTGATCACAAAAAGGCACTTTGGATTTTCTTTTATTTAGAAAAGTAATGTTTAATGTTCTCGATGTTTATCTTCAAAAGGAAAATATAAATGTTCATAAAGGCAGATTTAACACTAGATGATTTTGAAAAGACAACCAGCCTTCTGAGAGCTCAGGGTTAAGAAGAAAGTTACCAAGGCAGCCCTTAACTACACAATTTCCTAAGAGGCAAAATACAAAAAAAATTCTGGCTGCTGTTAAGTTAGTCCAGATCGGAACTTAAAGGTGACAGCAAAAGCAGTGGTCTTGCTCTCCCCCCTTCACATGCCCCTACCCGCTTCTCTCTGCCAGCATGATGGCAGTGGCTGATGGAGCAATATAGGGAACACAGCATTTGCAGAGAAATGCTTGCCTGAATATCACATATTTGCTCTATTCTCTCATGCTGACAACAGCATAACTAACTTTTCCAACATTCCACAGGAGAATGCAGATGCACTCGCCCATGAAGTGAGCCTGGCTGTTTTCCACCTCGCCGGTGGAAAAGGAGCACCACCCCAGCCTATATAATGAATGGCAGTTAAAGCACACAACTTCCCTTACCTTTTAATAATACTTTTTTTACATGTGCTGCTGTGCACAGAGCCAACCCTTCCTGGGAGTAGCAAGGATTGATCAGAACTGAGTGGAATATTACTCTGCTTATTCATTAACTTCCTTCAGCAACTTACCTCTTGATGAGATACTCTTGCTGTTAAATGTGTTCCCCTCCCCAAGTTTGTCTAACTTCTTGACAAGCCATGGCCATGTCCAGAAGGAATTCTGCCTCTCCCTGCCCCAGCTTAGTTCATTGTCACATTGTGCCTAAAATCCAACTCCCACACCTCAGAGCACTGGCCATGGCTGCATGACCAGAGCTCTGCTGTGACTGTGCTCACAGTGGCTGCTGCAGAATCATCATCCCCATCTTCCCCCAGTAGCCCAATCATCTGTGGGCAAACAGTGTAAGACAGAGGCTGTCACTAGTCTTCAGATTCAGTTCACCTCATTTTGAGGGGGAAACAATATAATGAAAAAGAATATTTGCAAATAATAATCTATTATTGCAATATTCATTACAAACTTCATGACATTAATTAGAAAGCGATTTGCAGTAATAGTATTTATAATCACACTTGAGGGAAGGGACAGAGACAAGTTTGTCTTCTGTGGCCTTAACTGCTCCCCAGCACCACAAAGGGGCTGGGCCAACAGGATGCAATGTTTTAAACACACCAAGTATCCTCCTTGGCATACTTTTGTTCAGGGTGTCTACCTCTGACAAACAGTTCATTGTAGTCCTGCATTAACTCCTGCCATAATAGCATTTTACAGGTTACTAAATAAGCACAAGTTCCAACAGATCTTAAAAATAAAAAAAAGACAAAAATAAACTGGAAACAAATTGAAAAAATGTGCACCTTGTATTTTTTTTCATTTTTTTAAGACAGAACTCAAGACAACAAAACATTGACTGTAAATAGTAGGCACTATAATCAATATGAGCCACCAATATTTAAACTTGATTCAGGCCACATCCAGAACTTCTCTTATTTACAAATATTTAACTTAAATACAACATTAAGTATTTCATTACATACAAAATAAGAAAAGAATACTATACAACTGGGAAAGATACAGTATTTCATTTAGATAGTTACACTACATATAGGCTGAGTAGTACCAGTTTGGTTCATGATTTTATGACGCCTTCAAGAAAATCCTTCTCAACCATTTCTTCTATCTTCTGTCTTGCTTTGCTGGAGAAGGTCTTGAGGTTCTCCATTTTTATGTCCTTACTCGGAAAACAGTTGGGGTAAAGGACAGGGCTCCCTGAGTGTCCAACACATCTGCTTGTGACTTTGCTGTTAAAAACTTGGCTGAGGACATTGAAGAAAGGCAAGAGCTGCTCAATGCTGCGAACGGTGTAGATGGTTAAAAGCAAATGACCTGGTTCCCAGCTTAATGTTTTCCCTGAGCCATCCTCCTCTGGGTTTTTCTGCAAATACAGAGACATGGGAAATATTACAGGACAAAACAGAAAGAGCACAGGAGAAAACAGATGACTAATGTATTATATAGTACTTTTCTAAAGTCCAAAAATATTTGCCCTATCAACAATTCGATATTGTTGCTGAAGAGTAGCTTCCAAAGCAGATCCTCTGCTCCCCCTCACCATGCCCTGCAGAGGCAGTGTCTGGGAGTGCACAGGTGGCAGGTAGCTGATGCTAATGGAAGAGTTGCAGTGGGCATTCGAGTCCAACACCTCAGCCCAGGGCTGTCCCAAAGCAAGGCAGCCCCACCATGCAGCCCTGTGGGCAATACAAATGGCCCAAGCTGGTGACAGCTGGAAGTTGTGAGCTACTTTAGCTGCTTTCCAAAGCAGGCTCCTCTCTGGTGACACAAACACACTTCACCAGCTGATACTGCCAGCATCAGTGATGATAAACCCCAGAGGAGGACAAAATAGTTACAAAGCATTTTCACTTTGCAGAGTGAGTTCAAAGTTTTTGGGAAGAGCAAAAAGCAGGCTATTTCTAGTATCACAAATAACACACATGGACATTCTAAGAAACACTTGAAGCTGTTCTCAAAGGAAAACGGTTCAGTTACTCCTTGTGTATTCTCAGAAGTCAGTTATGTTCCCTCCATTTCATGGTGGCGGGGGGGAATGACAAAGGAAAGAATTTCAGGAACCCCACAAGTGAAGGCAGCAGTCACACACCAGATGCTCACCAGCAGCAGCACACTGCTGTAACCCTGCTTAGGGCTGCCTTAAATATCTGCATTGAAATACCCAAGCACCAACATCCAGGTTCTTACACAGTTCTTCCCTATTTCCTTTATGTCTGAGTCAAAAGCCATACTCAAATCTAGACAGTAAGATGCTATCATCACTAGAAACCCCTTGTTTGTACTGTTACTGACAAACAAGTACAGAGAGCTTCCACCATGAAGTAGAATTCCAGCAGTACTGGATTTTATTCTGCAAGGAAGGAGAAAAGAAGCACAAAGGCCTCACCAAGAAGGGCCACCTGTGGATCCACCTCTGTCCCACTGCCCTGGAAGTGCCTGTGGCTGAGGCAGGGGGTCCACTTGGTAATGAAGAAGAATGAAGGGGAAAGGACAGCAGTGGGAGCAGAGCATAAGGTAAGGATCACTGCACAGCCTTTGAGCTAATAGATTTTCTTCAAGACATAATACTTAAAACAAACACAGGTTTTGCCCTTTAAATGAAGCAACTGTCCTGCAATTGAGAAGCCTACAGGGCACCCAATTTGCAAACCCCAATTAGGTTTAAATTCAGTATGAATGTATCTGGTGGCTTGGCTGCCTGCCACAGGAGATCACTATTTTAGCTTTACAAGTCTTCTGAAAAGAAAGGCTCACACCAAACCACAGCAGACGGAAGACTAAAGTTCCAACAAAAAAGGAGTTGTTGATGCCTCCTTTAAATGAAGCTACTAATTTTTACGTTTCTCCTTAAAAAACTTCTCATTGTATTCACAGAGAAGTCTCTTCCATACTGTTTCTGAACCATGCTTATCATTACACAGTGGTGAGCAGGATGTGCCCCCAGCACACAGCAAGTGTCAGTGTCCCACAGCAGCCAACCTAATGGGGTGCACGTGCAAATTCCAACTCTGAGCAACGAAATACAACCTGTCCAAGCCATTTCCTCATGGCAGTATTGGCTAAGCAAACACCACTAATTCCACAGATGCTCAAAACAACAGTTAATTTGACAGAGACCAGCCAGGGATTGTCTGTTTCACACCTGCAGTTTGGCAAAAAATAATTTATGATTTAATTTTGTAATGATTTGCAATCGTAATTCTTTCTAGAATTAACATCAGCTTTTTGTAATCTATTTTGTACAGGAAACCAACTTAAAAACTTTTCCTTTTTTAAAAATTAAAGTGATCTATAAAAATAAGGGTCTTATACCTCAAATTCTCTCAGCTTTGTTCTGTAACAAATCTGATCTCTCTTAGCTCTTACTGAATGCTAAATAGTGCCCAGGGCCTTGAGGTGATGGTATTATTATGGCGAGCTTGTTTCACAACTCAAGCATCAAAGGCCACCCTCACCTGATGCTTGGCCATCTCCATTCCCTCCAAAACCACCGTCTTAAAGTCCTCCTGTTTGTCCTGTGGAAGGAAAGAGAACTTTCAGACTGCATTTCATATATGAAAGGAATACTCTGCCGTGAAGGCCGTGCAGTTGCTTGGTTGGGTGCTGTGCTTCAGCTAGACAAATCACCCACCCCACCAAGTCTGTGATCCAGAATTGGCAGACTCAAGCTAGTATGGCCAAGACACTACTAGACAAAACCAGCACTGCCACTTTGTGCCTCTGTTTATTTCCAGCACTGCTGAAGGAGGTTTTTAAGCACATTTCCCTCAGATAACAGAGCTTCAGCAACCATATTAGATGAACCTAAACATGAGTCAGAGTGCCCTGAAGGAAGGTAAGGAACCACTCTATTTTTCTCAGTTATTTTCTAAGAAAACCCCACAGCTATATGTAATAATATTCTCCTCTGCATAAAAAAGAAATGGCCTGAAGTCAATATTCATTATCTCATGTTTATCTCATCATCATACACCTACCTATGGTTCAGTGTGCAACTGCTGCCATGACTAAGGGGTTCCAGAAATTCCAGGAAGTTTTCTGAACTCTTGAAGCATACTGTGGGAGTCCTGACTTCAGGCATCTGTCTCAGCATACAGTACTTACCAGCAGCATGTATATTTATAAATCACAAATGATATATAAATTCATGCACAGAGACTACTTGGAGTGTGAAAACTTTCTAACAGATACTACTTTGAACACCAGGATTAGAGGCTATGCCTGAGGAGCAAGTGGTTAAAACTCATTACTCCTTTATACATGCAAGAAGAGAAATTTAGTCCCATCTTCATGGTTCAAAAATGATAAAATGCAAAATGCAGATATGCTTCAGATACTAGTTTTATCCCCATAATAGTGAACCTTGCTTCATTAGTTCAGATCTGCCTGCAACTAAGTTATCCCTAAATTTAATGTAGCCACTTGTATCTCAGCAGTATTTCCTTTAGTCACTGAAGACATAAGAGACTGTGAATGCAGTAGCTACAGCAAGCTGCCAGTGTTACAACCCTAATGAAGACATCAATACAGAGAGAAACCTGAGAACAAAACTTCAAAACCTTCTTCCATATGGCTTTGTATTTCCTCACTGCTTCCCTGGCTCACCCATCAACATTTCCCAGTGAACTGCTGTCCAAGAGGGCTCTGTCCTCACAGCAGGTGCAGCAACATATCTGACAGTAATGTTCTCACTTTGTGGCAGCAGAAGGGATCTCCCTGGTACAGGGCTTGGACAGCTTCCATCAGCTTCATCAGCAGATCAGGCCTCCAACCCCACAAACTGGGGGTTTAACACATCCCATATACCAACATAATGATGACCCTAATCCTGCTCCCATTCTACCAATTGTGCAGCCAAGATTTCCCCAGAACTGTTTCTACTGATCTCTGCCTTCTTCCATTCATCACAGTCCCAGGCTCTGCTCAGTCCCAACACTCTTAGTTCTGTCTGTTTAGGATGCAACAGGTTTTTAAATATTTGATTGTTATTAACAAAACTGGTTTTCTACTTCAAAATGTAGGTAGTCAGACTAGTATCTGTATATATGATTGGCTCTCTGAAAGTGATTTTATGTTAAAATATATTAGATAATGGAGCATATTTTACTTTTTAATTAAATAATACTTCTAATTTAGAAATCCAAAGTCAGTGATCATAACCATTTTGTCCATAGCATATTATGAATTTTTCTGTTTGATTAATTTGCTGGCTTTTTTTGTTTGGTTTGGGCCTCAGGGTTTTTTGTTTGTTTGTTTGTTTGTTTGTTTGTTTTCTACACTTACGTGTTGTTTTTGCCTGATGTTGACTTCAGATTACTCCAGCTGGAATCTCCTACACCAGAAAAAATCTCTTCCATTCTTCATTGTTAAAAAAAATTAAAATATCCAAACCCAAACACTGCTGTGAGTTACTGTACATGAAATTTCTCAGTGAAAAGCAGAAGAAAAAAGCGACATACCTTTGCTTTTTTTCGCAGCAGCTTTGCCAGACGCACCACGTAAGGTTTGAATTCCCTCTGATGCGTTCCTTGTCTCCGTACTTCCAAGCCTGAATCATCTGATGCTTCTGGAATAAAAGCCCAACGATACCTGCCAGGAGAAAACACAAGCAGATGTTACCCATACTGAACATGCAGGCTTTTCTGAGCAATCAAATATATGAATGGATGAGGAAATCTGGTGAAGTACCAGAAGGAGGGAGGAAAAAAGAAACCCAAGTCAACCCTCAAAAGAAAAACTATATGAAAAAAAACCTTCAACATTAGATTTAGAAATAATACACCTGACACAGTGTGTGCAAATCAGTCCAGTCTCCAATCCACATGAGTGTCTTTTAAACTGCAGGATAGTTAGGGGTGACCAAATGTCTACAGAGCCGTGCCAGGGCAGCAGCCCTCACACAGTGTGCAGTGTAAAGGAAGAGGCACGATACTTTCTTTTGTCCTTCGTGGCCTCTCACTTCCAGGATCTCCAGCACATGCCAATTGTTTTGAATTCATTTTTTTTTCCAACAGAACAGGATTGCAGAGGCACTGACCAATTACTGACCAATAAAAACCTATGGGATCCCCTTTCTAAGAGGGTTTGTTGCCACGTCTTCCAGAGTATGCAAGAGTAATTTAAGCAAGTCATGCTGAGATGACATGCAGTCCTCTGATCTCATGCATTACTCACTGAGATGGGTGGGTGTATTTTGAGTTCTTAGGCATTACTGCAACTAAGTACTTTTAAAATAAAATACTTGAATAAATCACTACTACTGATGATCTCTCAAGTGTGGCAAATCTCTTGCCACAGGCTAAATCAAACCAGCTTGAACTAATTTGATATGCAGCACCATTTCCCCTGAGGGCCACTCAGATACTGTGAGGGAATTAACTATGGGCTGCCCTGGCTGAAGTCCAAAGAAAGAAGGGAAACAGAAAACCAAAGACTCTTTTATATGCTAGAATTTTACCAAGAAACATGGAAAAACATCCAGAAACTTAAATGACAATGTTTTCTACTCACATCTGAAACTGAGGCAGGTTTTCAGATGGTAAAGCTAGAGCCAAGTCCAGAAATTTGCAAGCAGACAAATACAGGTTCAACCACCTCTGGCTGTTGTAGGATGTGGAAAAACCATTGCCACCTGTATAAGTTGTCTCCAAACCAGCAACAGATGGGCCAGAAGTTCTAAAATATATTATAGCAGGGAGGTGAGTCATAACAACCTTCTGCCACAATGAAAACTTTATTTTTCTTACTTGCCTTTACAAACATACAACTCTATTTACCATCATAATCCTGATTTCATAAATTGAATCCCAACACAGGTCTGTGCCATGAGTGCAGTTCTGCATATATATATGTGTGAAAAATGTGAATATATAATGAATGTGTCACACTGCATCTTATTCCCAGATATTCTGAGGAAGTTTAAAATTTTCGGTCATGTTGATATTGCTTTATTTGAGGGAAAAACTCTCCAAAAAACCAAAGAGAACCTAGGAAAAAAGTGAGCAAAACTTGGGCAAATAACTCTAGCTCATTTGATAAATCTGCCTCTGCTGTTAGCATTGATTGAAATTGGATCACACAGTACAGAAAATGAGTAAGATAAAAATGGATAACAAAACATGCAAAATTGTCTACTTCACTTTTCTAGTATGAGAAGAAATGCTTTTATTTAGACAAAAAAAAGTGCATCAGTCTTATTTAGAGTAAGTGTATGACACAGAAAAGGTGTAAGTCATGCCATGCATAAATTAATTGCAGCAGCAGAGCATTTTAGTCAGGGAGACATTGTAAGAACTCAGACACTTGTATTGTATAATTTCCCTTAGTGATCTATGAGCAATCTGACAGCAGGACTTTTTTTGTGTTGTCCTGAACAGTCTGTCCCTGGTACTGCAGTCAATCTGAACTACCCTTTACTTGTCCTTCTCTTTTGAGCTCAACTCTAAGACAAACTATTTTAAAGAATGACTCAACTCCCCACCAGCATACCAAGGGATTTTTATAAAGTTAAACAAGCAGGAAGTTCCTATATTTACCTGGAAATGTCTTCATCAGCAGTGAGCTCCTGTTCCATCAGTAAAAACACTTGCACCTGAAGATCAAATGCTACATTTTAATACCATTTTAATGGACTGTGACTCAGGAAAACACTATAGGAAAGCCTGAGTAATAAGCCTTGGACAAATAGAGCTTTAGAGCTGTATTTCCTCTCCTGCATGAGTGCACACTGGCACCCTTAAAGCTCTTTCATCCCTTATATGTAACCTGAATAACCCAAAGGCCAAAAGGAACTGTCTCTTTTAAGCCCAGGAGAGCTCTCACAGGCTGATCCCCTCCACTACCTAGAAAGAGAGCAAGACCTAAATGAAATGAGAATAAAGGATCATTTAATGGAGCAGTCAGGTTCAGATGTGAATTCCCAGAAGCATCACAGTCCTGCTAACTGAAAGTAGTTCCAAGACTGATAACTTGTGTAAAGGCCAGGGGACAGCACAGGAATCAGAAGACCACACTGAGTGGAATAGGTTTTCTAGTATTTATACTGCTGACATTAAATACACCTATTGCTAAAACAACACACTTTAAAATAATTTATATAGCTTTTCTCCCTCTATTGCTTGGATCTGTGGTTATTCAAGGGCTATGTTAGACACCTGCAGATTGACAAAATACCATCACAGCAATGATTCTGGTTTGCTCCCTCTGTTAATCAGTCCCTTGGGAACTTCTTGAATAACAGGCTAAATGGATTACAGCATGCACCAATCACTCTCCTCCATTCCCACTGCCAAAGCTGAAACGCCAAAGAGTGTATCAAACAGCCAACACAGGAGATTCTACAGGTAGGAGCTCTGGAAACAGATATTTTTACTGTTTTGCTATGAAAACTAAATTGAGAAAAAAAAAATTGGAGCCAAGCCTTGTACAGATCTAGTCACAAAATTAGCCACAATGTGACCTGAATGACCATCAACTGCCAATAAAATATGGATTCTGACTCCTATACATGGATTCTCATCCCCATTGCTGGAAGAAGAATGACCAGGAAAGTAGAAACAGGGAACACTGAAAAAGAAGAGCGGGAGTGGGAATGGTGGAGAGGGTACACATATATAAGCAGTAGGATTCAGTAGGGAACAATGAGGGCAAATGCAAATTTAATTCAGGAGACAGCTGAGTAGCTGAAACACTGTAAGCCAATAGATACTCAATTTCATCACAAAAAACAGACATCAGGACCATGAAAATAAGTCAGCTTTCAATTTGTGGCCATTGCACATTTATTTGTACAATCTCTAGAAGAGATTTTCTTAAAAATTTTAAGGAGGAATGAAGTGGTGTCTCAAATGTGCACCAGCCTTCTAAATAATGAACGACACCTGCAACTCACCAGTTCAGTGATCATGGTTGGCCAAAGTGAGGTAAGGTGCTGTGGGGACATTCTTAAAAGCAATACTCTGAAAAACAGGAACACTTGGGAATGAAGGGTGGGCACCTGTGGCAACCGGAGACTTTCTACCAGCCTTTCTGAAACAAAAAGCCAAGAAGGGTCCTTCAGAATAATTCCAATGAGAATTTTTCTCTGTCTCTCATTTACTCTCAATGTTTACTTTAGGTATCTGCCATGTTACTGTTCCATGACTTTACTAGTTTTATTCTGTCAACATAAAAAACTAACCACTCCACCAAAGAAAGAACAAAAGAGAGAAACCTCTAAACAGCACCTATTTTGGTTAAATTCTCTACATAAATGCAATAGTGCATCTGGGAACTTTGCTTATCTTATGCAGAGTTTCATCCATTACAACAGGAGGAGTTAACAGATTCCAAACAATACAAAAACAGCCTGAACTACTCAGATGTATTACTGATATTAAAACACTGCACCATCATAGTACATGAGAAATTACAAAGGGATGACAGTTTTATTGAATTATGATCACCTCTAGGCATTCAATATATACACAGGCAGACACAAACCAACACATGCATGTTGCAGTAAAATCACCTGATCCCATGAACATAGTAATCTCAGCTAATGACTTGACTGGAAATGAAAAAAACAACCAACCAACCAACAAATAAACAAAAAATGCACACAAGAAACAACCAACCAACCAACCAACCAACCAAATAATCTTACAAAAAAGAGACCCCAGAACAAACGAAACAAAAAAGTTGATGCAACTGATTTTCCATATAGAAGAGACCAAAGTGTCCCTTTGGTGGCATGAAAAGACAATACATCTAAAAGCTGCTCCTGTAACTATTAGCATCATCTTAAAAAAAAAAAAATCCAAATAGTTCCCATTCCCAGTCGCTTAAGGTAAAGGGTCATTGTAAGAAATAAACTTCAATGATAAATAGGACAGATAATGTGAACAGAGGAAAAAACACCAGCAAAAGAAGTCAAGAATTCAAAATGGCAAGGTCAGGTTTCTTATTTATCTCTAATTGATAGGTTTTTGTTACTCAGATGTTCATGTCAAAACATATTATGCAGGTATCCAAGGATATTGATCAAGGGATAAAATGACAGATCAGTGAAATGATCTGGATTAAAGTCAACTGGCAACCACAAAATCTGCATATCTTGTAGTCATTTAGGACTGAAAACATTTTAACCAAAATCTGCAGAAACTTTGTTTCAGCTATGGAAACAGATACCTAATATCTGTTAAAAAAATAATAAACTAATATCACACACTGATATTGCAGGATAAAAATTTCACCAGCTGTTACTCTGTCATACAAGCATTCCACAGTTAACTGGAAGAAGCCCACTAAACCAGGTGTGCTTACTGACCTTGTATGTCTGGCAGGTATTTCTGGTACTGGTCTATCTCACTGCTGAAGATGGCGAAGGCGAGTCTCTTGAGGAGCATGGCGCGCTGCTCCAGCTCCGCGTCTCGGTTGGCAAACAGATTGAGGGAGCTGCTCTGGGCCACAGCCACTCGTGCTGAAAGAGAAAAGGGAAAGTGCAGCCAGGAGCTTATGAATTTCCTTTCTGCTTCACTTCAAGGCACAAATAACCCTTTCTTTGCAATAAAGGGGTTTGAAAGCAGATGTTAAGATGATGTGTAGTTTGCAATTTGAATTTGTAACCAGAAATTCAGAATAAAAGTTGAAAGAAAAACTGTAAGTATACACAATAGTGGCTGGGTTTAGTGGCTTTTGGGAAAGAATTTAGTAATTTTAAAATTAAAATTTGCATGTATTGATGCTCAGAAAATCCAAATCTGCAGAATCAATTTTTTAAAGCAGTTAGTGTCAGATCTTCAAACCCAAACCAACAAAAACCCACCCCACCCACTCCACTTAATCAGCTTTGCCATATAGGTAAAATTCACTATGTGCTAGGATGGTATGAAATTCTCTCACTTTGGGTTATTTATGGATCTCCAGAAACAAACAGTCGAAGAAAACATGGAAAACACTGAATAAATCAAATTGGAATAAATGTGGAACAAATGTTTTCTTTAAGTTGTTTTCATTTATTTAATGTTTATACTGAAAAGAAGTCACTACTATATCAATACTCACTCATCAAATCTCTGAAGGTGGTTTTATCATGTGTCATCAAATTATCCATAATAGCTCTCCAACTAAAAGAAGAAAATCGTACACAAATCAGAAAAGCAAGAAAACAGCAAGAATATTCAGGAACATTTGCAAAACCTTTTCTGCTCTTTCAGTTTAGGCTAAGGCTTCCAATCCAAGCTCTCTGCTTTATAAAGTACCATTTAGTTCATGTTATTTGATCTGAAACTGTGTTTCTTGAACCCCCTTCTCCAAGAAAATAAGGGACACCATTCAGAGGGACGCAGTTTTAAGAAGTGGGCCCATGCAAACCTCATGAAGTATGAGGCCAAGTGCAAGGTCCTGCAGAATGGTCAGAGCAATTCCAAGCACAAAACAAATACTGAGAGCAGCTTTGAGGAGAAGACCTTGGGGCTGATAGTGGATGAAGATGAAAAACTGGATTTTATCTGCCAATGTGTGCTCACAGCCCAGAAGGCCAACTGCATCCAGGGCTGCACCAGAAGCATGGCCAAGAGATCAAGGAAAGTGATTCTGCCCTGGTAAAACCCCACTTGGAGTATTGCATTCAGCTCTGGGACCCCCAGCATAAGAAAGATGTGGACTCATTTGAAGGGGTCCATGGGTGAACCACCAAAGATGATCAGAGGGCTGCAGCACCTCTCCTATGAAGACAGGCTGAGAGTTGGGGTTGTTCACACTGGTAAAGAGAAGACTTCAGGGAGACCTTGTAGCAGCTTTCCAGTACCTAAAGAGCGACTTCTCACAAGGGCACTGAGTGATCTGTCAAGAGGGAATTACTTTTAAAGTAATCTCACTTTTAAAGAGGGCAGATTTAGATACTAGGAAGAAATTCTTTATCATGAGGGTGGTGACGCCCAGGCACAGGTTGCCTGATGAAGCAGTGGATGCTCCATCCCTGGAAGTGTTCAAGGCCAGGTTGGATAGGGCTCTGAGCAACCTGGTCTAGTGGAAGGTGTCCCTGCCCATAGCAGGTGGATTAGAACTAGATGATCTTTAAGGTCTCTTGCAATGCAAATCATTCCATGTTTCTACAAAATGCTAACCATGTTTTCCTCACAGAACTTTTTTTTTTTTTTTTTAAATTTTAAGATCATTATTTTTAAAAATAGATTTGTGCATAGAAATATACCTAATATAAGTTTCATATTTCAAGTGGTAACCTAAACCACAGAAAATCTCTATTTCTCTCAGCAAAGATCTATTGGGAAATTTTGACCCATAGGTTAACAGAATACATAAAATTTGTAAGGGCCATCGATACAAGCAAGAAGAATAAAGTCTTACTGGTTAACACATGAAGCATCCATCTGGAAGAAACTGGAATCCATAAAGAGGTCAAAGGCTTCCTTTTTCCATGCTCTCCTTGTATACTGATAGCCACTAAGACTGCTTAATAACTGGACACAAGCTCGATAGCTGGATGCATTGTGAGCACTAAACAAAGAAAAAGTCAACATAAACCAATTCTGAATTGTTGCTCTATAGAAGGTTTGACAGACATCTAATCTTTATCATGCCTGTATCAACTTAAGTGCCACTATCCAAATTTCTACTGGCTGTAGAGATCTACATCAATCCAATAAACTAAAGATACCTGTGATTACGGAGGTAGGGCACAACATAGTGCATTATATTTACAAGCAAAGGAATAACTCTCTCTTTTTCATCACTGTAGAAAACCATGTCCAGGAGATGAGCCAAAACCTATAAAACAAGAAGAAGATATGTTATAATGCATTTGTAAATTGCTTTTTACCTATCATTAAGATTTTTGTGTAATGTTCTTTACTGAACATTCAAGTTTATGATAGAAGTGATGACATTTCAGGTACCATGCAAAATCCAGAGTATAAAGATTCCATTATTTTTATAACACATTAAGGTAAAAGCACAGAACCATAATTTCCGGGTCAAAGCATTCCAGAGAATAAACTACAAAGAAAAAAAAAAAATCAAAGACTGACTGCAATTATCAGCAGTAAATAAGATGTACCATAAAGATAAACACACAAAGTTTGCAATCAAAGAAGTTTGCTATACTATACATTTGAAAGGCCCTGCTTTACACCTCATCCATCTCAATGGGTTAGTAACAAAGTTTTTTATACTTTTACGTGACAAGACCCAGAATCCATTCACATCAGTGTTTCCCATTAAATCTCCTTCTCCAAGCTACTAGTCCAAAGCTTTTCACAATATAGAAACTTATTACAAAACAATATTCATTATCTCCAAGGAAACATTTACCTCAGAAAGTAAGGTCAAGGCATGGACACTATAAACAGATGGAGTTATATTTGAAGTTTCCATTGCTGGAGACAGCATATCTAAATGAAGATAATAATAAAAGAAGTCCAAAGTTAGTTTTCTCAAGCCATTATTTACCTTACAGGATATTATAAAAACATATATTTTGAAGATGCACAAGCTTTACCAGACACACTAGTGCTGAATATGCTGAACAATACTGAAGAATTTTACATACATTCAAATACAGCAAAGCTGTTCTCTTCATTAGTTTTAGCATGAAAATTAATGTTTTGTTTTAAATAAAGATGAAAATGAACCTACCTTCAACATCTGATTCTAAGTTGTTCCCGTCAACCATAATCTTGGGGGAAGGCTTAACCTCTAAGTTTCGCCTTAGCCAAGTGGTCTGTTCCAAGGAAGAACCAGCAATTGCCCCAATAGCATCCACTATCTTGTGTGTTACATCCTGGTAGGAAAAAACCCCAAACATTTTAAGAACTTTGTGCAAAAGGGCTGTATTCATTATCCTGACATGCAGAAAATCCACATAACCACATATAGAATTGCTTTCAAATCATTTCTATATTATCAGTGATTAATAACTTCACAGAAAACGAGAGCTTTTTCAACAAATTGTAAATATAAGGAGAAGATATTACAGAGTAATTTCATACCACAGAACTTATATCAAATATTTCTAATACATTCAAGCATTTAATTCCAACCCCACTGCCAAGGACATGGACACCTTACACTAAACCAGGTTGTTCAGAAACTCATCCAAGTGGCCTTAAACAATTCTAGTGACAGGGCATTTGCAACTTCTCTGGGTAACCAGTTCCAGTGCCTCATCACCTTCACAGTAAAGAGTTTTTTCCTAATATCTAATCTAAATCTACTTTCACTTTGAAGCCATTCTCCCTTGTCCTGTCACTGCATGCTCTTGTAAACAGTTCCTCTCCGTCTTTCTTGTGGATTCCTCCAGGTACTGGAAGCCTTCTCTTTTCCAAGCTGAACAAACCAAATTCTTTCAGGTTTTTCTCTTAAGAGAGGTGCTCCATCGCTCTAATTAACTTGGTGGCCCTCCTCTGGACTTGCCCCAAGAGGTCAATATCCTTCCTGTGCTGGGAACTTGATCTTTAAGGCCCTTTCCAACCCAGGCCATTCTATGATTCCACAATTCATTGTTCAATATTTTCAAAATATTGAAAATACATGAAATGTATTTCACAATATACAACAAATTTCTTACCTGTAGATCTCTTTGATCTTTTTTATTCTCCAGACTTGGGTTTTTCATGATGAACTCATTAAGAACACTGAAAAAATATAGAAATTAAATATGGATTTTCTTCTCATAATACATTATTCAGCAGTTTTCAGAGTTAGGACAAATCTAAAGACATTTATTGCACAATATTTATTCACTAACCCCTCACAGATTGCTACGTATCAATATTCCAGGAAGCATCTTTTCAAGTTCCTTGAGTTAATTTTGATCATAAGAGTTTACCAAGAACATGTTTTACTTGATCTTATACAAAAGCATTTTAGAGACAGTTTACTAGGGAAGACAGACTCAAAATATTGAAGAAAATGGTCCTTGAACCATTATACAGAAAATCATATTCAAAATTATATTTCTAACAATCTACAGACTGCTTCCATATTGAGAATTCAGCCCACTCTAGTGGGCTTCAAATACCTAAGAAACAGTAGTTGTTATTTTTTAGGAAAAATCAGAAACTTACATCTGCTGCTTAAAGAGCCTGAATCACTCAAATAATCATCATGGTAAGGTCATGGCTTATATCATACTATAATATAGAATGTAACATATGTAGCCATTCCTCAGAGAAGAAACTAATTTGATAAGACCCACAGAATTCAGGCCAGAACTCTACCAGTCAAAAGTAAGAGACAGAGATTTAAAACCACTAACACTTCAGAATAATTTCACACATCTACATTTGAGTATATCTGAAAATTGCAAATATCAGGAGCACTTACCCAAGTATGAGAAACTGTCCCGGGGCTGGAAGACCAACCTGTATGGAATCTTTTAACAGAAGCAGCAGTGCTGCCCAGCTGTCTACTAAGCTGGTCACTGGAATCCTAAGGGAGAGAAGAGCAGCAATGTCAGTGATGAGAACATACCCTCAGGTATTTCCCCCATTCCTTTTTACCTCACAACTCTCCTGTCAGATATTGGCAATCAATAGCCATAGAGATTCTTTTAATACTAGGTTGCTACATCAAGTCAGTAACAAACAGATGAAGGCAGAAGAGCATTCTCAAAAGATATGCTTTTCATTACAAAGCTGGAGTGGACAAATAACTTACAGCATAATTAAGATCAGCTTTCTTTGGGCAGGGGCAGATTACCTGCAGGATTTTTAGATGGGGGGAAAAAGGTGATGCCATACTATGGAACTCACAAAATAAAACACCTTTTTTTAATGAACACACAGTTCAAACCCATTCTTTCTTCACTATTTATATAACACAGACTATTCATCATCCTATGACAAAAAGATGTAAAATATTCAAATTGAACATCTGATCTCCAATGACAGAAATAAAATTTAGCTTCTTCTCTTACCTTTGAGTATAAGCATAGAAAAACTGCAACATGCAGACTTCCAGCGAAAGATGTTTCTAGAAAAAGATATGAAACCTGTATGGTCAGAAAGAAGTGACTTTTTTTTCCCCTCATCAGGGTAAAACTGACAATGCTATAATGTCACTGCAATATCTAAACGTATAATAGAATATTAAAAATGTTCTTTCAGACATCCCTCTGTAAAGTTATGCTTCTCCTCATCTCTTAGGTATAGTGAAAATATTCACATTGTGCTGCTCAGCTTTGTCAATGAAGTACCCATATAATCAGTGTTCTAAGCTTCTTCAAGAGGACATCACATAAATTAATAGGATTTCTACAGTTTCCATACCTTGTCCTTTGCTATGGCTGGAGGCTGCTTCAGAACTTCTTTAACTGTCTGTATGACAGTCTCTGTTCTCATAACACTGATAGAGCGAACCAGCTCAACCAGCAGAAGTTGTTCTTCACCTGCTGTAGGAATAACCTAAAAGAATCAGATGTATGTCATAGATTATCACCACAGACGATGGCTATGCCAAAACAAAGGCAGCTCTGCTCATGGGATTGAAATTTTATCAACTAGCAGTTCATCTAGAGACCTGGTATCACCTACTCTTTCTCTGAGGAATTCAGGAAGATTATCCCATTCTAAAGTGGTACCTCCCTGACAGTACAGCTGCTAATCAGAAATACAAATATTGTCCATACTTCACTGTATTTTTTTCACTGGAAAATCTGAATTTTCTTCTTCCTAACACTAAATCACTTAAAAGTATTGCCACCATTTGAAATGACCACTGTAATATAAACATACCTTTGTCCTTGAAGTATTTTTGTTTTGCCTCCTTTCATTCCATACAAATGCAATAGCAGCCATGAAGTGAACACCATGATTCATTGAAATTGGACCCAAAAGTTCCAGAATCTGTTGCCTCAAATTCTGAAATATGAAAGCAGAACACATAACCCTTTAGATAAGGACCTCAGCATTATGTTCAAAACATTTTCTCTGCATAAAGCAAAGAGGTGACACATTGCATGGAACTGATATGTGTTAGCTTAAAAGCATATTCAATACTCATTTATAAAAGCCTGTTTTTTGTGATGAGTGAGTCGGTGAGGACAAAGGTATAAAAATCCAATTTAGATTTAAGGGAAGGGAATTGAAATTATCTTGACAAAGGTATTAAAGAAGAACTTAAATAATATTATCCCTGATGTTCTGACCTTAGTTGACCCAAGGTTTATAGTGGTAATGGATGCAGCAGCAGCAGCAGTAGTTTTCTCTGAAGAATCTGCAAGGTGCAGGATGCTCCACAGTAAAGTCACAGAAGACATAATCATATGCAAGATAGAGAGGATCCCATTGCGTGCTTCAACCAAATGCTTCTGATCTACATTAACCAAAAGCTAGTGGGAGAGGAGAGGAGTATTAAATGTTTACATAAACAGCATACTTAAAATAGAGTAAATTTAGACTTACCTAACATGGTAGCTTTCAACCTTAACTCTTTTTCAGAAGTTTTTCATTAATTCTTACAATATGTACAGCTTTGAGTCTTTTAAAATAATGAAACTTTTGACTGAGTTGTCCAATATCAAATGTACTCTGAACATGTAAGCCCTCATGTCTACAGCAATCACTTTTGTAACTTCTGCCTATACCTTTGCAAAGCAATTATTTCAGAAGTGTAACTCTAGCTAATACTCTAAGCAAAATTATTTATTTACATAAACAAAACCCACTTTTCAGTCACTTTTAAATGAATGGAAAGCAAAAGGGTGTAAGAATGGGAAAAAAGCACAAAAACAAGACAACTGAGGAAACAGGGCAAAAGGTTATGGAATCTGGACCAAATTCCTAACAGACACTATGTTCAGAATATTAGATCTAAAAATACTGCTTGACTAAAAATAAAAATAGTGAATACACAGAAGGAGCAGAATGATCATGTTTAGACATATTGCAACATGAATGCAATGAAGGCAGCCCTAAAAAGGGGAATTTTAAAGGTCTTGAAGTTAAGGAATTCATACTTTAGTTATTTCAGAGTAACAAAAAACAAACAACCGAAAGAAGCAAACAAATATAAGAATGTTCTCTTAAAAGTATCATCCATAGAAACTTGGTTTTCTGTTTGAAATATGTGAATTGTCAATAAACCCCCCATATTTAGAGCTAAGACAATATATTTGTTATTTTTGTCACTCAGATCTTCATAACTTTTAATATAATCACAGTCCTTGATTTGACATATACTGCATAGGAATCTCTCAGACACCCAGATAATTTTACCTGGTGATACTGTGTAGATGGATCCAGGAGGCAATAATGAATTATTGTTGTGATCCCTTCTAATAAAGTGAGAACCATATCTGGGGGAGTGACTGATGCCATCCAGAGAGGCCTAAAAGAAGAGTATTTTTAAAAAAATTAGTTAATCCCATAGTAAAGTAATCGGACACAATCAAATGTAGTTAAAAAGATTATGCCTCCACATACACATACCTATTATCAGATAATCCTGTTTCATATTTATACTGCTGAATTAAATTATCCAAGTTCCTGCAGAGCTGAAGAGTCACTGAAACAACCACCCTTTGAAGAACTTTCCCATGTAAGGCAATGTAGAAGTGATAAGGCCAATCCACTGGGGATGCATTTTACAGGCACAGTGCTGGTGCAAAGCTCGTATCACTGCACACAGAAACATGCCTTGGCAGGTGATTGGCTGGGAATGTAAATACTGCAGAGAAGTCATCGGCTGCTGGGGACCAATGTGCTCCAGGTCTGTTATGACAAAGTCAAACACCGTTTCATTTTCCTCAGGCACAGTCATTACTCTGTGTTCCAGCACAATCAGCCGCTGAAGTACTTTCAAAAGTTGTGACTGCAGAGTACTACCATTGTCAAATTCATCCTCAGAAAAATTTATAAGGCTATCTTCAGAGAAGCCTTCTTCTACAGCCACTATGTTTTTCCCAGCTGTCTTTTCACTGTGCCATTTCTGGGCACTGAAGATAGAAGACAGCAGACAATGCAGGACCACTTTCTGAACCTTGCACTTGGACAACATGTCTGAAATAAAACTAGGAAAGCCCTTGGCAGAGCTTTCTATCACTTTTGCCAGCTCAGCAAAGAGCAGTGTCAGAATTTCTATACTCATCATTTGCATGTTGCGGTTTCCTATGAGGTCTTGTGAGGTTACTTTAACGTGAGTTGGATAATGGCTCCGCATGTAGTACAAACACAAGGAGATAAGAATTTCTATGTACATAGAGCTCCGAAAGTTATGGTTAGAATCAACTGGGATGTGACTATAGAAATCCTTGCCCATAACAGAGATTCGATGCCTGGCCAGAAGATTTTGGAGCAATGAAAGCTGAGGAGTGTATGCATTGTTGACACTGGTAGTGGAGATGGCACTTACAAAAGCTGAAGGATTTGTTTTCAGAATTGCCTTAATTGCAGAAAAAGCATACAATGTCCTTGAAGAGTCATACAACTGCAGATAAAGCAGCACGTGTTGATACAGTGGATGGATATTGAAGTTAGGAGATTTTCGCATCCCTGGGGATCCGACATCACTTTCTATTTCTGAAATTTCTCCTTCTCCACAACTATACCAATTTTCTAAATCAAGACCATCACTAAAGAAGACATTTGTTTGTTTAAGCTTTTCTGTTTGTGCTTTCTTCTTCTCTTCATCTTTCTTTTTGGCTATTTTTACCTTAGGTTTTGCACCTGGTTGCTTACCAGCCTCTTTAACAATCGTTTCTTTTTCTGACATTTTTTCTGGTTGCTTTCCTTTAAAGCTAAACTGAATACTACTGTGGCTACGTTTTCTAGACTTTGATTCAATGGAAGAAAGAGTAAGATCAGAGAAGGATTGCTGGCTTTCTGCAATACAAGGTGAAGAGTTATTTCTGGACATTTCGTCTCCTAAGCTCTCAAGTCCAGTCTCTGTTGAGGCTGATAGTAACTGTGAGCTGTCATTACTAAGTAAACTACTCTGGCTACTTTGAATATTTTGATCGTCACTTTTTGTAACCTCTACAGAGTTATCCAAAGAGCTGAATTTACATAAAGCATCCTCAGAGTGCAGGCCATCTTTAACTGGTTCAACTTCTTCTCCAAGACCACTCACAACTTTGCATATAAGATCTGTAACCACTTGTTGCACAATTTCATCAGGTGAGTCTTCTTTCAGAGTCTGAGAGCTATCTTGAGCACTCAGACTTTCTGTTTCCACTTCATAACTGATGTTGTCTCCAGTAGATGACTGAGAACAGCCAGAGTCAGAACTCTGCAGTATTTCAGCCTGATGATCAGGAAGGTCAAAATCAGACACAACCATTGGTATGGTCTCACTGCTGGTACTTAACAAGGAAAGCCTGTCACTCAGAGGGTTGACAGTCAGGCTGAAGTTCTCCATTTCATCCACACCAAGTTGCTTCTCATTGCCTTCTTTAGGTATAATAAGTTGTCCTTGGCTTACAGGCATGTGGGAGAACGCTTGAAGAGGAACACAAAAAAATGTATGCATATAAGATTTTGCTCTTCAGAATAAGAATTTAGAATTAAAATTTAGAATTTAAACTATTATTGAGACTTCAAATTATGAAGGCATGGTAAATAGTGTCTTTCCATTTCACAGAAGAAAAAATACTTTAATAAGCAAATGACACATTCACAAAAACAAAGCAAAATTATTTTAGCACTACACCTTGGCAAAACAATGTAATTCTCAGTGAAACATTATGCAGTCTTATCTGCTTCTGTTTTCACAAAAAACAGAATTAGTAAGTTCTAAACTAAGATTACACAATACATGCAAACATTTTCAAAACTTATTGGTATGTTTTCAGCCAGCCCCATATCATTCATAAAAATAAAACTGTTTAATTTTTTGGTTATGTGTCAAGCCATAATCTTATGTTCTACCAAGACTACGTAAGATGTAACAAAATGCTCTACATTAAAATACTTGCATATCATTTTAATGTAAAAACAATAAAACTTTAAACAGTACTTGGGACACACAAACCTGAATTAGGAAAAACCACACAAATGCAAATATAAGCCATTGCTATTCCAACACTTTTTTCAGTTTCCCTCAAAAGTTTCTACTATGTTTTAAACACTGCATGTAAACAGCAAGCAAAAAAATTAGGAAACTTCCAACAGTCTTCTTGTGTACATACCATCAGCACAGTTGAACTTCTGCATGAACTGCTTTTCATTTTCTTCTTCAGGGTGATTGGGAGATTTAGTCCAGTAACATTCAGCTTGTACTCGCTGAACAGAAACTCGCTGAGTTTTGGGATGGAGAAGCAGTAGGAGCAAAGGTTCAAGAACCCTTGCAATATCATGTCTTTGAAGCACTTGATTTAACCAGGCTTGTCCCACTGACCAAGTAGAACCATCCAAGCTATTGAGGCTATCCAACATGATAAACAAAGATCTAGAACAGAAAGAAGAAACAATCCAGTGGATATTGTACACTAGTTACACAGTAATTCCATTTTAATCTGATATATGACAAATTCAATGTTAGTACATACTCCAGTGTCTTCTCCATACAAAGCAGTATTTTCTTTGGAATCAAAACTTTGAACCTGATCTTTATATTTTAGTCTAGTCTAATGAAGGAATGGGCAGGAAGAGCTAGTAACAAAGTCAGTTATAACAGTTGCTCTAACTGTAGCAAGATCAAGTATTTGTACAGCTCTCAGCATAACAAGCTTTTGTTGGCTTTTAAGTGGTATGCCATTAAAAATACACAACTTTAAAAGCTAATTCACAAGGATATATGGAAAAGAAAATATTCAAAGATCTTATCTTCGAGAACAGAGGGGAGAAATATACTTGACAACTCAGCAGTTTCTACCACCATTATTTTCTTCTTTTACCAGTTTTAGCCTTGAGAATTCTTTTCAGACTTATGGAAAAAAAATATACATATTGGACTCTGAATTTTACCTACTGTTTTACATTCTCCAGTAGTACCTGTCCATAAGCTTTTAGCTGTACACACAGAATTTATCAGCATTTATGCAATGAGTGACAGCATAAGACAAAGAAATAATCTTTTTACTCTACTCCTTACAGCTAAGTATACAATACGAAATCTAAATAAATACTTTTCCACAAGTTGTGCTAGCTGAGGAAGACAAGAGTAGTTCAGAGTCCAGATCTTCAGTCTTTTCTAAGAAGATAGTCCAATACCAGAACACAAACCAGAAATTCTCTGCTGCTTGCCATAAATGACCTCTTACACAAAACAGATTAAACAAAAGAACTCATATTTTAGTGCTTGCTTGCAATTTGGTTTTTAAGTTTTTTAGTTTTACTGTTACTTTCTACTTCATATAATTAATTCAGTTCTGGGTTGACTTCTCTCTCCTGCTTCTGTTTTTATCAAAACACAGCAAGAACTCAAATATTAAGCTCAATATATATCACAGTGATTTTAACCATAGTGATGGTCAACGAATACGGTGACCATTCCTTCCCCACTCTTTAGAGCTTCCAGGAAAAAATTACATCTAACATAATCATCACTGTGAAAACAATTTTGTCTGACACAAATTCTTCTCCACAAATTCATTTCTTGTCCTTCTTCCTTCCTCTCACAGCTGCACTGTAGTTCTTCAAATTTTAAACCCCCTACGTTGCCAGTATAATACAATCAAAGATTCTGAGGCAAAATTATTTCAACTGAATCAGGCTTGCAATCACCAACCTGTCAAAGGTGCGGCCAAAGGAAGAAGATTTGTTAATATGAAGATCTCTTGTGAGGTGCCATAGCACTGCAAACTTGGCATGAGCTTCCATTCTTACTTTCTGTGGACCAAATCAAAAGTTAGATCTGTCAGAATGCAACAACTTCTTCTGATAAGAACTGGAAAACGAAAGTCATACAGCATCCTAAATGATATAAGATATAATGAAATTAAGTTCTTTGGTTATGCATTTAAGTACTATTTTTTAATCTTAAAAGCAGTAGTAGCCAACAATAGGTGTCTGTGAGCAATTTAGTACCATGAAAGGATTCCCTCCTATCTTGATCTTGCCTTAAAGTTTAGCCTGTCTCTTTCTTATTTTCATTCTATTACTGCCATACTAGAAAGAAACAGAAGAATTTTCTATCTAGACATGTAGATGGAGTTCTTCACCAACATGTAAAATTTAGCTCTAGAACAAGTTAGACAAATAGGACATTCTTAGTGCCCAAAAGATTCATAATGACTAGTAATTATATGCAGAATATCATAGAATATCCTGAGTTGGGAGGGACCCATAAAGATCATTGAAGTCCAGCTCAGGATATTTAATGGTAAAAATGGTGTAAAGTAACAACTGTTCTGTTTCTCTCTTTACTGAGGCTGATCAAGGCAGAGTTACTCCAGCAAGGCTGCAAACAACAGTAAATGTCATGATACAATTTGAACACGTGTATAAAACCAGCTTCGCCCAAAAGACAAGGAAGCTAGTAAGCATTTGTAGGAGTGAACAAACCACAGCAATCTGGACAACTACACCAAAAAAATCATCAAAATTACTTCAAGTACTATAAGGGTTTAATCTAAACTTCTAGATAATAAGCTAAGACAAGAGGACAAAGATTTTCACTTGTTTGTTCTTAGAATATATGGTTATAGGACATGAACAGTAGGTATATTTACCTTTAACCAAAGTGAGACAAAACTAAAAACTTAAAACTACTGACAATCTGGCATACTTTCAGATTTAGTTTACATCATACAACTTAAGAAGCTTTGCAACAGCTTATCTATCCAATATCTGCCACAATAATGAAAACTTTAAGTAAAAGCTTTACTGTTACTTAAAAACTTTAAGTAAAAAAAACCTTTGAAAATCACAAAAAGGACAAACAGTTCATGTTAAACAAACTAAAAATAAAACAGAACAACCTCTCCACACCAAAAACAAAACCCAGAAGAAACAGTAGCATTCTAGAAAGTAAAGCAGACATCACTTGTGTTTAGAAAAAAAAAGGCTTTTCACAGGAAAATAATCCACAACACTGCTGCAAAATGTATAGTTACACAAAATAATTCACTGACAGTTATTGAACAGAGTGAAAATACCAATTCCCAAACATGTTGATATGACTCCATGTAAGCCCATACAACCCATGCTGTGAAAGATGTAAGAAATTACTGTTTTCTCAGGAAGGTAGGCAGAAATGAGCAAATTCTACATCCACAATCACAGCAGTTTACGGACCAGCCTAAGTGAAACTAAAAATCATCACCAATTTTCACAATATGGCAAGCTGTGAACTGCACTGATTGACAGACTGGCTCACATTCACTCTTGTTCACCTGGTAACTCTGGTAGAATGGCAAAAAGGTAAGTGCTCCTTAAGTCACACAACCACGAGTTGCTAGTGTGTGTAACAAGCAATTCCCTACCATTCATACTGTTGGAGCTGTGAAAATAGCTCATATACCTAAAATTTAAAGCACTACAAAGGCCTCAACTTGAATGTCAAATTGACAGCCTCTATACGAAACTAATTTCTAGGTGAGAAAAAAAAAAATAAGTAAAGTACCTGTCATGACAAGAACTCCTACCAACAGCACAAACTAAGCACATGCCTTAAGTATTGGGAAGCATCACATGACTTTGATAAGAGATAGTCTCCTGCATAAGTCTGTTGCTGAACGGTGAAAAACCTCCTTTGTCTAGCATGAAACTAGAGGCTCATCACAAACCTAAAATAACATTTGAAACAATGTAAGGCAAGGTTTTTTTCAATATTGAAGTTATTCATACCCTCCTCTGAGGGACCAAGTCCTTTTTCTAAATATATTTCTATATATACTTTACCCATCTTTAAGTAAATACATGAACAACTTGCCTTGTCTCTGTGAGTCAGCTGCTGACTAATAACATCTTCACAAATGCTGGAAGATGGGACGAGGTTGTGCAGCTGGTAAAAGAGCTCCACACTCTTCTGATGATGCTGAGGAGTTCCATCACCCAGCTGGTCCCAAAGAGTTAAAGCTATATGCTTTGTACATGAAAAGAAAAGTTGCAAGAGACACAAGTGAATGACTATCATGCCTTGTTTTGCTCTGTGCAGCAATGGGAGACACCACATCTGATGACATCCTATGACCAAGAGGTAATCTGTAAAATGGTTCCTTTTGTATGAACAGAAGGAACTGTTTGAAACACTGCAATAACTTACTACATAAAAAATTCCTGTTAAGGAGTTAGAACAGAAATAAATTTCCATTGAAATATAATTAACTACATAACATACCCTGCTGCTGATTATCTTTTGCAAAAGATTTCTTACATAAACTACACAAATGCAAAGATTGTTTACCAGAGTCTAACATTATGCACATTTCAGTTTCATACTTTTGCTGATTAATGCTGCTATTCAATCAGGTTTTGTTTATATCTTTAAAATATTAATGTAAACAAGGATTTTCACACAAGTGGTCAGTAAGAGAATCACAGCAGGAAAACTTACTGTGTATTTCATTTAGATTCTAACACAGGTTACAACTATTATCAAAATATTCATCAAGAAAATTTGGTTTACCATACCAAGCATGGTAAAGGGGCCAAGACCTATTCTCCACCAGACAGAAAAAGTCTAAAGAAAACAGCAATGAGATGCTGAAGCTCACCTTGAAGAAATCTGTCTTTTCAGCCATATATCTCAGATTGCCTTGAGTAAGAGGAGGTCTGATGACGACAGCCACCCTTCCCTGGTTAGGACTAAGAGGCTGAGCAGTTTCCACACTGTTCAGATTTTCTCCAGTGACAACAGCAACAGATTGAGTCAATCCAACCAAGTCCATCACGAGGGAAATAGATACACCCTGAACACTGAAATCGCTTGCCTGCTTGCAAGCATTCATTAAAGTCTGTAGCCACAGTGGAGGTTGAACTTGTTCACAGTCTGAAATACAAATCACAGATTATACATTTATTTAACAATCTAAGTATTATGGATTTTTCCTCTTCCATAATTATCATGCAATTGTCCCTTCATATTTCAATCTGCCCATTGTATGGGTTTAGGAAAATGTATGCAAGAGGAAGATACTTCCTGATTTATCTTTAAAATAATCCAATTAGGAACGCAACACTGTATCACTTCAAGCATTTAGTAACCAAAAATGAACAGAAAAAAATTTAAAAGAAAGAGAAAAATTTTATGGAAATGCATTCAGATGATTTCCTGCTTTAGGCAATACTGAACTTTTAGTAGTTAGCACATCCTTTCATCCACTTTTCTTCTTCACAAAATTCTTCACCAGCAATCAAATCTTAACACTCTAGATAGTACTCTGGAATAATTCTGTAATATATTTTATATAGACCAGGATAATATATTATATAACATACATGCAGACTAATTTTAAATTAACAAAAAAAAGATTTGCCTGCCAACACTTTAAAAATAGAAGTCTCTGTGAAAATCGATAGTTTGGGTGCAGAACTATGATCCATTAGACCATACTCTGTTTTCACTGTAGGTGGTTGTTTCCCCCTTTTTACTTTCCTCCCACTTTATCAAGCCATACTCTGGGTTGATATTGAAAGTGTCTTTCTCCAAAGTTCAAAGTGAACTCTCCAAGTGAATATTGCACCTTTTTATTTTACAGATACCAAAGTAACTTCTCTTAAAACTTCAAAAGGACTCTATTGATCACGTTCCTAAAAAGGCAAATGTATCTAGAATCAGACACAAATGAAGAAGTGTTACTTAATAGGCACCCTTTTAGAATCAAGAGAAGAATGATGCAATTTCTCATTTATATCCACAGCTCTGCTGGAATCTAAATATACCAAACAATTCCATATGGTGTTTCAGAGTTTACAGATATAAGCATTGTTTTCAGTTTCACTCAGGTCCCTTTTTAATTTCTTCAGTTAAAGACAGCTGAGAAATTAAGCATACAGCAGAATTAAAGCACAATTATGTTCTATAAATATCAGATTAACTTGTCTCCGTCAAATAAACAGACTGACCAGTGATTGAGAGCTATTGGGTCATGTCATTAATGCAACCCTTCAAAAACACGTTCCAAATTTAGGAACCCTTCAACAAACAGCCTCTTCAGCAGTACAAAAACCTCATATCAATACATAGGGTGGTGTGAGAATTCTGGTAACTACCTTCTTCCATTCTCTCTGCAGTACAATTCTCTGTTACAGGAAGGAGGCCTAGCACTGTTCCCATCTGCCCTGCCATTCTATACAACAGATGTTTACATTTGGAACAATGTCGGTTCTACCCACCTACAATTTCTGCTTATTTCTCAAGTTACACTGTTTAATAGACTGAAAATGACATCACACAAATAGGAATGTTCAGATGATGAACAAGAAACACAAATCCAAGACATTTAATGAAAGTGAAAGGGATTCCTAGAAGCACTGCCCTCATATGAGGCACATACTACTCGAGCTCTACAGGCTCTTTGCTCTACAGTGCTCAAGGCAGTGATAATCAACTGCTATGTGCACCAAAATGTAAACAGCTGACATTTTAGTCCTTGGACACAACACTCGTTTGTAGGCTGTTTAGGAGAAACAAATAAATAAACAAACATCTAGCATTTTCAGGGTCATGCTATAAAAGCACAAATATTCTGAGACAGATCTTTTACAAAAGGTAGCAGATCTTTGGGATTGTCATATTCATAACTATTAAACAGCTATAACCTAATTGCCTTCAACTGACTAATATTTTATGTGTCTGGATGTTGCAAAGTCAAATATATGCTCTGCTCCTGGCTATAATGAAAATATAAACAAAAATTTTAAAGATTACAGAAACAGAAGCAGTCATGTTAAATTAGCATGCTTGCTTCCAAAACAACAACAAAAAAACTACTCATCTCCAAGCAGCGCCCACCACTTAGCCTTGATTTTGAAAATTGTAAGTAAGAACAAAGAGCTACAACTAGGAAGTTTCCTAGAAAAAAATAAAACCAGAGATGACTGTGACGGTAGCCAAAATTAGTGTTACTATTTCTTCCATGCTCCAAGCATATCAATCATGGAAACATTTTAAGGAGCAACTCTCAGACTGCAGATCAGAAGGGGATCCAAAACTGGAACTGTGAATTGAAGACTTTACAAACTGTAAAAAGAATTGTTCATCCTAAAATGGAAAATTTACAGTAATCCTTAACTGTCAATGTTTTAATCGTTTGTATCTGAGTAGTTTTATCTATCTGTGAACCATATCTCACCAAAACTCACAATTTTTATTTTGTTTCTTAATGCAATTATAGCTAGAAGAACTTTTTGCGAGAACTGTTCCTTTGATAGGAACAAAGTAGAATTAATTAAATTTCTTAGCCGGTATGATTTTTATTAGCTTACAATTTCCATGTATTGCCAAAGTGATCAATGTGCACATCAATCCAAAATTGATAAAAGGAAGCTAAAAACATATTTGATGTGAGCTGTGGCTATTGCAAAATATGACAAAGAAAACATTGTGGATGCATACAGTAAAGAGGAAGATTCAACAATCTAGATTCTACTGTCAGACTTCAGTTTGCATAACTTATATTTTTCGCCCCAATATTAATTACTGTAAAATTCCATGCCAGCAATAGCCTTAAAAATTTATAAGAAAATAATTTTGTTTCCAAATGTAAATCAATTGACACAGAAGAAAACTTAGATTTCTGAGAGGAACAGCAAACAGCAACACACACAAAGCACGACACTGTTAGTTTAAATTTTTCTGGCTGAAAAATAAAAATTATTATTTTAAAAACAAAGAACAAATGAGAGTGCAGCTTACCAACTTCAGGCCTCCCAGGATGTAATTCTGAAGTGCGGTTTCCTTCAGCAATGTAAACGGGAAAGCTCGAACATTCAAGGTAGAGCTGACAAGCAGCAATAAAGGCAGGAAGGTATTCTTTTGGTGTTTTCCTCTTGCTTGTTTTCTTCACCTTAGCATCATCTTGTGATTCTCTGTCCCATTTTGTGCTCTGTCCTTGCGCACTACTGGGGTCTACTGGAAGCTCTGCCCCTAAGGGCTGAGACAAGGAATTATTCTGAATGATATACAGGTTGATAAATCTGGTTAAAAACTGTTGGACATATTCCAAGCAGCACTGCATTGCAGTCTTTTGGATCGTTTTCCCACTACGAGTTGCTGTCCCTTGTGTCACTATGGAAGGAGGCTGTACAATGGTCTCCTCAGAACCCACGGTTGATGCTGTCTCAGTCTCTGAGGATGTGCTACCAACAATAGGGATGCCAGGTGCACCATGACCTTCATTCAGTGCTCTGTCAATGTCATCAGTTGTATCTGCCTGGTATTGAACAAACTCAGTGAACCCACTTTCTGATGATCGACTGCTTGGAGGATTTTCACCATCTTCAAACACATCATTAGGATTTTCAAGTGACACTGATGGCACCTGAGGAAAATAAAAGCTTAATGACTGTTCAAAATAGGTTATTTAGTTCTTAGTGAAACAATATCTATTAGTGTCTTCCTTTGAAAGCAAAAATTTTATTCCAGAATTTAAAATGTATTCATACAAATACATTTTATGCAAAATGATGCTTGGTGTTTCTGTAAGCCTGTCAGACTAAGCTAACATTAAAGAAAATTGTTTATCAAGAAAAACATTTAAATATCATTGGTTTTAACATTTTCTTCATATCACAATCATCTTATGAAAGAATGCTGAAATAGGGATAGGTATCGATTTATACAGCATCATAAACCATCAAATACAAAGTTATAATTACAAAAATATAAAATGTTCATTTAAAAACTTATAATCATTTGCAACTAGAAAGAAAATAAATCATCTCCTCGAAATGAGAAAGAGAGGTTGCTGCAACAACAACAGCTCTTCATAACTTATTATATGTCTTAATTCCTTATCAGTCCAAAATATGCACAAATAGATGAATGGCTTTTACTCAGAAAGCACCCACAGTGGCTTTTTGCACTGCTCTAACCCTCTACAGTCATAGTAACTGGTAGCATAGTCTCTGTTTCCTGGTGAGAATGTGAGGTAGGAAAACAACTGAAACAAAAATGCATCAATCAGTGGCCCTAAATGCAGGTGCCCACTTACTTCTGATCCTGCATTTTACTGGCGATGGCAGATGTTGCCTGAGACCTAACAGGCACAGAAGTTTTGACTCTAATCACTAGCTGTGTTAAATACAGAACTTGAGCATTATGTAATAATATAAAAAACTTTTTCATGAATAAATAAAAAAGTAACATTACTATTTACAGTGAATGTCTTGCTTTATCAGAGATGGAATAAGAATGGAAATTTGAGCTATCACCACAGAAAACAGTGAAATCTATGTACTAAAAGGCTTGAAGAGACATAAGTGATGACCCCATTTTACAAAATACAATATGAAAGTGATTAGAAGCATGGCAAATAATTTCACTATCTCTTAAGAGAAACCACGGCCACATATGAGACAGCTGTAAATGGAAGCAGAAGGCCACTGAAGGTTCAGTGGGCAACATCATTCAATTAAAACAGGCTCTATTAAAAAAAAAAAAAAAAAGGCAACCAAAAAACCCCCAAAACCTCACAAGAACCAAACAAGGCAGGTGTCAATTAGCTAGAGGAATAAGGATGGGATCCTGAATAAAGAATGCTGGAGTCCTAACTGACAAGGGGAATGAGACCCAGCAGTAGACTCCTTTGGTGAAGCAGACCAGCCACATCTAGGACCGAATCAGAAAAAGTACTGCTGATTTGAAGTACAAATCAAGGGAAGTAATTAGTCCCCTCTGCTCAGCAGTTTTAGGTCCACAACCAGAACATTGTATCCAATTTTGCACTCATTAGTACAAAAGAAACTCTGATGTACTGAGTATGCCCAATGGAATGTCACCACAGGGCCTCCTAACATAGAAGGAATGCTCAGATGGTTGGATTTACTCAATTTAAAAGAATGCTAAAAGTTGTGCAGGGGGTGAAGGTGGCTTTATTGCTCTCTGTGATTCCCATTAGGCAGTTGAAAAGATGGAGATATCCATGCACAAGATATGCACAGTGAAAGAACACAAGGCAACCAACACAAGCTGCAACAATGGAAATTCTGATTAAATAACAGTGCAAACAAACAAGCTGTACAAAGAAGTCATGGTAACTTCATCCTTGGAGATACTCAGAATTACGACAAATATGATCCTGAGTGACATGACCTAGCTTTAAAGTAAAATCTAACTTTGAAATCAGCCCTGCTTTGAGCAGTGCCCTGCAACTGTCACTTCCAACCTAATTTATTCTCTGATGTTCCTTAAGTTTCTTCAGCTGGAAAATAAGAATTTCAGGGCATGTCACTTACCATACCTCACAGAGCCATGGCTGCATAGAACAAACTGGACACAGTTAAAAGAGAAATAGTGACTGGCTGGTCTATTTTATTTCTTTAATAAATTATTCTAAGAACTTAAGAGTGACAGTAAAATATGTGATGGGTATTAAACCAATGCACATAAATTGGGTGAGAGGAGAATTCACATATGCCTGATACTTAACCAAAATGGTGAACTCCTTTCAGTCCAGTTATTTTACTGAATCATACTCTGGAAGTGCATTACAAACTTGAGTCAATTAGTTCTTTCTTAGGCCCTGATTCTGAAGTGACTTATACAGGTATAATTATTACATCTGGGTAAAAACCCTTAAGAATCAAGAAATTTTATCACAATTTTAAGTTATTTTGATTACCTAAGTTTCACATGTATTGTGGTATCTAAATCTAATCAAAGATTTGTAGGGTATTCAACACAGGCTTAGAAAGCCCATTTCTTTTTTTCTACATAAGAAACAATTTTCCAAGATGCTGCAAAACCTAATTAGTTACCTTTTTATTTTCCCATTCTTTGATGGAGCTGCTGTGTCCAGTAGGAAGCTGCAGGATACCATCTGTACCAGCAGAGAGCAACGGAGGCTGGACCTTACTAAGGATCTTTGAGCAGAGCCTGAGAGAATCAGTAAGCTCAGACAAGTGCAAAGTATGAAGATGGCTTGTCAATGCAGAAATCATCCTGAGCAACAGCTGAGGCAAGTGTTCTGTCTGTATTTCAATGTAAGTCTCCTAGTAATAGGAGTAGTGAAATAATAATAAAAACTTGTTAATTGTCACACCAAATTCCACCCTGAAATTTATTTTTTATAACAGATCTACCTATCATTTGCTTAACTGTGTTCTAAATATACAGAACATGGAAAAAGGAAAATTAATATCTTAAAATCCAAGAATAAGCAACACATGCTTTACTAACAAATATTTACAAAATTAACTTTAAAGCTGGGTAACAAACAAATCGAAATATATTTAGTTCTTTTTCAAACTAGTACATATTATTCATTATACAACAAATACATTAAAAACATCATAAGACAGCTGAAGAATGCTACTATTATTTTTTCAATCTTAAGATAAAAGTTTAAGAATAAAAGATAAACAAGTTATTAAGAACTAAAGGAAGAACAGGCTGATTGCCATACCTGACACAGCACTCTCATACTTCTAGTAGGCTTTGAAATGAGAAAGCAAAGAATTGAGGAAAGACAGCTATAGAAAAAACAGTTCCAACAGTCTTTGCTACATTAAGCAATGACAACAGAAAAAGATGAAACATCTTATCATGACATTTAAAAGATCCTTAAAAGAAAGCTGCACATTTAAACTAGCTTATCAAACTACAAAAGACTATACTTGCAATGAATACACAGAAAAGAAAATGAGGACAGACTAAAATTTTCAGGTATAAGCACCATAAAAACCGTTTCAGTTATGTCTAATCAGTCTACCAAGAATCATACAAGGAACCAAAAACTTCTTTTAATGTCAAATTTATGTCAATATATTTCCAGGAAAAGCAATTAATAAAGTATATATAGTATTTCTGCAAACCATGAATATACAGAATCCCAATGTTAGTAATGAACAAAGCAATTCTTACCAAAGAAACAATATCCAACAAAAAATCCACTAACAAGCAGAAATTTGTCAGAGGTAACTCAGATTGCTCACTATCACCTCCAGGCCCAGTTTGAAGTCTGGCATGTAAAGTCCTCCTGCAAAATTCAAATACAGTGTCACAATATTTTCCCTTCCCTCTTACATTGACCATATTTCTGTAACTTAATGCAAAGCTGTATTTGGGATAATCACTATAAACCAAATAAGCAATTTCTCATTTTACTGTTAAGTGGCTTATTTGGCCCCATGCCATTCTTTCAGAAAAAGCAGTAACCAGTCTTTCAGTGTAAAACAGTCTTCATCTGTAAAACTGATTTTGTAAATTCAAGCTAGAGAAAATTGAGCATGGAAGACAAAAACTTAGATAATACAGCAGCTCATGTAGAAAAAAATCCAAACAAAAACAATTCTCCAGATTTCATTTATTTATAATGCAATTTTGTATCCATGTTGATAGCAACACTACTTATATGCAATGAAATACTCACCTGCACGGCTGCAGATGACTTTCCTTATGTTAGCAATTCAGCCCAACACACAAAAATCAAGTCATAGACATTTAGATCAACCTCTCACACTGAGCAGGACTGCTAAAAATGCTAGATAAATTTGTCCACAGTTTTGTCTAGCAGAGTTCTGTAAATCTCACAAGAATGCTCCACAGCCTTCCCGGCTTCCACTGTTCCACCTCTTCCACTGCTGCATAATGCTCTTAGCAAAGCTTTTCTCAAAGTCCAACCTGACCACTTGAGTGAGCACTTGTTGCTGTCCTTTGTTTATAAGGTTTATCAGCTGTTATAAAAAGTATAGCTCTATGAACTTTGCAAATGCCCTTCAAGAAGTCTTGGGTGCCATTCAATTTCCCTCTTTAACAGACTAAACCAAACTCACCTACCTCAACCTTCAATGCAGTGTCCTATAACTCACCAGCTTAGCAGTTTCTCTACTAGGGTCTCCTCAGTTTCTCAACATTTCTCATCAGGTGGCATGTCCAAAGCTGGACACAATATTCCCACATCTGTCCTTAGAAACACTATGTGAAAGGAAAAATAACTTCCTTTCACCTGCTGCCCACAGTCCTCATAATGTAGCCCAAGACACAGGTTTTTTTAGTTATGACAGCACACTGTTGGCTCATAGACAAATTCATGTTGAAGTATCTTAATATTTTATCAAAAAATTCCATAAGCAATGAAAAAAATTCTACAAATTTCATTTGGCATCTCTACATCATCTAGCCCTTGCCACAGCAAAAACCCTGCTGCTCTTCTGTGGTCCCTTCATCCCCTTCCCTCCTGCTAATATTTTCAATTTTCCCTGATTTATAGTTTGCTGTTTTTCTCCTGTAGCCCTCCTTGTCATGCAGAAGATTCCTACCCTTCTTTTTCCCTAAAAGAGCAGGACAAATGATGACACATCTGGTGTCTCGCAAATCTCTCAGTTTTACCAAAAAGATTTGTACAATGAATAATCCTGTACTGGCTAGACAGAACAAAAACTAGCTTTGAGGTCACTCTGGAGTCTCCCCTTCAGCAGAGGGGCTAATTCTGTCTCTTGATTTAACCCAGACACTGAGTTTGTGAGAACTCATGTTGCTAAGACCCACAACCATATCTGATGAAAACTGGCCAAATGATTGAAGTTATAGAGATTGGAGGAAAAAATACTTACAGGCTAAATGATCTCATGAGGCTGACTTCTTTGAAGACAAAAGTATATAAAACAAAAATAAGCTTCAACTTTACACATACAGAGATTAAATATTATCACGTACCTGCAACACTCTTCAAACCAACGAGCAATGTAATCCCACATATAATAAGGCTCAAAGGAATTGAAAAGAAGATTGGCAGTTTTAATCAATTCTGCTGTTTTCTTGTTTTCTCTCAGTTTACTGAAAAAATAAAAAGAACATTTTATATTTTCAAACTTATTTTTCAAGTTATATAACTACACATCACTGTGAGTTACCCACTGTCAAGTAGCACTGACAAATTATCCTCCTCTCATCCCTACAAGTAGCTGTTGCTCAAGGGCTCAGGATATTGGCAGGCTTCTCATACCAGTGTCTTCACAGTTGCTAGGTTTCTCCTCTATCCTTTCCTTAATATTTGTCTTTTAACCACATTTTTAATAGATCTGGTTTTACCATAATTGTTCCTACAGTTGTTCCCTCCCCTCTCCAGCTTTGAACACCCCTCTCCTATCCACCTTTCAAACTATCAAATTCAACTCTTGAAACTCTATATCCCACTCCCCAGCTCTCTTGTAGCAGTCTTAGTTTTTCTACTACAAGAAAACTCATCAGTCTATTTTGTTTTTGAAGAACACGGATATAAAGAATATCACAATCAATCAAACAAGCATTTTTGTCATGGATAAAGAATAAAACATATGCTAAGTATTAAAAAAATAAAAATAATAAAGCCAACCACTTCACACCTTTGCACCGAACACAGAAGCTGCAATTAATGTCAATAGATCCTGTATCATGAAGAAAACATGTCACAGTCCCTCAGGCTTCACAGTCATGATTCCAGCAACAAAGATACATATTTTTAATACAAAATACATTATACTCATTATTTACCTGCTTAGCTGTGTGTGATCTTTGTTGAAAGATGGTTCTGTCTGAAGCTCCAGTTCTGCTTTGCACTGTGTATATAATGTTCGAAACACTTCAATCAGTACGTCCTCTAGGATGGCAGGGCCTAGGGAGAATTACCAGCAGTCACACTCTGGCACTATAGTGCTGCCAACAGTCCACAGCTGAAAGCTATTGAAATCACTAGCTAGCTTTGGTCATTGAAACCACAAAGTTTCTTCTGGTTCAATCTCAAACTACCTGAATGTCATAAGGTTTGGTTTGTTTGCATTCCAGAAACGCTGAGACAACTGCAGTGCCTGGGAGTACACAAAGCACAAGCAGGGTTCTTTTGCCCCACGTTCAATGTGCTTACAATGGCAGCTGGATACAAACCCACCAAATTGAAAAGCTGTGCCCTCACAGCAGTACAGATCACATTCAAGCCAACACACCCTTTTTATTAGCTTAGCTCAGTAACATGTCAACGGACTTCACGGATTCTTGATCAGTCAAAAGTTTGAAATACTCACCCCCAAGCTATGTCATGCTGTTAGCATATGGACAATACACTCAAATACTTAAATGCAAATACAAGATTAAATATTTTGAGAATCATCCTCCCTTTTAATTTGAGGAAGGGCTTTTTTAGCTCAGGACATAGTCTGTAGGGTACTTTTTGAAAGTATTTTGGAAGTGTGCAATTGCAGCCCAGAAAGCCAACTGCAGCCTGGCCTACGTTGAAAAAGTGTGGCCAGCAGGGCAAGGGAGGTGATTCTGACCTTTTATTCTGCTCTTTTGAAACCCCACCTGGAGTACTGCATCCATCTTTGGGATGCCCAACATAGGGACATGGACCTGCTGAGGAAGTCCAGAGGAGGGCCCCAAAGATAATAAGTGGGCTGGAACATCTCTCCTATGAAGACAGGCTGAGATAATTGGGATTGTTCAGCTTGGAGAAGAGAAGGCTTCAGAGAGACCTCACTGCAGCCTTTCAGTACTTAGATGGGGCTTATGAAAAAAGAGGGAGAGAGACTTTTTCTACAGGTAGATGGTAATAGGACAAAGTGGAATAGTTTTAGACTGAAAGAAGAGAGATTTACCTTGGATGCTAGGGAAAAATTCTCTACTCAGAGGGTAATGAGGCACAGGAACAGCCTGCCCAGAGAAGCCATGGGTGCCCCATCCCTGGTAGTGTTCAAGGCCAGGTTGGATGGGGCTTTGAGCAACCTGGTCTAGTGGGAAGTTTCCCTGCCTGTGGCAGGGGCGTTGGAACTGGATGAAGTGTAAGGTCCCTTCCAATACAAAACATTCTATGATTCTATAAAATAGCTCCTCCTTTGGATTTGAGCTAAATCTCAATTTTGAAGAAAAAAACCTTGAATTATTTTGAAAAGAATTTAAGAAGTAATCCTATTTGGGATATCATTTACTTCTTTATGTGTCTCCTAGCCTCACTGAGCTGCCTTCAGTAAGAGTAAGCTCACGGAGTTAAGCAAAAATCCTTTTAGCTTATTCCATCTCATTTTGCTGAAAGAGCTTCACTACTTCATGAAATCTTCGCACGCACATTGACTCTGAACATTTAGACTGATCCTCAGAAATCATAAATTACAAGGAAGACTGGCAAATTTCTGACAGATATATTTTGTTCCTTGTAGTTCTTCTGTCCTAACCATTCTTTTCTTTGATTATGGTATTTTTATGGTTTTATTATCCCACCCTCAAATCTGATAACGGATTTAAAAAATTAGTTTGATTTTTTTCAGTCACCTTCAAAACTGTATTCCAAAGAAAAAGGCAAGATATCCAAGTCTTAACTGTAAATACTTTTGTCCCATGGTCCTCAGCACTCATCTGCTACAGAGGGCATTTGAACATTTTAAATAGGGGAAAAGAAAATTAAAAAGAAACACCGAAAAGTAATCCCAACAAACCACCCACAAAACCAAAAAAATACTTGTTTCCTCTGCATAAGTTCTTCTGAAAAAAAATGAAAAGTTTTCTTGTTAATATCATCTCTGAGCGTATATTAGAAGAAATAACAGGTGATCCCAAAAGCAATAGCTGAGATTTATAATAGTAAAAGTCATTATTTGATGAAAGAAATGAAAAAGATCCAATCTGCATTTCTCCCAACATACAGTTAGTTCTCTCTATGACTTTGACTTACTGCTTCCTGTGTAGAAAGCAGACAAAATAGCTTTGGTAAAAGGTAAATCTGATGAATGCATTAAATTAAATACAAAACATAGATACAGCTTGGAAGATCTAAGGAATCTGGCTAACTTGCCAGTACTAAGCATATAATTTTTTCAATTTGATAAAAAAGAGAAAAATTTTCAAAGCAAAAATCACATGAAACAAACTAAAAAGAGTAAATGAAAATTACCTAGTTCAGGCTTATCCAGCAAACTGATAAGAATTCGAAAAGGCTTCAAGTCTTGCATTAATGTGCTTTCTTCTCCCTGTCCATTAACTTGTAATATTCCAACCATTGCCTACAAAGAGCAAAAACATATCAGGACAACAAAAAGAAAGCTAGAAAGCAATAAAAGCTGCACATAAAGGGAAAATTCTCAGTACTGGAGACCACTAATTCATCTCACTGCAGCTCAGTCTCCCATGATTAAGTTCTCTCAACTTTGCCTTTGAGAACATTTCTGTGGAACAGAACTTGGTAACTTATATTTATTTAAAATCAAAATAAAGTATTATAAGCAGATAACTCAATATTTCTTAAGAATAAAAGAGAAGAAATGAGCATTAATGAACAAATTATTTGAGAAGATAAAGCAGGTAGATATTAAGGACTTAATAAAACAGTATCTGTCCTATGATATACTCACATGGATGAAACTTTCTTGACTAAATAGCAATGACAACTTTGAAATAAATGGGATGACTGAGTTTCTATACCAATGCAGGTTAAGGAATGAGCTGCAGAATTAAAAAAAGCCCCATGAGACGACCACAGATTTTGCTTAGTTTTCTGCCTGGCTGACTTGACTATCTGAGCTAGTTTGTTTCTTTTACAGATTCAAAAAAAAAGACAAAGAAGAAAGAAACAAGAAAGATAAAAAAATAGAGCCATGAAAACCGGTTTTGGCTTGCTATCTGCTACAAACTAAGTATTATCAGCAGGTATCTTAAAAGAAAAGATGCACTTTCTTATGTCTTTAGAAGGCCAGAATTCTCAGTACATTGTATCTGTGAATAAGATATGAGTTAACTAGATTAAAAAACCACAAAGAGACTGCTAGAGAAGAAGGCAGAAAGGAGCAATGCTTTTAAAGTCTTTCAAGAGGCAGCAAAAGGTTTTAGAAGCCATATGTCATTTGTACTATGTATAGGCAAGGCACTGATTCAAATGTCCATGCCCTTTTCAGACAAAAGCTTTATTGACACTGATTAAGTTCAAAAGATGGACAGATTTAAAAAGACCATAACCATTAACCATGCCTAAATGTTGCTGAAAGCTCACCATGGTTTTTTTTGGTTTTGTTTTTTTTTTTTTTTTTTTTAATATCAGGTACAGGTGAAACTGTAGCTCATTCAGGTCTCTCCTTTACATTTGAATAATTTCTGAATCATCTGCTAAGGAAGGCAGAAAGATGGTAAGAGAAGGGTGAGAGAGTGCCAATGAGGTCCTTGCTGCTGGAATACTGGAATTCTGAGGTCTCTTCCTCATCAGTGGAACAGCAGATCTCACAACTTTCAGATAAAACTGAAGGTGCTAGCTCCATGCTGAGTGTCAGCTTTGAACTGGGATGAGCTGAATATTCTTGTGTCAGCTACTACTGTTAGAATTGCCACTCTCGTTCTCGTACATAGCATCACAGTTCTGACTCAGAAAAATCCTGACCTTATCAATTTGCCTTAATGATAAAATGTCTTCCCAACTTCAAGATCAGACTCACAGAGTTTAAAAGACATCTGTATTTCGATTACTGTGAGAAAAGCAGTACTGGTTCTTAGAAGCAGTGATCTCAGCTCACATAGCAAGGCTTTAAGGGTAAACTAGTTTAACTGCCAATTTTCTCAAATATTCCTGGCTGCCAACAGAGAGCAGAAGATGCTCCCTTTTCCTAGCAGGGAGAAGGACCCTTTTAACACAGACTTTGAGTGCCATCTGATCAATTTTTTCTGATTCCCAAGACACAGAGGAGTTTGCATATCTACAGAAGAGAATTCTCAATTCAGCTTCATGAAAGAACAGGCTCCAGTGTGCTGGGTTCATTATCAAATAACATCTATGTACGCCTCATTCATTGTGGAAAAGGAGAGGGAGACATCTAATATTTGTTCTGTTCATTCTGCTATTCTAGAGAAACACATGATTTCATGTCTTCATTTTCCCACTGAGAAAGTTTTAGAAGAATAGGACACAAATATCACAAAAAATAAGATTAAATTGCCACATTGCACTGGCAAGTCAAAAGATAAAGTTACAGCAACTTTGATCAGGATCTGTTTATAAAAATATATGCCCCAATAAAACACTGTGTAGCTACCTGGACTAACATCTCCTTAGAAAAGGTGTTGAAATAGTAAGTGGCATGCTCCTCGGGATTGCTGTGCCTTGTACTTCTGGGTCCTACAAGGGCACCATTGTTATCAAAACCTTCAAGCAAACAAAAGACAAAGCAGATAAATATTTGTAGTTTAATAGAATATATTGCAAAATTTTTTAAACTAGAAATCAATATATTAGCACTGATAACTTACCAATATGAAGTCCAAGTCATGTTAGCAAGAAAAAAAATGATTTTATAGAGTTTAATATGGGAAACTAAGTTAGATTTTCACAAAAGCAGCTTACACAGAGATAAAAAAATAGTTTTATGCAATATTATGAACCAATTATTTCTTGTACAAAAGAAAAATGTTCACAAATGCTGCAAAATCCACAATCATTAAAAAACCCACAAGCTGTTGCATAAAATTATTTCAATATTAATGAGAACACAGTGTTTTAAATATATAGAGATGATCATCAAAACACACTGACATGACTAAGGCACTTAGAAAGAATATCATTCACATTACAAAACATATATATTTTTTTAATTCAAAATTACACAAAGGAGATGGACCTTTGTATTGTAAATTTCTTTTTTTCCCAGTAAGTTTTTAATTGCATAAAAAATAGGCTTAAAGAAGAAAAAAAAAATCAGTTGGTTAACAATGGTTAAGATAACCTGATTCAAGGAGATGTATTTGATTTCTATTCATAGAGAATGTTAATAGGTCATCTCTAGCTGTAAAACAACAGGAAGGAATAGTAAACACCACAATTAAATAATGTCACACAGAACAACAGAATTCAGACAGCCTTCCCTGATCTCCATCTGCAATGTCTTATATCAGGAATAGAGTATCATGATAATAGAAAAGCAGCACAATATCCAAAGAAAAAAAAAAAAACCCAAAAAATCCTATATTGTCAGAAAGTTTGTCCAAATATATAGCAAAAAGAGGAAGTAGCTGTTCACAACACAGGATCTGTAAGTCACTGTAAAAGAATTCTCTGAAGCTGTATGACTTTCAGTGGAGATTATATTCATAACATAGCTGTAAAAGAAGGTTCCTCAACTAAAAAAGCAGCATGATATTTTAAATACACAAAATAGTTTTTTCAATAACAGCAAAAGACATATCTAATCCATCAAATTTAGATGAAACATGAGTGCAATGTTTATTCTAGAAACTATTTCTTCCCCAAATTTGAAAATGAAGGTATGGAGCATAACATTGCATTTCATTGACTTCTTTAAAAGATGAATCCTTTGCAAGTCAGCGTCTTGAGGAATGATTAACCAAAGAAGCCAGGATTTTCTCATATTTAACTGCTAAACCCCTGCAGCTCCTACAGCAACACAACCAACCCCCTTATGCAAAACACTGTTGCTGACTTCTTCCCTCCCTTCATAATTTCAGTTCTCTCTCAGGTACCTTTGCTACTCACGTCCTTTCTCCCCAGTCACCCACAGGCTACCTGCCTCTGATGTCTTAACTATCACCTGGGAAAGGTGCAAGAGCTGTGAAGGGTTTTGGGTAGCCCAAGAAGCACATATGTGCTTGCTGGTGAGCTGGGATGTCAAACAAAGTAAGTAACAGCAGATTGCAAAACATATCAAGTAGAGAACCACTTCATGTCTCTCCATTCACTCTCCAATTCCTGGGACACACTTAAGAACCTCCATGATCTTGATTTCTTTGAAAATGGGTTTAAAGAGTAACTGGTCAGATTCATGTGACCACAGGCTTCATGACCTTAAAATAACATGGCTGAATAAGAGTAAATGTTTTCTAAAATGTTCTAATTTCTGGTCTTCTAACTATTTCCTGAATAGTTTGGAGCCTTCTAATAGCTATAATTCTTTGCTACCCTCTTCTGATTACATGCTGGTTTTGTATAAAAATATAAATCTGCACCGTATTGATTTTATGTCGTTTGGTAGAACTGCATTCCCAATTGCTCAATTTTTACTCCAGAAAGGTGTTGAAAAGTGATTGGTGATTTGTTAATTCAATCATGCAAAGATCTAATGAAGCTTAAAGTTTGCATACTCAAACTGTGATATCAATGCTCTTGAGCATTCTTTTCTTTTCATATCTTCTATAATGTTGTGCTCCAACTGCCACTTACACTCTATAATGCCTATTCTCTGTTTTCTCTATTCTATGTTTTTAGAGAAAAAGTTTCAGACTGCCTATTTCTATGAGCCTACTACACCAGGGTCCACCCCTGAATGTGGCCCATAATTGCTGCTAGAGGAAAAGGCACCAACAATTTATGACAGGAATGAGTTCCAGGATGACATTCTTCATCTTCTATGTCCATGGAGAGAGAAAGTGCCTTTTTTTATTATGAAAGAAACTGAGTATTTCATTTTTCCAAGATTCTTTCCACACAGTAGTGCAAACACTGCTAAGGAAAATACAATCCTTCTTCCATTTTTAGTGGCCAATGGACTGAAATACAAACCTACCTAGAAGCCATGCATAAAGCCTTCGGTTGAGTGACATATCCCTGCGCAGCACTACATGAAGGGCTGCTGACAAAATTCTGATCATGTCTGGACGTGTTGCCTGAAGAAGTTAGAAACACAATTAAATTTAACTACGAAGAGTAATGCTTTTTCTATGTTAGCAGCCTAATGTTCATTAAAACCTAGCTAGTTTCATGTTTTGACATTTCTGAATTCAGCATAGTATAAGAAAACAATCTGCTCTTAGGAAACCAAAATATGATTATTGTTTGGAACAGATATTATATAATAACACTCACCCTTTAAGAACAGCAAAAATAAGAGATTTGACTAACAGCTCCTTTTCATTACAAGACATTTCATTCTACTATGAGGCAAAAGCTTTGGAAGAAATTAAAAAAAAAAATTGAAGTACTTTTTCAGTTTCTTACTACTTTAAATGCTTGTGTAAGTCTTAGTATTGAAAAAATGCTGTATTGATAATTTTAACATTTCAGTACCTAAACAGAGACATTTCAAATACTCCTATAGTAACTGATAAATGTGAACGAAGCACTTCCACAAGCAAGAACACAGTTCTTCCTTACATGAAAGTGTAGGTTTTTACTAATTTCTAACAAGATGAGAATCAGTCTTGTATGAGTTTTCCTCTAGGAGTTAAATAATTCATGGATCATTTAAAAACAGGACATAACTAACAATAACTGCAGCCCAAAAAAAATTATCTACAAGTTGTAAGGTCTATCTCCCACTACTGCTAGGGCTAACCACTCACCCAAAACCAAAAACCATTTTCAATTCTCTAGTATTCTGAATTTGTTGTGCTAAGAGGATTAGCTTTTGCTGATTTTGAACACTGGGAATTGGAAACTTACAAATGAACAGGTAATTTGCTTTCTCATCAAATTGGAGCAAGTTAAAAGCTTCTGCATAGACAAAACATAAATTGAGCTTACATACACAGAAGTTAACTTTAACTTCAAAGTTAACACATTAAGTTAACACATTCTGCTCTGCAGAAGAGCAGAGATCATGACATGAGAATAACCAAACCTATCAGAGAAACTCTTATGTGTGACTCTTGTTGGAGCTTGGAAAAAGTCATTAACAAAAACCAACCAAATACTGTTACTGACTTAAGAAGTGAAGTACATTCAGGAATTTGTCAATTCATCTCCCATGTTAATAACATACCTGGCTCATGTGGAAAGGAAAACAAAAAAGGATAAGGTCCAATGTGCTCCTCTGTACTAAAACACTGGTATCTTGCACTGAAGTGCTTACTGCTTCCACCTGAAGTAATAGCAAAGCCCCACACCCCCCAAAAAAGTTATTTATTATTTTAAGGAGGTAGATGTATGACAGCACTCAAAAATAGGAATAGATACTTATAAATAATGATAAACACTAAATTAAGTTATTTAAAATTTTGAATAATGAAAGAAGATAAAACAGGAAAATAAAAAGCCTCACCAGGAGGAAATACAGACTCAACACATTCCCAAAACTACACAATCATTAAGCTTGTGCTTTTTTATAATACCAATGAATATCTTAAGTTTAAAAGCAAAACAAAATTCTCTACATCTTTAAAAAAATAACCCAAACCAAAAACTGCAACAAAACTCAATCATGTTTAGCTGAAGCATGTAATGAATGCAAAGTTTCACACGAAACCTAAGCAATTCTGAAATGTTAATTCAGGTTTGAAACACTATCATGCACCAAAACATCAGTTTAATGATGCCATAATAAACATGCATTTTTATCTGTTCAAAAGCTAAGTTCAAAGATAGAGAATACATGTCAATCCTCCCAAAATACATTACACAATAAGTAAGTAACTTCGATGTTGTTACTTACTTATTATAAGTTCATTGTTCCATTAAAACATTACCATTAATTCAATGTCACTGCCAATTATGTAAAGTTGATCCTCCATGGAAAGCTTCCTGTTCAGATGGGAGAGGACATAAGTGATGCCAGGCAAGCGAACTGCAGGGCTGGTCAGCAGGCTCCCCCAGAGAGCACTGTAGAATGCTGACTGATCCACAGCTGAAGCAACTTTCTCCAGCAGTGTGTTTGTTCTGCAGTAAAATCAAGCCAGCTGAATCAGGACATGTATCACAGCTCTTGCCCCTGCCCCCAGTTTTAATAAGTACTGGAATTAATTGTTACAGGAAGGTCAAAACTTCCTTTTGTAGAGGCCAAGAGAGGCCCAGCTATACACTGAACCTTATAACACAGCCTGAACAGAGCAATCCAGCTAGCAAGCCTGTGGGCCAATCTGTCTTGCAAAATGCTTTTGGCCTGCCCACAGATTCTTTTTATGTATTCCTTATGTACTCCTTATGTTCAAAGAGCCAAATAGCTCCTTCATCTGCTACTTAAAGCCAAGTGTTGCTACAGACAGAGGTTTCAGACAGACAGCAGGAAAGCATAGCTATTGAGGAAAAGAATCAAAGCAGATGGCTTTTGCCCTCTCATTCCTTGCACTGAGTCCTTCTGGTAATAACAGGGCATAAAAATACCCCAATTCTTTGAGCACAAGCAATCCCTTCCCCTGTCCTCATTTCCTTCAACTCATGTGGCAGGACCTCTACTCCCCATGGCAGGCCCCAGGAGGCAAGCTGGATAGACCTTGTTCCCTGTTGTAGTGATGCCAACTACACTGTGTGTGTGTCTGCCTACACAGAAATAGAAAAAGACAGTGTTGAATTGCTCTTCACACACAAGTTGTGAAAATTCAAGTTTCTGAACTTGGAAATATCAAGAATACGTAAGCATGTGAACAATTCCAAGAATTCTAAGTGTTGGAGTGTAACTTCATCCTTTATTATGATAAGATGCTACCTCAGCAGCCCAGATGCTGCAGTTATGTATGTCAAACCATATCAAGAGTCATAGAATTGTTTAAGTCGGAAAAGACCCTCAGTATCATTGAGTCCAACCCAGCACTGCAAAATCCACCATTAAACCATGTCCCAAACTGCCACATCTACACAGCTTTTAAATACCTCCAGGCATGGTGATTCCCGTATGCCTGTTCCAATGTTCCAAAGCTTGACAACCTTTCAGGTGAAGCAATTTTTCCTAATATCCAACCTAAACCTCTCCTGGAGCAACCTGAAGCCAATTTCTCTTGTTCTATTGCTTGCCACCTGGGAGACTGACATGTAACACTAAGTCTGCTTAATGCCAATTCCCTTTCCATACTAGCAGAAATAACTAACAGTTAATTTGTCCTAATTAATGCTGAGGACCTCCTACCATAACATTCTGCTGCAATTAATACAACAGAATCAAATTAAAAAGCAACCACCTTGAAAACAATAAAATCCACATACAAGTACATAGAGCAAAGTTACAGCAACCACCTCCTCCTCCCAGATCAAGCACATCACCTTATGAACATAAGTATCCTTACCTTTCATAATACTCTGATCCCTCCTCTAACCCAGGCAGAATCCCAGTTAAGAGTCCTTGCAGTCCTGGTTTCAATGTTTTCCCCAAAGGGAGGTAATAAATCTCATACAGACTCAATAACGTTGGCTTGACAGACATAGCAGCATTGGCAAGGAGTGGAAATAGTCCAGAACTGTGAAAAATAAATTTTACCTTTTTTAAAGAAGCTTCTAATGTGACTATTTTATTTCTCTCTAAAGACTGCTACAGGCACATCCAGTATAGTTATTATAAGCATCAGATTTTTATCTTAGAATTGTGCATAGGCATAGACCACCACACAGTATGACTGCCTTTGGATGGACAGGTTGGTATCCCAAGGCTAATATTATGAGCTTTATTAGTATTGTGATAACAAGCACTGAAGGCCCAGAGATGACTGTCTTTCGCCAATAAAACAAATATGATAAACCAGAAGCATCTCTGCATAACAAAATGTTAATGTTGCCCACATTGAACCACATCACAATGAAAATTGTATTTAAAAATACATTTTCTTTGCACTTATTAAGAAAAAAAAGAAGACTGGATAAGAACAATTTGAGGAAATTTATAGAAATTATTTTCTGAAAGACAAATCATGATGTTTTACTTCAGCAAGTAACTTTGAGGTAAATTTTAAGGCATTTATATGGTTAGCAGCATCAAATTATATATTTACTTTAGAAATTCAGTCTGAAAATTGCTGTTCATAACATAGCCTGTAAAGGACTGCAAGCACTGGAAGTATGTTCGGAACTTACTTGAACGTAAGTTCACAAAAGTTATAAATGTGATCTCCTAAGGAGAAGATACTAAAGACAGATACTAAAATAATATTTGCTATTGCTACTAAATAGCATAAATTATTACAAATTGTACCAATAATTGTTGTGTGAATTTGTGTGAAAAACTTCAATTTTCAAAATCATTGAGGATTAAGATTAGAAGACCCTGACATATGAAAAAAAAATTCAAAGAAGAGTAAAAAAGGTAATTTTAAGGAAAAGGTCTTAAAATGTACACCTACAAATCTACTATTAAAAGAAATATCTATGTAGATAGGATGTTGTCCATGATAGAGAAAAAAGCCCTACAAAACTTGTTCCAAAATACAAAAATTCGGTAAACTTATTTTTTCCTTTATTTGTCTAGTGGAACTTGTACTTTACCATTGCCAATTGGCTTCTTTTTTCTACAGAAAAAATGTCTTTTTGTTCAATAAGCAGCCACTAACCCACAGTCACTCTTTGTAAGGCTATTACTCACACTTCAAGATTTAATATTCAGACACTGGCATTCTGCTTTCATGACAAATACTGGAATCTTTGATAATGCCTTAATGTGAATGTCTGTCTTAGCCCTAGCAATAGTAACAATAGCTTTTAGTTAGATTATACAAGGCAGCATTTTCCATTACCCTAGAACTTACTGTTAATGAGATCTTGCAGCTACTGAATCACCATACAAGCAAAAAAAGTGAGCTATGAGGTCACAGGATCTTTTAAAACATGTAGAAACAGAGAATTGAAACACTCCCCCCGCCAATGTATTTATATATAAACATGGCAACAATGCAAGACAGAAGAGCTGATGTTAAGGCATACAATTTCCTTCCAAGCATTAATGCACACCTTTTCTACCTAAACAGAACTCTATTCTAGCTCACTATTTCTCAAACTGATGAAATTTTAATCTCATGGGACAGGTAAAGTTTAAGAACCATGTGTGACAGTGTGCACACACGCCTCTATTCATTATATAATAAATAACTTAATGTCTTGCCCACTCCACCTAACCAAAAATGTACACCTCCTAATGGAAGTTTAGGAACCAGTGTATGCTGACTAAACTCAGATTTTCAAGGTTATACTTCCTTTTCATTATCATCAGTTCCAGAGACTAAGTTTGTACTTGCTCCCCCATGCTAACAGAACAAAGTCTTTCTGTTCTGTTAATTTGATGATAAAGTTTCTTGCAACAAACTATACTCAGATTCTTTTCCAACAACACTTAAATAGGAAAATTTAATATTAATACAATGAGGTGTTAACATTTCAATTACTATACATACTTACATACAGACAGAAATATTTATTTCAATGAAGAAATAATAAATTCCAGGTTTTCTTCCACTAAAATCAATTCCTAACAAAATTTTAGGTGATCTGTTTATCTTCCATTATACAATATTCAGAAGAAAAGTACTAGACAAACACCAATAACATGAGGGAAAGAAATTGGTTCTTGATTGATTGTTGCTATATAACAAAGTACTACTGCAAATATAAAATGCAGGAAAACAAAAGGATCTCAACTATGCATTTGGAATGGAGTTGTTTAAAACATTGTACCTGTAGAGGAACAGATCTTTGGCTAAGCGCTTGGGCCCAATGATTTTAAAAATGATCTCGTACGTCTCAAGTGCCTTCCGATGCACGCCCCCCGGCAGAGCTGGATGCAGACATT